>CM040425.1:100923445-102123445 GCA_022702705.1 Papilionanthe hookeriana x Papilionanthe teres
TATATAGCCGCTGCGAGGCGATTAAAAGGGAAAGTGAATACAAGAAAAATGACAAATGAGAAACGAAGGAAAGAAAGAGGACAAATGAGAAGCAAAGGAAAGATCAAAATTTGACAAGTTGCGGAGATAAAGATGAAGGAAATCTTGGGAGAAGAGGAAATATAAGAGAAAAAAATGTAAGAAAAAATAATTTCGGATCTTACAAGTGTAGCAAAGTTGTAAGTGGCGCAAGCGATCAACAACACGTGAATTGATGGGGTGAAAGATTTTAAATAGCATTATGACATTATTCTTCTTATCTAAATACAATGGGTGGTACGGAAGTAAAATATGAAGTTTAGTTGTGAAGCTTATAAAGCTCGATGTTTAAATAAATGCAAATAAACGTACTGCGCGACCCACGGCCGACCAACTTCGCCTTTTTCTTTATTTCAGAAGTCATTAATGGCGGAAGTGGTAAAAATACAAAGCATCGTAAATTCCTTCAATTCCAAGGGCAATTAGGTGCGACGGAATGGGCAGCCCAAGAGGCGATGGGAAAAAAAACGATAAGGTACAGAAAAATTTCAGTTGGCCTCTCCCGGTGTTGCCGAGCCCGCGCTTCCCCGGTGGCTCATCGTGTACGTCCACGTGTTCATGTTGGATTATCTGAACCGTCGATTCTTTCTTTCGCCCGCCTCGAAAATTTTGATTCCATTAATGGGACGTAGGCCCTTCGACGCACTGATGATACGTCAGCCGTCCGATCATGAACGGACGATTGAGCTCAGTCGAAGGCCTGGATGTTAGCTTATTTTCCCCCAATTTTTTCGGTGCAAACCCTAGAGGCATCGTGAAATCGAAACCCTAGATCGTCGTCTTTCAGTTCAAGAAAAATTACACCGAAGAAGGCCGGTGAATCGAGGGGCTTCTTCACTTTAAAGCTCATATTCGGATCGAGAAGTCTTTTCCCAAAGGAATTATTGTCTGGATCTATTGTACAGTGGGGCTTTTTGAGGTTCTATGGGTGGTTTCTATACTGGTACGTGTTGTTGATATGCTTTCCTTTGATCGGTCCGTTGCATGTGGATATTTTTTGAGAATAGAGTTCTAAGTTTTTCTGTATTCTTTATGCCTGCTATTTTTATAGAAATAGTCGATCCCATGGCTGAAATTTTGTATCCCGATCCGGAATTAGGGTTTTCATTCGATTTACCTGTATGATGGAAGATGAAATTTGGGGATTATCGTTTCTTTCTCTTGGATTGAGTCATTGTAGATGGAACGTAGCGCTGAGAAGGGAGATGTTCTTCGGAAGTCCAGGCCTTGGGATTCTATGAGCGTTTCTGTTGGAAAATCTACAAGCTCATCAGCTAGATTGCGTACCAAGGATGGGGCTCTTTCTGCGGCTGCTAAATCGAATGTTCTGAAGCGCAAACGCAGCTCTTCTTCAGAAAATGGCACTACTTTTTCAAAGTATAGAAAGGGGAATGGGAAGGAGGTCTCCTTGAACAGTTTTATTAAGGGTAGTGAAAAGGCTAAGCTTCGGGCGGGTGTCACAGAGTTTAAGACAAATGGGTTGGTATCTGGTGTAGGCAAGGGCGCGAAATCAAGCTCTTCAAGTGTTGCTGCAAGGAGTTTGAGAAATGTGAGTGATACTTCAAATCACCTTGGCAATGATTTTACTTTACCATCGGGAAAGGATGAAAATCCATTATTAAGTGCTGTTGATTTAAGTAGATCAAATTGTTTGGAAGGTGGTGTCATTATCACAAAGCGTCCTCGTGGAGCTCTGCGACGTAAAAAAAACGTGCAGTCATTTAACCCGGACAGAGAATTAGCTGTTGCTTTTTCCAGTGCCAGGAGTACTACGGACCAGAGTGATAATCGGTCTCTCTCACAATCTCAGAGCACGAAGCTGCAAGATGGTTCCACTGATAATGGTTCTCATAGTTGCATGGGGAATGATGGTAATTTGAATAGTGTCAAGGCTACCAAAGGTAGGTTCCTTGGCAGAAAGGGGCAAGGTTCCAATCTTTTGGATAGTAGAGATTATGTTGGCGTTTTTCCAGATGATGATGAAGATAACCTTGAGCAAAATGCTGCTCGGATGCTTTCCTCCAGGTTTGATCCAAGTTTTGCGGGATTCTCTCATAGCAGGGTGACATCTCCAAAGGCACCAAAAAAATCATCCTTGGTGCTGTCTCAGAGGAATTCAAATGGTTCCGGTGTGGAGATAAATCACACAGGCAGGGTGTTAAGGCCAAGGAAACATGATGGCAGAGGTTTTGTGCGAAAGCGCCGTCATTTCTACGAAGTATGCTACAATAACATGGATCCTTATTGGGTTGTCAAGCAGAGAATTCGAGTGTTTTGGCCTCTGGATAAGTGTTGGTACTTTGGTCTTGTCAAGGATTATGATCCTGTAACAAAGATGCACCATGTAAAATATGATGACCGTGATGAAGAATGGATTAGTCTTCAAAATGAGAGATTTAAACTTTTACTTTTCCCTAGTGAGGTACCTAATAAATTCAATCATGAAAGGCCTATAAAAGAAGCAAAAAAGCGGGATAGTCTAGAACATAAAAGATCCATGAATAATGATCTTTCTACGGTAGGCTTGGTGGAAACAGAACCCATCATCTCATGGTTGACTCGGTCGACTCGTCGGGAAAGACGATCTGCTCTTGGTATTATGAAGACACAACGAAAGATCTTGATAGCATCCAAGGGTTTGGGAGATGGATCAGCTAAAGATGGCAGCACCGAAAACTTAAATTTGTCTGAGAATAGGAAATTACCTTTTGTCTATATTAGAAGACGTGTCAGAAAGGATAGCTTGTATGCAGGAGATGTTATGGAAAGGAATTCTGATAATGTAGGTTTAGGTGGGCCTATTAGCTTGCTTGCTTCTGTTGTTGACACAGACTCGGCTGTGAAAGAGCTCTTCATCACTGTCATGCCAGGTTTTCTGACCAAGTTTACTGTAATGTCGAGGTCACCAATCTGTGGCTGGTGTCAGACATTGCTTGGATCCGATAATTTTTTTATGCGCCGAAGCTTCTTTTTCCTTCATAATTATGAACTGGTACAATTATTGCCACTTGTACATATGGAGGTAGCTTTTGCGGATGATGCGAGTCTAAAACTTTTTTTATTTGAAGGATGTTTAAGTTGGGCAGTATCTTTTCTATGCCAGACATTGATAGAAAATTTTTTCCATCAAAATCCATGCCCAGCATCAGCTGAGAACATGCTATTGAAAAAGATTAGAATTAACATTTTAAACTTGCAAAACAATAGTTGGATGCTTCATTTTGTTGTGGATGGTTTAATCGAGAGTAAATCAAGGTGGAGATACCTTGAGAATAAGCTTATGAAACGCTGTATCAGGTTTAAGGAATTGTCTCCTGCTGATTGTGCTTATGCTCGTGCCAAAAGCCTATCCATAAGATTTGCCATGACACTTGTTCAACCTTATAAGGGGACAGTTTCAGCTGAGGTACTCCAAATTCTATGAATCATTCTCTGATATATTATTTATTCTTTTACATTTGGTTGTTTGCCATTTTAGATTTCCATTTTGTTATTTGCATAATATCAAGCTGCTTGGTTAGAGAATGGGAGATTATATTGCGTAGATTAATATAGTGATATATTCTTTGTTTGTTTCTTTACTCTAATGGACAAGGAAATTCATTAACGCTATTCTATTTGGTTTGTGTTGGACCAATTCTAATTAGTGGATCATCATTAATTACTAACCAGCTAGACTGCCAGACCCCGATTCAGAACTAAAGAATTAGTGGATCATCATTAATTTGTTGAGGTCTTAACATTATTTCTAGTCTTATGATTGAGCGTAGCAAGTTTTTAGTTTTCTTAGTTTTGGTCTTTAGTCTTTTCTTGTGAGTTACTTGATGCTCCTGAATTTAATGTAACATCAAATACTAATGTCCATGCTGCGAAAGTTACTAACCAGTTCTAATTTCCTTTTGTCCTAATTACTAACCAGCTAGACTGCCAGACCCCGATTCAGAACTAAAGAATTAGTGGATCATCATTAATTTGTTGAGGTCTTAACATTATTTCTAGTCTTATGATTGAGCGTAGCAAGTTTTTAGTTTTCTTAGTTTTGGTTTTTAGTCTTTTCTTGTGAGTTACTTGATGCTCCTGAATTTAATGTAACATCAAATACTAATGTCCATGCTGCGAAAGTTATTTTTGATGATATTTCAAATCTGGTTTGAGTGAGGAGACTCCTAGCACACAAACAATGAAGATATTATAGGATTTATTAAATATTTTTTTTTATATTTTGAATGTTTTTTATTCAATTTTGGTCTTTTTTTTGAGATGGAGCAAATTTTATCTTAACATTAAATAGTTCACATTTCAATATAATTTGAAAAATAGAAGGTGACCTCTGTAATTTATGACTTCATTTATTGTAAATGATTTTTTCCCTATTCAATGTTTGTTTTTCTTGGTAATATGTTTCTTGATTTTATAAAAAATTTCTTTTGGCAGCACTTTAGTTGCATGTCATTTTCCTTTCTCAGAATTGCAGGATTCTGCTTTCTTGGATTTAAGGTATTCACGTATGCGTTCACAAACTGTGATGTTGGAGAGGTAATATCCACCAATGCGATTGGCAAATTTGAGTAACAGTTTCTACGTTATTTAATCCAGAGCAGAAGATGAACCAAAGTGAATATGGATATTTTGACTTTGAGTTTATCTGACTGACCTTTTTTTTTCATTTTATGATGTTTCTTAAGTCTTTTCAGGCATCTCATGGAATTTTTGGTATAACACAAGCTTTTTTGAATAAGAAACTCAGAACTATTTTCCACTTCTATGGAGAATGTTCAAATGCTTTTTAAGTCTTTGCTTTGTTTTGCTACTTCACCATTTATCCTTGGCATGGCTTTCGATGTTGAATTTATATAGCTTCTTTCGACAAGCAGGATGCTCAAGAAAGTAAAAACAAGTTGAACTATATCCCTGTTGACGAGTCAGACCAAGTTTCGGATATCACTCTTGAGAATTTTGGTTCCTCTAGCAGTGCGGCTACTGAATCCAAATTGTGTAGTTTTGCTCGCTTAAGAGTAGATACTGAAGTTCTCTCTATAAGTAATGATGGAGACTGTTTGAAGCCCTCTCATGATTGCTTGAGCATTGACGTTAATGGTGGTGCATGCTCTGTAGGATACAGTGATGTTGGAAAGAACTCTAGTGATTTTGTTCCATATCAGAAGTTTTCAGAACATAAAAGGTCTTATCAAGATTCTGAGAATTTGTGTTCTTCGTTGCCTGATGATCCTTCTTCTCCAGACAAGTCTGAAGGTGGGTACATTTCTAGTTCAAAAGCAATTTGCATCCAAAATATAAGAGGTACTAGTGCTAAGGAGCGAACCCTTTCTAGGCTAACACAGCATGCTCACTCAGCATCCAATCTACTTTGGGAAATGAATGAGAATGCTATTCACACTCCTAACACGACTGCTCCGCGGAGCGTATGGCATCACAATCGTCATGTTTTGGTTTCACCGATATTGGGCTCTAGATCAACGCTATGTTCAGAAAGTTTCATCCAAAGTGGGTTTCTAAGCACAACTAAGAAGCCTCGCACCCAGGTTTCATATCCAGCGCTCAGTAGAGGTCATGATATTAGATCAAAAAATAGGATTTATCACCGAAAAGGTTCACTATATAAAAAGCTCAAAGATGATTTGCCAAAAAAACTTTCCGTTGGTTTGGAGAGTCACAGGAGCTTCCAGGAATCATTAACTTGTAATGCTAATGTTCTTATTACCACTGAGGACCGAGGATGGAGAGAGCTTGGTGCTGAGGTTGTTCTTGACTCGGATGATCAGAAGGATTGGAAGATAGTTGTTAAGTTGGCAGGGCTTACCAAGTTTTCATACAAGGCACACCAGGTTCTGCAGCCTGGTATTCCAAACCGTTATACTCATGCTATGATTTGGAAAGGAGGAAAAGATTGGAGTTTGGAATTTACTGATAGGAATCAATGGTTGCTTTTCAAAATGATGCACGGACAATGTTTTAATCAGAATATAAGGGCTGCCTCCGTGAAGAATATACCCATACCTGGTGTTCAACTGATTGATGACTCAGCTGAGAGTTTTAACGAAGTTCCTTTTGTTCGGAATTCATCAAAGTATTACCAGATGGTTGGAACTGAAGTTGAAACAGCCTTGGATCCTTCTCGCGTGCTCTATGATATGGATAGTGATGATGAAAAGTGGCTCTCAAAATTTAGAGACACGTTGGATGATAATGACAGTACAAAGCTTGACGTGACTGATGACATGTTTGAACGGGTGATGGATATGTTCGAGAAAGTTGCTTATGTAAAGCAAAGTGATTGCTTGAATGATGATGAAATAGCAGAATTCATGGCAGATTTTGGTTCATTAGATATAATTAAAGCTATTCATGAATTATGGCATGAAAAGAGGAGGAAGAAAGGCATGCCTCTGATTCGACAATATCAGGTGATTAAAACCAGTGTTCTTATTTTATGTTTTTACATTCTGACATTTCCATTGGTTCGTAATAATATATCTTCTATAGCTCTGTATGCTGCTTAGTTATCACTGCTAATGGTACTTTACAACAGCCAAGAAAATCTTATCATAATGAAATTATAGTTACTGCTGCTGCATTTATTGTTTTATTACTTTATTTTCAATAAAATATGAGAAATAAAACATTAAATAATCTACTTTCCTTCATTTCTTCTACTTCATAAAGATTTGTAGAAAGCATCTTTGAATGAACGTAGCGAGAGGTGTTGTTCATGGTTCTGTTTTTATAACTCTGCGATCTCTACAATTATTTTAGTTGATTTTTCTATAGAGCTGTTGTGATTAAGTTGGTGTGATGATGAATGTTGGTTTTCATATATATTATGAAGGGCATGTTGTAGGCTCCCTGTTTTTGACGACTCCGCTCATTTACAATGGGAGAGAATTAGCACTGAACAATGAAATTAAAATTTTAGTTGAACTTGCTGTTTAATTTGTAAATAATGAGAGGATGGGCATTATGCAGTTGGATAGAGAAAATAAGTTAAACAAGAATGAGGCCAGGTAAGATCATTGCCACAATGTGTCATGGTTATTATATTTCTTGCTTTAGTTGAATTTTAGAAACTCTTTCCTTCTTTCCCTTTTCTCTAGATCTTTTTGCTCAAGTTGTAGATGATGCTTTTCTAAGTTTGTTGAATTATTACCTTTCTTTCTGTTTCTCTTCTCCCATTGCCCTCTTTTTTTCTCTTCTTTCTCTCGAGTCATGATTAAAGCTTGGAAATTAGGCCTTTATGTGGGCTGTATTAAGCAAGGATTGTGCCAACTTTGGAGAATTTATTCAATCACTTTTAAATTTCAATTTCCAAATGGTGCACCCCCGCCCTAGAAATTTTCTTATAAGGCTCTTAAACATGACATACAATGAATGTAGCATAAGTTTTGGTGCATTATCTAGAATAAACAAATGCTACAATTTCATATTGGTTTATCTATGCTATTGATTTAATAAAAATGATTGAATTATAGATAATTTATATTTTGAAATGACCATATTTCATATATTAATATGAGTATTCAAATTATATTAATGATATTGTTTTTTAGCTTTACGTTCAATAGTCTCCTGCTTATTTTTGTTAGGACAATTTATTCCCAGAGTAACATTGATCCAATTTAATCCTTTGAGGAACTATTTTGGATCAATTTTGTATAGTGAAGGGATTGATTTGGATAAATTTGAACTCTGGACTAAGCTGGCCATATGCAAATAGTTGGGGACCATTTAATACTCATATTTAAAGCAATTTAATACTATTATTTTTGGCACCAATTCCTTAGATTTAATGATGGCCCAACTCTCAAATATATTATGAAATTTGTATCCTTTCTGTTTGGTTTTCTGATTGGCTTGCAATCAAATGTAGGTAAAGTTGCTAACATTGAAATGCAGTTTGCTATTGACAGATGCATTTTTTAAATGTTTTTATTTTACTGGCAGGAAACATACTTATTGCGTAGACCTATACATATTGGAGATTGATAAAGTGAACTCTTCTGTTTTTGAATGGTTTCCTTTTCCTTTTTTTTGGGGTTCAGTGCTATGTCTATATTTTTTTGCTAGGATGGTTCTGTATATCGTTCACTTTTAATTCTATGCGGGCAGTAGTTGGTTTTGGTTCTAGTCCAAAATAAATAACTGGTTCGAACTGTCTTATTCTTTGCTTTTCTCCTGCTTATCCATTACTTGTTTGCTTTTAATCTTGCTCTTCTGATATTTGAAAGCTCCTCACCTGCTTCATATAGGGTGTTGTGTTGTATAATGAAAAGGGGAAGCAAAAGACATTTCAATGCATTAAAGTTCTTACTGAGTTTGCATATTTCAGTTGGCAAGTCTTTTTCTGTTTTGAATCTTATCTGTTCCCTATCTTGCAAGACGTGATAACCAGAGAAAGAGTAGCAGAGGGGAGCACTAAATCTTCAGCTCTGCTTGAGTAAGCAGAACTCCTTACAGATGTTTAAGCCCTTTATCCCCACTCAAAGCATGTTGAAGTATTCTAGTTGAAATGCACATTAAAGAGGAAAAAGGAGTAGGAAACAAGCCTGTTTCCCAAAGCTGGAAACAGGGCAGTGTGTGAAAGAGAGAAACTATTGGCGCTGGAAAATGTAGAAATGGAATGGAGAAGATATGGTTGACTGACCCAAATGTTGAAAAGGGTGTTTTTTGAGGAAGTTTCAGGGTCAGGGCAGGGTGTGTGGAGACCACCTCCTTTGCAAAGCCTGGACATATGGAAGGTGTTAACCATATGGAGGAGGTTCTAGTGTATTCTTACTGTGGAAGATCTTGTTTTAATAGAATTACCTGGGTATTCAACAATTTAAAAGAGTTGTTGGACGCCTAACCATAATCATGATTGGCCATTTTAATGTGTACATCTCATATAAATCATTTCAAATTGAGGTAGCAACATGAATATTCACATTCATCCATACAAAACATTTCTAATGATATCTGCCTGCTTAAAGTTTCTGGCTCTTTAGAAGGCAAGCAGGGGAGGATAATTGCATTTTAATCAATTGAAGAATAATTATCTCAGTATTAAACTTTGAGCTATATATGAGGGTTAACTTTATTTTTTACACAATGAAGTTGAGAGAATGATTTTTTAGTAGCATCTTTATGTCCTGCAACTTTGTGACAACACAACATTCTTGAGTTTTTTTTTTGGCTGAAAAATTAATTGAAAAATATAAAAAGAGAAGAAAGATCTTTGTTTTGGCTTTATTCACCATGAAGCTGAGCATGATTTCATGAATCTTCATTCAACAACTATTAGTTGACAATGTGTTAACATTATGCAGACAATTATTAAAATCTTGTATGATAGAACATTAACTAATAAAATTAATGGTTGACTTGAGTGACCGAAGAATTTTCACCTTGGTTGCATCAAAGAAATGTATTTACATCTTATTTTTGATATTGACATAGTTGTAATAAAAACTCACATGCTGCACTTGTGGCTTGATTTTAGTTATTTGTAGATGATATTCTTAATAAAAAGGATTTTTAAAATAAATAATAATTGGACTTTTAGTGAAAAAAAATAAATATTATTTGCTTAGGATTAGTAGAACTTGTATTGAGTTTTTAATAAGTTGTTTGATGAAAGAAAATTTATGCTATTTTGCTGAATGTTAAAAATGATAATACATAATAATGAATGACAATCAATTGATACTAAGGGGGTGTTTGGTACGATACTTTAAACAGCATTTAAGTTAGATTTAACTTAAATCCAATATAACATCATAAATAGGTTAGGTGAATCCACCGTTAAGTTAAATCCAATTTTTGCTTGTTTCGTTTATTAAATCCGGATTTGCTAAATCCACTTATTAGTTGGATTTAACGGATTTAGCGTAGGAAGACAATATTTCAAATAAATTTTTGCCAAACAACTCAAATGGATTTAACTGGATTTAACCTTAATTGAACCAAATATTATTTTGGATTTAATAAGTCTAGATTTATCGGATCTACTAAATCTTACTTTACTTCAATTCTGCTTGCAGCCAAACACACCCCCTAAATTTGCATAGATTTTTAGTAATTTTGAATCTAATCTATGAAAGTTGAGAATCTAGTTAAGTTTAAATGTAGCAAATAACCTGTGTTGAATTTATTTTGATTGTCATGTTATGTTATTTTAGTATTTTACTTTTATATATTAGCATTTTGATGTTAATTGTTTGTATAACCATCTTATTTCTGATTTCATTTCGAATAATAATGTGTTATTTCTTATTTTATGCAATTCATTAATTTTTTTTGTTAGAATATTGATTTATATATATATATATATATATATTGACATACATATAATGTGTTAATAAGTTAGAATGTTGATATATTATTTTTTACTACACACTTTGGAAGTTTATACAAAATCTATTCTCTTGTGTAATTTTTTGAGGCTTATGCCTCGAAACACCTGTTGGCTTATACCTTATCTGACAGACAAATAACGACTTATCACCCAATTACATAATTTTAAATCTTGTGTGTGGTATTAGGTTTTAATGTTGGAGTGCCTTGTTTAGGAAAAGATTTTTGGATGTTAATTTAAATGTTAAATTGTTTATGATTTTTTGGATTAACTTTATATTTAAACTGATATGCCTGAATGCTGGCCATATAAATTAGATGGGGATTTAAGAAATCTATAAATAGATATTTTTAGGCATATAATTGATGAACCTCTATTAAATTATTATTTTTTCTATTTTTAATCTTTTGAGTGCAAGTTAGATATGCGATTCCTTCAAAATTAAAGCCTAAATCCTAAAAAAGTGTGATGTAAATATGAATAACTGATTTAGGGAAATTCATCTCCTTAGAGAGGCATTTGGTCTAGAACTTTTATTTTGGCTTATTCATTCCTTGTTCTTATTTCATCGACATTATTTGATGTTGAATTGAATGGCACCCTTCTGTTTAAATTTGGCACATATAAAATTAATTTTTTAAAATTAAATTAACTTACTCGTTGATTTTTTTTTAAATATTAAATACTTGCCAAGCTTTTGAATTATCATGTTCACTTAAATATTGGTTGGGTTATAATTCGTGTATCATTTGTTTGCACCTAAATAAATGTCCTTGGTTAAAATAATTAGTGGCTTTTGTTCTGTGAATCTTCAATTTTCTTTTCATATATTTTTAATATGAATAATTTTAATTGCATTAGAAAATTCTAATTGTAATATTTTTCATTTATATGTGTTGAATAAATATGAAAATAAGCCATCACCCAATTCTTTATGAAGCATGCATTAACCTGATGGTTCATACCTCAACTCTGAATTTTGAGGTTGTGATTTTACCTCTATGCTTTCATTGGAAAAGAAATGAGACTTCCATTCCATTGGCTCTTTTATCAAGGGTTTGTCTCATATAGTGACATTGTTTAAAATCTATAATTGGCTTTGTATTCACTCTATAAAATATATGGAATAGATTTCTTTTTTTAATAAAAATATTAAATGTGAATGTAGGGGAAGAATTGGCACGGTTATGTGCGAGGCGTGTGAAAATATTTGCTTAAACTAATGTTGTTAGTGCATTCAACAACCATTAGACAGGATTGCATGCTAGGGAAGTCATAGAACCAGGCTTCCTTCCGGTTCATTACATTTGATTGAATTCCACTATCAACCAACTCTAGAAATCCTCATACATCTCACTTACAAGTTTATCCCCTCCCTCTTACAAGTTTAGAGATACTCTATTTCACCCGGATCCTCCCCCAATGGTTCGGCCTAAGCAAATTTATTCTTCATCCACGAAATGATGCAATTGAACCTCTAAAAACCATCAATACGTGCGAATGGGTTCCTCTGCGCTGCAATGTGGTGCCTGGATGCTTGGCTGTGGCGCCTTGGTCCCCAAGTTAGAATAATGCCTCCATTGATGATGAATTTTTAGTTTAGCTGATATGCTAAGAGATGGTTTTGTCTTCGAGCAAAGATCAGTAATCTCAAATAATAAATGGTTAAATGTGCATATAATTTTCCAATTTGACCTGTTCCTGTTTCGGCTATGCTTTGGCATGATTCTTTTGGCTCAATCGTTTGGTTATTTGTTATTAAGTTGGGCTTCATCAGCTTTCATTGTGGAGAGGGATGTAATGAGTTCTTTTTATTAATTGAGGACCAATTGATGGGATTTAGAGCACGAGAAATCTTGAATAGTAATGACAAAATTTATGGTTCTAAATTCTTTTGTCTGTTTTATAATAACATATTTTAGTTTTATTTTATTTTGTTGGTGATATGTTAATTGCTTTTTACTGCAGTCTAAGTTGGGCTATAAACTATTGCTTGAAGGTTTGGTTCTGTTTAATGTTATTTATTTTGCTCCATATCACATGCTTTATCAGCTTTAGACTTTTTATTCTCTTTTTCTCATACTAGATTCCCGTTGCTGATGGCTTCCTTTTATGTTTACTCAGCCTCCGCTTTGGGAATGCTACCAAAAGCAACTAAAAGAATGGGAGTTGACTATGATGAATCTGCATTACCCAGCAAATGAGCTCCAAGAGAGGAACACCGCTCCTGAAAATTTTCCTGAGAAACCTCCTATGTTTGCTTTTTGTTTAAAACCACGGGGTCTGGAAGCTAACAAAGGCTCAAAGCAGAGGTCCCATAAAAAGTTGATGTACACTGGTCACCAGAGTTCATTTTCAAGAGAACAAGATGTGCTCAATGCTTCTGGTAGTACTGCCCCACCAATCAATTTTTCTGCATCATCATCACCTGCACTCTACTTATCAATTTTAATTTTCTGTGCTCATGATTCTAGGGAGAAGATTAAATATTTCCTCACTCGGGGATGAGAAGGCTTTCGTTACCATACCTAGTTATGAAGGCTGTCATTCTACTCAGTGGCTTCAGTCACCCAT
The DNA here is from genome assembly GCA_022702705.1 of Papilionanthe hookeriana x Papilionanthe teres. NCBI lineage: Eukaryota > Viridiplantae > Streptophyta > Magnoliopsida > Asparagales > Orchidaceae > Papilionanthe > Papilionanthe hookeriana x Papilionanthe teres. The sequence goes on from CM040425.1 coordinate 100,936,446, forward strand.
GAGTTTTTCCCCAAGGGATGCAAGGACTGCAATTCTAATGGCTAGTGATGGTGTGGATAGAAATCATTATCCAAAGCTTTTTAGAGCCTTTTCAAAGAAAAATGGGATGCATCATATTCCCTGGGATTCTCCAGTCATGCCATTATCAAGCAGTGAGAAGTTAAAGAGGAATGGAGTCCTTCGTTTGCACCCTGATACATTAGAATGGCCGTGCTCAAAGAATTTGCAGCCAGATGGTGGTCAGAGGCATCAGCCTGATATAAATGAGTTCAGGTTGCGTGATGCATCGAGTGCAGCTCAACATGCATCCAATATGGCTAAGCTTAAGAGAGAAAAGGCACAGTGGCTGATGCATAAAGCAGATCTTGCACTTCACAAGGCTGTTGTTGCTATTATGATGGCCGATGCAATAAAGACATCTCAGAAGGACCTAATTGGTGATGAATGAATTTGCAGTAATCAGATTCAGGCTATATACAAGCAAATGAAAATTAATGGATGCCCTCCAAGAAGAAGTAGAGAAACCTCTAGCTTTAAAAATATGCAAAATGAATTCCCATCTTATAGTGTCAAAAGCCTTTTTAATATCCATTTTAAAAATCACATTACTTTGATGAATTTGTGATTGAGATGGGCACTACTGGCGATTTTCATTGGACTTACAGGCTCGACAAGATGTGCAGAGAAAGATGGTTTGGTTTTGGGTATCTCGGTCTTCTGGCCGATTTAACTATTTTGCCTTTTCTACTGTAGAAATTCTTCATTAAATGGTTGGGCTATACGGCTCTGTTGAAAAGCTGACTTGTAGTTTTTTCTAGTTGATAATTTTGTACATAAAATTTTTCTTTTTTTGAGCCCTTATTTTATTTTGCAAATATGCGCCAATGATAGTTCTCTTGGCTTGAAAATAATACTCTACATTTGGAGGTCCGTAATGCTCATCTAATTGACTATGGTTGTGTTTGTAGGGAAATACTCAAATACAAACAGATGCATTAAAGCTCTTGCTTAATGCAGGAAGTCTGCCAGTTTGATGTTTCCGAAAATATAATGTAAGTGAGTTCATTGAGATTTTTCTAATTGTTGTACAATATTTTGTTATAAAATTCTGATGCTATCATATCAATGTTCTGATGTGTACAAACTGCTTGTTCTGACTCTTTAACAATAATTTTCTGCATCAGAGTTATAATGCCTTGCATTCCTTTTTCATTGCTGTAATTCAAACAGGGTTAAACATTATCTCTGAAACTATTATTTGTGCTGTCTATCTTTTGCAGCTGTAATTTTTATGTTTTGCTGAAGCAACAAAGCTCTTCCTGATGTTACTTATGAAACATTTGAACCAGTTGATGGTGTTTACAAATGATTAATTTCGAACAACTTTTGTTTGCTAAATTAGTTATGAGAAACTTCCATGTCTACAGAGCTTTTCCTTTTCAATTCTCCATTTGAAAAATTTTGTGTGATATTAATAGAAACATGATACAAAGAAAAAAAGATGCAAAAACTAGGAAAATTGATGTATATGTGCCTTGAGATATATTCTTTGTAGGTGACGATATTATTTTGCTGCGGTGGTCCAAAAAAAGTGTGGTTTTAATCTATTTCTTATTTGGATGCCTTTTTCTCACTTCGTCTTTGAGGAAAAATTAACTAAAGGTTGTTGCCATAGATATGCTTAGAGAACTTGAAAAGGATGATAATAGTATTAAATTTTTTTTATATGTTTGACTTATTTGGATACTTTGATAGTTTTGAAACGACAATTGTTGTTTGAATTTGACATGCTTATCCATCTGCAACTTGGGAAAGTGGTTTAACAAATTTTTATTCTTTTGACTTGTTGAGAAGTATGGCATGCTCATTGAAGCCTCTATTCGCCTCGGTATTGAATAAAATTAATCTTATTTGGTCATTCAGTTCCACATGTTGTTGCTATTTTGAACCTCTTAGATCAGCAGGCTTCATGTTTAAGATTGAAAATTTTCAGGGGAATTTTGAACCTCTTAAATCAGCAGGCTTCATTATTATCATTAGTCTAACAGTATTAACCCAATTTATATCAAGTAGGAGTAAGTCCTACAAATCTTGATTGGGTTATAATATAAAAATTGTGAAAATTTTGAATAATTCTCTTCACTTGATTCCATAGATAATTCACCTATAAATAGGTGAGTACAAGAAATAGAAAGAGGAAAGAAATTAAGTACTTCCTATAATTATGGAATAACATAAATACTCTAAGATTAAGGAATTAACTACCCTGATTTTATTCTCTGACTAAATATAACAAGTATTAAAATATAATTATGAGCGTAATTCCACACTCCCCCTCAAGTTTGGTTGTATAGATTGTACATGCCCAACTTGTTGGTTAGCTCATCAAAGTTTGACTTAGGGAGATCCTTAGTGAGAATGTTTGCGGTTTGGTCTCTAGAAGGAGTATAGATCAATTCAATGATTCCATTGTCCACTTTCTCCTAAATGAAGTTCTGATCAATCTCAATGTGTTTCGTTCGGTCATGATGAATATGATTCTCACGATCATCGATTGGCTTGCTGATTGTTGCAGAAGCATCTCGATAGAATTTTCTCCCATAATTTCAAGCTCCTTGAGAAATCTTTTGATCCACATTCCTTCACAAATACCAAGTGCCTGCACTCTATATTCTGCTTCTACACTATTCCAAGATACCATCGATTGCTTCTTGCTTCTCCATGTCACTAGATTGCCGCATACATAAGAGCAATACTCAGAGGTTGATCATCGGGTGGATATATCTCTTGCCCAGTCAGCATCAGTAAAGACTGCTACCTTTTGACTATCATTCTTTTTGAATAATAATCCTTTTCTTGGAGTCATCTTTAAGTATCTTAAAATTCGGTTAACAGCTCCCATATGTTCCTTAGTAGGACAGTTCATGAATTGACTACTATACTTACTGAAAAACTTATGTCTGGTCTGGTATGAGATAAGTAAATAAGTCTTCCAATAAGCTGCTGATATCGTCCTTTGTCGACTGATAAACTATCCTTCTCCATTCCATTTTTTTTATACGGGTCTATTGGAGTATCTATTGGTTTGCATCCAAGCATACCAATTTCTTTCAATATGTCCAATGTGTACTTTCTTTGAGTTACGACTATCTCCATTTTGGATCTTCCAACTTCCATTCCCAAGAAGAACTTCAAGTCTCCGAGGTCATTGATTTTGAATTCATGAGCTAGAAATTTCTTCAGCTTTGTCAATTCTTCAGTGTGATCACCTGTAAGAATGGGCAAAATATTACATCCGGACTACGCACGTAGAGTTACGTGCGGAGGCCAATCCATGCGAGACACGTGGAATCCCGCAATAACACGGAATAACACAGGAATATTCCTCGTGTTACTCTGCGATTAGCGCTGTTTTGGGCGGAATAATACGGAGAATAACGCGGAATAACATGGGGAATATTCTTCGTGTTATTCCTGTGTTATTCCGCGTTATTGTTGTGGTATGTTGTGGTATTGTAACAACACCACAATAACACGGGAATAACGCAGAATAACACGGGGAATATTCTCGGTGTTACAATACTACCGCAATAACACATGAATAACGCGAAATAACACGGGGAATATTCCCCACATTATTCCGCCCAAAACAGCGCTAACCGCGGAGTAACACGAGGAATATTCCTTCGTGTTATTCTCGAGTTATTGCGTGTTATTGCGAGATTCCTCGTGTCTTGCATGGATTGACCTCCGCACCTAACTCTAGGTGCGTAGTCCGGATGTAATATTTTTCCGTAAGAATGATGTCATCAACATACACGACGAGTACAACAATCTTCTTCTCGGATCTTTTTGTGAACATCAGTATGATCAGCTCGACTTCGAGTATAACCGCATTCGATTATCGAACTGGTGAATAGAAGCAAACCAAGCACGGTACGGAGATTTCGGAGCTTCGCATACTTTGCCACTAGTGGAAGGATCCTTCTGCATCGGGAGGTAGAATCCATGTATACATCCTCTTCAAGATCTCCATTAAGGAATGCATTTTCGACATCAAGTCGCATTAGCGGCTAGTCTCGGTTCATTGTAATGGAGAGTAGGATTCTAATGTTCGGTTTGCTACTCGGGGTGAATGTCTCTTGGTAGTCAATTCCGTATGATCTGCGTATAACTCACTACTGACTGAGCTTTCAACCGATCTATGCTTCCGTTCGCCTTACATTTGATCGTAAATAACCACTCGCATCCTACTGGTCTCGTATTCTTGGGCAAATCAGACACAATCCACGTTCCATTCTTTTCTAGTGCAACAACTTCTTTATTCACAGCTTTCTCCATCCTGGGTGTGAGAGTGCTTCCTGAATAGATTTCAGGACCTCTATGCTGTCAATAGCAGTAACAAATGCAGGATAGGGAGGATATAACTTCTCATATGAAACGAATCGAGAGTAGGGCTGTAAACGAGCCGAGCTTGAGCGAGCTCAAGCTGGGCTCGAAATTAGCTCGGCTTGAAATCGGCTCGTGTTCGAAATGGCTCGTGAAAGGTGTGTTCGTGTTCGGCTCGAATTAAATATTCTTGTTCGTATTCGGCTCGAAATCGGCTCGTTAAAATTAATTGGAAAAATATATGTCTACTGCCGGATTCGAACCCGACTCAAATGAATTCGAAATAAGAGTGCCTTAACCACGCTACCACACAAAGAAGCTATGATTTAAACTTAAATATAAATATATATAATATATTAATATATAATAATATATATAATAAATTATTATATAAATAATTATATGATTATTTTTTTATTTCGAGCCAATTCGGGCCGAATACGAGCGAACAAACAGTTGTTTGTGTTCGGCTCGTTAACATTTCGAGCTTAAAAATTTGTTCGTGTTCGGCTCGTTAGGCTTAACGAATGAGCCAAATACGAGCTACTTAACGAGCCGAACATGAGTTGTTTGTGAACAACGAGCCAAATCGCCGACCCTAATCGAGAGATAGGATGTTGAGTGCAAGGAACATTTGAATCATCTCTCACAGGCGGGTAAGCTCATAATCACTAGTGTATATAGATTCCGTAACTGAGTGAGTTTCAGGGAGGTTTGGAGCCGGATTAGATTCTTGGACAGCAGGTGGAAGCGGCGTTTGGTTCTCTATTCTTTCAACAGTTCTGTTCCGTCCTGTATAGACCCGAAGTTCCTGAGGTGCGGGATGTGTGGACGGGTTTGGAATAGGAGATGGAGGAGGTTTGACAGCCGGTGAAAGACTTGTGTCAGTTGGTAAAGGAACACAGTGCTATTGTTCACTGCGACTCACCTCTGAAAGACAGACTCTTGGTAGTATGACTGATGCTCAAAAAGGGTGACATCCATAGAATGATAGACCTTTTTTGTTGAAGGCCAATAACACTTGTAGATTACGATAAGGTTCCTAGAGATGTTCTTTGGAGAAGAAAGGTGTTGATATGACTTATATTCAAGTCATTAAAGATATGTATGCTAGAGCTGTTACATGTGTTCGAATTGAAAGAGGATTGACCAATTTTTTTACTGTTTCTGTTGGTTTACATCAAGGATCGGCTTTAAGCTCATATCTTTTTGCTTTTTTTATGGATGGTCTTACTGGGCATTTACAAGAGGATGTACCTTGGTGTATGCTTTTTGCTAATGATATCCTCCTCGTGGATAAGATGAGAGAAAAAACCCAGGAAAAACTTGAATTATGGAGGTCTACATTGGAGTGTAAAGGTCTTCATTTGAGTAGAACTAAAACTGAATACATGGAATGTAATTTTAGTAATAGTAGGCCTAGTGGCAGAAGTGTAACTTTGGGTGATCAAATTATTAAAAGGTGTGAACGATTTAGATATCTCGGGTCCATTGTTCAAAGCGATGGTGATATAGATAGGGATGTTAATAGTAGAATTCAGTTTGGTTGTTGAAGTGGAGGAATGCATCTGACCTATTGTGTGATAGAAAAATATCGCTTAGACTGAAAGGAAAATTTTATAAGATGGTGGTGAGACCTGCAATGCTCTATGGTGCTGAATGTTGGCCTTTAAAAGAGAAGCATAATGTTAAGTTAAGTGTTGCCGAGATGAGAATGATTTGGTGGATGAGTGGCTTTACACTTAGAGACAAAATGCAAAATGATTATATCCGTAATATGGTTGGTGTTGCACCGGTGATGGATAAAATTAGAGAGAGTCGCCTTAGATGGTTTGGTCACATTAAACGTCGACCACCTGATGATTCAATTAGGAGAGTAGATGTTTTAGATACAACTTATGTTGAGAAAGGCGAGAGCAGACCTAGGAAGACTTGGGCTTATTGCATAAAAAATGATCTTAATTTATTAGAATTAAATGAAAATTTGACACTAAATAGGACGCAATGGAGAAAAATGATTCATGTAGCCGACCCTACTTAGTGGGATTAAGGCTTTGTTGTTGTTGTTGTTGTTACAATAACACTTGTAGCATTTCTTATTGGCCGAATACCCTATGAAGATGCATTTGACTGATTTGGGGTCTAATTTACTGCGGTGTTGTTTGTGAATATGAACAAAGACGGAGCAACCAAATAGTTTGGTAGGGACAACCGAAGGGAGGACACAGGTAGTCGGAAAGGAGTGAAGGAGGACATCAATTGGACTAATGAAACCCATGATACGAGAGGGCATCCGGTTTATGAGATAGGCAGCAGTCAATGTTGCCTCGCCCCAATAACATTTAGAGACCGATGTGGTAAACATGAGACAACGGGCTACCTCCAACAAGTGACGATTTTTTCCGCTCGGCAACCCCATTTTGTTTGGGAGTATCAACACAAGTGCCAAGATGAAGGATGCCATGGTGAGTAAGAAAAGTTCATAGGGAGGTGTTGAAAAAATCTCGTATATTATCTTTTTTAAGAGCCTGAATTTTTGTGTCAAATTGAGTATCATTTGATAAAAGGCACAAAATATTGGTCCTACCTCGGATTTATCACGCATAAGATAGATCCAAGTCACGCGTGTGTGATCATTAATAAAGGACACGAACCATTGGGCCCCAACAATATTATTTTCACGAGAAGGACCCCATACATCACTATGGATTAGAGAAAAAAGATGAGTGGGTCTGTATGATAAACGCGGAAATGAAGTACGAGTGTGTTTGACAAATTGACAAAATTCACAATTAAAAGAAGTAGGATTTTTATTAATAAATAAATGAGGAAACAGTTTCCCAAGGTATATATAATTGAGATGACCTAAACGATAATGAAGTAACATGATTTCACTATCATTATTAACACTGGAATGAAAGACAGATATACTAAGAGGATTTAAGTAAGTCAGACTCGATACTGGAACACAACCAGTAGGTGAAACAAGACCAACAGAGGGTTTGTTGAGAACATAAAGACCACTGTGCAACTCAGCACTGCTAATCATCCTCCCCGACTTCAAATCCTGAAATTCACAAACATATGAAAAAAAATTTAGCAACACAATGACAATCATGATTGAGCTTACTAATAGAGACCAGATTACAATCCAAAGTAGGAACATGAAACACAAAAGTGAGGAATAAATCTAGAGAGATGTGGACAAAACCAAGACCAACAACTTTGGAGGCCGATCCATCAGCAATCTGAACAGCGAGTCAGATTACACGGTCGGTAATCCACTAATAAGGAGATATCTCCGGTCATATGATCGGAGGCACCTGAGTCAACAATCTATGGGCGAGAATAGGTTGAATCCAAGACGAAAGCAGATGGGGAAATACCTTGTTGGGCAACAAGGCCGGTGGCGCCCGATGCCACACTAGGAGGATGGACTGGTGACAGCTGACCGAGCATCTTCTGGAGGGCATGAATCTGGTCTTCACTAAACGGGCTCGTTCCTGGAGAGGCGTCGGTGGTGATGGTGGTAGCTGCCCGAGGATCACGTTTGGGCTTCCCATTGGCGGGTTTGCCGTGAATCCGCTTACACGTATCCCGAGTATGGCCAGGACGGCGACAGTGATCACACCAAGGGCGGCCCTGACGTTGGCGGTTGTCTGTGGGTGGGATGTGAGCAGCAAGGGCGGACCCGTCGAGGACTGAAGTGGACGAGGAAGCACCTAACATGACCTTTTGGCGACTCTCTTCGCGGCGCACATCAGAAAAAAACTTCATGAATTGTTGGGAGAGGTTTCGAACTCAAAATCCGCGAGCGAGTCTGGTCAAACTCAGATTTGAGGCTGAGGAGAAATTTGAAGGCGCGCATCTGTTCCACGATTTTACGAAATATGATAGTGTTTTCGGGACACTTCCAAGGGTACACTTCGAATAGATCTACTTGTTGCCAATACCGAGTAAGAGTATTGAAGTATTGAGTGACAGAGGATCACCTTGATGAAAGTCATGAAGAATGGTTTCAACAGCAAATAGTTCGACTGTATTATCCGAACTAGAATATGTCTCACGCGCAACATCCCAGATATCCTTAGCCGCGCTATAGAGAAGAAAATTTTCGCCAATATCAAGTGCCATCGAGTTAACAAGCCAGGCCATAACCATATTATTTTTGGATTTCCAAATCTTGTATGACATATCTGTTGTCGCCGGAGCTGGAGCATCACCGGTGAGGTAGTCTTCTTTGCCTTTGCCGCATACAAACATCATGATTGGCTGCGACCATTAGAGATAATTCTGGCCGTTGAGTTTGTGGCTGGTGATGAGAACATAATTATTGTCTGAATTACTGGGCAGTGGAGACCCAGCTGTGGAGGGGTGGCTAGAAGTGACATCACTAGTGGAGGAATTGCAGGCTTGGTCGTATTTAGTCATTGGAGAGGAGAGGAGTCCAGCGGATTGACCAGAGAAGAGGCTGCGCTGACGAGGAGCACGGCTGGAACGGTCTGTGCTCGCGGTTGGTCGATCAAGGAAGAAGGGTCGGCGCTCGGACGTGGACGATTCACGAGAGAGGCGCGAATTAGGGCTGCGCTCGGACGCAGACGATCGCGGGAGAGGCTTCAATCGAGCGGGACGATCGAATTAGGACCGAGCGGGACGCAGACGATCGAGCGGGAGAAGTTGATCGAATTAGGAACGATTCGAGCGGGACGCAAACGATCAAGCATGAGAGGCTTCGGTCGAGCAGGACGCAGACGATCGAGCGGGAGAGGTCGAACTGGACGCCGAACTGGGCGCAGACGAGTGAGCGGGACGAGCGGGATGCAGACGATTGAGCGGGACGAGCGGGAGAGGCTTCGCCTTATGGCTCTGATACCATGTGAAAATTTTGAATAATTCTCTTCACTTGATTCCATAGATAATTCACCTATAAATAGGTGAGTACAAGAAATAGAAAGAGGAAAAAAATTAAGTACTTCCCATAATTACGGAATAACATAAATACTCTAAAATTAAGGAATTAATTACCCTGATTTTATTTTTTGACTAATTATAGCAAGTATTAAAATATAATTATGAGCGTAATTCCACAAAAATTGTTTGGCTTGATAGCCACTAAATCTTTTAAATTCTGATAAATTGTTCAGGATTTTAAGATTTATGGGAGTTGCTATACTTATATCTGTTAAGTATTTTATATCTGTGATTTAATAATCCTGAATTTAATCTGTAATTTAGCAAAATGAGATTTATCTTGATTCCTTAAAATTTTTTTTGTATGGATTTAATCTAAATCTTTCTTGAATCCTGCTTAGCATACGAAATGTCCCCTGAAGGTCCACAAAATTTGAGGGTACAATTCATTCAAACAAAGGCATAAATCTGTAGATATCCATTATAATCAATCTGATGAAAGTTGTTTCTGGAGCCATACTGGATTTGGCTACACCAAGCAAATTCTACTGAGCAAAAAAATGATGGGATAAAAAACCGACGGCCAAAGCATGTTTCCTCTTTCCCTTTTACTAAGAATGTAATTTTTTGAAATTTGGTATTTACATTCTTTCTTACTTGGTAAGCATAATGTTTTGTGGTTTAATTACAGACGTTGAGGCTTAATTCCTTATATTATGCATCACTCCTAATGCACACATATCAATCAGTCTGAAATTAATTTTCATCTACCTATTTCAACTTGCTATAATAAGTTCATACTGAAAGATGTGCTTCAGCATCCACAAGCAGGAAGTTTGCAGTGCTATGGTGAAAGGGTTTGTTTAGTTAAAATAAGATGGAGTAGATAGCATTGGATTTCGTTTGTTTTGCCACACATACAATTTTTGTTATCGCGAGTCAATGTCTTTTCTTGTTGCTTGGGAGCGCCAGCACCTTGGAAAGAAGCTTTGGAATATTTTCTTTTTTTGTAAATTTCTTCATCGTTTTCATGGTTAATTGGGGTTTGTAAACATTGATGTCAGGCTATAAATGAAAATTATACTTAGTTTGACGGTGTGTTGTTTTGATCACTTTGATATAACTTTATATATATATATATATATATATATATATATATATATATATATATATATATATATATATATCAAAGGAAATCAGTATTTATAGTTTTCTGGTCCTACTATAAATATCGATTTCCCATGTGTTTATCCGACTCGTCCGCACCACGGTAGGGATCGAACCCGCGACCTAAGGGACTTACAGCTGAACCCCGCACTAACCACTGTACCACGATCGCGGCACGCGCGCGCGCACACACACACGATATATATATATATATATATATATATATATATATATATATATATATATATATATATATATATATATATATATATATATATATATATATATATATATATATATATATATGCCATTGTCGGTCCCACGCCCAGATATACAAAGTTGAGGGTTGCGTTAGGTAGTCGACAACCAACGTAAAACTCGTCGAAAAATCAGCGATACGAATCCTTTCGATCATTATGTAAGTTCTAGGACGTCCCCTGGAAGCCGACGCGCTGTATGACCTGAATACGGTGGAAAATGTGCAAGGGCCGCTACACTGACGCCCGGGTGTAGTGTAAAATAAGCAAGGGTTCTCACATTACAGATGGATAAGGTAAATAAGTTAGTTCATGATACTAATATTTGAATAAGATCTTGGAATATAGGTACTCTCAATGGTAAATTAATTGAATTAGTTGATATTATGATTCATAGAAAGATAAATATCTTATGTATTCAATAAACTAAACGGGTTGGAGAAAAAGCCAAGGAGATTGATAACATAGGTTTTAAACTTTGGTATTCTGGTAAGAATCACATTAGAAATGGTGTAATTATAGATAAGAGTTTGAAAGATAATGTTGTAGAAATTAATAGATTGGAGATAGAATTATAACAATTAAGATTATTATTTATGCTAAGATTTTTAATATTATAAGTGCTTATGCTCCTGAATTAAATTTAGATACTCTAAAAGTAAATTCTACAATGACTTAGAAGACTTACTACACTTGATACCTCTTGAATAAATAATTTTGTTGAAAGAGGTTTAAATGGACATGTCGGTAGAGTGGTAGAAGATTTAAAAAATATTCATGGTGGCTACGATTATGGAGCGATTAATGAAGAATGTAAAGCTATATTAGATTTTGCTTTAGCGTATGATTTGATTATTACTAATACTTTATTCAAGAAAAGAGATGAACATCTTATTACTTATAAGAATGGATATAATAAAAATAAATTAATAAGTTTCTTATGAGACGAATAGATCGCTGAGATTGTAAGCATTGTAAGGTTATTCCAAGTGAGGATTTAAGTACTCAACATCGATTATTAGTTCTAGATTTTAAGATGAAGAGTTGTGAAATAAAAAATATTAAAATTCATTATCATAGAATTAGATGGGGTACCTAAAAGGCAAATAAAATTATTTTTACGAGTAAAATTTAAGATTTCAAAATTTGAGATGTTCATGAAGCAAATGTCATGTGGGAAAAAGTAACAAATACTATTAAACAAGTGACAAAAGATGTAGTTGGAGAATCAAAAGAAAAAGTTTATATATATAAAAATAGCTTGTGGTGGAATAATATTCAAGAAAAGATAAAATATAAGAAGTTATGTTATAAAAATTGGTTTAAATGTAAGAGAACTGAGAAAAATATAAAATAAATTGCAGGAATCTAAAAAATTATCTGTGATGCTAAAATTCTATTTTTAGTCATCTTTATAATAAATTAGATACTAGCCAAACAAAGAGAAAAAGAAAAATAAAGATTTAACTCAAGTAAAGTGTATTAAAAAGTATTTTTCGTAGAAAAAGATATTACATAGGTGGGTGAGTTATTTTGATAAACTTTTTAATGAAATTTTTGAAAACACGATTGACCTTAGTGATCTTTATATCGTTAATTATAATAAAATGTTTCATTTTTACTGTCACATTAATAAAAAAGAATTTGAAGAGACTTTAAAGAAAACAAAGGGTGAAAAGTCTGTAGGACCTGATATCCCAATTCAAGTGTGTAAATATTTAGGAGATTTGAGAGTTTCTTGGCTTACTAAATTTTTTTATCTTATTTTAAAAACTAAAACGATGCTTGAGGAGTGGAGAAAAAGTATTTTAATCCCTTTTTTAAGAATAAAAGGGATGCACAAGATTGTGGAAATTATAAAGGAATTAAATTGATGTGTCATACTTTTAAAATTATGGGAGAGGGTAATTGAACATAAGTTACGACGTATTACCAAGATTTCTCATAATTAATTTAGCTTGAGGAGTGGAGGATGAGTATTTTGGTTCCCATTTTTAAGAATAACGGGGATGCACAAGATTGTGCAAATTATAGAGGAATTAAATTGATGTGTCATATTTTAAAATTATTGGAGAGGGTAATTGAACATAAGTTAAGACATATTACCAAGATTTATCATAATTAATTTGGATTTATGCTGGGCAGGTCTTCTATGGAAGCTATACATTTATTGAGAGGTTTGATGGAGAAGTACAAAGATAATGAGGATCTACATTTAATTTTTATTAATTTAGAAAAAGCTTATGATAAGTTTCTAAGAGATATCCCTTGGAGTCCTTGAGAAGAAAGATGTTGATATGACTTATATTCAAGTCATTAAAGATATGTATACTAGAGTTGTTGCTTGTATTCAAACTGAAGGAGGATTGACCAAATATTTTGCTATTTCTGTTAACTTTATAACAAAGATCGAGACCATATTTTTTTGCTTTAGTTATGGATTGTCTTACTGGACATTTACAAGAGGATGTACTTTAGTGTAAGGTTTTTTCTGATGGTATCCTTCTCGTAGATAAGAGAGAAAAAAACCTAAGAAAAACTTGAATTATGGAGGTCTACATTGGAGTCTAAAGGCCTTCGTTTAAGTAGAACTAAAATTAAATACATGGACTGTAATTTTAGTAATAGTAGCTATAGTGACACAAGTGTAATGTTGGGTGATTAAATTATTAAAAGTTGTGAACGATTTAGATATCTTGGGTCTATTTTTCAAAGCGATGGTGATATAGATGGGGATGCTAATAATAGAATTCGAGTTGGTTGGTTGAAGTGGAGGAATGCTTAGGGCCTATTGTGTGATAGAAAAGTACCACTTATACTGAAAAGAAAATTTTATAAGATGGTGGTGAGACCCGCAATGTTCTATGGCGCTGAATGTTGGACTTTAAAAGAGAAGCATAATACTAAGTGCTGCTGATATGATAATGACTAGGTGGATGAGTGGCTTTATAGTTAAGAGACGAAATGCGAAATGAATATATTCGTGATAGGGCTAGGGTAGCTCCAAGTGACGGACAAAATTAGAGAGATTCACCTTAGATAGTTTATTCACATTAAACGTCGACCATCTGATGATCCGATTAGGATAGTAGATGTTTTAGATTCGACTTATGTTAAGAAAGACAGAGGGAGACCTAGGAAGACTTGGGCTTATTGCAGAAAAAATTATCTTAATTTATTAGAATTAAATGAAAATATGACACTAAATAGGACACAATCGAGAAAAATGATTCATTTAGCCGACCCCACTTAGTGGGATTAAGGCTTTGTTGTTGTTGTTGTTGTATATATATATATATATATATATATATATATATATATATATATATATATATATATATATATATCTATATATATTAATAAAGAGATACATTCATACCAACCAATTCTTATACCTTTACATATCTAACACCTAAACTTCACTTTTTTTGACATTTGCACCACCCATATGTTCATGTTACATAATAAATCACTATTTTAAAAAGAAAATTTTATAAGATGGTGGTGAGACCCGCAATGTTCTATGGCGCTGAATGTTGGACTTTAAAAGAGAAGCATAATACTAAGTGCTGCTGATATGATAATGACTAGGTGGATGAGTGGCTTTATAGTTAAGAGACGAAATGCGAAATGAATATATTCGTGATAGGGCTAGGGTAGCTCCAGTGACAGACAAAATTAGAGAGATTCACCTTAGATAGTTTATTCACATTAAACGTCGACCATCTGATGATCCGATTAGGATAGTAGATGTTTTAGATTCGACTTATGTTAAGAAAGACAGAGGAGACCTAGGAAGACTTGGGCTTATTGCAGAAAAAATTATCTTAATTTATTAGAATTAAATGAAAATATGACACTAAATAGGACACAATCGAGAAAAATGATTCATTTAGCCGACCCCACTTAGTGGGATTAAGGCTTTGTTGTTGTTGTTGTTGTATATATATATATATATATATATATATATATATATATATATATATATATATATATATATATATTAATAAAGAGATACATTCATACCAACCAATTCTTATACCTTTACATATCTAACACCTAAACTTCACTTTTTTTGACATTTGCACCACCCATATGTTCATGTTACATAATAAATCACTATTTTAAAAAGAAAATTTTATAAGATGGTGGTGAGACCCGCAATGTTCTATGGCGCTGAATGTTGGTCTTTAAAAGAGAAGCATAATACTAAGTGCTGCTGATATGATAATGACTAGGTGGATGAGTGGCTTTATAGTTAAGAGACGAAATGCGAAATGAATATATTCGTGATAGGGCTAGGGTAGCTCCAGTGACAGACAAAATTAGAGAGATTCACCTTAGATAGTTTATTCACATTAAACGTCGACCATCTGATGATCCGATTAGGATAGTAGATGTTTTAGATTCGACTTATGTTAAGAAAGACAGAGGGAGACCTAGGAAGACTTGGGCTTATTGCAGAAAAAATTATCTTAATTTATTAGAATTAAATGAAAATATGACACTAAATAGGACACAATCGAGAAAAATGATTCATTTAGCTCGACCCCACTTAGTGGGATTAAGGCTTTGTTGTTGTTGTTGTTGTATATATATATATATATATATATATATATATATATATATATATATATATATATCTATATATATTAATAAAGAGATACATTCATACCAACCAATTCTTATACCTTTACATATCTAACACCTAAACTTCACTTTTTTGACATTTGCACCACCCATATGTTCATGTTACATAATAAATCACTATTTTAACTTTTAAAATGTGATGCGCCTTTTCATACATAAGAAAGTTGACATGGACATAAAAATTGAACTTTAGGTGTTATATATATATATATATATATATATATATATATATATATATATATATATATATATATATATATATATATATATATATATATATCATACATACATACATACATACATACATACATACATACATATATATATGTCTTCTAAGTACATCTGTTGAGATGTGAGAAAATCACTCATGTGATCGTTGACTGTGAACACGGCTCAGGCTTCTTTCTTCCAAGGATCTTTAATTGACTGGAGCGTCAGGCTTTTTTTCATAATATTTTGTGGCTTAAAGCTTTCAACAATACAAATGTGATTCCTTCTAATGTTGATGGGAGATGTGAGCCTTAAATGCTTACAATGCATTTTATCATGCCTTTTAATGGCGAAAGTTACACGTTTCTGCCCCCTTATCTCGAAGGAAGGAGACGTCTTTCAACACTAGGTTCAAACAACAGCCTCAAACCCTTTCGTTCAAAAAGAGATTATACACATGGTGATTGAATTTGATTCTAACAACGTTTAAATTAGATAAATACTGTATGAAATATTTCGACTTTATATAGAAATTTATGTGCTGAATCAGAAATAATGGTTGGAAATTTGGCTCTGAGTTTCCGAACTTGTAATTAGGGTATCAAATCCTTCTTGTTTGAACTTCAGTTTCAAAGAGTAGGTTTACCCATTAGCTTCGAAATAAAGTTATGAAACTTGGTTCAAATTTGGTTTTAGCTTTGATTGTCCTTCTACTTTGATCCTAGTTTAAAATTCTATTTAGAACCCTATGATTTGTTGATTAGCTTCACAATAGAGCTATTTCGAATTTGGGTTAGAATGTGATTTGAGCTTGGGGATTGAATCTTAATTTTTCTTATTTTTTTCTGGAATTAGTTCATTTGATATGTTTTGTTATATTTAAGTTTCTTAATTAGGTGTACTTGTTCAGAGGCATTATATTGCCAGTGTTGCATAGAAATAAGAGGTAGGGGTGCGATAAAGTAATAAAGTAGTTCGAAAGCTATAGTTCTTTTCAGAGGGATTGCCGGCCCAACTTCACGACCTGTAGTTTTAATGGGCCTTCATTTTTCATATTTTATTTTAAACATTAGCGATGCACTGAATGATGACAATTCTATTATGTTCAACATTGGAGATAAACATATAAAATTTAAAAATTTTAAATTTTCTTTGATTATTATATGACGATTTGGTGAATTTTCTTTTATTGAGAAGTTTGAGAAATACTAGATCTATAAGTAGTTAGTAATGATGTTAGAATTTCAATATTTTTTAAAGTTTGAAGTTCCAATAAATATTTTTTTATGATAAATATTTATTGAACTCTACCTATTTCTATCTACAACAACAAGCCTTTAGCCCACTAAGTGGGGTTGGCTACATAAATCTTTTTTCTCTATTTTGTCATATTGAATGTCATATTTTTATTTAATTTCAATAAATCAAGATCTTTTTTATACAGCACGCCTAGATCTTTTTAGGTCTATATCTGCCTTCTTAACATAAATTGAATCTAAAACATCCATTTTCTTAACCAGATCATTAAATGGTCAAGTTTAATGTGCCAAACTATCTAAGATGACTCTTTAATCTTGTCTTCCACTGGTGTTACCCCGACCCTTTCATGGACATATTTGTTTCACATTTCGTCTCTAAGTGTAAAGCCATTCATTTGCCTTAAGTATTTTCATCTCAACATTTAACTCAGTTTTTTCGCTTCTCTTTTATAGGCCAAAATTATGTGCCATAAAACAATGTAGGTCTCACCACAATCTTATTAAATTTTCCTTTTAAGTGTAAGCAGTACTTTTCTATTTCACAAAAGGTCTGATGCATTAACTCCACTTCAACCTTTCAAATTTAATTCTACAAATAACATGCCCTTTTATATCACCATTACTTTGAACAATATATCCGAGACATAAAACTTTTACTCATTTTAATGATTTGATCACCAACTCTGCCACTAGAACTAATACTACTACTAAAAGTATATTCCATGTAGTCAGTTTTAGATCTACTCAAACGAAGGCCTTTAGACTCTAAAGCAAACCTCCATAATTGAAGTTTTTCTTGAACTTTTTCTCTAGTCATATCCTCAAGAAAGATATCATTAGAGAAAAGCATACACCAAGGTACACCCTCCTCTAAATGTCTAGTAAGAGCATCCATAACTAAATAAAAAAGATATGGGCTTAAAATCGTAAAATCGATCACTAATGTAATCCAACTGAAATAGGAAAATACTTGGTCAATCATTTTTCATTTTAAACACGAGTAATGACTCTAGTATACATATCTTTATTAGCTTAAATATTCATAATAACATATTTCTTATCTAAAACTCTAAAAAAACCTCCCTTGGAACCTCATCGTAAGTTTTTTCTAAAACAATAAAAATCATATGTAGATCATTTATACCCTCTGTACTTCTCCATAAAACCTTTCAAAAAAAAATGTACAACTTTCATAGCTGACTTGCCTAAAATAAATCCAAAATGATAATGAGAAATTTTTGTGTTAACCTATGTTCAACTACTCTCTCATAATTTTAATGTGTGACACGTTAACTCGATTCTTCTATAATTTTCACACTCACGTGCATCCCCTTTATTCTTAAAAATGGGGAGAAAAATACTCTTCCTCCGCCCCTCAAACATCTTTTTAGTTTTTAAAATAATATTAAATAGTTTTGTAAGCCAAGAATTTCTTAAATATTCTAAAATTTCCACACTTTTATTAGGATATCATCTGGGCTTAATGATTTTTCACACTAATTTTTTAAAAGCCTCATCAACTTCTTATTTACTATTGTAATATTAAAAATAAAAAGTTTTATGTTTATTAATGATATCAAGATCATTAAAGTTGATCATATATTTAGAGACTTCATTGAAAAGTTTATCAAAACATATCACACACATATATTGAATATTTCATCTAAGAAAAATTCTTTTCGCTATTCATCTTTAATATAATTAAATCAAATCTTTACTTTTCTTTTCACTTTATTGTATGTATGTATGTATCAATGTGTGTGTGTGTGTGTGTGGATGGATGGATGGATTGATGGGACCAATAAAACCATAATTCTTAGCATCACAAATAGTTCTTTTAGACCCCCTATGAGCCACCTTATATTTTTCTCAATAATTTAAACTTTTACATTTAAACTAATTCTTATACAAAGCCTCTTATATTTTATCTTTTTTTGTACATTATTATTCCATAATCAACTATTTTTATTTATAATTTTTTTTAATTCACTAAGTACATATTTTTCCACTTGTTTAATAGTGTTTGTTATTTTATCTCCCATAGAATTAGCATTTGAGTCTATAATTCTAAGTAAAGGATATGTAGGATATGTCCTGTGATACTTTCTTGACCAATATAACTCATAAAAAATTGCATGCTCTTCTTTTTTATCTATCGGGGTTGGAGCAATCCAGCTTAGGCACCATCACGACGTGGTTAGGTTTTGATTCAATACAATGCAGGTTGGTTCTTTGAGTTAATACGTTTGAGTAAGTATTACGGTCCCTAATAGATTCTTCTCTTAGCATAATCACTCGAAACCCAAGTTTTACATTCTTGAGTTTTATCAGCCTTGTCAATTATACTAACTTCAATAATAGTTGTCAGCTTGATTAAGTCTAATGTAGCACTATCTGAGCACTCCTAGTCACTTATTAGTAGTGAAGAGATAGGAATGTCGTACTTAGTTTAGTGTGGATTAGAGTTACCATGATCAACAAGGTTTGCTGTTTATATTGAATTACCATATTCAAGGAACTCAATACTTTAGACTTGCAAATCTAAAATTGGACCAAGGCGCCTTTTTGAATGTATTAGTTTAAAGAAAACCTTTCTCAATTATGTTTTCTTTTTCTGGGCTTGTATGCCTCAGTCTGGTGAAATGTGATGCACCTCAGAAACTATCACAATACTATAAATGCTTGGTAATTGCACTACAACCTTGATCCACTCCTTAAAAACTTGATTAAATTCTTAAAATTAGGTTTTCTTGCACATTGGGATTTTCACGCAAGTGTCGTATCGTTTCAGTAATATAGGAATCTATTGAGTCCGGATTGTCAATCCCACTGAGAACGAGGTAATGAATTCCTTTTTAAAAAGTTCTAGCCTATTACTTCTAGGTCATAGTTCCGAATTGCGATCAAGTCAAAGTTCTACCAACTACTCCTAAACTACTTAAATTAATTCTAATGTTAAAACCAACCTAACTTAATTGGATCAATGATTATCAAGATATAAAAGTAACCTCTCTCTCGTGATAATATAGTTGATTGTATAGGAATATATACTTCAAATTACAAATGTGGCTAGTGATAAATAGGAGAAAATCTCTAATTTACCCTTACCCGAGTGCATAAAGTAGTTTGGTTAAATTGGTTTTAATTTCTTAAACCTCAATTTGAACCCATCAAAGCCTTTTCCCTATCTATTTGCATCACCCTATGGACTACTTTTCCTTCAGCCACTAGTTTGATGTGAAAACTCTAATCGTTCCTCCATCGCTCTTCCGAGTCTTAAAGATCATAATAAATTCTAACAGTTTACATGGCCAGTATGAAAAATAAATTAAGTTTTGAAGAATACTCATTACATTAATGTTTAAAAATCAATTTTATAAGTATCCTAACATCCTACACGTTCAACTTTTTATTACAAAAGAAAGGTAATAAAGATCTACTCACAATTCATGAAGAAAACATCAAAAATTATCATCTTATAACAAAGCAAATCCATTAGAATTATGTTTACAAATAATACAAGAAAATATAGAACATAATACTTAGTTTTTTCCATGAGAAAAGAGATGATAATTCCTTTGTAAAAGGTTTCCAAATGCTCCCTGCAATGCTGAGTATATTCCCTTGTAGATTTCTGTTCAATTCCTCTCCAATCTCTCTATGAAAGTGGAAAATACAAAACCCTAACTTTTACTTATAACTCCTTAGTCTACTTGAACTTTCCAGGCTTTAGAATGAAAGGAGTACTCCTCGAACTGCCTACGTTCCCCCCTTTAACTCCCAAAGTCGTGTTGAAATAACTACATAAACTGCCCAACAACTGGCCAACGCCTTGGCGCCACTGAGCTGGCGCCTATGTGCCGGCTTCTTAGTTTATTTGGGTGTGCTTTGACGCCCAACGCCCATTAAGCTTGACCCAGGGCACTTGGGTGGAGCTCCTTGGTGCCCAAAGGTTGGCACCTATGTGCTAGTTAGTGGGCCTCCAATATGCTCTGTTTCACCTCTGCTTCGCTCCATTTCAGCTCCGCTTCGCTCCACGTGTCCTACCTGTTATACCTATAAGAAAATACAAAATACCATTCTTTAAAGTAGAAGTTCATCCATAAACCAGTGCAAAATATAAAAGAAATTAAGTATGCTTTAGGACATCAAAATCCTCCAAGGTTGAACGTTAGTTGTCCTCAAGTAACACTAATAGTTTTAAAATTAATTTGAGGAATTGGGTTTCATTAAAAGTATCAACAATTTTGGTTCAAGAATATCATAGTGCAACTTAAGAAAAATTCTAATAAATCAACATAGAACTAAGGTATAAAAAAACCTTGTATTCAACTTCGAAACCCTGATTTTCTATCTACTTAGAAAATCATTGATATTTGTCAAACATAGGATTCTAAAGAAGTTTAGAAAATAAAATTAAAACACTCTACTTATAAAGATTGTCCAATCCTTTTTGAAATATAAACAAGTTTAGGATTGAAATAAAGTCATTTTCTTTAAAATGATTTAAGTGAAACTAATTTTTGATTAAATTTTTCCTCAAGCTTCTTCTCCTTTTAAATCCTCTTTTTATTTTTTTACTTTCTTTTCCTTAGGACCGTTTTCAATCCTTATCACATCTATAGGAAGATTTCTATATATGGATAAACCTACTTCATTAAAATATATAACTATTTTCTACAATAAATAATAAAATCATTTTTCTACATATTTTCTAAAAGATAATCTAACTTTAGAACAATTTTATTTATATAGAATTTTAAATAAATCTATTATGTCATTCCTATAATCAAATTATTGTAATCTAAAGTTAACACCACATACCTTAAGTCCTTTTAAAAACATAACAATTTTCAGTCCCGGTTGATGAGGACAAATAAAGTTAAGTTGTGAAAATTTTTTCTCTCCCTAAAACTTAATTTTTAGCATTTATTCACAACAGAAATATAAACAGAGAGAAAATATAATATAATTACTTTTTACTACATGAGTCTGTCATAACAAATATAAAAGTATAAATAGAATAGATAAGTATGCAACAGTATGTGAATCTCAGTTAAAACATATTTAGAATGAAATTGTACGGAAAAAGAAAGTCTGAAAGAACATAACAAGTAGAAACACAGGAGTATCTATAACAACAGTACATTGCATCCATAAATATATCATGATCACAACAAAGGAATATGTCCAATTCATTGGAAAATAAAGAGAATACACAACAACTCTGCAGTGGGGGAAAATAAAGAAACATAAGTACAAAGTCCTTCATCACACCAATACACAAATAAACACTAAAGATAAATGAGGTTAACTCTTCCTCCTTCTCATCACACCTCCCTTATTTACTTACAATTTCTAACAAAATTCTTCCAATGAACTATTGGGTGCATTTATACATTTTAATAGGGTCAAACCCATGGACAAGATTGACCTTATTATATTGGCATATGTGTTGAAAACCTCAGGTATTGCCTTATCCCCTAAAGTATGCACCTCTAACATTAAATAAGAATAATGTGAAGATTATCCTCAGATTTCTCTACAACCTGGTTTGATGGACCCAGTTGATGAAAAACAAAGTCAGACAAAGGAAGCAACATAATTAAGATGGACTTGTATATGTCCAAACTCACAATGTCTCTAAAAAATCTTTGAGTTCGATTGAGAACTAAGACTTAGCGAAGAATTAATCCAACTACAACCAGAGATCAAATATAAGTCTAGTCACATGAGAAGCTAAGGAATTACCTCCCTTATGACTCAAAAAAATCAAAGCAATCCATCACGAACCTAAACAATCAACAAGCAATATCAAATAATCCATTCCTCAACAGACAATAACACAACACACTACAAAAAAAAACTTTGGTTACCTCCTAAGAAGCGCTTGGTATAAAGTCATCAGCCTGATGAATCCAGATGCTTACTCAGGTTGACCTAGCATTAAAACCTCTTTAATTATATGCCTTCCTGCACCTATGTATGGTTTAAGGCTTTGCATTCACTTTAAACACCGTACAACTTTTAGGATCCTTAATATCGATTACACCAAAAGGATAAACTTTTATTACAATAAATGGCCCCGACCACATTTAATAAAGTTTTACAGGAAATAATTTCAACCTTGTATTATACAATAAAACCTCCTATCTAGGTTCAAAATCTTTCCTAAGAATCTTCCAATCATGCTAAATTTTCATCTTTTCTTTATATTTTTTTCATTTTTATAAGATTCTTGTTTAAGTTTCTCGAGTTCTTTTAGCTGTAATAATCTCTTCTCGTCAGTTTATTTCAAGTTATAATTAAATTCCTTAACAGCCTAATAAGCTTTTTGTTCTAATTCCACTGACGAGTGATAAGCTTTTCCAAAAATGTGCCTATAAGGAAAAATTTCTGTAGTAGTTTTGTAAGCGGTCCTATAAGCCTATAATGAATTGTCTAGTTTTAAAGACCAATCGTTTCTACTAGGATTGATAGTTTTTTCTAAAATCTTGATTTATTTATTAGAGACTTATATTAATCCATGGGTTTGAGAATGATACGCTGTGACTATTCTATGTTTAAATCCATATTTAGCAACAAGTGTCTCAATTTTTCAATTCTTAAAATGACTTCATCCATCATTAATGATCACTCTAAGCATGTCAAATCTACTGAAGATATTCTTCCTTAAAAATTTAGCTACACTTTGAGCATCACAGTTTAGAAGAGCAACCGCCTCAATCCATTTAAGACATAGTCCACAACCATTATAATACATAAATTTCAAAAGATGGCACATATTGTCCTATAAAATCTAAACCCCATACATAAAAAATTTCAATTCTCAAAGTAAAATTTAGGAGCATTTCATCTCACTTAGATATATTATCTAATCTTTAGCACCAATCACGCATTTTTATATATGTATTCATATCCCTAAACAAAGTAGGCCAATGAAATCCAGATTGCAAAATCTTAAATGAAATTCTATCAACACTAAAATGTTCCCTAAACTCAGAATCATGACATTTCTTAATAATTTATTGGGTTTCTTCTAAGGGTACACATCTTCTGATTACTAAATCCTTACACTTTTTATACAAATATGGGTCATCCAAAAAGTAAGAACTAGCATCATGACTGAACATTTTTTGTTGGTGAAATGTTAATCCATAAGGCATAATATCACTCAAAATGAAATTCACTATATCAACATACCACATAATGTGTCATTCAGTAATAGCAAACAGTTACTCGTAAGGAAAATTCTCATTATTTTCATCTTCATAAGTGTATGAATTTCCTTGATCCAGTCTGGATAAATGATTAACAATTTGATTATCAGATCCTTTATTATCCACTACTTCGATATCAAACTCCTGCATTAGGAGGACCCATTTAATCAATCTTGGTTTAGTGTTCTTCTTCGACTAAGATATCTAATAATAGAATGATTAGTATAAACAATATGTTTGGTTCCAATTAAATAAGATCAGAATTTATCAAAAACATATATTATAACCAATAATCCTTCTCAATAGTAGTGCAATTAATTTGAGCTTCATTAAGAATTTTATTGGCATAGTATAAAAATTTAAAAATTTTATCGTGTCTATGTCCTAAAATACCCCAGATATCATAGTCACTAGCTTCACATCAACTCGAATGCTCAGTTAGGTGAGACTATAATAGGAGCAGTGACTAATTTTTCTTTCAATATATTGAAGGCATTTAAGCAATCTTGATCAAAATTAAATAATACATATTTTTCTAAAAGATGGAATAATCTTGGCAATTTTTAAAAAAAAATTATTTACATATCGCCTATAAAATCCAGCATGTCCCAACAACTTCTAATTCCCCTCACAGTAGTAGGTGGAGGCATCATTCAATTACTTGAATCTTTGCTGGGTATACTCATGCCTTTTTCAGTCATTTTATGTCACAAAATATTACCTCCTAGAACCATGAATTGACGTTTCTCTTAATTGAGGATCAAGTTAGTCTCTTCACAACATTTTATCACCTTCACTAAATGATCTAAACATGTATCAAATGAATTTCCAAACACAGAGAAATTGTCTGAAAAATTCGATCCCTTTCTCAATCAAGTCACAGAAAATTTACATCATGCACCTCTAAAAAGTTGCAGGTGCGTTTCACAACCCAAATGACATTCATGCAAAAAGAAAAAGTCCCATAAGGACTTGTGCATGTATTCTTTTATTGATCCTCATGAGCTATAAGTATTTGATGATATTCAAAATATCTATATAGAAAGCAAGAGTATCGGTGACTAGCTAGCCGACCACAAGAAAATGTATTGCTTATACCAATTTCATATGAAATTAAACTTTAAAGAAATGTATTTCCTGTGTTTTATTGCAGGAATTAAGATTCATAGGTGCTGAAAGAGAAAATAGCAAAAAGGCACGAATCTGGAGCAAAAAAGACTAAAAATGATGAAAATTGAACTGTCCAGCCGACGACGAGATTTAAGCCGCCGACAGCGAGATTTTCCCGAGAGTTTTTAATATATTATTAATAGAGCCAGCCAACGGCGAGATCGAGCCTGCCGACGGCGAGCCTGAACGGTTAGCCTTGCTTCTAGAAGCCCGCCGATGGCGAGATCGAGCCCGCCGACGGTGAGGCAGTTGATTCAAGCCAAATACGATGAATCTGGACGCGTTTTGAAGAGGTGCTTAAGCAACCTTTGGAAAATTGACTCCTTCTATAAATAAGAGACGATTTTATGTATTAGTGTGTGTCAGTTAGTGTCAAATTAGTGTTTCCTTTTGTAGTAAGAGTTAGTGTTTAGTGTCTTGGTGAGTTCTAAGAGTGTTGTATAAGAAGGAAGAGTCAAAGGAACTTGAGGAATCTGCTTGGGGAGAAGAATTGAGATAACTATATTTGTTTATTGTTTTATAACTTTAAATGAAATCCAAAATCTGTGTTATTATTCCCATGCATTCTGAGTAGTTTTCTTTATCTTTCTCCTTGTTGTTGAGATTTTCTAAAATGAAGAATTAAAATGAGTTGTGCCTAATAATATTAAATAGAGATTGTGATAATCTTTTACTTAAATCTTAATTTACTTTCAATTTGGCTAATTGAATTGTTAACATATGTTAAATTATCAACTCTAGTAAAGATTACATCCAAGATTCAAGGAATTCAAAAGCCTTGGAAGGAGGGTGCATATATATAGAGAAATATTAATTATGGGACGAAGAATTGAATATTTTAGTGCGACAGACTAAAATCTTCAATTCAGTCCTATTTTTTGGGAGCTGAAGTGTAAATGTTAGCCCTCAGGCGAGGGGAATGTGGGAGCTCTGAAGTGGCAGCCAGTATCCTACCGTACTTAGCCACGTATTCAGCAACTAAACATAGGATTAGTCAATATTCTTTGCACTCTGACTAAAGGGTAAAGAATAGGAATGCTCCTATTCGACACAATGTAATTCTAAACTCATTTAATTGTTTATTCACCTAATCCTCTTTACAAGGAGAAAGATACTTTTCTAAATTGACTTATATAATCTATCTTTTAAGTATTAGTTTTAAGTTTAAGCGTTCTTCAATTTTCATATATTATACTAAATTAGATTAGTAATCTTTTTTACTAAAAATTAGTATGTAAATCTCTAACGTCCCTGTGGGATCGATATCTAGGACTCCAATAGAGCCCTTTATTACTTGAGCGATACGTATACTTGCGTTGATTAAAGGGGAGGGAGTACAATTGCTATTTTACTTTGAAAAACAACTTATTAAGCTTAACAATTATAAACATCCTTTAAATTATTACCCTACTCTCCTCTGAGGCTGAATTATTATATTAGTTGCGCGGCCCGGTCAAGTTTTTGGCGCCGTTGCTGGGGAAGTAAAGTAATTATTCAATTATATATATATATATAAATATATAAATATAATTACTAGAGTAATGGACTATTTTATTATTATTGTTAGTTGTGTATGTGTAAATTTGGAACCGAAAGTTTAATACCTTACGATTCAGAATTAGAGCGCACTATTAAAAGAATTGGAAAACAGAAAAGAGAAATCATAAAATTAAATCAAATGGAAAATAATCCAGAAATTGAAAATATAAACCAACCAAGACCTTTGAAAGATTACGCTAACCCTACATTAGATGAAATTCACTTAACTATTCAAAACCCTGATGTAGGGGCTAACTCATTCGAGCTTAAACCTGCAATTATCCAAATGGTACAAAATAACCAATTTAGTGGTTCACCAAATGAAGATCCTAATTTACATCTTGCGAGTTTTTTAGAGTTATGTGCTACTTTTAGATATGACGGAGTATCTAATGACGCAGTTAGACTTATGTTATTTCCTTTTTCTTTAAGGGATAAGGCTAAGACGTGGTAAAATTCATTAAGCACTCGGATCAATTAAAACTTGGGGAGAATTATCACAAAAATTTCTATCCAAATATTTTCCTCCCTCAAAAACTCGCAAAACTCGTAAATGATATAACTTCTTTTAATCAGTTTGACGGAGAATGAATATATGAAGCTTGGGAGGGATTTAAAGATCTTCTTAGGAAATGTCCACACCATGCATTACCAGATTGGTTAATTATACAAACTTTTTATAATGGTTTAGCATGATCTCTTAGATCAATCATTGATGCTGCTACTGAAGGTTCATTAATGTCAAAACCTTTTAATGAAGCTTATTCATTAATTGAAGAAATGACTTCTAATAATTTTCAATGGCCTTCTGAAAGGATTAATCCTAAAAAATAGCCAGTATACATGATTCTGATGCAATATCTGTGTTAGCTTCTCAAATTGCTGCTATATCTAAGAAATTAGATCATTTTGTAATGAATTATTCTCCTAATATAACAGAAAATTTAACCGGACAACTTATAGATGCTCAATCTTCATATGAAACTATAAATGCCGTTAACAATAGACCCAATAATCCTTATGCAAATTATTATAACCCTGGTTGGAAAAATCATCCAAATTTTAATTGGAATAACAATTCTGCTAATCAGCAATGGATGAACAATTTAGTAAACCCAGTAGGAAATCCTCTAACCAAGGAAATTTTAAACCTTTTTATCCACCTGGATTTAATAATAACTCTCAATATAAGGATAAGAAGTTATCTATGGAAGAATTAATATTAAATATGGGTCAACATTTACAGTAATCAAGGTAGTCGATCACAAATTCAAGGAAACCAATTACAAACTCAAGGAACAACAATTAAAAATATTGAAACTTAACTTGGACATATCGCTACTGCACTTAATAATAGAAGCACTGGAACTTTTCCGAGTAATGTGGAAATAAATCCTAAGGATCAAGGAAAAGAACAAATTAAAGCGATATAGTTACGAAGTGGAAAAGAAATAGAAATAAGAATACAGAAAGAAACTGAAAGTCAGAATGAGGAGGTGGAAATCGAAAAAGAAAATGATCAGAAAGATCAAAATCTAGAAGATTCATTGATACCTATGAAAATTTCTGAAGAAAAACCACCACCACCATTTTCTCAACGACTAAGGCAACATAAAAAAGATAAGCAATTTTCTAAATTTCTTAAGATTTTGAAGAAATTAATGATAAACATTCCTTTTGTAGAAGCATTAGAACAAATGCCCAATTATGTGAAATTTATGAAGGTTATTTTAAATAAAAAAAGAAAATTCACAGATAATGAAACTGTTGCACTTAGCGAAGAGTGTAGTGCAATTATTCAGAAAAAGCTTCCTGAAAAATTAAAAGATCCTGGTAGTTTCACTATACCTCGCGCTATCGGAGAAATGTTTTTTGGAAAAGCATTATGTGATTTAGGAGCCAACATAAATCTAATGCCTCTATCAATCTTTAAAAGATTAGGATTAGGAGAAGTCTCACCTACTTCAGCAACTCTTTAGTTAGCTGATCTTTCTGTTACTTATCCTAAGGGAGTTATTGAAGATGTGTTAGTAAAAGTGGATAAATTTATCTTCCCAGTAAACTTTATTGTTTTAAATATGGAGGAAGATAAAGAAATACCAATAATATTAGGTAGACCCTTCTTAGCTACTGGAAAAGCTATGATTGATGTTCAAAAAGGGGAATTCACTATGAGAGTAAACGATCAAAATTTTACCTTCAACATTGCAAAATCAATGAAATATCCTACTATAGAAAAAGAAGATGAATGTTTTCGAATGGAAATTATTGAACATCTACAAAATGAACATTTTAAAGAATACTTTGAAGAAAAACTCGAAATGGAAGATACTGACTTAATTGAAGAAATAAACAATGAAGAAGTAGAATATATACAAGAAAGATTTGAATTGTTGGATAATACAGAAAAAGCTAAAAATAATATAGTTCCGTCAATTATTAAACCTCCTGAACTTGAATTAAAAATCTTACCTACCTATTTGAAGTATGCTTATTTAGGTAACTCTTCAACTTTTCCAGTTATTATATCAATAGAATTAAATGAATCACAAGAGCAAAAAATTTTGGATACATTAAAAAAATATAAAAAAACTTTTGGCTGGACTTTTGCAGATATTAAAGGAATTAGTCCTTCAATCTGTATGCACAGAATTATTTTAGATACCTAACACAAACCAAGAGTTGATCCCAAAGGAGATTAAACCCGATTATGAAAGAGATATTCAAGAAAGAAATATTAAAATGGTTAGATAATGGTATTATATATCCTATTTCTGACCGTGCTTGGGTAAGCCCAATTCACTGTGTTCCTAAGAAAGGAGGGGTGATTGTTAAAGCTAATGAAAATAATGATTTAATACCTATAAGACAAGTTACTGGATGGCGTATATGTATCGACTATATAAAATTAAATGCATCCACCAGGAAAGATCACTTCCCTTTACCATTTCTGCATCAAATGTTGGATGGATCAGCTCGAACATAAATATTTTTGTTTTTTAGATGTATATAACAGTTATCATCAAATTCCTATTGCTCCTGAGGATCAAGAAAAAACTACATTTACCAGTCCTTATGGAACATTCGCTTTTCGAAGAATGCCTTTGGATTATGTAATGCACCTGCAACATTCCAGAGATGTATGATGTCTATATTTAACAAATTAATTGATGATGGAATGGAAGTATTTATGGATGATTTCTCTGTATTTGTAACATCATTTGACGCATGCTTGAGTCATCTAGAAAAAAGTTTTAGAAGTATGCGAGAAAACTAACTTAGTTCTAAATTGGGAGAAATGTCAATTTATGGTTGCAGGATGAATTATATTAGAACATAAAATTTCAGAAAATGGCATGGAAGTAGATCTTGCAAAAATTCAAGTTATAGCTAAATTACCACCTCCTACTACAGTGAGAGGGGTAAGAAGTTTTCTTGGACATGCCGGTTTTGCAGTACGCTACATAAAAGATTTTTCAAAAATTACTAAACCTCTATGCCAACTTTTAGAAAAGGATAAGAAATTTGAATTCACAATGTAATGCTTAAATGCTTTTGAATTAATAAAAGATAAATTAATCACAACACCTATAATAGTTTCCCCTGATTGGGAGAAACCATTTGAACTTATGTGTGATGCTAGTGATTATGCTATAGGAGCTGTTCTTGGACAAAGATATGATAAATTTTTTAAAGTCATATACTATGCTAGTAAAACTCTCAATAATGCTGAAATCAACTACACAGGTACATAAAGAGAATTATTAGCAATTGTTTATGCTTTCGATAAATTTAGATCTTACCTAATTAGAACTAAATGTATTGTGCATACTGATCACTCTGCTATTAAATATTTAATGCCAAAGAAGGATACCAAACCTAGATTAATTAGATGGATATTATTAATGCAAGAGTTTGATTTTGAAATCATTAATAAAAAGGGAACTGATAATCAAATTACAGATCATTTATCAAGATTAGAATATAATGAACTATCTGACACTGATAATGAAATTACATACCATTTTCCTGACGAACAACTTTATAATATAAATGAATGGAAAATACCTTGGTATGCTGATATAGTAAATTATATTGTAAGTGATATTTTACCACCCATGCTAACTTTACAACAATAGAAAAAATTCATTCATGATGCTAAAACTTATTTTTGGGATGAACCAAATTTATATAAGCAATGTAAGGATTCAATAATTAGAAGATGTGTGCCTTATGAAGAAACTAAACAAATCATTCAAAAATATCACGATTCTGAATTTGGAGGACATTTTGGAACAGATAAAACTGCTTACAAAATTTTGCAATCTGGATTTTATTGGCCTACTCTTTTTAGAGATGTTTATAGATATATCAAAACTTGCGATAAATGCCAACGAGTAGGTAATATATCTAGAAGAAATGAAATGCATCTAAATTTTATACTAGAAGTTGAAATTTTTGATGTTTGTAGATTAGATTTTATGGGACCATTTATACCTTCATTTGGAAACTTATATATATTAGTTGCTGTTGATTATGTTTCTAAATGGATTGAAGCACAAGCCTTACCTCGATGTGATTCTAAGAGTGTTTCAAGATTTTTAATGAAAAATATTATTACAAGATACGAAATGCCGAGAGTGATTATCACTGACGGAGGATCCCATTTTAGGAACAAATGTATTCACAAATTAGTAGAAAAATTCAACATTATTCATAAAATTTCAACTACTTATCATCCACAAACTAGTAGATTAGCTGAAGTTTCTAATCAAGAAATTAAACAAATTTTAGAAAAAACTGTAAACCCTAATCGATTAGATTGGTCTACAAGACTAGATACTGCATTATGGGCATACAGAACTGCTTATAAAACTCTGATTGGAATGACTCCTTACAGACTTATATATGGAAAAACTTGTCACTTACCAGTTGAATTAGAGCACAAAGCATATTGGGCGATTAAAGAATTTAATTATAATTTAAGAGAAGCTGGTGAGAAGAGATTATTACAGATGAATGAATTAGAAGAATTAAGAAATGCATCTTACAATAACGATAGAATCTATAAAGAGAAAATGAAATTATGGCATGATCGAAAGATTAAACAGAAAATTTTGAGTCAGGACAAGAAGTTTTGCTCTATAATATAAGATTAAAACTATTTCCTGGAAAATTGAAATCTCGATGGTTAGGTCCTTTCACTATAACTCAAATATTTACCTACGGAACTATAGAAATTGAAGATCCAAAGACTGGACACAAATTTAAAGTGAATGGACATAGATTAAAACCTTATTTTAAAGGAAGAAGACTAAATTTTAAAGAGGTTTTAATTCTCAGTTAACCTGTTAACAATCAGAATAGGTCGGGCTGACGACGTTAAACCAAGCGCTTTTATGGGAGGTAACCCATAATAATTTTAAATTATAGTATATTTACTTGGTTTATTGATAATTATAATATAAATGAATTCTACTACTCATATTTGTCTTTATAATCATCACAATATTATGATTGACAAAAGAAATTAAAATTTTGGGAATAAAAGCAAAAAATGAGCAATTTTGCCTTAGGCTGCCGACGACGAGATTTGCGCGTTATGTAGTCACTACCAAGTTTCTTACGAAGCTTGGGAAAAGGTACTATTGGAAACCATTAGATCCGACTGATATGTTTCCTACTTTGGATAAAGATAATGAGACAACCATTATTACGGATCAAGCATCTCAAAACAATCTTTCAATCAGACCCTTGACTAATAGAACTAACATGATCTTACGGAAACTTAAAGGATTGGAGAATGAAATACAAAATGTGATGAATTACATTGATAATATCTCCGATTTATTTGATCATATTGATCGGAGAATGAAAGAGTACTTTGATCATTCAGGACATCTGGAGGCTAGTTTTATACGACTTTTCAAAAGGAATGGATGGATTAAAGAAGATTCTACCGAAGAATTCCCTTTTAGGCCTTTCTATAATCTATTTGTGCATTTACGTTCTATTGGAAATATCAGAGAAGAATTAAGTACAGATCTTGATGAGTAGAAGATATTCATTCGTACTTATTTATGTGTGATTGCTTGAATTTAGTTTTTATTTGCACTTTTTATAGTTAATCTCAGTCTAGATATGATTTTGTGTTATTTGTTTAGTCTCAGCGTTTTGAGTATTGTAGTGTGGATTGCAACGCTGAATTGTGTGTGTGTTAAGATTTTGCAAAGCAATTTGTTAGTAATGTAAAGTGTGTAATTTGTAAACTTTTGGATTTCATATATTTATAAAGTTGTAATGTTTGTGTTGTGCGAATTTATGTGTTAATATAGTATCTAATCATGATAAAGTATAATCTAAAGTGACCAGACATTATTGAGGCTTAAAATGAATTGAAAACATTAGAAATATTAAAAATATTAAATTTTCGGAAACCTCGCCGGCAGCGAGATCGATCCTGCCGACGGCGAGATTTTCCTGAAACTTTTAATCTCTTTGAATTAATTAGCTCACTGAAGGTGAGAAATTTCTCTCCGACAGTGAGATTCCGTAAAACAATATATTTTGACCGGTCAACCGTGACTATTCATCATCCCCTTCCTTAAAACTTCGAAAAACCGACCTAGGGCTTGAGAGATCTTGCATTTGGAGCGATATCAACTCATTTTGACGCCAGATTTTGTCTTCCCTTGGTAAGAGCTTCTCTCCTATGTAAAAATTTTTGATTTTCACCATGAATTTCTTCCACATTAAGGAATTTTGGAAAATTTGAAAATGTGAAGAAAAGATTTGGAAGAAGTTCATGGAACTTGATTTAGAATGATTTTAGTCATCTTTGGAAGCCATTTTTAGTAATATTTTGAAGATTAGTTGAGATTTTTGTAAATTTGATAGATAAAAAAAATGGCTCCGCGACAAAGGAGAAGAATGGAATATGATGAAACACGATTTGTAAGTGCTCAAGCGCAATCAAGATACTTCCACAATATCCAAGCAAGGAAGTGCATTCAAGATCGAGTATTTAAGAATCCAGGAGGAGAAGTGGAACGAATTATTAAAGAAAGGAGGTGGGAAAATTTCTGTTACACCACAAATAGAAGTCAGCAGTGGAAGTAGTGAAGGAATTTTATGCCAACTTAACTCGAAATAAAAGATGCACCAATAAAGGTTAGAGGATTTTTAGTCGATTTCAATGCTGCAAGAATCAATTCTTTCTATGAACTACGTGACCTATACACCAGCGAGTATGATACTTTTGGAATAATGGAAGGACCGCTGGAAGAAGTAATTAACTTTCTCACTGATGGGAGAGGAGTTTGGAAAATTAAGTAGCGTGAACTGGTAAACTTCCCTCTTTCTATGCTGAATGCAATATCTAAAGCATGACATTATTTTATTTGTTCTACCTTGTTACCTACCTATCACCATAGTGAAGTAACAAGAGATAGAGTAGTTCTGAATTTCTGTATTCAGAACCAAAGAAGTATTAATGTGGGAAGTATTATTTACAAGAATGTATTAGCCTCTGCAAGAAGTGAGAGTGGAGGAAGACTAGGGCATCCTGGTCTAATTTATGCACTCTGCCAATTATCTGGGGTAGAGGCAAGAGATGATGAGGAATGGGTGGAGCCTATGAAAACCATTACCCAGAGTAATATAAAGACTTATGAATCCCATGAAAGATGGAGATATGGAACTAGAAGTTACGTACCTTCAACTAGTAGGGATATTCCCTCCACCAGTTATGATCCTCCTACTTATAGTTCTACTACCCTTCATGATTTGATGAATGAAATGACCCTACAGCGGAAAAGTTTTGAAAAGATTGAGGAAAAATTGGAGCATATTGATCAGAGAATTGGAGGATTAGAGCGAAGGCATGATTATGACAGCGAGTATCTCCAGAGACATTCGGAGTTTGAGATAGCTTATTATGATGCTGAGAATCGTTACAGGAGAGGAGAGCTTGATGTTATATTTCCTGAGTGCCCCCGCTACAGTCATTACCAGCTTAATCCACCCGCTGATTAAGGAAACGATGATATAGTTTGGGACTTTGATGCGAAATATTAGATTCTATGTTTATTTGTTTAGTTATTTGATTTATAAACTTTGATTATTATGATGTTATGATTGCTTGTATGTTTTTCTTAAAACTTTTGTATTAATATTTAGTTTCTGAACTTGATTTTGATGTGGTGTAGACCTTTTTAAATATTGTTTTCAAAGTTATATAGTTTGTAAATTTTGATATTTCAGGCTGTTATTGTAACCTTAAATTGAAATAGTTAATTGTGTGTGTTTAGCATTAGACTAAATATAAGTTGTGATAGTGTTTTTTACTTATTTTGAAACTTCTTTACCCAGTAATTTCTTTGATATATATATATATATATATATATATATATATATATGTAGAAAGTTATTAACAATACAAGTAATTAAGTGATGAAAAGAATCTGCAGAACTTCAAAAAGAAGAAATACCTAAAGCACGAAGGTATGATTTAAATTTACAGTTTGTTTTCTTTTCAACCCATATAGATAGATAAAAAAAATTAAGTTTGGGGGAGGGAAAAATACAAATTTAATTATTAAATTGTTCTCAAATTATATTTTCAAAAATTATTATAGAATGATTTTCTGTAGTAATTTTAATTCAGTAAACTAGAATTAATTTATTTAATTATTATAGAAAGTTAAAATAAATACTTTTAATGATAAACTAATTTTGTAAATTAAGATATTTAGTATAAGAGAAAAAGAATATAGTTAACTATTTAATGTAAGGAAAACTATATTTTCAAATATAAAATTCTTAGGTATTTAGTTGAGAAAGAAAAGATTGAAACTCAATGAAGTAAAAACTTTGAAATACATATAAGGGAAGTAAATGTTTCAAGTTTCAAAATTAGGAAGAGGAAAATGAAGTTCAAAATTATTAACAGGCTAACCAAAAATAGTGATCCTCACTTGAAAAAGAAAAGAAAAAAAAGTGAAGAAAAGGGATTGAAAATTAATCCAGAGAAAAAAAAAGAGAAAAGAAAAAAAAAGAAAAAAAAAATAAAAAAATATACACAAGTGAGGAGAAGCTTGAGGAAATGCCTTATCAAAATTTGGCTTCATTTGAATCAACCTAAAGGGTAAACTTCAGTTACATTTCTGAACTTATGTATATGGATTAGTATTTTACTAAGTAGTGCTTTCATGAAATTCCTACCATCTGAATATCTTAAGTAATTTAATATTGAAAAGTATAGTCATTCTTAAAATAAATAGAAGACTAGAAATCTTAAACTTGAGGACTAAATAGCCTTATATCCATAGAATTAGTTTAATTATTTAAAAATATTTCTAGAAAACTTTACTATAATACTTATTTAAATTAAATTCATTGTAATTATGAATTAAAAATTTACTACAAATAATCATTACTTTTATGTAGTATCTAGATTACTTGAGGATAAGTAATAGTTATGTTTGGGGGATTTTGACCACAAGAAAATGTATTGCAAATTTTATACCAATTTCATATGAAATTACACTTTAAAGAAATGTATTTTCTGTGTTTTATTGCAGGAATTAAGATTCATAGGTGCTGAAAGTAAAAAGAGCAAAAAGGCGCGAATCTGGAGCAAAAAGGACTAAAAATGATGAAAATTGAACTGTCCCGCCGACGGCGAGATTTAAGCCACCAACGACGAGATTTTCCCGAGAGTTTTTAATATATTATTAATAGAGCCCGCCGACGGCGAGATTGAGCCCACCGATAGCGAGCCCGAACGGTTAGCCTTGCTTCTAGAAGCCCGCTGATGGCGAGATCGAGCCCGCCAACGACGAGACAGTTGATTCAAGCCAAATACGATGAATCTGGATGCGTTTTGAAGAGGTGCTTAAGCAACCTTTGGAAATTTGACTCCTTCTATAAATAAGA
Organism: Papilionanthe hookeriana x Papilionanthe teres; assembly: GCA_022702705.1. Classification (NCBI taxonomy): domain Eukaryota; kingdom Viridiplantae; phylum Streptophyta; class Magnoliopsida; order Asparagales; family Orchidaceae; genus Papilionanthe; species Papilionanthe hookeriana x Papilionanthe teres. The sequence goes on from CM040425.1 coordinate 100,973,154, forward strand.
GACGATTTTATGTATTAGTGTGTGTCAGTTAGTGTCAAATTAGTGTTTCCTTTTGTAGTAAGAGCTAGTTTTTAGTGTTTTGGTGAGTTCTAAGAGTGTTGTACAAGAAGGAAGAGTCCAAGGAACTTGAGGAATCAGCTTGGGGAGAAGAATTGAAATAAGTATATTTGTTTATTGTTTTATAACTTGAAATGAAATCCAAAATTTGTGTTATTATTCCCATGCATTCTGAGTAGTTTTCTTTGTCTTTCTCCTTGTTGTTGAGATTTTGTGAAATGAAGAATTAAAATAAGTTGTGCCTAATAATATTAAATATAGATTGTGATAATCTTTTACTTAAATCTTAATTTACTTTCAATTTGGCCAATTAAATTGTTAACATATGTTGAATTATCAACTCTAGTAAAGATTACATCCAAGATTCAGGGAATTCAAAAGCCTTGAAAGGACGGTGCAAATATATAGGGAAATATTATTATCGGATGAAGAATTGATTATTTTAGTGTGACAGACTAAAATCTTCAATTCAGTCCAATTATTTGGGAGCTGAAGTGTAGATGTTAGCCCTCAGGCAAGGGGAATGTGGGAGCTCTGAAGTGGCAGTCAGTATCCTCCCAGCCTAGCCACAGATTCAGTAACCAAACATAGGATTAGTCAATATTCTTTGCACTCGGACTAAAGGGTAAAGAATAGGAATGCTCCTATTTGACACAATATAATTCTAAACTCATTTAATTGTTTATTCACCTAATCCTCTTAACAAGGAGAAAGATACTTTTCTAAATTGACTTATATAATCTGTCTTTTAAGTATTAGTTTTAAGTTTAAGCGTTCTTCAAATTTGTATATTATACTAAATTAGATTAGTAATCTGCTTTACTAAAAATTAGTCTGTAAATCTCTAACTTCCTTGTGGGATCGATATCTAGGACTCCAATAGAGCCCTTTATTACTTGAGCGATACGTATACTTGCGTTGATTAAAGGGGAGGGAGTACAATTGCTATTTTACTTTGAAAACCAACTTATTAAGCTTAACAATTATATACATCCTTTAAATTATTACCCTACTCTCCTCCGAGGCTGAATTATTATATTAGTTGCGTGGCCCGGTCACTAGCCTATCCAACATCTGATCCAGAAAGGTAAGGGGAAATGATCTCTCATAGTAGAAAAGTTCGATTTCCTAAAATCAATACAAATTTGCCACCTAGTGACATGTCTGATATGAAATAGTTCATTATGTTCATTTACTGAGGTTGACCTCACTTTTGGTCAAGGTCTAGTCTCTCTTTAGAATAGCCTAGGGTCTAGCCACTTGACTCTCCTGGTGACTTTCTTAGAAGACTAGTCTTGGAACCCTCCCCCTTTAGAAAATTCAATTCCTTCTCACTTCACTGGGAGTTTTCATATGCTTATGACCTAACCTCCATCTTTTGGGAGGAAGAGACCAAACATGAGGAAGCCCAGGGGAAGTCTCCTATAGGTGGTCATACTTTAGGATTCACCCTGGCGGGTCTAGAGCTTACACAATACACACACTTTACACTCACAACCCTAAATAAAGCACATCCCACTTTGATCCCCTAATTCTTTGGAAACTCATGTGGCTGGTCCAACCCTAAGCCTATGACTAAAGAGGCTAAAACCAACACATAGAGGACCGAATGATGCCTTTGGTCTATGACCCAACCTAAACAATTCCATACTACTTACCCCTCATCAAACTCAATTTTTCCAAAATTTTAATTTTTGACACCTTGCCCCTAAATCTACCAAAAATACCCATAAACCTTAATTTTACCCAAAATTACCAAAATTACCCATTTTCTCCAAAAACTATTTCAAAATATGCCCTACCACTCAAATTGAACAATTTGACCAAAAATTTCCAAAATAGCCCCAAAATTTGCAAAATTACCAAAATGCCCCTCCTAGCCAAAAATTTCAAAAATTCTCAAAAAAATTACCAAAACCATTAAAATATTCCCAATTTCAATTTAAACCAATTTATTTGACTCAATATGATCAAATTTTCCCAAGTTAATCAAAAGCCCCAAATTTCCCTTTAAAACCCAAAATGCCCAAATTAAACCCAAATGTCCACCTAATTGACCCCAATTTTGCCCAATTTCAATTTTAAACTTTAATTAAAATCCCTAGCCTCAATCGAAACCAAATCCAAACACAATTTAACCCACATTTGGACCCAATTTGAATCCAAACTCAAAACCCCCAATTTTTCCTAAGTGACCAAAATCCCCCAAATTGAACCCAGTGTCAACCAATTCTCCCTCAATAAATGTTGTAAACTCTTCATAACATTTCCCTAAACAAAATTGAACCATCAATATCCCCCCAATTTATATCCAAGTCTCACCCAAACGAATTTGAGCCAAAATTCCCAAATTTTGAAACAAATGTGCCATTTGCCCAAAATCCACCAAATTGAGTGCCCTAACACTAAAAATTCCACCCAATTAATGTTGTGAACTCTTCATGACATCCCCATAGAAAATTTTGAACCTTAAATTGGCCTTTGAAACCTCTCTAGCCTAACCTAAATCCAAGCTAACCCAACTTGCCCCAAATTGACCAAAACCCCAAATTAAGCTAAATTGAACCCCAAAACCTATTCAAAACCACTCCAATCCCCTTCCAATCACTTTATGACAATCATATACATCATTTTGAACATTCATTTGGGTCTAATCTAAGCTTGAATGCAACCTAGCCCAACTTGAACCCATTTGACCCAAAATAATACCCATGAGCCAAATTGACTAAACCTAGCCAAATTGATAAAACCAAGCCATCCACAACCACCAAATTAACCCAAAGAACTACCCTAGACTCACCAAACCGAACCTACATGGGACATGGACCAAGTTTCCCTTAATTTGGGGGATTTCCTTCTTAAAATGGCTAAACCAAGGAGGATCTTTGCCCAAACCCATCCTCCATCCAATTTAATGCATGGCTCACCTGACCACTGGTTCACCTGACCTCTGACCAACCTCCCTTGTCCTTGCCGGCCGACCTAGTCTTCGGAGGAGCCCAAACCGAGAGCCACCCCAAGCCAAATTAAACCTAAACTTACCTCAAAAAATTTGCAGCTCTGATTTGAATTCCATGCACATTGGGTCAATTTTAGGCTAGGTTAACCATATGGCTAGGTTCATCTAGGTCAGATGAGTCCATAGAAGCAAACCCCATTTGATTTAGTTAAGTCTAGCTCAATATCTTAGGGTTTTAGTGTGTATGGCTTACAGGACAGACCAGTTTGGGGATGAAAGAGGAGTGCCATTGGATCGAGCGTGTAACGATTAGACGGTTGGGATTGCTCTGGACAGAATATATTAACATAAAGCATGGCAGCGTGGCAGCTAAGTCAGAGGGTGGTGTCAAATGGTAGAGCAATGCGTATCACTTCAGAGCTGACAAGGTTGAGCTGGCGCCGTGCTGAAAAAGTAGGAAATTAGGGATTTTCTGATTTATTTAAATCAGTGAACCTTTAAAAATCCATAACTTGGTGTTGAAAAGTCATAAAAATGAAATAAAAGTACCCTCTTGCTCATTGAACAGAGGAGAACAATGTAGAATTAGTTTTAAGTTCATTTAATGAAAATTTTATTTTTAATTAATTAAATACTGTATGGAGTCTTTTGATTCTCCATTGGCATAGATATTTCACCATGGCTTGATCTTTGGGGGTCTTGTTCCCTCCGTCATGGGAGATCTTCTCTGCTTTTTCCAAGGTCAGGGGAGATCTCAATGAGGAGATCTCTATTTTTCAAGTTATCATATCTATTTTGGTATAAGAATTATAATAATTAGAATAATGATCAGAAAAATGCAATATAAATTTTGTAGATTACATGTGATCAAAGGACCCTAGGAAAAATTTGAATTGAGTTAAATCCATAAGGATGCACCTAATTTTCATTTTAACCTTAAACTAAAGTGGAATTAATTTGAACAGGCTCAAAAATCATTCTCTACTATGATTTAGGGTTAGAGGGACTTCCATAAAAATTTTGAGGTCACCTGGAATTCATTAACCACCTAATTGAATTTTCTAAGTTGACTTTCTTACCCTTAAAATGATTTTTAATAATTAAAATACACTTCAAAAAATCACTAAATTAATTTTGGGAGTTCTCTGTGATTAGAAGAGTCTCTAAAAAATTAATATTTCATTTTTAAGCATTATTTTAATATTTAAATAATTAAAAATTAATAAAATCACAGAATTAATAAAATTATTGGAAATGCTCAAAATTTTATCTTAATCACTTAGGAACAATTGGGGTAATTTTCTAATTTCCATAAATAAAGAAATTAAATTTTAAAGAGTTAAAAGCAATTTTTAAAGGATAAAAATGGAAATTCAATAATTTTTCACTAAAATAATTCCAATAATTAAAATAAAAATTTGAAAAATATGAAACTTATTTCTCTAGGTTTTCTGACCTTAAGGGAATTTAATAAAAATATAAAACGTAATTTTCAACTATTATAATATTTTATATTGAATTAATGCTCCAAAAATGGAAATAATTATAATAATTAAATTAAAACTAAAAAAATCCATGAAATTTGGTCCAATTGGTCCTCTAGTCTATGTGAACCTTAAATAATGTTCTAAAGGGAAGAAACTTTGTTTTTACTAAGTTGTTGAATTTTTTATGAACATCCTTATTTTTGCATTAAAATAATTGTATAAATTAAATTAAAACTGGAAAAGTTACATTGTCTCCACTAATATTTTAATTGACTCACAAGTGGGGTACCATAAAAATTTCAAAGCCATTTGAATTAAATTTAAGGAATTATGAAGTGATACGTCATTTAGGGGAAAAAGTGCAATTTTTGAAGAATTTAGCCCAAATTAATATTTAGGTTTAATTAAAGTGGGAAATGGGCAATGAATGATTTTAATTAATATGTTTGAATGATTGAAACATAAAAGGGATAAATGGTAGGAACTCATCTCATTTTTGTCACGTTGAAAGATAAGTTTTTATAATTTTTTACTTAATCATCATAATTTTGGATGAAAATTGGGTTAAATGATCCTTAAGGTTAGGGGTCAATTTTGAAAGTTGATAATTCACTAATTAAATGCCCCTTTTGTAGGTGATAATTCATTAATTTGATGAGAATCATTATTGTATAACTGACTTTTCTAAAAAAAAATTACAAACATACCCACTAAAGTCTTAAGGGGTTGGTTGTGAGATTAAGTTTAATAAGACTTGCCTAGTGAGGCTTAGAAAAGAAAACACAACTAATCTTAAAACACTTTTAAAACACCACAAGCCCATCAAAATTGGTTATATCCTTTCATAAATTAAGATTGCCTCTAAGGGCTCCACTTACATAATCCCCAAGTGAAATATCAAGTGATGTTTACCTCAGTAATCGAGATGATTAAAACATTAGTTTACTGAGCATAAGGGTATGAAATAAATGAATTATTTATGAATTATGATAAGTTCAAATGAACTCAAGGAAGTTCAAAAGGATTGTGAAATGTCTAGGTATTTCCTAGGCCTTCTCATAAGCCTTCTGGACACCTTGTAGGGCAACTGAGCCTATCATATTTATTAAACGAAGAAATCTCTTAAATGAATGAATAGGACCCACCAAGTTATGACATAAGGGTTTGGTAGGATTGTGACGAACCTATCCATTGGTTTTACTTTCCTGCAAAATTATAAATGTTTATTGCAAAAAAATACTAAAGTCTCAGATGGAGGAATGAGAGACTCGCCAGGTACACTTTTACAAGTTTACAACATCTTCTGTTCAGTACATCCTTTGTTTTTATTACTTACAAGCTTGCATGTTAAACAACAACGTCACCCTGCTGAAAACTAAAACTTTTAGGATAGTCACAAAACCAAAAATCAAAACTAAATTAAAACATAACAAGATAAAATTCACCGCCATAACTATCAAAATATAAGACAACTCAAAATTTAATCACAAACAAAACAGAAATTATAATTGCAACTAAATTAAAACACCTTTATCGAATGATCGGAAATACCTCGGAGGATGCAACCTACGGTTGCTAATGGGATTTCCCATGGTCTAAATGAAAGTACGGAACTCATTAAGTTGAGTTTAGTAAATTCATCTGGAATAGGTGAATCCGAAGAAAATAGTGGTGTCGGAATGAGAACCGTGAGATCTTAACCGGTGTCTCTATAATCAACTTGGACATTCCCCTAAAAAAGACATTAAGATATTTCCAAAACATGATACTTTTATTTTCTCTTCAATTGACATTTGTTTAAACTAAACCTACTACGACGAGGAGCTTTGATCATGCAAAGTGGGCATCACGATCATCTTCAATAGTAAAACTCCTTAGAAATTAATACAACAAGCTATAATAATTCAAGGTAGCTTGCCTAGTGCAGCATAAACCCTTAACCTATCTCTTTAGGCCTTTGCACCCGTGCAATATAAGCCCTAACTCGTCTTAGGATTTTAAGGTTGTCCTCAAATATGACATAAAACCTCCTATCTTCCAGGCCATTCACATGATCAATATCAAGTGAATGTATGCCCTAAATAATAAAATTGGCACGATAAAACATCAAATCACTATCTTAAATTAAAGCCGAACAATAGGATAGTTTGGGAAAATACTAAGATTCTTCTTTAATTTATATTATTCCCCTAGCTCTCTCCTCCCATTGGACTCCTACAAAAATTGTTCCGAAATTTGAGCCACTCACCTAATAAATCTCCTATTACTACTTTTTATCGAAGAATCTTACCTTTTGAAAGTAATGAATATAAATATTTTCTGATCTATATCAAGAGTTTTCTTAGGTGACTTCGGTTATCTAAGCTATAATTAACTATAGGGGCTTGCTCTTATAGGAAACGTAAAGACCACAGATTAATATTAACCCTATCTAATTCCTCCATATTAGATAGAGGAAATTGTTAGTTGACATAAATGGTTCACAGACAAAACAGATGTCATGAATTCTTTAGTTTATTTGATCAAGCTTCACTACCAAGCCATGTATTTATTCTTCGGGATATATACATGTCTTGTAGTGAAATGCTTGATTATTTTAAACATCGTTTATATGAGATCAGTTTGATTTCATATTTTTAAATTAAAAATATTATTTTTAAAATCATTATATATATATATTAAATTAATTTAAAACCACATATTTCCAATCTCCCAACAAAAACAACCGACCGTTTTCTAGCGACTCTACTGGGGATAAGTTTCTCTCTTCATTAAGATCAGGAAATGTTATATTCATACATTGGTAAAGAATTCATGTCTTGCATGAACCAGATTAGCATTCTTCCATTGATATACTTTACCCATTTATTTCTTGGGGAAGTACGATCAACTCTCCTCGAACTCAGGACCATCAGTTTAACCATCCTCAAACAGAGGGGGTTCAGGGATCTTTAGGTTCCTTCTTGATTTTTGTGGGGTCGGATCCCCGATAGGTGTGTTGGCAAACAAGTTTCACTAGGCAATGTGCGTCGTGAAGGGGATCCCGGATGGGGTCCCATACTTCACCTCCTCTTTATGCCTCCCGGTTCAATCTTGCCATCCACAGATTGACCAATTCCTTCTTGAAATCTTAAGACTCCTTTTAACAAATTAATGAAAATATGAAAATATAAGAAGAAAATAATAATAATAAAATATCAAGATGAAATGAAATTGTGCCCAGTTCACAGAGTAGTTCTTCCTTTTCGTAGTGTTTGCACTATGATTAAAGGGTTTAAGCAGCTTATTTTCTTTGACAACCAAGATGTCAACCCCTACGCTGACTTTCTTCTGCAACTTGCCTTCATTCTGTGAGGCCCGTCTTACGGCACTAATAATTTGGTTTGAGGCCTGCTTTAGTGAGTTTGAAGTCGTACTCAGAAAAGCCCCGTTTGTTGTTATCAAAGTTACTACCCTCAAAGTTCAAGAACAGTCTGCTGAGTTCGGCCTGAACTCCCACAAAGATTTTCCTTCTGCTAAGAAGGTGTAGGTTTATGTTGCTCCTGTTAAGTCAGTCGTCTTCATGCCCAGGAGAGTCGTCACCCCTACTACTACTAATTTTATCGTCACCGCACGTACTTTCTCGTCTGTAAAAAGGAAAGAGATTTTGCACAAAGAAGAATCGATAATGGCTTTCTTGCCCCACATAAGTTTTTGAGATTGGTTCTAGTTCCAGAGTTCCCCCTCCAACCAGATCTCAAAGGAGGAACCATAATTGTAGGAATTTCAAAGACGTCAGGGAAAAATTACAAGTCTGCTAGTGATTGATGAGATTCTTTAACAGGAGGAACTCGGTTTACCGGATACCTCTCCTCTCCTTCGAGGGAGTAGGTTCCACCCATTGGTTGAAACTACCGGAGATGAAAGCCTCCATAGGATTGTTACCACGCTACCGTTACCACATGGTCGTGATGAGGTGAGGGAGAGGCTCACACCCATCACCCGAGTTCATACCCTTCTTCGAAGATTGGCTGAAATCGAAGGATGTTCTGTCACCAAGCTCCTCAAGAGGATGGGATGTGCAATATCCCCTGAGATAAAGGATAAAATTCTGAAGATGGAAAGGCTCGTCGACCTCATTTTTGATGAGGTCTTCTCTTCTTCTTTTTAGTACTTAGGATCTAGCCTTAGGCTTTTCCTTTGACTATCTTAGAGGACTAGAATCGGGATCCACCTTCTAGAATTTCAAACCACTTCTTAACTCCTCGCAAACTCCACAAACTCGACTATAGACCCCTAATCACCTGTGAGGGTTGAAATCAAATGTGGAAGTTTAAAGGATGAGTTCCTATAGGACTCTTTGGCCTTAGGACTACCCTGGGTGGCCTGGTCTGGTGAAAGGCTGACTTACACACACACTAAACCTATATACTACACTTTCACACACATTCTAGAAACACACCCATACCTAACTTGATCTCCTGACCCATGTAGGTGATTCACATGGATGGTCCTTAACCCCTAAGCCCTTGGCTAATAGGGTTAGGAACAACATGGTGGATGCCTCAAATGAGTCCCTTCATGGCTCATGTGGGCTAGATATAGCTTCATGGCTCAACCAAAATGATTTTATTCCACTTAAATTCACCTAATCTTCAATTTTCCAAATTTTCAATTTTTGACCCCCGGGACCCTACACCCGCCTAGCCTACCCAAAACCTTTGAAATCCTCCAAAATTTCCAAATCACCCAAAATTCCCCAGAACCAATCCCAAACATTTCCACATTACTCAAATTGATCACCCATTGTTGACCTCATTTTTGATGAGGTCTTCCTTTCTTCTTTTTAGTGCTTAGGATCTAGCCTTAGGCTTTTCCTTTGACTATCTTAGAGGACTAGAATTGGGACCCGCCTTTTAGAAATTCAAACCACTTCTAAACTCCCCGCAAACTCCACAAACTTGACTATAGACCCCTAATCACCTAGAGGGTTGAAATCAAATGTGGAAGTTTAAAGGATGAGTTCCTATAGGACTCTTTGGCCTTAGGACTGCCCTGGGTGGCTTGGTCTGGTGAGGGGGCTGATTTACACTACACCTACACACTACACTCCCACACACTTCCTAAAACCACACCCATACCCAACTTGACCTCCTGACTCATGTAGGTGATTCACATGGATGGTCCTTAACCCCTAAGCCCTTGGCTAAGAGGGTTAGGAACAACATAGTGAATGCCTCAAATGAGTCCTTTCATGGCTCATATGGGCTTGAAATGGCTTCATGGCTCAACCAAAATGATTTCACCCCACTCAAATTCACCCAATCTTAAATTTCCCAAATTTTCAATTTTTGACCCCCGAGACCCTACACCTACTAAACCTACCCAAAACCCTTGAAATTACCCAAATTACCCAAAATTTTCCAAAATCAATCCCAAACATCTCCAAATCACTCAAATTGATCATCTATATCCAAAAATACCAAAAATTCCAAAAATACCCCCCAATACCCTCCAAATACCCAAAATACCCTTCTTGGCCTAAAAATCCAAAAATTCAGAAAATTCCCAGAAAATTCCAGAAAATCCCAAATATTCCCAATTTCATTTTATCCAACTACACCATGGGCCAATTTTATCAATTTACCCTACTTTTGTCAAAACCCCCAAATTGACCCATTTTAACCCAAAGTGAACCCAATGTTAAACCAAACCTATCCAATTGACCCAAATTCTGGTCCAATTCAATTCTAAACTTCAATTCAACATTCCCAATACCAATTTAGACCAAATCCAAGTCCAATTTGATTGACATTTGGATCCAATTTCACTTTGGGCCTTAAAGCCCAAATTTGGACCCATGACCCAAACTTAGCCCAAACTAACCCAATTCAACTCCAATTAACCCCAAATATTTTCTAAACCTTCCTTAACATCCTCATAAACAAAACACTAACATGATTTGCCCAAGATTTTGACCCAAACCCCACTCAAATTCAACCCAAAATCAAAAGCCCAATTTTGACCTAAACCCAAATCTAACCCAAATAGGCCCAAACCTCAAAATTAAAACCCAACCAAAGCCAAAACCTCTTTGAAACACTCCCATAGACATTTCTTAACATTTATTTTACATCAATTTCAACCCTAGCCCAACATTGGCCCAAGTTAGCCTAATTTGACCTACATTGGCCCATTTACCAAATAAACCCAAATTCAACCCAATTCAAACCCAAACCACCTTAAATCTATTTCAAATTATTCATGAAACATCCCTAAACCAAAACCAACAACTATTTGGCCCAAACTTCTACAAAAATTCCCATCCATGAACACATCCTTAAACTTAAAAGCCCACTTCCCTTAAACCTTCTTAAAAGCCCATTTCCTTCAAAATTCAAAAGCCCAAATCTACCCTAAAGCCCACATGACATCTCCATTTGTCATCCATTTAATTAAATCCATTACCTAAGTCCTAAAATCATCATTGAATTATCCCAAATGAAGCTTCATCCAAATTCCCATCAAATTACCAAAAAATTTCTTAAAACCCTTTTCATGAAACAAATCAACCTTTTCCCAAGCCAAATGAAGCCATGAACAAGCCATTCTCAAGCCACATGAAGCCATGAGGGCTTTGACTTGTCATTAGTCCATTTATGGCAAGAAGAGGGGGTTCTTTCTTAAACCTCCTTTAACCCTTTTTTACCTTAATCATGTCACACACTAAACCATGTTTAGCCACCTCATCATGGATGGAGACTTCACCACTCCTTCTAAGCCGACCTAAATGATTCCCTCAGCTCAAAATCGGAGCTTGGAAGGGTGCACCAAGCCCAAAATGGTGGGTTGACCCAAACCAAGCCAAAGTGAGCCTTCTCCCATTCCATTTAAATCAAACTCCTTTACACATGTCAAACCTCAATCGCCTACACTAAACCCCGCCACGACCCACCCGACCAAGATGGTGACCATTGCTCGGCCGGCCGGCCACCGAGCCGCCGGAAAACACCATGGCCGAGAGCTCACATGTGAGCCAACATTGAAATTCTCACTTGCCGAGCCGCCCCATGCCTAGTGGTCACCATGGCCGATCTTCTTCTCACCGCAGCGAGTTGATCCCAAGCCCTAACTCCCTCCGAGAGGCCTTCCACCCTCTCCTATTTAAACTCCACCCCTCTCGGCCATGAGAGGTGCTGAAACAAAAACCTTAAGGAAACTCGCCAAAATCACTCCGCATCACTCTCTACACATAGAGCACCCGATCCCCACCGAATTCCGACCAATTCCTTCTAGCCGAGCCCAATTTTGAGCTCAAACTTTAGCCCAAAACCAGGACACTTCTCCACGGTGAGCCGATTCCCAAATTGATTGGCTCTACACCTTCACCGGACCAAGGGAAGGTGTCCACCACCAAAAGCCCCATCTCCGGGCCACCCGGTTGCTCCAGCCTCCAAGCTTTGTGATCGGGCTTGGTCGAAATCATATCCGGACAATTCACCGGACTCGGAGACTTCATCCCGGAGCTTGCTAGGACCCAATCGAAGGTGCAACAACTCTCGGATTGAAGCCACACTTCTCCGAGCCAAGGTATGAGCTAACTCTCCATCCCGAGCTTCTGGAGATTCTTCATTTCGAATGCCTTAGTTTCAATGCATGTTAGCCATATAGATGTGTTCGTCTCTTCAAGACGAATCCATAGAGCATAAGAACATAAAAATCCATTGAGTATCGAGTGAGATATTAGGGATTTAGTGTGGACGGCTATCGGGTGAGGACACTTGGGGACGATGAACGGATGCCGTCCATTCAATACACGCGCGGACGAACGGCTCAGATGGCGTCGGACCAGGAAACGGTGCGAGAACCGCGGGGCCCGGCCGCCGACTCGGGTGGCGGCGTCGAATGGGAGCGCGCCGCGTGGCCTTCGGAGCCGCCGAGGATGCGGCGGCGCCGCGTGGATAAATAGAAAATTAGGGTATTTTCTTATTTATTTAATTCCCTAAACTTCAAAAATCCATATCTTTGTGTAGAAAAATCACAAAAATAAAATAAAAATACCCTCTTGCTCGAGTGAACAGAGGAGAATAATGTGGAAAAGAAATCATTTAATTTCATTAAGTATTTTATTTTTTATGATTTATTTACTCTCTGCATACATTTAATTCTCCATGCATGTATACAATTCACCATGGCATGAGACCATAGGGCTTTTGAAGCCTCCGAACTTGGGAACATTCCCTGAATTTTCCAAGGTCGAGGCCATCTCTGTGAAAAGTTATTTATTTTTCAAATGCATGTTGCTGTTTTGAGTATTTTAATTCCAAAAATTAGCATGTTGTGAAATAAATTCTAGAAATATTTGGTGATGTTCCTTATGACCAGAGAACTCTAGGAAAAATAGGACTTGAGTTAATTCACTCGCATTAACCCTAATCGGCTTAAACACCCAAAATAGGTCTTTAATTAATTAGAGTTAACCAGGCATCAAATTGACTTGAAATCAATTCTCCACTGACCTTTAGGATCAGAGGAATCCACCATAAAAATTTGAGGTCAATTGGACTTGGTTAACCCCACTAATTGGGTTAATTAAGCCACTTAGCCATTTTAAACTTTAAAAATTCATAACTTTTAAAATACTTTTTAAAAATTCACCAAATTGGTTTTGGAGCCTCTCTGATATCAGGGAAACCTAAGAAAATTAAAATTTCAATTTTCTAAAAAAGTTGATTTTTAATAATATTTTAATATTTTTAATAATTGAAAAATAATAAAAATCACAAAAATAATAAAATTCACCAAAATGTCACATTTTGAATTTTAATCACTTAGGAACAAACCCCACATTTTTCTTAGGTCTATTTAGTGAGATATTGAATTTTAAAGCCCTAGGGTAATTTTAAAATTAAAAAAAATGTATTTTCTAGCATTTTCACTAAAATAATTATTATAAATCATAGAAAAATCAGAAAATTACAAAATTTGATTCTCTGGTTTCCTTGATATCAGAGAGATTTTTGAAAAATATAAAATTCATTTTTCAACATTTATTTTTTTTTAAATTAATTAACACTCCAAAACTCAAAATAATTATAATAAAAATAATATAATTCAAAAAATCACCAAAATTGGTCCAAGTGCTTCTCTCGGTCATTAGGAATGTCCCCTAATTTTCTTAAGGACAGTAAACTTTCTTTTGGTCATGTTATCAAATTTTCCTTGAAAATCTCTATTTTCCACCAAAAATAATTATATAAATAAATTAAATACAGAAAAAAAAAATCACATTTTCTCCTCTCATGTCTTTATTGACATATGAGTGAAGTTACATAAAAATTTCAAATTCATTTAAGTTTAATTTAGTGAGTTATGAAATTATTAAGCTTAAAGGGTAAAATGGTAATTAAAATCTTTAATCCTTAATTAAAACTTTAGGTTTAATAAGAAATCAACAAGTAAAATATTTGATCTTAATCTGATTTGGATGATTGAAATTTAAATAATTAAAGGGTAGAAACCCATTAAACAATTTCAAAATGATTAAACTTTAATTAAATAATTGATTAAATTTGGAAGAATAATAAAATTGGAATTATTAAAATAGGGATATTATAAGGAAGAGATTTATTCTTTAATTTAAAAATCCCTAAATTAATTATCTCATTAATATTCAATCTTTAATTAAAATGATAACTCAAATTCAAAATATTAAAAGACTTAATCATTAAACTAAAGTCAAATTATTAAACTCTTTCAAAAATTTCAATTAAAATTAAAAATAAAGTAAATTAAAGATAAATTAAATTAAAATTAAATTAAATTTAATAATTAAATTAAATTAAGACAAATTAAATTAAATTAAATTAAATTAAAATTAAATTAAATTAAATTAAACAATTAAATTAAATTAAATTAAAATTAAATTAAATTTAATAATTAAATTAAATTAAGACAAATTAAATTAAATTAAATTAAATAATTAAAATTAAATTAAATTAAATTAAACAATTAAATTAAATTAAATTAAATAATTAAATTAGATTAAATCAAATCAAATTAATTAAACACCAAATCAAATTAAATTAAATTAAATTAAATTAAATTAAAACTCAATTAAAATTAAATTAAATTGAATTAAATATAACATCACCTAAAACGAGAAGAAAATAAATTTAAAAACAACTTGAACACTATTCCAAATTTAAACTCTTTAACTTAAACCAAATCATTTGAATACTAATTTACCCTTGAAAGTTTTAGTTATCATAACTCCTAAACAGAACATTAAATGAAATGTTACTTCACTTATAGGATATTCAAATGTCCTAGTTCACTGAGCAAGATAACAATAAAACTTGAAATTCTCGGACGATTGATTCATTTATATAATTAAATTCATTTGTACTTAAAACAATCCTAGAAATATTGAAAAGATGTTTAAGATTCTTCTTAAGCACTTCCTCAATATGATAGGATATTTATAAGAACAATTGGACTTAATCGTCCTTCGATGGAGAAAATCGTCCTCAAACAAAAACATAAAGAACCTAGACGTCATAGGAGATGACTAGCTTATAGGATTAGGAGTTTGGTAGAAAACCATAACCTTTCCCTTAGCTTTACCTAGGAACTTGCTTAAATATTCTAATTGAGTTTTAAGTGCAGCTTGAATGACGGGAAGACCCTCCAGTGTACGCTTTTATTTTATTGCAATTTACTTTCTTGCAATTTACTTTATTGCAAATGCATTTATTTTTCTTGCATGATAAACAACTCGTTGCATGAAAACCCACACCTTTAGGATAGACCCTAAAACTGAAAACCAAAATTAAGTTAAAAGTCATTGCAAGATAAAATTCACCGCCACAACATTTTAAAATATAAAACAACTCAAAATTTAATCACAAACGTAACATAAAACTACAATTACAACTAAATTAAAACGTCCCGTCGGATGATCGGGAATACCTCGGATGATGTAACCTACGTGTTGCTAACGGGATTTCCCACGGTCTAAATGAAAGTGTGGAACTCATTCGACTGAGTTTAGCAAATTCATCTGGACTAAGTGAATCCGATAAAAATAATGATGCCGGAAGGATGGAACCGTGGGATCTTAACCGGTGTCGTTATAATCAACTTTAAGATTTGTTTTAAATAAAACATAAAGAACACCCGGAAATTAAGATTTTCTCTAAACCAAAACACTTTTCTCAACTCCCGATTTATGATTTCTAAAACTAAACCTCTGCAACAACAAGGAGCTCGGAGCATGGTGGGCAAGCACGACCATCGTCATCAAGAAAACCCGAGTCTACTTCAACAAAACTTTCCTAGAATTAAAACAACCAAGCCATAGGACTTCGAGGTAGCTTGCCTAAGTGCAACATAAATCCTCAACTCTTCGTTAGGCATTTGCATCGCAAATTAAGTCCTAACCGGTCTTAGGATTCCGAGGTAGTCGTCCGATACGACAATAAACCCTCACATCTTCTAGGCTATTTGTTTGATTTTATCATACAAATATAAGCCCTAATTAATTGAAATTGGCAAGATTGAAATATCAAATAAACATTAGGACTTTCCTAAATTCAAGACAAACAATAGGGTAGTCGGGAAATTATCGAAGTTCACTTCGAATCGATGATTTCTCCTACCTCTCTTCCTTTGGATTCACAAAACAAAATGTTCCAAAATTTGATCCATTCCCTATCGAAATTCCAAAATTCAATCTTTGAAAACCTTAAACTTTGAAATTCTCGAAAGCGGAATTATTGATTATTATTGAGAGTTTTCTTAGGTGATTCCCGTCACTTAAGATGTAATTAACTATAGGGGCTTGCCCTTATAGGGAATTTTAAAGAACCCGGTAATATAAACCCCGTTTGATACTTTCATATTAAGCTGGGGAATTTGTCGGCTTATAAAAATTGGTTCGCAAACCAAACGGATGTCACAAAACTTCTAGTTTATTCGATCAAGCCCCACCATCAAGCGATGTGTCTCATCCTTAGGGATAGATATACGGTTTGTGGTGCGGTGCTCGTTTATATAAACTATTTGGGGATGTGAGATCGGTTTAATCTCATATCTTAAAACTTTCAAATTTAAAAATTATTTTCAAAATCAAATACTACTTTCTAAATTATATATATTTAAATTAAATTTAAAATAAAAATTCGCCACACAACTTCTGTTAGGCGACCACTTTTCAAAATAAAACACACGACCTAAAAAAAAAAATATAATGCCGACACCCATAACCAAAAATACCAAAAATTCAAAAAATACCTCCCAATACCCTCCAAATACCCAAAATACCCCTCTTGACCCAAAAATCCAAAAATTCAGAAAATTCCCAGAAAATTCCAGAAAATCCCAAATATTCTTAATTTCATTTTGTTCAACTACACCATGGGGCAATTTTGTCAATTTACCCCACATTTGTCAAAACCCCCAATTTGACCCATTTTAACCCAAAGTAAACCCAATGTCAAACCAAACCTATCCAATTGACCCAAACTCTGGTCCAATTCAATTCTAAACTTCAATTAAACATTTCTAACACCAATCTAGACCAAATCCAAGTCCAATTTGATTGACATTTGAATCCAATTCCACTTTTGGCCTTAAAGCCCAATTTGAACCCATAACCCAAACCTAACCCAAACTCACCCAATTCAAACCCAAATAACCCCCAATTTGCTTCAAGTCACTCATGACACATCCATGAGCTAAACCCAACAATTATTTAGCCCAAGCCTTTACCAAAATTTCATCCTAAAATCCACTTTAAAATTCAAAAGCCCACTTTCCTAAACCATCTTAAAAGCCCATCTAAAACCATTCCAAATACCCAAAATCTACCCTAAAGCCCGCATGACATCTCCACTTGCCATCAACTTAATAAAAGCCATTCCCTAAGTCCTAAATTCATCATCAAATCATTCCAAATCAAGTTTCATACAAATTTCCATCAAATTCCCAAAAATTCCTAAAATTCATTTTCATGAAATTGACCAAACTTTTTGTCAAGCCAAAGGCAAGCCATGCAAGCCATGGACAAGCCACATGAAGCCATGGAAGGCTTGACATGTGATCAAGCCACTAATGGCAAAAGGAGGAGCCCCTTTTAAGCCCCTTAAAAAAGGTTTTAACCCTTTTAATGCTTCACCTTAATCCATGTTTAATCAAAATATTCATGGATGGTGACTTCTCCACCCTTTCCTAGCTGATCCATCTGATCCTCCTCAGCCCAAATCAGCCATGGGGAGGTAAACCAAGCCCAAAAGGTGGGTTGACCCATTTGGACCCAAAATGAGCTCATCCCCCATTCCATTTCAATTCAACTCCTTTACACATGTCCATGGCCAATCGATCGCATAAACCTACAGCCCCTAACCTCCCCGACCTCGAGGGTGACCTGACCCCGGCCGGCCAGCCACCGTGCCGCCGGAAAACACCATGGCCGAGAGCTCACATGTGAGCCGATTTTGGAATTCTCCCTCGTCGAGCCGCCCCATCCCCGGTGGCCATTACAACTGTTCTTCTCTTGCCAGAGCAGTCGATCCCAAGCCCTAACTCTCCTCGGGAGGCCCTCCACCTCTCCTATTTAAACACCACCCCTCTCGGCCTTGAGAGGTGCCGAAAACAAACCTTAAGGAAACTCTGCCAAAATTGTTCCAGACTCCTCCCCATACACAAAGCACTTGATCCCCACTGAGATCCCCCTGCCATTTCTTCTATGTGAGCTCAATTTCAGAGTTGAAATCCAAGCCCAAAACCAGGACACTTCTCCACAGTGAGCCAATCCCCAAATTGATTGGTTCTACACCTTCACCAGACCAAGAGAAGGTGTCCACCGACAAAAGCCCCATCTCCAGGGCCACCCAGGTTGCTCCGACCTGCAAGCTTTGTGATCGGATGTGGTCGAAATCCTACCTAGGCAATTCATCAGACCAGTAGACTTCATCTGGAGCTTGCTGAGATCCAATCGAAGGTGTAACAACCCTCAGATCGAAGCCACACTTCTCTGAGCAAAGGTATGGCCTCACTCTTCCTCCCGAGCTTCTGAAGATTCTCCATTTTTATTGCTTAAATTTCATCCCACATAAACCGTATGGATGTGTTCGTCTTCTCAAGACGAATCCATAGAGCATAAGAACGTGAAAATTCGTTAAGTATCGAGTGAGATCTTAGGGATTTAGTGTGGACGGCTCTCGGGTGAGGACGCTCGGGGACGATGAACGGATGGCATCCATTCAATACACGCGCGGACAGACGGCTTAGATGGCGTCGGACCGAGAGACGGTACGAGAACCGTGGGGCCCGGCCGCCGACTCAAGCGGCGGCGTCGAATGGGAGCGCGACGCGTGTGCGTTCGGAGATGCCGAGGATGACGCGGCGTCGCGTGGATAAATAGAAAATTAGGGGTATTTTCTATTTATTTAATTCCCTAAACTTCAAAAATTCATAACTTTGTGTAGGAAAATCATAAAAATAAAATAAGAATACCCTCTTGCTCAGTGAACAGAGGAGAATAATGTGGAAAAGAAATTATTTAATTTCATCAAATATTTTATTTTTAATAATTTATTTACTCCCTGCATATTTTCAATTCTCCATGCATGTATACAATTCACCATGGCATGAGACCATAGGGCTTTTGAAGCCTCTAAATTTGGGAACATTCCCTGAATTTTCCAAAGTCAGAGGCCATGCCTATGAAAAGTTATTGATTTTTCAAATTCATGTTACTGTTTTGAATATTTTAATTCCAATAAATAGCATGTTGTGAAATAAATTCTAGGAAAATTTGGTGATGTTCCTTATGACCAGAGGACCCTAGGAAAAATAGGTTTTGAGTTAGTTCATTTAAAACAACCCTAATTGGCTTAAACACCCAAAATGGATCTCTAATTAATTAGAGCGAACCATACATCAAATTGACTTGAAATCAATTCTCCATTGACCTTTAGGATCAGAGGAATCCACCATAAAAGTTTGAGGTCAATTGGACTTGGTTAGCCCTACTAAATGGGTTGATTAAGCCACTTAGTCATTTTAAACTTTAAAAATTCATAACTTTCAAAATATCTTTCAAAAATTCACGAAATTGGTTTTGGAGCCTCTCTGATATTAGGGGAATTTAAGAAAATTAAAATTTCAATTTTCTAAAAAAGTTGATTTTTAATATTATTTTAATATTTTTAATAATTAAAAAATAATAAAAATCACAAAAATAATAAAATTCACCAAAATGTCACATTTTGAATTTTAATCACTTAGGAACAAACCCCATATTTTTCTTAGGTCTATTTAGTGAGATATTACATTTTAAAGCTCTAGGATAATTTTAAAATTAAAAAATGTATTTTCTAGCATTTTAACTAAAATAATTATAATAAATCATAGAAAAATCAGAAAATTGTAAAATTTGATTCTCTAATTTCTTTGATATTAGAGAGATTTTTGAAAAATATAAAATTCATTTTTCAACATTTATTTTATTTTTAAATTAATTAACACTCCAAAACTTAAAATAATTATAATAAAAATAATATCATTCAAAAAATCACTAAAATTAGTCCAAGTGGTCCTCTGGTCATTAGGAATGTCCCCTAATTTTCTTAAGGATAGAAACTTTCCCTTGGTCATGTTATTAAATTTTCCTTGGAAATCTCTATTTTCTACCAAAAATAATTATATAAATAAATTAAATACAGAAAAATCACATTTTCTCCTCTCATGTCTTTATTGACATATGAGTGAAGTCACATAAAAATTTCAAGTTCATTTGAGTTCAATTTAGTGAGTTATGAAATTATTAAGCTTAAAGGGTAAAGTGGTAATTAAAATTTTTAATCCTTAATTAAAACTTTAGGTTTAATAAAAAAATTAACAAGTAAAATATTTGATCCTAATCTGATTTGGATGATTGAAATTTAAATAATTAAAGGGTAGAAACCCATTAAGCAATTCAAGATAATTAAACCTTAATTAAATAATTGATTAAATTTGGAAGAATAATAAAATTTGAATTATTAAAATAGGGATATTATTAGGAAGGGATTTATTCTTTAATTTAAAAATCCCTAAATTAATTATCTCATTAATATTCAATTCTTAATTAAAATGATAACTCAAATTCAAAATATTAAAAGACTTAATCATTAAACTAAAATTAAATTATTAAACTCTTTTAAAAAAAATTTCAATTAAAATTAAAAATAAAATTAAATTAAAAATTAAATTAAATTAAGTAAATTAAATTGGATTAAATTAAATTAAAGTTAAAAGTTGAATTAAATTAAATTAAATTAAATTAATTAAACAAATTAAATTAAATTAAATAACTTAAATTAAATTAAATTAAATTAAGTAAATAAAATTAAATTAAATCAAATTAAAGATTAAATTAAATTAAATTAAATTAAAATAAATTAAATCAAATTAAATTAAATTAAATTAAATTAAATTAAATTAAATTAAAATTAAATCAAATCAAATTAATTTAATGTAACATCAAATCAAACTAAATTGAATTAAATTGAATTGAATTAAATTAAAACTAAATTAAATTAAATTAAATTAAGTTGAATTAAATATAACATCACCAAAGACATAAAGAATTCAAAATAAATCTAAAATAATTTGAACACTATTCCAAATTTAAACCCATTAATGGAAATTAAACTAAATCACAAACCATTTGAACACCAATTTACCCTCAAAAGCTTTAGTTATTATAACTCCTAAACAGAATATTAAATGAAATGTTACTTCACCTATAGGACATTCAAATATCCTAGTTCACTGAGCAAGATAACAAAACTTGAGATTCTTGGTCGATTAATTCATTTGTATAATTAAATTCATTTGGACTTAAAACAATCCTATCAGTATTGAAAAGATGTTTAAGATTCTTCTTAAGCACTTCCTCAATATGATAGGATATTTATAAGAACAATTGAACTTAATTGTTCTTTGATGAAGAAAATCGTCTTCGAAACCAAAACACAGGAACCTAGACGTCATAGGAAATGACTAGCTATATGATTAGGAATTTGGTAGAAAACCATAACCCTTACCTTAGCTTTACCTAGGAACTTGCTTAAATATTCTAATTGTGTTTTAAGTGCAGCTTGGGATGATGGGAAGACCCTCCAGGTACACTTTTATTTTATTGCAATTTACTTTCTTGCAATTTACATTATTGCAATTTATTTAACTGCATTGCACTTACTTTTCTTGCATGATAAACAATTGTTGCATGAAAACCCACACCTTTAGGATAGTCCCTAAAACTGAAACCAAAACTAAGTTAAAAGTTATTGCAAGATAAAATTCACCGCCACAACATTTCAAAATATAAAACAACTCAAAATTTAATCACAAACAGAACACAAAACTACAATTACAACTAAATTAAAACGTCCTGTTGGATGATCGGGAATACCTCGGATGATGTAACCTACGTGTTGCTAACGGGATTTCCCACGGTCTAAATGAAAGTGTGGAACTCATTCAGTTGAGTTTAGCAAATTCATCTGGACTAAGTGAATCCGATAAAAATAATGATGCCGGAAGGATGGAACCGTGGGATCTTAACCGGTGTCATTATAATCAACTTTAAGATTTGTTTTAATTAAAATATTGAAAACACTTGGAAATTAAGATTTTCTCTAAACCAAAACACTTTTCTCATCCCACGATTTATGACTTCTAAAACTAAAACCTCTGCAACAACAAAGAGCTCGGAGCATGGTGGGCGAGCACGGCCATCGTCATCAATGAAACCACGAGTCTACTTCAACAAAACTTTCCTAGAATTAAACAACAAAGCCAAGGATTTTGAGGTAGTTTACCTAGTGCAACATAAATCCTCAACTCTTCGTTAGGCATTTGCATAGCAAATTAAGCCCTAACCGGTCTTAGGACTCCGAGGTAGTCGTCTGATACGACATAAACCCTCACATCTTCGAGGCTGTTTGTATGATTCTATCATATAAATATAAGTCCTAATTAACTAAAATTGACAAGATCAAAATATTAAATAAATAGTAGGACCTTCTTAAATTCAAGCCAAACAATAGGATAGTCGGGAAATTACCGAAGTTCGCTTCGAATCTGTAATTTCTCCTACTTTTCTTCCTTTGAATTCCCAAAACAAAATCTTCCAAATTTGATCCATTCCCTATTGAAATTCCAAAATTCAATCCTTTGAAAACCTTAAACTTTGAAATTCTTGAGAGCAGAATTATTGATTATTATCGAGAGTTTTCTTAAGTGATTCCCGTCACTTAAGATGTAATTAACTATAGGGGCTTGCCCTTATAGGGAATTTTAAAGAACCTGAGTAATATAAACCTCGTTTAATGCTTTCATATTAGGCGAGGGAATTTGTCGGCTTATAAAATTGGTTCGCAGACCAAACGGATGTCACAAATCTTTTAGTTTATTTAATCGAGCCCCACCATCAAGCAGTGTGTCTATCCTTAGGGATAGATACACGGTTTGTGATGTGGTGCTCGTTTATATAAACTATTTGGGATGTGAGATCGGTTTAATCTCATATCTTAAGATTTTTCAAATTTAAAATTATTTTCAAAATCAAATACTACTTTTCAAAATTATTTATTTAAATTAAATTAAAAAATATGCCGACAATCTCTGTAGGCGACCTCTTTTCAAAAATAAAACACACAACCTAAAAAATATGCCGACAACTTCTGGCGACTCCGCTGGGGAAAATTCCTCTCTCCATTTTAATCAAAAAATTCTGCTTTCAAAAATCGGTAGTGTATCCATGTCCTTAAAGGGTCAAACTACCCTTCTTTCCGTTGGAATACTATGTTCATTTCTACCTTGAACAAGTATAGCCAACATTCTCTCGGATTTAGGAGCCACTGTTTAGACACCCCTAAACAGAGAGGTTCCGAGATCCTTTTACCTCATTTCTGAGGTAGAGGTAGACGCCCAATAGGTGTTAGTTTAGGAGTAATCCTTCAAGTCGAGAAGTCTTGCATAAGACTTTCTTTTCCTTTCCAACTCCGAATCGGATTCCTTACCTTCTCTACACCTTTGAACGTTCCGTTCTAAATAAACAAATCCTTTAGTAAATGATTCTTTTAACAAATGATTCCTTCTTATAAATACATGAACAAGAATGTGTTCAGACTCTTTTCAATTCCTTTCTTTTCGTCCTAAAGAAAAGAAGCATAACTCGGGACCGACAACCGGAATCTACCCTGCGGAAATGGAAGCCCCAAAGCCGATTTTCTCCTTCACCAATGGACTGGACTTCGGCCGTCTATAAGGATGAGTCGCCCGACATTGGGATCATCCGATTTGGACAAGGATTTGAAAACACGAATGTCAAGATCACCGACGTATCCCTTTTCGCACTGACGAACAAGGTATCTGAAGCTAAGAAGCCGCTGATTGAGTTCAACCTTAGGTCGACCCAAGAGTTTCCTCCCCTGCAAAGGATCCCGACTGAGAGGAGTACTGCTTGTCCGCGAGAGGACCATTCTTACTACCCCATCGGTCTAGTTGTTTCGCACCTACCCCGACTTACGCCAAATTAAAGGGGAAAGAAATCCGGAATTATGGTGAACCCGTTACCGTGGAGGGTACGGATCTTCTTGTGAGACCTTCGTTTTCGAAATCGGGTCCGACTCAAGAATTCCATCACCGACAAGAACCCAAAGAAGAAACGAAGTAGAAGGATCGCTAGAGAAGCCGTAGCCGCTGAAATTGCTTTACGGAGGAAATCCCGGAGTCGCTCGGAATATACACCGTTGCTCGGAATATACACCGCTGCTCGAATACATACCACTTTTGGGAGGAAGCAGGTTCCATCCCCTCTCCGCCGCAGAAGTTGAAGAAAATATTTGCAAGATTGCTACCGCGTTACCTCAGCCCGCATATTACAACGATAGCCGCAAGAAAAGGACTAGAACTACGCCGTTTGCTCGACTGCAAACTTTGATAGAGAAGTTAGCAAAGAAGGAAAAGTGCCCCGTATCGGAGATTCTACGAAGGATAGGGCGGGTGCCAGTCAAATCCCGTCTTGGGCCCCGAGTAGAACCCGCCATCATGACAGAAAAGCCAAGTAAAAGAATGAAGACTAGTCCGCCTGTCGTCGTCTCAGGATTACAGATTAAGGAGGATACCACCTTCCAGCATTTGGCAGACAGACCATCTGGTCCTAGACCTTCTGCTGCTAGAAGGATGGTATGGCGTCCCACTACTGGGCAGTTGAGATTGAAACAACAGCCCGAGAAAGAAAGTCTCGCCAGGAGACTTGAATCTGAAGAAAGTGCTACTACGGTAAAGGGGAATCGTGAGAAGGGGACCCGACAGCTATCACACGACAACCGCGAGGACACACAGAAAGGCCCGCTAGAAGATGCCATGGAAAAGTTGAGAACCGATATCCGACGATTAGCAAAAGAAAGAGAAGAGAAGTTCGGAGACGAGGTTGATTCATCGGAATTCATGGACGACGAATATGCGGAAATCAACATGGTCGAAACACGAGCTTCATCGGCTTCGCAAGGTGCTCCTGCAGCCGCGAGAAGAGAGGAGCCGGAGCCGATGAGAAGGCAGCTTTAAGAGAAAGACGACACGATCGCCCAAATGGCGAAAAGGATGGACGAGATGGCTGTAGCTCTAGCCACTCTCCAGAGTCAGGTGCAACCACAAAGAGAGACTCCCCCAGAGGTCATTCACATTGTAGACGGAGGAAAAGAGATTACATCCGTCAACGGGGATGATCAGCTGAAAAAGGATACAACACAAAGTATGGTCCCCGAAAAGGATATCAAAAGCTTGGTGGAACGGCGAGGTGCGAGAAGCCTTAGCACAATCAAAGAGCGGGACATCCATTCGGACGGGTAGACCTTACCGGAAGAATTCGACGCCATCCGGTACCCGAAAGGCTTCGTACCACCTCCGTCCGAGACCTTCGATGGAGCAGGGAACCCCAGACAGAGCATGTTGCGCACTTTCGTGCCGAGTTGTTGCAATGCCGGCGGGAGCGATGCATTACTCTTCCGACGGTTCGTTAGCGACTGTCGGGAATCGCATTCGGCCGGTATGCGAGTTACCAAATGGTTCGGTGAAGACGTTCTCGGAACTAGAGAACCTCTTCATCGAGCGATTCGCCGGAGCTCAGCACCACATCACTATAGGTGATTTAGTGGTAGAGAAACAAAAGCCGAACGAAACTTTGGTAGATTACATACTTCGATGGAGGAACTTAAGCATGAAGTGTCAGCCACAACTACAAGAACAACATGCAGTCGGCATTTTACTTAAAAGCATTCACGACCCGATAGCACTTCTCCTCAAAGGATTCACTATTAAGACTTTCGAGAAGTTGTTAAGCAAGGCCGGGAGCTTGCAAGAAGAGGCGAAGCAATTGAGTTTCGCCGACAAGACGGACAAGCAAAAGCCTGTGAAGACTTTTGAAAAGAAATCCGGGATCGTTGCGTGCGAGTCGACAAAGGCAAGCAACCGATGCAAATACCACCGAACGTCCACAAGAACCCCAACGAATTGCCAAGCAACCCCGACTCCAGCCTATCGACTCATCTCCGCAAGTATGAACAATCGCCTCGTCCGCAACGTACGTTAAGGGAGCTTCTAAGCGAGAGAATATCCGTTCAAGAATGAAGCGAGTGCTGAAAATGTTCCGTAGTCGATGAAGACTCCGGATTTCCAATTCGCCGAGCCTAAAAGACCGGAGGAAGTCAACAAGAAAGGTGATCCCAACTTTTGCCCCTACCACCGGATGCTTGGGCACAAGATAGAAGATTGCATTACCTTCAAAAGTTGGCTCAATGACAACCTTCGGAAAGGGAATATAACGATCCCGAAGGAGTACATGAAGGAACCCCGAAAGGAGGTTCCGTCGATGTTATCTCAACCGATCCCATCATTCCGATAGATCCCCATACGACTGACGATGGATGGACTACCGCTTGGACAAGGTCTTCGAAAAAGATTTTAGACAGCATCCAAACCGCTTCGGTGCAAGCTTCAATTCAGAGTTCGAAACCTGCCAAGTCGGCACTATCACTTGCGATAGAAGAACCACCTCGACAGGAGACGATTGAAGAGAAGAAGAAAATCGATGAAGAAGAGAGGACCGAGGCTCCTAAGGCTAGACTAGGGGCCGCTTATCCTAGGATAGTTGTTTCGATTCGGGGAGAAATCCCTCGAACCTCCGACTCGTATGATTATCTCGCTCACTTCGGTGGGATCATATAATGATAAGGGTGATGGCGTTGGCTACGTTTTGACTGTTTCTAACGATTACGTAACTAGCGACAATCCGGACATCGATTTCGATACCAACGACAATTCTCAAGTCATACACGATCTCGACGAGCAAAATAACGAAGAAGACATCCATCAAGGAGGCTACGAGAGTTCAACAAGCAACGAATCTATCTCGCGAGTTTCGAGGAGCTCCGGTCACGATAGAGTTAGAGCCTTCGGATTCGAAGCTAATCCGGAAGAACTCGTCATTCCAATTCAAGAAGAAACACCAGGCGAGCTCGACACTAGATTCGGAAGAAATTACGAAGTTAACTTAAGAAGTGGAAGAGTTCTACCTCCGAGAATGGGTCCAAAGGACAAAGGAAAGCGGTGGTTGTTCGAGAAGAACCAACCCGGCAGAAGAAATACCCATTCGAGAAGAAGCCGAGACACATGGAAATAAAGTGGACTACAACGTGCTAGCCCATCTTAGGAAACTACCGGCCAAACGAGCATTTACGATGCTCTCATCTTATCAAAGGAGATGAGAGAAGCTCTGATCAAGGCCTTACTTGATCCAGAAATTTGCTTAGTTCAAATGACCGAAGATTCCTTAGATGAGGTTTGCTCGTTAAAGGAACAGCGAGGTGTTACCTTCACAGACAATGACCTACTACTTGGGACAGCAGATCACAATCGACCGTTGTACATTTTAGTTACAGTTGGGAAATTTACACTCTCCAGAGTATTGGTGGATCTAGGAGCATCAATCAATATAATGATCCTTCGAACACTAGCATACTTGGAAATTGATGCTCGCGAACTCGAAGCCGACAAAATGCTATTAAGAGGATTCAACCAGAAAGGAGAAAGAGCCCTCGGGTCGATAACGCTACTAATGAAGACCAGTGACTTACCAAAGACAACCACAAAATTTCACATAATTGATTCAGAAACGTCGTTCAACGCTCTACTGGGCCGACCATGGATACATGAAAACAGGATGGTACCATCATCTCTACATCAGTGCATCGAAATACTACGATGGAGGGGAACGAGTGCATCGAAGGTGACTTACAACCATTCTCCGTACATGAGATTGGAATCCATGAAGACGCAGCTTATTATGCACCACCGAAGAAAACAATCTTCTCCAGAGATACCATAATAAATGAAGCAAAAGAAGTTCGGGACGACGAAGAACCAGAAGTTCTAGTCCAACAGTCACTCACCACTCCCTTACGGCGAGATGGTGAAGGTTTCTCCACAACTCTCATCCGAGGTCGAGGCCGGGGACGAGGCCGTGGTAGAGACGCTAGGACAGTTGGACAGAGGAAACCAACCATCAATATTGATTGGGAAGACAGTTCTAAAGAAGAAAAAGAAATCAAACAAGAAGCGGCGACAATAAGTCAGAAGAAGCCGCAATTCAAGATCTCCCTCGAAGATGAAAAGAATGAAGAATACAAATCAATGTACGAGAAGATTAACCACTACGTACATACTATGACCCTAACCCCGATTCATTCTAACAAGATCGAGGGTATTGTGGTCAAAGAGGTACATAGCGACGGTGCAAAGCCGATCAAATTCTACCGTGGTGCTTCTTCCTCCAAAACTGAAAATAATGTACAATTTGAAGATGTCACTTCATCAGAATTAATGGAATTACCTTTTGAGTGGTACTCTCCCTGTGTTCAAAATTTAATTCAACGCAGTTTCTTACCTCGACAATGGACAAAAGGTCAATCACAACGTTTTGAAAAATTATGGAATAACTCCGGTCGTCCACCCGATTCAAAGTATGGACTCGGATTCGGCACGATAGGATCAGTTGACGATGCCGAATTTTTCTTGGTTGTCACTTGCGAGTCTAATGAAAACTGCATGGAAACTACGGACGAACTCGAAGATGTACAAATTGGAGACGCTCCACCGGAATTTGAAGAAGAGATTAAATCTACGATAGATGAGTTAACGGAAGTTAACTTAGGTACTAGCGAAGAGCCTAGACCTACCTTTGTTAGCTCCTTACTCGATAAAGAAGACTCCGAAGAAATGATCAAGTTATTAATGGAATTTAAAGACTTGTTTTGCTTGGAGCTATGATGAGATGCCGGGATTAGCTCCGGAGGTCGCGGTCCATAAGCTAGGAGTGGATCCTACCTCGTCCCGGTCGGACAAGGTCCCGAGAAGAATGCGTCTAGAAATGGAACAACAAGTCATATCCGAAGTTAAAAAGCTAATAGACGCCAAATTTGTCCGTGAAGAACAATACCCGACCTGGTTAGCCAATGTGGTGCCGGTCGAAAGAAGAATGGTCGGATCAGAATTTGTGTGGACTTCAAAGATTTAAACAAGGCATGTCCAAAGGATGAATTCCCTCTACCGATCCCAGAACTAATGATCGACATTGCTTCGACACATGAGATATTCTCATTCATGGATGGATCTTCAGGATACAACCAGATAAAAATGACTCCGGAAGACGAAAAGCTTACAGGCATTCGAACGCCGATCGGAGTATTTTGCTACACGAGTGATGCCATTTGGACTCGAAGAACGCAGGAGCAACATACCGGAGAGCGATGACAAGAATTTTTGATGACCTCATCCACAATCAAGTCGAATGCTACGTGGACGATGTGGTCATCAAAAGCAAAGTAAAGGAAAACCACTCGTATGATTTGAGAATTGTTTTCGAACGATTAAGGCAATTTAACCTTAAGATGAATCCCTTAAAATGCGCCTTCGGTGTCACCTCCGGGAAATTCTTAGGATTCGTTGTCCGACATCGAGGAATTGAAATCGACCGGAAAAGATTAAAGCTATCTTAGAAATGCCGCCTCCCAAAACCTTAAAACAACTACGATCCTTTCGAGGAAGGCGGCATATCTTCGACGCTTTATCTCGAACTTGTCGAGTAGGTGTCGGCCTTTCTCGGCACTAGTTAAAAAGGACGCCAAATTTATTTGGGAAGAGAAATGCCGGAAGGCCTTCGAGGACATTAAACAATATTTAATGACACCTCCTGTCTTAGCAGACCCCGAGTCTCGGAGTAGACCGTCGATACTTTATACCACGGCTTTAGACGACTCTCTCGGAGCCCTGTTAGCCCAGGTGAATGATGAGGGTAAAGAAAATGCTCTTTACTACTTAAGCCATCGTTTACTTCCGACGGAAATAAGGTATTCCGCAATTGAAAAGCATTGTTTGGCCCTGATCTTCGCCGCTCAAAAGCTCAGGCACTACATGCTTTCTCATAAGGTCAACTCGATCTCGAAATTTAATCCATTGCAATACTTGATGACTCGTCCAACACTTTTCGGCAGACTTGCCAGATGGTCAATGATATTATTGCAATTCGATATAACTTTCGTGCCTCTTCGTGCCGTAAAGGGACAAGTCTTAGCAGACTTTCTCGCAACACACCCTTTGCGGCGAATCTCCTCTCGATGACGATTTGCCGGATGAACAAATAATGAGCCTAGAAGACCCTGTGATCGACGTTGGGAATTGTATTTCGACGGAGCATCTTCAGCACACAAAGACGAAGAATCGCAAGTGATAGTGCCCGGTAAGGCAGGAATCAGGCTAATCTTTATAACACCGGAGTGGGGGATGTTAAGATACTCCTACCACTTAATAGAACCGTGTACAAACAATGAAGCAGAATACGAAGCCCTCATAACGGGACTGGAATTAACTATTCAAATGGGGATAACAGACATCAACATCTACGGGGATTCGCAGTTAATCATACAACAGATCGCTGGACAGTACAGAATTTTAAAGCCAAGACTCGAGCAATACTTCCAGCACGCCATACAGCTGTTGGAACAGATTCCAAATGTGACAATCTACAAAATTCCCAGAAAAGAAAATGCTTTAGCAGATGCGTTAGCTCGCCTCGCAAAAGAATTTGCCTATTTGCAAGATGAATCAGTGGAAGTGTCAGTTCACGGACGTCGGGTCCTATCACAGCTCGACATAGACACAATACACAAATCGAAAAAGAAAAAGAATTAGTTGCGGCGAGTGACATAAAACACGGAAGATTGGCGACGGCCATTGATGAACTACTTGCAAACGGGAAAGCTACCGGACGATAGGTCGCTAGCCCATCGGATCAAGAAAAGAACTCGTCTTACGCATTAATAAATAACACATTGTACGGAAGGTCTTTTGATCAAATGTGGCTAAGGTGCCTAAGCGGGTCCGAGGCCCGTGAAATTGTTAAAGAAGTGCATTCGGGACTCGTGGCGCTCACTCGGACGGGTCCGAAGATGAAAATGAAAATTAAAAGACTAGGGTACTACGGCCCTCGATGATGACCGATCGCATGAAAATCGCCAAGATCCGTCACCAATGCCAAGTGCACGGAGTGGTTCTACACCAACCTCCAAATGTGCTACATCCGACAATTGCATCGTGGCTATTTGAATGTTGGGGCACAGATATAGTGGGTCCGATAGAACCACCATCTTCAAAAGGACATCACTTCATTCTTGCGGCTACAGATTACTTTTCCAAGTGGGCAGAGGCAGTTCCACTTAGAGAAGTGAAAGCACACCACGTGCTTACGGTTTTCAAGAACCAAGTTGTTTACCGTTTCGAAGTGCCGCGCGAGATTATCTCGGATAATGGGTCGGCATTCGAAGCACGCAAATCAATAATTTTGTCGGGAGACACGGAATCGGCGGCGATACTCAACAATTTACTACCCAAGAGCAAACGGCCTCGGCGAGGCTTTTAATAAAACTCTCGTTCGAATCTTTAAAAAAACTTTGGACGATAATAAGAGAAATTGGCACGAGAAGTTGTTAGAAGCCTTATGGGCCTACCGGACAACCTTCGAACTCCTACTCGAAGCTACACCTTACGCTCCGGTGTATGGGTCCGAGGCGAGTGTTACCTTTAGAGGTTCGGCTTCCTTCACTCGGAATTGCGAGTTGCAAACAAGATCACGACGGAAGAGAATGCTAAATTACGACTAGAAGAATTAGAAAGCTCGGAAGGGAAAAGACTTGCGGCGCAACAAAATTTAGAACTATACCAAGCTAAGATGGTTCAAGCCCATGACAAGCCGGTCCGCCCAAGAACCTTCAAAGTTGGTGACTTAGTTCTCGTTCTCAAGAGACCTATTCTTGCACATCGCAAGATAGGAGGAAAATTTGAACCCACACAGGAAGGACCGTTTGTGGTTCGAGCAGGTATACTCGGGAGGTTCTTACCGGCTAGTGAATTGCCGGGGAGAACGACATATGCTTCCGATCAACGGACGATACTTGAAAAAGTATTACGCTACTCGATGTTTCGAAGGAATGAATTCTTCATCCCTAAGAAACATGGGCGAAGTAATTACTTATGTTTGGGTCCGAACCCAAAAAATAATAAAATGTGCTAAAATAAATAAAGTCATGATAATTAAGTTTTCCTTGTTTTCTTTTCCAAATCAAAATCTCTTCCCTGATCTTATCCTACTTCATTCCTGTTAAATTTAAAAATACAAGAAGTAAAAAAAAATGTCTTTAATAAACGTTTTCTTAATGTTCTTGTTCTTAGTACGACCCACGATCCTTTTCCTTGTCTTTTCGCGGGGAAATGTCGAACGGGCGGTTGGTCCCGAACTTTAAGAATGGCGTAAGCCTTGCACTCGATGAAAAGAGGGTGAAAGATGGAGCGATAATCGAGATTGACTCGGATTTCGCACCGGCGAGCCTATAGTACGAGGAAAGTGACTCGGGTCCCGATTGACCGAGAAGAAGCTGCCGGGCGGACAGGTGATGAAAGTGGGTGGCCCAAGCCACCAATCCAGACGACAGAAAAGAAAGGCAAACACCGAAGAAGATAAGAAAATGAAGTCCGTAGTAGCTACGGCGAGAGGGCGAGCTTGTCGGCGCCGCGCCCATAGAGATTCAAGAAGTTCGAAGAGCTACTCTCACGACAACGCAACGAAGAAATAAGAATCGCCGTATCCGTAAGATGTTAACAAAACTAGCCGCGGACCAACGCGACGAGACGATTGCTAATGCCGGTACATACACTTCGAGGACACCGGTTCACCAGAAACCTGAAGAAAGGAGGCCAGCTCCTAGGATAACAGAAAGGACCAGGGAAATCTCACAAAGACTAGAAGAAAGAAGGCTACCACGCCACCAGATAGAACCACCAGTAATGCATAACCTTGTTGCAGAAACAACCCCGGGGGATGTCCCGACAGACATCATCCCCGAGGAGCCAAGGTATGCGGGGAGAACGTGAAGGGATTGAACCGTATATCCCTCGATATGTCACCGGGCCTCGCCACTGCGGATTATTCCGGAATACGAGCTGGAGAGAATGCGGAATGTCGAAAAGAAAACCTTTGAATACTTCGAGAGAATTAGAGGCGGAAGGATCAATATACTTAGAGGGCCTCGAGCTACATACAGACGTATTCTCAGAGTATGAACAACAGCAAATCGTGGATTGTATCTGGGATTTGAAAAGAATGGGCCGAGCGGGCCGCCTAAGGGAAAACACATACTCAGAACCCCGAAGATGGATGTTAGGGAAGGGAAGAATTACAATACAATGTGGATGCTGTTACAACTTTGAGGAAGAGAGGAAGGGAAACCCTCCGGGAATACTCCGTCATGGCCAAGTGGATCCGATGCCACTAGTCATCAAGAGAATGGTAAAGAGATTGATAACATGGAGGGTATCGCCGGCGGATTGCATACCCAATATCCGCATTATTAACATCTACAAGCGGGGTGACTGCATACCCCCACACATAGATCACCACGACTTTGTCGGACCTTTCGCACGGTCTCTTTCTCGAACGAGTGTAACATCATGTTCGGATCCGACCTCCGGAAAGCGAGGCCCGGGTGAGTTCCGAGGGCCGGTGAAGATACCATTACCGGTAGGTTCCGTCATGATGCCGAAGGGCAACGGAGCGAGATATCGCTAAGCATTGCATACCGGGAGTACCGATGAAGCGGATCTCGATTACTTTCGGAAGGATGGACGACGAGAAGACACCTTACCATTTCCGACCGGACACCGGAGCTAGAGAGCCTCCGGCCTTACGAGTTGTGAGTTACATGGAAAATATCACACCCCCGATGTACATCCATACGGCATCCTTGCCAAGGATGGCTTGGAAGGTGATGTTATTGACCATGTACCCCATTATTCGGACATGGATTTTTGACAGATGCTTCTTTGGATGGATCGACGAAGATCATACATAGTCCGTTTTGAGTTTACATGGATTGTATGAGATGTATTCCAGATCGAGTTGTATGATGTATCTTCGACATGATTAGAATGAAAGTGACCATGTCACATTTTTGGCCTTCACCTCTTTTGTGCAAATTGACTGGGAAACACCATTAAAGTTAAATGAACTTTGAACAAAGAACAGAGAAGAAATAAAATAAAACTTTCCTTAAAAAAAAAATCTAAAAATGTCCAACACCAAATCCACATGAACACCAAATAAACAACAAAAAACGTGATAGTTAAAGGACAAACAAAACAAATTTAAAGCTCAAATTGAATTCCAGTTTAAACCCATCTTCTCAAACCCTCCAATCCTTCTTCAAATCAAGATCTATTCTAGACCTCCCTTGAAACCCTCTCTCGGGATGATTTCAGAATCACGAAGAATTTTCAATTTGATCCGGATGGCATGGGTTCGTACCCTTCGCCAAGTAATCAGACTTTGATTGATTCCCATGGGATATGAAACACTTTCATATCTCATTTCGATCTCCTGCTAAATCCAAATCTCCACGGTAAATTTCAATTCAAAATTTCCGAGATTGGTACCTAAATTCCAGTTCTCACTCCGAGATCGATACCTAAATTTTGATTCTCATCCAAATTGATACCTAAATTTCAATTCGAAATTTCCGAGACTGGTACCTAAATTCCAGTTCTCACTCCGAGATCGATACCTAAATTTTGATTCTCATCCGAATTGATACTTAAATTTCAATTCAAAATTTCCGAGACTGGTACCTAAATTCCAGTTCTCACTCCGAGATCGATACCTAAATTTCGATTCTCATCCGAATTGATACTTAAATTTCAATTCAAAATTTCCGAGACTGGTACCTAAATTCCAGTTCTCACTCCGAGATCGATACCTAAATTTCGATTCTCATCCGAATTGATACCTAAATTTCAATTCAAAATTTCCGAGACTGGTACTTAAATTCCAGTTCTCATTCCGAGATCGATACCTAAATTTCGATTCTCATCCGAATTGATACCTAAATTTCAATTCAAAATTTCCGAGACTGGTACCTAAATTCCAGTTCTCATTCCGAGATCGATACCTAAATTTCGATTCTCATCCGATTTGATACCTAAATTTCAATTCAAAATTTTCGAGGCTGGTACCTAAATTCCAGTCCTCTTCCTTCAAGGTCGGTACTTAAATTCCGACTCTCATTTCGAGATCGATACCTAAATTTCGATTCTCTTTTGAATTGATACCTAAATTTCAATTCTAAACTTTCGAGACTGGTACCTAAATTCCAGCTCTCGTTTCGAGACTAGTACCTAAATTCTAGGTCTCATTTCGAGATCGATACCTAAATTTCGATTCTCTTTTGAATTGATACCTAAATTTCAATTCTAAACTTTCGAGACTGGTACCTAAATTCCAGCTCTCATTTCGAGACTAGTACCTAAATTCTAGTTCTCATTCCGAGATCAGTACCTAAATTCTGATTCTCATCATTTTCGAGGTCGATACCTAAATTTTGACTCTCTTCCGAGATTGATACCTAAATTTCAATTCTAAACTTTCGAGACTAGTACCTAAATTCTAGTTCTCATTTCGAGATCAGTACCTAAATTCTGATTCTCATCCTTTTCAATCGACACTTAAACTCCGATTCCCACTCCGAGGCTGGTACCTAAATTCCAGTTTTCTTTGCAATCCCGAGATAGAACCTAGGTTTCAATTCTCGTTTTAAATCTAAATTTTCTCAAATTAATTTTAAATCAAACTTCAATCTAAAATAAAAAATCAAAATCTAAAATTACACATCCGAACTTAAATTAAAACAAACTAAAATCTAAATCGAAATTCCCCCAGATAATGTGATTTGGAATTCACCCTCCTTTTCCTTTCCCCAGCGAGAGTTCAGGAATCTCCAATTTCAGAGATATACTTAACACTCCCTAGCGGAAACTCTTCTACTTCGTCCTAAGTTTGTCACTTGGACATCTGTGTTGGTTTTGTTGATTTCTTCGGTCAACACCAATACGCGCGGTGTGCTCCGTTAGCTCACCACACCTATTGGGGGTCCATTTGTTGACCTCATTTTTGATGAGGTCTTCTCTTCTTCTTTTTAGTACTTAGGATCTAGCCTTAGGCTTTTCCTTTGACTATCTTAGAGGACTAGAATTGGGATCCACCTTCTAGAATTTCAAACCACTTCTTAACTCCCTGCAAACTCCACAAACTTGACTATAGACCCCTAATCACCTAGAGGGTTGAAATCGAATGTGGAAGTTTAAAGGATGAGTTCCTATGGGACTCTTTGGCCTTAGGACTACCCACAGGTGGCCCAGTCCGGTGAAAGGCTGACTTACACACACACTACACCTATATACTACACTTTCACACACATTCTAGAAACACACCCATACCTAACTTGATCTCCTGACCCATGTAGGTGATTCACATGGATGGTCCTTAACCTCTAAGCCCTTGGCTAAGAGGGTTAGGAACAACATGGTGGATGCCTCAAATGAGTCCCTTCATGGCTCATGTGGTCTTTATATGGCTTCATGGCTCAACCAAAATGATTTTATTCCACTTAAATTCACCTAATCTTCAATTTTCCAAATTTTCAATTTTTGACCCCCGGGACCCTACACCCACCTAGCCTACCCAAAACCCTTGAAATCCTCCAAAATTTCCAAATCACCCAAAATTCCCCAGAACCAATCCCAAACATTTCCACATTACTCAAATTGATCACCCATAGCCAAAAATACCAAAAATTCCAAAAATACCTCCCAATACCCTCCAAATACCCAAAATACCCCTCTTGACCCAAAAATCCAAAAATTCAGAAAATTCCCAGAAAATTCCAGAAAATCCCAAATATTCCTAATTTCATTTTGTTCAACTACACCATGGGGAAATTTTGTCAATTTACCCCACTTTTGTCAAAACCCTCAATTTGACCCATTTTAACCCAAAGTGAACCCAATGTCAAACCAAACCTATCCAATTGACCCAAACTCTGGTCCAATTCAATTCTAAACTTCAATTCAACATTCCCAACACCAATCTAGACCAAATACAAGTCCAATTTGATTGACATTTGAATCCAATTCCACTTTTGGCCTTAAAGCCCAATTTGAACCCATAACCCAAACCTAACCCAAACTCACCCAATTCAAACCCAAATAATCCCCAATTTGCTTCAAGTCACTCATGACACATCCATGAGCTAAACCCAACAATTATTTAGCCCAAGCCTTTACCAAAATTTCATCCCAAAATCCATTTTAAAATTCAAAAGCCCACTTTCCTAAACCATCTTAAAAGCCCATCTAAAACCATTCCAAATACCCAAAATCTACCATAAAGCCCACATGACATCTCCACTTGCCATCCACTTAATAAAAGCCATTCCCTAAGTCCTAAATTCATCATCAAATCATTCCAAATCAAGTTTCATACAAATTTCCATCAAATTCCCAAAAATTCTTAAAATCCATTTTCATGAAATTGACCAAACTTTTTGTCAAGCCAAAGGCAAGCCATGCAAGCCATGGACAAGCCACATGAAGCCATGGAAGGCTTGACATGTGATCAAGCCACTAATGGCAAAAGGAGGAGCCCCTTTTAAGCCCCTTAAAAATGGTTTTAACCCTTTTAATGCTTCACCTTAATCCATGTTTAATCAAAATATTCATGGATGGTGACTTCTCCACCCTTTCCTAGCTGATCCATCTGATCCTCCCTCAGCCCAAATCAGCCATGGGGAGGTGAACCAAGCCCAAAAGGTGGGTTGACCCATTTGGACCCAAAATGAGCTCATCCCCCATTCCATTTCAATTTAACTCCTTTACACATGTCCATGGCCAATTGACTGCACAAACCTCCAGCCCTGACCTCCCTGACCTTGAGGGTGACCTGACCCTGGCCGGCCAGCCACCAGGCCGCCGGAAAACACCATGGCCGAGAGCTCACATGTGAGCCAACTTTGGAATTCTCCCTTGCTGAGCTGCCCCATCCCCAGTGGCCATTACAGCTGTTCTTCTCTTGCCGAGAGCGGTCGATCCCAAGCCCTAACTCTCCCTGGGAGGCCCTCCACCCTCTCTTATTTAAACACCATCCCTCTCGGCCATGAGAGGTGCTGAAAACAAACCTTAAGGAAACTCTGCCAAAATTGTTCCAGACTCCTCCCCATACACAGAGCACTTGATCCCCACTGAGATCCCCCTGCCATTTCTTCTCTGTGAGCTCAATTTCAGAGTTGAAATCCAAGCCCAAAACCAGGACACTACTCCATAGTGAGCCAATCCCCAAATTGATTGGTTCTACACCTTCACCAGACCAAGGGAAGGTGTCCACCGACAAAAGCCCCATCTCCGGGCCACCCGGTTGCTCCGGCCTCCAAGCTTTGTGATCGAGCGTGGTCGAAATCCTACTCAGGCAATTCACCGGACCGGGAGACTTCATCTGGAGCTTGCTGGGATCCAATCGAAGGTGCAACAACCCTCAGATCGAAGCCACACTTCTCTGAGCAAAGGTATGGCCTCACTCTTCCTCCCGAGCTTCTGAACATTCTCCATTTTTATTGCGTAAATTTCATCCCACATAAACCATATGG
Organism: Papilionanthe hookeriana x Papilionanthe teres; assembly: GCA_022702705.1. Classification (NCBI taxonomy): domain Eukaryota; kingdom Viridiplantae; phylum Streptophyta; class Magnoliopsida; order Asparagales; family Orchidaceae; genus Papilionanthe; species Papilionanthe hookeriana x Papilionanthe teres. The sequence goes on from CM040425.1 coordinate 101,011,766, forward strand.
ATGTGTTCATCTTCTCAAGACGAATCCATAGAGCATAAGAACGTGAAAATCCGTTAAGTATCAAGTGAGATCTTAGGGATTTAGTGTGGACGGCTCTCGGGTGAGGACGCTCGGGGACGATGAACGGATGCCGTCCATTCAATACACGCGCGGACGGACGGCTTAGATGGCGTCGGACCAGGAGACGGTACGAGAACCGCGGGGCCCGGGCTGCTGACTCAAGCGGCGGCGTCGAATGGGAGCGCGACGCGTGTGCGTTTGGAGATGCCGAGGATGACACGGAGTCGCGTGGATAAATAGAAAATTAGGGGTATTTTCTATTTATTTAATTCCCTAAACTTCAAAAATTCATAACTTTGTGTAGGAAAATCATAAAAATAAAATAAGAATACCCTCTTGCTCAGTGAACAGAGGAGAATAATGTTGAAAAGAAATTATTTAATTTCATCATATATTTTATTTTTAATAATTTATTTACTCCCTGCATATTTTCAATTCTCCATGCATGTATACAATTCACCATGGCATGAGACCATAGGGCTTTTGAAGCCTCTGAATTTGGGAACATTCCCTGAATTTTCCAAAGTCAGAGGCCATGCCTATGAAAAGTTATTTATTTTTCAAATTCATGTTACTTGTTTTGAATATTTTAATTCCAATAAATAGCATGTTGTGAAATAAATTCTAGGAAAATTTGGTGATGTTCCTTATGACCAGAGGACCCTAGGAAAAATAGGTTTTGAGTTAGTTCATTTAAAACAACCCTAATTGGCTTAAACACCCAAAATAGATCTCTAATTAATTAGAGCGAACCATACTTCAAATTGACTTGAAATCAATTCTCCATTGACCTTTAGGATCAGAGGAATCCACCATAAAAGTTTGAGGTCAATTGGACTTGGTTAGCCCTACTAAATGGGTTGATTAAGCCACTTAGTCATTTTAAACTTTAAAAATTCATAACTTTCAAAATATCTTTTAAAAATTCACGAAATTGGTTTTGGAGCCTCTCTGATATTAGGAGAATTTAAGAAAATTAAAATTTCAATTTTCTAAAAAAGTTGATTTTTAATATTATTTTAATATTTTTAATAATTAAAAAATAATAAAAATCACAAAAATAATAAAATTCACCAAAATGTCACATTTTAAATTTTAATCACTTAGGAACAAACCCCATATTTTTCTTAGGTCTATTTAGTGAGATATTAAATTTTAAAGCTCTAGGATAATTTTAAAATTAAAAAATGTATTTTCTAGCATTTTCACTAAAATAATTATAATAAATCATAGAAAAATCAGAAAATTGTAAAATTTAATTCTCTGATTTCCTTGATATTAGAGAGATTTTTGAAAAATATAAAATTCATTTTTCAACATTTATTTTATTTTTAAATTAATTAACACCCCAAAACTTAAAATAATTATAATAAAAATAATATAATTCAAAAAATTACTAAAATTAGTCCAAGTGGTCCTCTGGTTATTAGGAATGTCCCCTAATTTTCTTAAGAACAGAAACTTTCCCTTGATCATGTTATTAAATTTTCCTTGGAAATCTCTATTTTCTACCAAAAATAATTATATAAATAAATTAAATACAGAAAAATCACATTTTCTCCTCTCATGTCTTTATTGACATATGAGTGAAGTCACATAAAAATTTCAAGTTCATTTGAGTTCAATTTAGTGAGTTATGAAATTATTAAGCTTAAAGGGTAAAGTGGTAATTAAAATTTTTAATCCTTAATTAAAACTTTAGGTTTAATAAAAAAATTAACAAGTAAAATATTTGATCCTAATCTGATTTGGATGATTGAAATTTAAATAATTAAAGGGTAGAAACCCATTAAGCAATTCAAGATAATTAAACCTTAATTAAATAATTGATTAAATTTGGAAGAATAATAAAATTGGAATTATTAAAATAGGGATATTATTAGGAAGAGATTTATTCTTTAATTTAAAAATCCCTAAATTAATTATCTCATTAATATTCAATTCTTAATTAAAATGATAACTCAAATTCAAAATATTAAAAGACTTAATCATTAAACTAAAATTAAATTATTAAACTCTTTTAAAAAAAATTTCAATTAAAATTAAAAATAAAATTAAATTAAATTAAGTAAATTAAATTGGATTAAATTAAATTAAAGTTAAAAGTTGAATTAAATTAAATTAAATTAAATTAAATAAACAAATTAAATTAAATTTAATAACTTAAATTAAATTAAATTAAATTAAGTAAATAAAATTAAATTAAATCAAATTAAAGAAATAAAATCAAATTAAATTAAATTAAATTAAATCAAATTAAATTAAATTAAATTAAATTAAATCAAATTAAATTAAAATTAAATCAAATCAAATTAATTTAATGTAACATCAAATCAAACTAAATTGAATTAAATTGAATTAAATTAAATTAAAACTAAATTAAATTAAATTAAATTAAATTAAGTTGAATTAAATATAACATCACCAAAGACATAAAGAATTCAAAATAAATCTAAAATAATTTGAACACTATTCCAAATTTAAACCCATTAATGGAAATTAAACTAAATCACAAACCATTTGAACACCAATTTACCCTCAAAAGCTTTAGTTATTATAACTCCTAAACAGAATATTAAATGAAATGTTACTTCACCTATAGGACATTCAAATATCCTAGTTCACTGAGCAAGATAACAAAACTTGAGATTCTTGGACAATTAATTCATTTGTATAATTAAATTCATTTGGACTTAAAACAATCCTATCAGTATTGAAAAGTTGTTTAAGATTCTTCTTAAGCACTTCCTCAATATGATAGGATATTTATAAGAACAATTGAACTTAATTGTTCTTTGATGAAGAAAATCGTCTTCAAACCAAAACACAGGAACCTAGACGTCATAGGAAATGACTAGCTATAGGATTAGGAATTTGGTAGAAAACCATAACCCTTACCTTAGCTTTACCTAGGAACTTGCTTAAATATTCTAATTGTGTTTTAAGTGTAGCTTGGGATGACGGGAAGACCCTCCAGGTACGCTTTTATTTTATTGCGATTTACTTTCTTGCAATTTACATTATTGCAATTTATTTAACTGCATTGCACTTACTTTTCCTGCATGATAAACAATTGTTGCATGAAAACTCACACCTTTAGAATAGTCTCTAAAACTGAAACCAAAACTAAGTTAAAAGTTATTGCAAGATAAAATTCACCGCCATAACATTTCAAAATATAAAACAACTCAAAATTTAATCACAAACAGAACACAAAACTACAATTACAACTAAATTAAAACGTCCTGTTGGATGATCGGGAATACCTCGGATGATGTAACCTACGTGTTGTTAACGGGATTTCCCACGGTCTAAATGAAAGTGTGGAACTCATTCGGTTGAGTTTAGCAAATTCATCTGGACTAAGTGAATCCGATAAAAATAATGATGCCGGAAGGATGGAACCGTGGGATCTTAACCTAGGTGCCGTTATAATCAACTTTAAGATTTGTTTTAATTAAAATATTGAAAACACTTGGAAATTAAGATTTTCTCTAAACCAAAACACTTTTCTCATCCCCGATTTATGACTTCTAAAACTAAAACCTCTGCAACAACAAAGAGCTCGGAGCATGGTGGGCGGCACGGCCATCGTCATCAGCGAAACCCGAGTCTACTTCGACGAAACTTTCCTAGAATTAAACAACAAAGCCATAGGATTTTGAGGTAGTTTGCCTAGTGCAACATAAATCCTCAACTCTTCGTTAGGCATTTGCATAGCAAATTAAGCCCTAACCGGTCTTAGGACTTCGAGGTAGTCGTCTGATACGACATAAACCCTCACATCTTCGAGGCTGTTTGTATGATTCTATCATATAAATATAAGTCCTAATTAACTAAAATTGACAAGATCAAAATATTAAATAAATATTAGGACCTTCTTAAATTCAAGCCAAACAATAGGATAGTCGGGAAATTACCGAAGTTCGCTTCGAATACGTAATTTCTCCTACTTTTCTTCCTTTGAATTCCCAAAACAAAATCTTTCAAATTTGATCCATTCCCTATTGAAATTCCAAAATTCAATCCTTTGAAAAACTTAAACTTTGAAATTCTTGAGAGCAGAATTATTGATTATTATCGAGAGTTTTCTTAAGTGATTCCCGTCACTTAAGATGTAATTAACTATAGGGGCTTGCCCTTATAGGGAATTTTAAAGAACCCGAGTAATATAAACCCTGTTTAATGCTTTCATATTAGGCGGGGAATTTGTCGGCTTATAAAATTGGTTCGCGGACCAAACGGATGTCACAAATCTTTTAGTTTATTTAATCGAGCCCCACCATCAAGCAGTGTGTCTATCCTTAGGGATAGATACACGGTTTGTGATGTGGTGCTCGTTTATATAAACTATTTGGGATGTGAGATCAGTTTGATTTCATATCTTAAGATTTTTCAAATTTAAAATTATTTTCAAAATCAAATACTACTTTTCAAAATTATTTATTTAAATTAAATTAAAAAATATGCCGACAATCTCTGTAGGCGACCTCTTTTCAAAAATAAAACACACAACCTAAAAAATATGCCGACAAGGCCCGTCCGAGTATCCATCAAAAAACATTTGGGTAGACATGTTGATCCCACCACTGCAAATGCCACTACTGCCGTTTCGCAGATCAGTCAAGTCTCGGCTGGGTCCGAGAGTACCATCTGCCGATGATTATGAGAAATCCCAGAAGAGAAAGAATAAGAGAAGTTTGTTTACCTCTATACATGGTCTACACCCTAGGGAGCACACTTCCCCTCAACACTTCGATGTCCCCACCGAGACACTCCGTCCTAGGGCGCCGACTCTTAAGAGGAAAGTGTGGTTACCAACGGTCGTTGCACCAGTACATTCTGAGAGGTCAGTAGATCACAAGATGGATTGTGAGCCCGATATTCTCGTTGCCAATACAGTCGTTACTTCTGAGTGAGTTACAGAGAAAAGCGACAGTCGAGAGATGTCTCAGATTTAAAATTGACAAAAGAGAAAACAATTGATGATAAATTCTGAAGGTCTGAGCATAAATTTTAGAATTGGCAAAACAACGAGGGTTATATATCAATGATGAAGATCACTTCCTGTCAAATTACATGGATAAAGAGTTCATGGAAATGAATATGGTCGAAACCAGATCCACGACATCTGCGTGCGAGGCTCCCAGTGAGGGGAACAATGCAGATGAGCTTTCGAGGGTCGTACTGACAAGAGATGAGCAAATTATTTGTCTGGAAAAGAGAATGGAGGAGATGACCGCCGTCATGACCACTATGGCTACATTCCACGGACAGTCACAATCACAACCATCAACATCTCCAGAAGTTAACTAGCCTGAAATTATACACATCACCGATGAAAGAAGAGAAGTCATTTATGCCAATGAAGACGAACCACTAAGGAAAGTTTCAAATTCAAGTCCACCAAAAAAAGACATCAGCAAATGATCAACAATAATTTCGGGAGGCCTTGGCTCCGTCCAAAGGTGGTGCACCAGTTTCAAAGGGTAGACCCTACTCAGAGGAATTTGATGCTGTGCCTTACCCTAAAGGCTTTGTGCCCCCAACTTTCAAGAAGTTCGACGGGACATGAAATCTTCGTCAGCATGTGGCACACCTCAGAGCCAGTTGTTGCAACATAGGAGGGAGTGAAGCATTGATGTTCCGACAGTTTGTCAACAGCTTGTCGGGGATAACATTTGATTGGTACATCGAGTTTCCTAATGGATCATTGAAAACCTTTGCAGAGATGGAAAGTATGTTCGTAAAGTGATTTGCCAGTGCACAACACCATACCACTATCGGAGATCTCGTAGTGGAGTGGCAGAAGCCCGACAAGTCTCTAGTTGACTACATCTTGAGATGAGGAAACTTAAGCATGAAGTGTGAGCCTCAGCTACAAGAACAACACACGATCGAAATACTACTCAAGAGTATCCAAGGTCCTGTGGATTACATGCTTAAGGATCTCACTATCAAGTCCTTCGAAAAGCTACTCAGCAAGGCGAGCAGTTTACAAGAAGAAGTCAAGCATATGGAGCCTACAGAGAAAGCAGCGAAAATAAGGTTCGCCAAAGCATACAAAAAGAGATATGGTGTAGTGGCAATGATCAACAAAGGAAAGAAAAAGATGAGAATTCAGACTAAACAGTCACCGTAGTAGCACAGTCAGTCACCGCAGTACAGTCAACCTCCACAATACAGTCACTCTCAGCAGTATGGTTAGCCCCATCCACAGCAGATTGGTCAGACTAGTCAACAGTAGAGACTATACATGATAGATGGACGGCAGGGTCCGACAATGTCAGAACGGCTATGCAGGAATTACTCCTTTAAGGATGACTGTAGCAAAGATGTTCAAGAACTTAATGAAGAAGCCTGAGTTCAGATTGTCCGAGCTGAAGAAGCCAGAAGAGATGAACAAGAAGAATCAACCTAAATTTTTGCCCCTACCACATGATGCTCGACTACTCCAAAGGAAACTACTTTAGCTTTAAGAATTGACTCAAAAGAAATTACAAAGAAGGGAATATAACAATACCAAATGAATGATTGAAAGAACCTGAAAGAGGTTCTATAAATGTGATTTCGGCCTTGCCGATCTCTCCAATTGATCCGTATGCCAGCAAGAGTGGATGGAGTACGGTTTGGAACAAGCTCAAGAGAGTCAAGGATTAGATCCAGTCTTCTTCAAAGAAAGCCGCTGCCAGGAATCCATCACCAGCTCAGCCCAGATGAAGACTGCACCAAGGAGACTACTGTAGCGAGAAAGAATAAGAAGGTGATCATGAATGAAATTAAGGATGATAACGCGATGGGTAGGATAGGGGCTACCTCTGTTAGATTGGTTGTCTCAGATTTGGGGGTGAAACCCATCAAACCCCTGACTTTGTACCATTATCTTCATGCCCCTCCAGGTTCTCATAATGATAATAGAAACGGTGTTGGCTACGTTCTTACTGTATCTAGTGATGACTTAACTAATCATAACCTAACTAACCCCAATTTTGATTCCCAAAATGATCCTTAAATCACGTTAGTTCCCCACGAAGACGTTGGCAAAGATGAAGAAGACATCGACAACACCGGTTGTGACAGCATGAGAAGCGAGTAGCCAGTTCTTGAGTGCAAAGGAACCTCTGCTTTCAATCAACCTGGATCTTTCAGATACAAAAAAAATACCCGAAGTGTCTACTACAACATCAGGAGAACCTCTGGGTCCAGAGGAGGAAGAAATAACAGAAGTACATTTAAGAAGTGGAAAGGAGCTACCGCCAAGGACAACTTCAGTGAAGAAAGAGAAATAGATGATTACTCAAGAAGAAATACCTCCAGCAACAGAAGAAGTACAAATTTGAAGTGAGATTGAAAGTTTAAGCAAAGTGAATTACAATGTACTAGCACATCCCAGGAAGTTGCCAACCAAACTAAACATTTACGACGCTCTAATCCTGACAAAGGAGATGAAAAAAAATTTGATCAAGGCTTTACTTGACCCAGATATTTGTTTAGCATTGTTGGCTAACACATCCTCGGATGGAGTGTATACTCTGAAGGGACAGCTTGGTATAACCTTCACCGATGAAGATTTGCTACTTGGTACTGCTGACCACAACCGTCCGCTCTACATTTCCATCATCATCGACAGGTTTGTACTTTCCAGAGTGTTAGTAGATCGTAAAGAGCCGCTTAACATAATGAGTCTACGGACATTAGCTTACCTGGACATCGAAGCACGAGATCTCACTACAGATAAAATGATGCTAAGAGGATTCAACCAAAAAAGGAGAAAGAGCTATTGGATCTATAATACTGCAAATGAAGGTTGGAAATCTAGTAACAACTGTAAAATTTCATGTCATCGATGCAGATACTTTGTTCAAGACCCTGGTTAGTTGACCGTGGCTTCACGAGTATAATATGGTCCCATTGTCGCTTCAGCAATTCATAAAATACTACAAATATGGACCAGAGCATTGCATCAAGGGAGAGTTGCAACCTTTCTCAATACATGAAGTAGGCTTTCACGAAGACACCACCTTTTATGCTCCCTTAAAGAAAATAATATTTTCTGGAGAAGTTGTGACAATCAAAATTGAAGATTCAGAAGAACTACAAGAACGAGACCATAGATCTCCGCTTCAACAATCTCCCACCACTCCTTTGCAAAGAGTTGGCGGAGGTTCTTTTATCCTTCACATCCGAGATCGAGGCCGGAGACGTGGGCGAGGAAGAACTCACCAGATTGTTGAACAGGCAAAGATGATAATCAAAATTGACATAGAAGAAAGCTCTGAATATGATGAATTCAACAAAGAAACAATGATGATAAGTTAGAAGAAGCCTCAGTTCGAGATCTCTCTGGATGACACAGAAAAGAATGATTATGAATCAATGTATGATCAGATTAACCATTATGTTCAATTCATGACCCTAACTCTGATCCATCCTCAAAAGATCGAGAGTATGGAAGTCAAGGAAATTCATAATGATGGTTTTAAATCGATCAAGTTTTATAGAGCTTCTCCTTCTACTTCTGAACATTATGTAACTCTTGAAGAAAATGATTCTAATGAATTAATGGAATTACCTTTTGATTACTTTTTGCCATGTGTCGAAAATTAATTCAACAAGGATATGTGCCGAAGCAAATGCCAATGGATAAGCTACAATCATTTGAAAAATTATGGAATACAAAAGGAAAGAGATTCAAATCGAAAGAAGGTCTTGGGTTTGGTACGATCGGACCTGTCGATGACTCGAGATTTTACATGGTTGTTACTAGTCAGTTAGTAGAAGATTTCCTAAACATTCAACATGAATTCGAAGATAAACCAATAGATGATGCTCCGCCAGAGTTTGAAGAAGAAATCAAATCGACAGTCGATGAGCTAAAAGAAATCAACCTTGGGACTGAGGAGGAGCCCCGGTCGACTTTCATAAGTTTGTTACTCAACAAAGAAGAGGTTATAGACTTGGTCAAGTTGCTGTCAGAATTCAAGGACTACTTCGCTTAGAGCTATGACGAAATGCCTGGGCTATCTCCAGAGGTTGTAGTTCATCGAATCGGAGTGGATCAAAGTATGATGCCAGTAAAGCAAGCTCCCAGAAGAATGCGCCTCAAAATAGAATAATAAGTTACGACAGAAATAAAGAAGTTAATAAATGCTAACTTTGTCCGAGAAGAACAATATCCAACATGGTTAGCCAACGTCATACCTGTTAAGAAAAAAATGGATAAATTCGAGTGTGTGTCGACTTCAGGGAATTAAAGAAGGCATGTCCAAAGGATGAATTCTCGTTACCAATACCATAATTAATGGTGTACATCGCGTCTTCACATGAAATTTTCCTTTTTGGATGGATCTTCAAGTTACTATCAAATTAAGAAGGCCCTAGAAGATGCAATGCTTACAAAATTCAGAACTCAGATCGGAATCTAATGCTAAAAAATAATGCCATTTGGTTTGAAGAATGCTGGAGCTACATACCAAAGAGCAATGACCAAGATCTTTGATGACCTCATTCAAAATCAAGTGATATTCTACGTGGATGATTTGGTCATTAAGAGAAATGTAAAGGAAAGCCTCCTGTATGATTTGAAGATTGTATTTGAACGATTACAACATTTTAATCTCAAGCCGAATCCCTTAAAGTGTGCCTTTAGCGATACCTCTGTGAAATTTCTAGGATTCATTTTCTGTTATCAGGGAATTGAAATCGACCTAGAGAAGATTAAAGATATCTTAGAAATGCTTCCTCCCAGAGCCTTGAAACAACTACGTTCCTTTCAAGGAAAATTGACATACCTAAGACACTTCATATCTAATATGTCAGGAAGGTATCTACCCTTTTCGAACTTACTTCGTAAGGATGTCAAATTTATTTGGGGAGAGCCGTGTTAATGAGCTTTCAATGATATTAAATGATATCTAACGACACTTCCTGTTTTAGCAGTCCCTATCCTGGGTAGACCATTGATACTTTATACCGCAGCTTTAGACGAATCCCTTAGAGCCTTACTTGCTCAAGTTAATGATGAGGGTAAATAGAACACACTCTACTACCTGAGTTGACGTCTAATACCTACGAAAGTAAAGTATCCACCTATTGAGAAACATTATCTAGCTTAATTTTCATCGCTCAAAAGCTTAGACATTACATGTTGTCTCATATGGTCAATCTAATTTCGAAAGTTAATCTGTTAAAATATTTGATGACCCGACCAACACTTTCTGGACATTTAGATGGTCGATGATATTATTTCAATTTGATATTTGTGCCCGTTCACACTATCAAATGACAAATTCTCGTGGATTTTCTTGCAGCGCACCCATTGCCAGCTGGGTCCCCTCTCAATGATGATCTACTAGACAAACAGATAATGCAAGTGGAAGAGCCCAACACTCAACATTGGGGAAATATACTTTGATGGAGCGTCATCAGCCTTGATAGACAAAGGACAACTGTCAGTGATACTAGACAAGACATGATCAGTTTGATCTTTGTGACACCAGATTGGGCCATACTAAAATATCATACCACTTGATAGAGCCGTGTACCAATAACGAAGCAAAATATGAAGCCCTAATTACTGTTTAGAATTAGCAATACTAATGGAAATAACAGACATTTCCATTTACAGCGACTCACAAATCGTCATCCAGCAAGTGGCAGGACAATACAAAATTCTGAAACTGAGATTAGAAGAATACCACCTGTACACGATGAAATTGTTAGAGCAGATTCCAAGTGTAATATTCTATAGAATCCCTCAAGCAGACAATGCCCATGCGGATGTTTTAGCAAAGCTTGCCAAAAAATTGGCATGTCCACCTGAAGATTCTATAGATAACAGTGTAAGGGCATCAAGTTTTGTTGCAGATCGACCTTGACAGTCTACTCAAGTTCAAAAAAAGAAGTGGGTGCTACAGTGTCAGATGATATAGAAGACTGACATCAACCGATGATAGAATATCTGTAAACAGGAAGACTTCCAGAAGAAAAATCGACGGCACATCAAATTCAGAAGAGAGCTCTCTCATATGCTATAATCGATAATGTTTTGCACATGAAATCTTTTGACCAAATGTGGCTCAGATGTCTTAGTAGAGTAGAAGCACAAAAATTCATAAAAGAGGTACACGCCGGATTGTGTGGTGCTCATCAGTTAGGACCGAAGATGAAGATGAAAATCAAAAGATTCGGGTATTATTGGACGACAATGATGACCAATTGCATGAGCACATCGAAGAAATGCCATAAATGCCAAGTGTACGGAGTGATCTTGCACCAACCTCCGAATGTTCTACACCTCACGATTGCCTCATGGCCATTCAAGTGTTGGGGCACAAATATAGTAGGTTCAATAGACCCTCCATCTTCGAAAGGACACAGATTCATACTCACTGATACGGATTACTTCTCCAAATGGGTAGAGGAAGTACCGCTACTGGAAGTCACAGCACAACAGGTTCTACAATTCTTCAAGAATCAGGCTTTCTACCACTTCAATGTACTGTGAAGAATCATTTCAGATAATGGGCCTGCGTTCAAGTGTATGAAAATAAAAAACTTGGTCAGAAGACATGGGATAGACTGGAGATACTCTACAATCCACTACCCAAGAGCGAATGCTTGGCAGAAGCCTTCAATAAGACACTCGTTCAGATCCTAAAGAAGATTCTTAACGACAACAAAAGGGAATGACACGATAAGTTACTAGTGGCTTTGTAGGCTAGTGCGACTTTTTTAAATTGCCTAAATTTATGAATTCAGATATATATATATATATATTGATATATTTTTCTATTGAGTCACATAATTAAAGGCAAATATACGTATCGCTCAAGTAATACATGGATCTAATGGAGTCCTGGTTATCGATCCCACGAGGAGGTATTTAATTCTATAATGGAGCACAGAAATCACCACACAAATCACAACACAATTGCAGTAATTACTAATAATAAAAAGATGAATAAACAGTTGTAGTTTCTAATTTTACCAAAGTACGTTCTAACTTCCTAACACAGTTAACTAACACAAGATTAAATTTATAACAAAATTTCAAATGTAAGAAAGAATCCTCCTCCTCTCCAACAATAATGTGATGATTTAGTGACATAGATCAGTGATGCAATAGTATTGTGCCAAATAGGAGCATTCCTATTCTTTACCCTCTTTCGAGCGATATAAAGAACATTGGCTAATCCTAAGTTTAGTCCCCAAATCAGTGGTTAGGCTGGGAGGATACTGGCTGTCATTACGAAGCTCCCACTTCCCTTCGCCTGAAGGCTAACTCTCGCTTTGGTTTCCAAACCCTAGGACCAAATTGGAGATTTCAGTCTGTCACTCTAAAATATGCAATTCTACGCCCATCAAAATATATTTCCCTATTTATTTGCACCCAACTCTCATGAACTACGTTGCTCATTCATGGACATTGAATGTGACCTTCACCTTTGTTGTGGAACTCATAATACTTCGGAACATAAGTTTCACAAGTTTTAAAAATTTTATTGGTCAGATCAAAAAGTAAATGAAGTACGTAGTGAAAAGGTCTTCACAAATTCTCCATAATAAATTGACACATCATTTCCATATCACAACATCAACACATCACATGAAAAGAAGGAAGACAAAGAAATCTACTCAAGACACATGAGGAAAAGACGACAAAAGATAGATTTTATAGATAAAAACAACGTCATACAAACTGAGTAAAAAAATATAACTTATCTCAAACTCTTCCTTAAGCAAATCTCAAAGAATTCCTTTGACTCATCTTCTTTCTTCACAACAACACACAATTCTCTCTTTAGAAAAGTAAGGAAAAAGAAATCTGTCACTTTTCCTCTCCTCCTACTCTCCTTAGAAGAGAACACACATAAACCCTAGATTCTCTCTAATGGAATCTCTACACTAGAACAATGAAAAGACACTCTCCCCCCAATCTTTCACTCCAAAACAGTTTAAATTCATATGTAACTGATTTCCTAAGAGTTTCCTCGAGCACCCCTTCAAAATCCATCTAAATACATTGAATCCAAAATTAAATCTGGATAGGGCATGATCCGGTGCAGGATGGGGCGCTGTCTGGTACTATTTTCTGGGAATAGCCCAAACTCTCTGTAATTTAGCGCAGTCTAGCGCTGGTAGCTACGCCGTCCAACGCTTCAGGTCAAAAAGTATATTTTGCCTCATTTTGCTCGAAATTTAATTTTTTTGCTTCTTTCTGCTCCAGAGGTCTAAAATCATTGTACCAGTATCAAATAATGAAAAATACTATTCTTTAAAGTGCAATATCATAAAAACTAGGTATGAAATAAACATTAAAAAGCTATCAAATTTTTAGTGGATCGAGATACCTCAAACTTAACTATTACTTACCCTCAAGTAATTTAGTTAATACATAAAATAATGATCCACATCAATGAACTTTCTTTCTAGAATACTATGATTTTGACTTAGATAAATACAATAGTAAAATTTTCAGAAAGATCTTTGAATAATTAAATTAAATTCTATAGGTGTAAGGCTATCTAGTCATCAAGTCCAAGAGTTCTAGCCTTCTATTCATTTCAAAAATGACTGCAGATTGTCCTATTACGACACTTAAAAGGATTACATGAAAAGAAGCTTATGAGAACACTACTAGTAAAGATGCTAATCCATACATATAAGTTCAGGAAAATAATTAAGTTCTCCACTTTAGGTAGATCCAATTTAAGTCAATTTTTGATTAGGCATCTCCTGAAGCTTCCCCTCACTTTTTCTTTTCTCTTTCTTCTTTTTCTCTTTTCTTTTTTTTTTCTTTTGCTTTTTGCTTTTTCAAGTGAGGATTACTATATATGGATAGCCTTTAATAATTTTGAACTTCATCCTTCTCACCCTAAATTTGGAACTTACCACAATCCTTTACCATATTAGCATTTCTTTAGCTTATTATTGATTCATCATAGAGTCCCAATCATTTACTTTCACATAAGGTTTTAAGATTCTTAATATTTCAAACATAAAATTTTTCTTACTTTGAATAGTTGACTATGGTCCTATTCTCTTATACCAAATATCTTAATCTACAAAATTACTTTTCATTACCAAAAACTTTCAATCAAGTTCACTAAAGTACTCAAATAAAATCAAAATATAGTTATCTGAAATTGAGTTCTATCAGAGAAAATCATGTTAATAATTTTGAAAATACTTTTAAATGAGAACAACTAACAGTTAATTTTTTCCCTCCCCAAACTTAAATTTTTAAGTATCAATAAGATTGCATAGGTAGAAAGAAAAGATCTAAACATATATGTAACTCATACTTCAATATGTTGGGCTTTTCATACCTTTGAGTTTAGGCAGGTATTCTTTATAAATTTTGAACAGTAGGCCTGAAAAATTTAAGAGCATTTCTACACATAAATATATGTTAGAAATTTTCAAGGTGAAGAAGTTTAAAATCTTAAAACATAAAACAACAACTAAACACATAACACGTTAACATCTAATTGTTATAATCACATATTAAATTAATAAAATAAATGCATGCAAACTTTACTATCACATCACATCCATCACAATTCAACATATTACAACTTAAAGTTCACAACAAATACATCCAAATACGCATTACGTTGCAAATACTAATCAAAGTCTCAAGTACATCACAAATACACCAGAAAATACAAATTGCAATGAAAATAAAAAATAGTATACTACAAATCACAATCTGCTGGAGCTCCACCATCATCAGGTTCATCAGGCTGGTTTAGAGTGTACTCAGGGTATGTAAGGAATACAACTCTAGTGTCTCCCCTGAGAAATCTCATTTGTTCGTCATGATAAGCTATATCATACTCTCGCCATCACACTTGATAATCATCATTTATCTTGTTCCTTGCTTCTTGTCCCTCTACTCTGGTATTCGACTTTTCTAACTGATCCATAACATCATACATAGTAGGTTCACTATAAGTAGATGGTCTCTCATGACTAGAAGAAGGTACATCAGCTTTCTTACTCCATTTCCATCCTACATGGGCTTCATAAGTCTTCAGATTTAATTTACTTACAGGCTTCAGGGGGTGGACTACCTCATCATTATCTTCAGTTGCTACACCAGACTGAATACACTGGGCATGAATCTGGCTGGGGTGTCCTAATCCACCTGTAGTCTCTCCTTTTAAAATAGTTAAAATAATTTTATGAATGATAGCCCAAATATTGATATTCTACATGTTCTGAATACAGTAATTCAGAACAATTCTCTCTACAGTTACTTCGCTATGATGACTGGTAAGCATAAGCCTTGCAGAAATTAAATAATGCCAGGCTTTCGATATAGGATTCAACGTAGAAAATGTTAAATTAACTTTTTTTCTATGTTTAGTCTTCCATTACCCTTTTCCATCAGTTAAATAATTCATAACCATATCAAGTGCCTCATTATTAACATGAAAATTCTCATATTCATAAGAGAAAGGTTCTCTCAACTGGTAAAATGCATTAATGCGTGCCGGGGTAAACTCTACCATTTGTCCTCTAAGAATGATATATTCACTCTCAGAATAGTATAAATAACAGAAAATCTCCCACTGACGATTCATAATTTATTCAATCACACCTCCAAGATTTTTAATGGCTTTCTCTTGAATACACTTCTTATTACTAAGAAATGTACTAAAGCTGGAATAAGCCTTAAAATTTACAAATTTCTTCTCAACATACTCAAATTTTCTTTTCCCTTTTGCCATTCTTGGAGCCATTGATCTAAAAATATCAAATTAATCCAGGTCAATTTCAAAATTGCAATGAAATAGGCTCCAAAGTAAATTTAAGTAAATAAGAAATTCAATACCGTGGAAAATCTCCAATTTTCTCTAAAAACCTCAAAGCTTCGAATCTTCCTAATGTAAGAGATTTCCACGGTCAAAATCGAAAAAAAATTAGTTTAAAGTGAAGCTCTTACCGAGAGAAGATAAAATCCGAACTTTTCCGGCCACGAAATCGCTTCAAATCCAAATGCAAGTGAGCCCTATGTGCAAAAATTGGCCTTGGCTGGAGGTAGAAGACGATGGTTTGTGTAAAAATGGTGTGTCCCAGGGTTAATTAGCAAAATTTAAGGGTTTAAGGGCCTTTTGTCTGTCGGGCGCAGTCCGGCGCTGTTGACAGTGCTGTTCAATGCTATTTTAGATTCAATAGGACAAACTCTCCGACTTTTAGCGTAGTCTGGTGCTGGTAGCTATGCCGTTCAGTGCTAGTTCAAAATCTGGGCTTCCAAATTTCTTTTGTAATTTTGATCATTTCAAACCCGCACCAACGTATAATTAGTCCATTTAAGCATTAAATAACGTATTAAAGCCATGCCAAATAATATTTTTTTTTTACACAAACAATACAAAACATCACTTTGATATATATAAAATCCAAATTACAAAAACACTAAACTCTAGACATCGTCAATCCACAAAACACTAAATTTCAGCGTCGCTCACAACCACGACACACTAACGCTGAAAACTGAACAAGAAAGCAAATTCAAGTATAAAACTCAAGCATAGCAAATTAAGTAATAAGTTCAAACACATAAACACATAAATGCAATAATTAAGTCTCTATTCTTCCTCAGACTATCATCAACTCTTATATCTCCAATTGATTGAACGTGAACTAACAGATTGTAGAATGGATGAAACGAGAATTCTTCATTTGAATACTCCTCAATCCAACCCTTTCTTCTCATCAAACGTATCAGAATTCCTTCAAGGTACCCATAATGATAAAAGTGTTCCTTCATTCTCCAATCTAGGTGATCAAAGAAGTCAGATATATTGTTGATTGCATTCATCAGGTGTTGCATTTCTTTCTCCAATTTCTTAAACTTCTTCAAAATAATATGTGAACTTTCAGGAAAGTAACGAGGAATAGATGTTGAACTCTGAGATGGTTGATCTTCAATGATACTTATGTCATTCATATCTCCAACTGCCTGGCTACTATGTTCATCTGTTGGGTCTATAAGCTTCCAAGGTAGAAGTACTCTCTCCCAATTTTCATATGGAACTTGTGATTGACTGCAGAGGAGAAATATGATGGATGGATGTCCAAGCCCATATTTTGATTTGTGTATGATCAATCCCAAAACAGATTTCACAATTATAGAACCAACATCAATATACATCCCTATTTGAATACAATAGTTCAAGATAACACATTCCTTGGTTACTTTACTGATTTTCATATTTGGGAGTAATTTTGAACATATAAAATAATACATGTGCTTTGACGTTGGATTTAGCAGTATGGTCGAAAAAATCACATACATGTTATCTCTTATCTCCCAATCATCACTTTCATCCGTCAAATATCTGTACATATCATGCATGTTGTCTTTCGTTGGGGAAATATTTGAATAGTGGTAGATCAACACATTCTCAATGATATATAAGTCATTAATCTTTGTAGGAGTAAATGTGACAAACCTACCTCACACATAGACTGATCTTTGGTTGATTCTATATAGGTTTGCATAAAATTGTTTCACAACAAGGACAGCTACGACGACAGTAGTGTAACATAACACTTCCAAATGTCTTTGAACAATTATTTCTTCATTCCGACTAGTAGGAGAGTTCAAACCTCAATTCACAAAGCCTCGCTCCTTAATCAGCTTCTTCTTTAAGATATTCTTGTTGAATAGGCGTTGTGCTTCGAAACTGATGAGCTTTTTACGGTTGAAAACTTGAAATCTTAAAGTTTCAATCGAGTTGGAAACCATTTGGATGAGATTTGGGATTTTCCTTTTCGTTTCTCTGGTAATTTTGGTGTTTAGGGGCAGTTTTTGGGAGTTTAAATGGAAGAGATGCCGCTTAGAACCCCCAAAATTTGAATTTAAAAATGAAAAACCATTTTATGAACAGCATTACGGTCCAACACTGATGACAGCGCCAATCGACGCTAGTTCAATTTTTGCCAAACTTTCATTTTATCCAAATTCTTTCCAAACTTCGATTAGATTCATTTTTTTAATGTTGTTTTTAATATTTAAGGAAGGTTAGGACTTAATTAAGTAATAATCAAACAAAAATAACACATCATACAAGCAAAACACTCAATAACTGTGGGTTGCCTCCCACAAAGTGTTTGGTTTAACGTTGTCAGCCCGATATAACCTTAGGTTATTCAGGTTGATCCAACATTAAAACCTCTTTAAAATTAGGTATATTGCCTTCAAAATACAGTTTTAATCTTTGTCCATTAGCTTTATTATTCCAGATTTAGGGTCTTCAATAATCACGGCTCCAAATTGATAGATTTTTATGACAGTGAATGGTCATATCCGTCTAGATTTCAGTTTCCCAGGAAATAATTTCAATCTTGTATTGTATAATAAAACTTTTTGTCCTGGTTCAAATTCCTTGTTAACAATTTTCTGATCATGCCATATTTTTCTTCTCTCATTGTATATTCTATTATTATCATATGATTCATTTCTGATTTCTTCCAACTCATTCAATTACAACAGTCTTTTCTCATCAACATCTTTCAAATTAAAATCCAATTTCTTTATCTCCCAATATGCTTTATATTATAATTCAACTAGCAAGTGACAAGTCTTTCCAAAAATTAATTTATAAGGGGACATTCCTATAGGAGTTTTATAAGCAGTTCTATATGCCCATAAAGTGGTTTCTAATCTAGCAGACCAATCTAATTTCTCAGGATTTATGACTTTTTCTAAAATTCGTTTAATTTCACGATTAGATACCTCAGCTAAGTAATTAGTTTGGGGATGATAAATTGTAGAGATTCTATGTATAATATTATATTTTTATACCAATCTCTGAATCAGATTATTGCTAAAATGGGATCCTCTATCAGTCTAGGCATTCCCTATCTTGTGAAAAAAATTTTCATTAAAAACCTCGAAACACTTCTAGCATCACACTTAGTTAAAGCTATTGCCACAATCCATTTTGATACATAATCAACAACAATTAATATAGATAAATTCCTAAATAAAGGTATAAATGGTCCCATAAAATCTAATCCCCAAGCATAAAAAATCTTAACTTCCACAGTAAAATTAAGAGGCATTTAATTTCTTCTAGATATATTGCCTATTCTCTAACATCGATCACAAGTTTTGATAAATCTATAAACATCTCTAAAAATAGTAGGCCTACAAAATCCAGATTGTAAAATCTTATGTGCTATTCTATCAATTCTGAAATGGCCTCCGAATTCAGAGTCAAGACATCCTCAAGTAATTTGTTTAGTTTCTTCATTTGACACACATCTTCTAATAATAAGATCTTTACATTGCTTATATAGATAAGGATCGTCCCAAAAATAAAATTTAGCATCATGCTTAAA
The DNA here is from genome assembly GCA_022702705.1 of Papilionanthe hookeriana x Papilionanthe teres. NCBI lineage: Eukaryota > Viridiplantae > Streptophyta > Magnoliopsida > Asparagales > Orchidaceae > Papilionanthe > Papilionanthe hookeriana x Papilionanthe teres. The sequence continues at coordinate 101,031,185 of CM040425.1, forward strand.
TTTCTTCCGTTGTTGCATTGTTAACTCCGGTGGTAAAATGTTATTAACGATGTAGTTTACAATATTAACATACCACGGTATATTTCCTTCTGTAATATTATACAACTGCTCATCTGGGAAAGTTTCAATTATTTTCTTTTCAAAATTAGCCAATTTAGGTTGTTCAAGTCTAGATAAATAATCAGTTATTTGGTTATCGACCCCTTTTCTATCGACGATCTCAAAAATCAAATTCTTGCATTAAAAGTATCCATTGAATTAATCTTGGTTTAACATACTTCTTTTGCATTAAATATTTAATAGCAGATTGATCAGTATGCACTATACATTTGGCTCCAATTAAGTAAGATCTAAGTTTTTCAAAGGCATAAATGAGAGCTAATAACTCTCTTTCTGTAGTAGTGTAATTAATTTGAGCATCAGTAAGAGTTTTACTAGCGTAATATACAACTTTAAACATTTTCTCATACCTTTGTCCTAAAACTACTCCAATAGCTTAATCGCTCGCATCACACATGAATAAAAATGGTTTCTCCCGGTCAGGTGAAAGTATTATAGGAGAAGCGATTAATTTTTCCTTTATTAAATTGAATGTTTTTAAGTATTCATCATTAAAATAAAACTTCTTATCTTTTTCCACAAGTTGGCATAGAGGCTTAATTATTTTTGAAAAATCTTTAATATATCGCCAGTAGAATCCAACATGTCCCAAAAAGCTTCTTACCCCTCTCACAATGGTTGGAGGTGGTAAATTTTTTGTAATTTGAATCTTCACAGGATCTACTTCCATGCCTTATTCAGATATTTTATGCCCAAGCACAATTCCTTCTACAACCATAAATTGACACTTTTCCAGTTTAGGACTAAATTTGTTCTTTCACATACTGATGCACCAATAATATATATATATAGTTTTTGCTACATAATTTTACTCAATTTTGATGATATTACACTTTAAAGGAAGGTATTTTGTATGTTTTTTTTGTTTTAGGTACAAGAAATTGTGATTGGAGCTAAAGGAAGAAAAAATTGTGCAATTTGGAGCAAAAACGAGCAAGAAAGCAAATTTTGGTTTGACACATTTCGATAAGTCTTTCTATGTTTAATCTCTTTTACACTTCTTGCATATTTTTGAATAAGATTACACTTTAAAGGAGGTTTTTTTATGCTTGTTTTGTAGGGCTATCTATTAGGAATGCAACATAACTGAAACTGGGTGAATCAGAGCTGAAACAGAGCCAAACGGAGCAAAATTGTGGAGCTGCACAGGATGGGCGCCGGGGCGCCCAAACCGGCACTGACGACGCCATAAACCCTAGGTCACGAAATTTGGACACCGACAACATCCAAATACGACATCAGTGGCACCAGGAGCAGTTATTGGCCATATACATTGAACCTGGATGATTTTTAGACGGTTTCTTTAAGCACCTCTTGGGAAATTCATCCCTACACTATTTTAAACCAAATTTGAAGCCAAAAAATGGGAGAGATGATAAAGAAAATGTGGAGAATGATTAGAGATCTTAGAATAGGAGTAGAAATGTAGATTTCTAGCTATTTGGAGAGATTGATGAGAGGATTTTGAGAGAATATTTAAGGGAATGTTCTTGCATTGCATGGATCGGTGGGAGACTTTGTGGGAGAGATTTTCATCTTTCTTTCAAGGGGAAAAAGCTAAGTTTTGATAAATCATCCATAAAAACTAAGTGTGAAATACTGATGAATCATCCATAAACACTTTTTTTAGGGGAATTAGTATTTCACACTTAACTTTGTGGAATAGAAGTATTTCACACCTTATTTTCACACAAACAAGTTTTTTTTCACAACTCATTTTCATACAAAAAGAACACTTTTCACACAAACATAATTTTACGACACAAAAGTTTTCCAATTTATCAGTGTTTATGGAAAAAAAGTAAGTGTGAAATACTGATAAATCATCCATAAACACTTCTATTCCATCATTTTTTAATTTACTAAATATGGACATCATACATCTTTGAAATGTTGTAGGTGCATTACATAGTCCAAAGGGCATCCTTCTAAAAGCAAAACTTCCATAAGGGCTAGTAAATGTAGACTTCTCTTGATCCTCAGGAGCAAGAGGTATTTGGTGATAATCGTATATCCATCCAAAAAGCAATAATACTTGTGTCCAGCAAGTCTGTCTAACATTTGGGCTAAGAAGGGTAAAGGGAAATGATCTTTTATGGTGGCAGCATTTAATTTTCTATAATCAATACATATTCGCCAACTAGTGACTTGTCTTGTCGGTATGATTTCATTTCATTCTTTTACATCAACATTCACTCCTCCTTTCTTAGGAATACAATGAATTGGCCTTACCCAAACACTATAAAAAATGGGATATATAATTTCAACATCTAACCACTTTAAAATCTCTTTTTTAACCACTTATTTCATCATTGGGTTCAGTCTCCTTTGCGGATCAGCTCTAGGTTTGTGTCATTCATCCAACATAATTCTGTGCATACAGATCGAAGGACTGATTCCTTTAATATCTGCTAAGGACCAACCAAAAGCCTTTTTGTATCTTTTTAAGGTATCAGGTAATTTTTTTTCTTGATATTCATTTAAATCCGAAGATACAATGACTGTTAAGGTAGATGATTCCCCTAAAAATATATACTTCAAATGATTATGGAGAATTTTCATCTGAAGTTCAGGAGGTTTTATGATAGATGGAATTAAAATTTTATCTCCACTTTCCATAGTATCCAATCCTTCAAATCTTTCTTGAACAAATTTTAACTCTTCATTATCTATATAATCCAAATCATCTTCACATTCCAGATTCTCTTCAAACACTTTAAAATGATCTTCTCTTAAATAATATCAGATTTAAATTCGAAAGCACTCATCATCCTTTTCAGTTGAAGGGTATTTCATAGATTTCAGAATATTGAAAGTCACCTCTTGATCATTAACTCTCATAGTTAATTCTCCTTTTTGAACATCGATAATAGCTCTACCAGTAGCAAGGAATGGTCTTCCCAAAATAATTGAAATTTCTTTATCTTCCTCTATATCTAATACAATGAAGTCCACAAGAAAGATAAATTTATCCACCTTCACTAATACATCTTCCACAACTCCTTTAAGATAAGTAATAGTACGATCAACCAATTGAAGAGTCACAGATGTAGGTGAAATTTCTCCTATTCCCAATCTTCTGAAAGTTGATAAAGACATAAGATTAATACTAGCTCCCAGATCACTTAAACCTCTTCCGAAAATTTCTCACCTATAGCACACGGGACAGTGAAACTACCAGGGTCTTTAAGTTTTTTAGGAAGCTTCTTTTGAATAATTGTACTACACTCACCGCTAAGTACAACAGTCTTGTGGTCTTTGAACTTTCTTTTCTTTTTAAGAGCATCCTTCATAAACTTTGCATAATTAGGCATCTGCTCTAATGATTCAACAAAAAGAATATTAATCGTTAATTTCCTAAGGATTTCCAAAAACTTTGCAAATCTGTTATCCCTGTTCTGTTTCTTTATTCTTTGAGGAAACGCAGAAGGTGGTTTTTCAACAGTAATCTTCATTGGTTCAATTGGATATTCTAAGTCTGGATATATCTTATTAGAAACTTTTTCAATGTCTACTTCCTCTCTCTCAACTTCAACTTCTTTTTGTACTCTTATTTCGAATACTTTTCCACTCCTTAATTGAATAGCCTTAATACTCCTTATTTTGATCTTTTGGGTTGATCTCAACATTGCTAGGAAGATTTCCAGAAGGTATATTATTAAGCGCAGTAATAATATGTCCCAATTGATTCTCAATGTTCTTCATCACAAAATTTTGAGCTTGTATTTGATTACCCATATTCAGAATTATTTCTTCAGCAGTCAACTTCTTTTCCTTAAATTGTGGGTTACTATTAAAACCAAGAGGATAAGAATGTCTATAATTGGTATTTCCTTGGTTCTTCAGATTTCCAACTTGATTCATATAATCGTTTCCCCATTGCGGGTTAACAACAACATTGTTATTATTCCAGTTGAAATTTGGGTTATTCTTCCAACCAGGATTATAATAATTTGTATAAGTATTATTGATTCAATTATTTATAGCATTCAAGATTTCATAAAGTGTTTGAGATTCTGTCATTTGTCCTGATGAATTTTCCTCTAACACTGGGAGTGTTTGAGAATAATTCATTCCATATTGATCTATTTTCTTTAAAAGGGAAGCAATTTGAGAGACTATCATAGTTATCACATCAGAATCATGAATACTAGCTACTCTCTTAGAATTGACCCGCTCAGAGGGCCATTGAAAATTATTAGTAGCCATCTCTTCTATAAATGAATATGCTTCATCAAAAGGTTTTCACATTAATGATCCACTACCAGCAGCATCTATAATCGGTCTCAAAGATGCCACTAATTAATTATAAAATGTTTGAATTATTAACCAGTCTGGTAAAGAATTATGTGGACACTTTCACATAAGATCTTTAAATCTTTCCCAAGCTTCACATATAGATTATGCATCAAACTGACTAAAAGATGTAATATCATTCCTCAGCTTAGCAGTTTTTGAAGGAGTGAAATATTTTGACAGAAACTTTTGTAAATGTTCCCCCCAAGTTCTGATAGATCTAGGTGCTAACAAATTTAACCACACCTTAGCTTTATCATTTAATGAAAAAGGAAAAAGTCTAAGACTAACAGCATCGTTCGACACTCCATCATATTTAAAGGTCGCACACAGTTCTAGAAAACTAGCGAGATGTAAGTTAGGATCTTCATTAGGTGTTCCTCCAGATTGACTATTCTGTACCATTTGAATAATAGTAGGTTTAAGCTTAAATGAATTAGTAGGAACATCAAAATTTTGAATAGTTAAGGGAATTTTATCTGCTGTTGGATTAGCATAATCTCTTAGAGGCCTTGGTATATTTTCATTTTGATTATTTTGATTGTTCAAGTTGTTCGCTATTTTGTGAGGATTTTCAGATTATTTTTGTTGTTCTCGACTTTTTCTAATAGTATGATCTAATTCAGAATCGTAAGACACTAAACCTATAGATTCGAGACTATGCATACAATCACAATAAGCACACTAACAATAAACAAGCACACACAATTATGACTTGTAATTCAAATATAAGTTTTCAAATACTATTGAATTAATTTTTACATTTACCTCCCCGGACAGGGTGCCAAAAACTTGGTGTGACTTTTTTAAATTGACAAAATTTATGAACTCGGATATATATATATATATATATATATATATATATATATATTGATTTAGTTTTCTATTGAGTCACACAATTACAGGTAAGTACATGTATCACTCAAGTAATAGAGGGCTCTAATGGAGTCCTGGTTATCGATCCCACGAGGAGGTATTTAATTCTATAATGGAGCACAGAAATCACTACAGAAATCAAACCACAATTGCAGTAATTACTAATAATAAAAAGATGACTAAAAGTTGCAGTTATTAATTCTACCAAAGTACGTTCTAACTTCCTAACACAGTTAACTAACACAAGAATAAATTTATAACAAAAGTTCAAAGGTAAGAAAGAATCCTCTTCCTCTCCATTAATAATGTAATGATTTAGTGACTTAGATTAGTGATGCAGTATTATTGTGCCAAACAGAAGCATTCCTATTCTTTACCCTTTTCCGAGCGATATAAAGAATATTGGCTAAACCTAAGTTTAGTCCCCAAATCTGTGGTTAGGCTGGGAGGATACCGACTGTCGCTACGGAGATCCCACTTTCCTTCGCCTGAAGGCTAACTCTCGCTTTAGTTTCCAATCCCTAAGACTAAATTGGGGATTTCAGTCAGTCACTCTAAAATCTCCAATTATACTCCCATCAAAATATATTTCTCTGTTTATTTGCACCCAACCCCCATGAACTATATCGTTTATTCATAGACATTGAATGTGACCTTCACCTTTGTTGTGGAACTCATAATCCTTTCAGAACATATATTTCACAACAAATTTTAACAATTCAACTGGCTAGATCAAAAAGTAAATGAAGTACTAAGTGAAAAGTCATCACAAATTCTCCATAATAAATCGGTACATCATTTCCATATCACAACATCAACACATCACATGAAAAGGAGGAAGAAAAAGAAATCTACTCAAGACTCATGAGGAAAATATGAAAAAAGATGAATTATATATATAAAAACAACATCATACAATCAGCTTTCCCAAGTGAATCTCAAGGAATTTCTTTGACTCCTCTTCTTTCTTTACAACAACACACAATTCTCTATTTAAATATGAAAGGAAGAAGAAATCTCTCACTTTTTCTCTCCTCCTACTCTCCTTAGAAGAGAACACACACAAACCCTATATTCTCTCTAATGGACTCTCTAAACTAGAACAATGAAAAGACACTCTCTCCCTCACACACTCAAAAGACTCTCTCCCCCCCAATCTTTTGCTCTAAAATAGTTTAAATTCATATGTAATTGATTTCCCTAGAGTTTCCTCGAGCACCCCTCCAAAATCCGTCCAAATACATCGAATCTGGAATTAAATCGGGATACAGCATGATCCGACGCAGGATAGGGCGCCGTCCAGTGCTATTTTTTGGAAAATAACCCAAAATCTCTATAATTTAGCGCAGTACGGTGCTGGTAGCTGCGCCGTCCAGCTCTCTAGTTCAAAAAGTGCATTTTGTCTCATTTTGCTCCAAATTTGCTCCTTTTTGCTTCCTTTTTCTCCAAAGGCCTAAAATCATTGTACCTGCATGAAATCATGAAACATACCCTCCTTTAAAGTGCAATATCATAAAAAATAAGTATAAAATAGACATTAAAAAGCTATCAAATTTTTAGTGGTTCACGGGCCTACAGAACGTCAACGTAGTCTACACTTTACGCACTTGTGTACGAGTCTGAGGCAATTCTTCCACTAGAAGTTTAACTACCGTTGCTCCAGATCGCCATCACCAACTAAATTATAATAGAAGAGAATGACAGACTTCGGCTTGTAGAATTAGAAAATATCAAAGGAATAAAGATTACTCGCGCAACATAACTTAGAGCTTTACCAAGCAAAAATGATTCAACCACACGATAAATTAGTCCGACCAAGATTGTTCAAAATAAGTGACCTCGTGCTCATTCTTAGAAGACCTATTCTTGCACACCGAAAGATTGGTGGAAATTTTGAACCGACCTGGGAAGGGCCATTCGTGGTTAAAATTGTTTACTCAGGAGGGTCGTACCAGTTGGTGGGGTAGACCCATGTTGCCAATAAATGCATGATATCTAAAGAAGTACTACACAACGTGATAAAGCTGAAGAAAGATATTCATTCCGGTGTAGCTATATGGCTAGTGTCTGTGGCTGGGTCCAAACTCTACAATAAAATAAAGATTAATGGAATCAAAAACATTTTCTCACAAAATAAAATACACTTGTTAAATTTCTAATTCCAAATCTTATAAAAGCTTATTAAATAAGATAATGCATCAAGATAATTAAAGAAATTGTTAAATAAATAATAATAATTTTGTTATTATTCTTGTTCGTGCAAAATGCCAGCCACTGACATTTCTCCCTATTTTCTTGTGCAGGAAGTGTCAGGTCGCGAGTTGGCATTTGCTTCCAAAGATAGCTTGGACCTTGCGTTATGAAAAGAAAGGACACATAGAAGAAGATTGCAAGTATGAGATCAATGATGAAAAGTGGTTGTAGAGAGACTGAACAAATGTCAGGACATGGGGGCACTGGAGGTTTTGTTGACTCACACCTCCTTGCCAGGAGTCACTATCAGGTTCCATCCATGTTCACTACTCCAGTAAGTGATCTTGTTGCCACTTCAGCTGAAAGAGTGCCAGATGCACCTTTGGAACGTACAAAAAGAAGAAATACAAATCATTGCAAGCGTCACCTCTTAGACAGGATAGCGAGGAGATAGGCTCGAGAGTCAGCTGCTGAGCTACTGCTCATTCCAGAAGAATTTTATGACCCTGAAATGAAAGAAACTTACAACAGTGTGCCGCGCATAGACACTAAGCCATAGACCATTGAGGACCCCGTGCCGACAGAGGATTTGATGGAAAAAATCTTTACTGGGTGTCTGACTTGCAGGTCGAGGAGTATGACACATTCAATGCGTATGCAGCCGCCTCGATGCTACTCTGAAGCAGAGAGCATCCTGATGTAGAGCCATATGTACCATAGTTTGTTCTGTCATTGCCACACCAAGGAGTTCCAGATTACATCATGGAAAAGATCAGAAGAGTTAGAAAGAAGGAATTTCAGCATTATGAAGATATACAAGGAAAATTTGTCAACATCTTAGAAAGCCTCAAGCTATACACAGACGTGTTTAAAAAGAATGATCAAGAAAAGATCCTGGATTGTGTCTTTGCTCTCGAAGACTTGGGCAGAGTGGGCCATCTGAAGGGGAGGATGTACACAGAGCCATCAAAGTGGAAAAGAGGAAAGGACAAGATTACCATCCAGTGTGGGTGCTGCTGTAATTTTGCCAAGGATCGTCAGGGTAATCCCTCGAGGATTCTACAGCACGATGAAGTGGATTCAATGTTGCCGCAAATCAAGAAGATGATAAAAAGGATGGTCGGATGACACGTCCTGCCTGCAGAATGTATTCCCAACAGCTACATTATAAATATTTATGAGGACAGAGACTGTATCCCACCTCATATCAACCACCATGGTCAGATTTCTGTTTCAGCTTGCCGAGTTTTCAAAAATGTCTCTTTTTGATGTGACGGTCAAGAGCCATAGGATTGTACATCAGTACCAAATTAAAACAAACAAAGAACGATACAAAAGAAAATAATGAAATTAGTAAAACAGTCAAATAAAAATAAAAAAAATAAAAAAAAGAGTCAAAACAAAATCAAATGAAATAAAACAAAATTAAAAGAAAATTGAATATGCAATCGGGTAAAACAAAATGAAATTAAATAAAATGAAATCAAATGAAATTTAATGAAACAAATTGAAAGAAAATGATAAAATAAAGACAAACGATAAGCTAATTCTCGCTCTTGAGACTCCGAGTCCTTGCACTGATTCTCTAATCCTTCATTTCCGAAAGAACCATGCCAAATTTGACAATTTACGCAATGTCACTTTCCACAAATTTGAAATGTCATGAAATTTTGCAAATCTTGCAATGGCTACCGGTCTTGGCCGGATTTCACCAAGTCTACTTTCTTCATAAGTCAATGTCAAACATTCCTCTAAATCTTTTCACGAAAAATTCTAGGATCGGTACCTAAATTCTGTTTCTCTCCTATCACCCCTTGGGCCAGATGTAAGTCCTTGAGCATTCCTACCCAAGATTCCCTAAATTCCCTATATTTTCATTTCCTATCAAAGAAATTTTCTGCTTTCCATGAAATTCTGGGATCGAAACATAGTCATATGATTCCTAAAATTACATCTATGTCCACATCCTATCCGAGAAATTTTCCGCCTTCCATGAAATTCCGTGATCGGAGCATAATCATCCGATTCCCGTCGTCCGATTCCCAAAATTCTCTATATTTCCATCTCCTATCTGAGAAATTTTCTGCCTTCCATGAAATTCTGGGATCAGAGCACGGTCATCCAATTCCCTAAATTCCCTATATTTCCACTCCTATCCAAGAAATCTTCCGTCTTCCATGAAATTTCAGGATCGGAGTACAGTCGTTCAATTCCCAAAATTCCCTATATTTCCACCTCTTATCTGAGAAATTTTCCGTCTTCCGTGAAATTCCAGGATCGGAGCATAGTCCTCCAATCCCTCCAAATTCCATATATTTCCATTTCCTATCCGAGAAATTTTCCTTCTTCCATGAAATTCCAGGATCGGAGCACAGTTTTCTGATCCCTAAATTCTCTATATCTCTACCTCCTCTCCGAGAAAATTTTTGCCTTCCATGAAATTCCGGGATCGGAGCATAGTCGTCCGATTCCTTCAAATTTCCTAAATTTTCCACATTCACAAAATTCTAAGGTCGGTACCAAAATTCCGACTCTCATTTCTGAGAATCGTACCTAAATTCTAGTACTCAACTTCTGGAATCAGTACCTAAATTCTGATTCCTTATTTCTAAGGTCAGTACCGAAAATTTGACTCTCATTTTTGAGACTGATACCAAAATTCTATTACTCATTTTTTGGAATCAGTACCTAAATTTTGATTCCCTCTTTCCAAGATTGGTATCTAAATTCTGATTCCCCCTTTGCACTCATTTGAAACTCGAAAATTCCCATGAAATTAAAATTTTCAAATTGAAGTAAAATTCCACAAATCCTAACTTTCCATAACTTCCATAAAACGCAAATCCAAATTAAACCTAAAATCCAAATTCTAAATCCAAATTCTAAATTTTAAATCAATTCGGATCATACTCATTTAGAGTTTGGAGGCTTGAAATTTCAGTTCAGAGCCTTTCCAAGATAGAATCAATTAACTTTCCTTTAAGAACTTTAAGATCAGCCGAGGATTCTTGAGAAACATCACTTGTTTCCCTGAACTCTGGTGTTTTCATGTAGAAGTCATTTGAATCCTTCGAAATCATATTTATAGAACCCTTTTCAAGTTTTCTTATATAATCCTTCGGGATCACTACATTTCAACTTTTGAAATTATTCTCAAGCCATTCCCTGAAGCTGAAGCAGTTTTCTATGGTGTGGTCGAGCATTTGGTGGTATGGACACTAGTAGGGGTGATCCTTCTTGCCAACCTCCTCTGGCTTCTTCGGTTCTGGTAGTATGAATTCTGGCATCTTTAGCAAGTTATAGAATATCGCTATGACGTCATCTTTGGATGAGTAGACCCTGCTCAACCGTTCTGCTATCGTTGGACCATGTCTCCCATCTGCCCTGTACGACATCTACTAGAACGACTGCTGACCAGGCTGACTGTGTGGACCATATTACTGTGGGTACTGTCGTGGCTGCTTGGTTTCATTTTTCCCTGATTGCGCTTCCTTTTCTTTTCCTTTGTCATTTGTACAAAATTTGATTAGGACCCAATCTCAAATTCAAAAAATGGCAAAACATAAGTATCGACTGAGTCTTCTTTACGTAGAATCTCTTTTCCTTTACTTGACAGGATAATTGGTGCAGTGATGGTGGATCCGATGATAAGAGGAGAAGCAATCCTAGAAGTAGTCACAACGTTCATAATGACATCAGAGTCTTTCTCAATCCATTCCTTCTTTGGCATGGGGAGCTCCTCAACAGACTTTAGGTTGAACTCTACAGGCTTAACGGACTTTCTCATTTCAGGCTTCATCATTTCAACGATCACATCCCCGAACTTAGTTTCAACATCGTTGAACCCTTGTCCAAACCTGATAACTTCCATATCAAGCAGCTCGTTTCTATTGACGGCGAACTCCATTCCCAAAGCAAAAGAAAAGATCATCTTTGGTGAAGATATTGTTCCTGTCATTCAAAGAACTTCCGAAAGTCATTGACATTCTGTGCTTTACAGTTTTGACAAAAGTAGTCAAGTTAACACACTTGTAATATGAATCAGGCAATTTTCATTCACTTTGTTTTATCTTTTTGTCTTCAAGTATTTATCTTATTTTATTCTTTTATCTTCTAAAGTTTTTTTTCTTAAAAGTACTTATTTTTTATGTATTTTTCAACCTTTTTGTTGTTTTAGAGAAGTTGGAATTTAGAAAGATTTTGAGATTTGAAAAAAAAAATACAAAGTAGCAAAACTATGCCCGATGGGTGAGAAGGATAAGTGAAGTGTGGGATCATATCCGGGACCCTCTTCACAACATACCTTGATCTAGTGGAACTTGTCCATCGACACAACTATTGGGGGTCCGACCCCATAGGATCAAAGAAGAATCCTAAAAGCCTCCTGGATCCTTTCATTTAAAAGTGATTTGAACGAACAGCCCTGAAGTCAAGGAGAGTCGATCTACTTTCCTAAGAAAAAAATGGGCGAATCATATCGATAGAAGAATGGTAATTTGGCCTATGAGGGACATAGACACATTGCCAATGTGTAAAAATAAGTTTCTTGATCTATATGGAAAGAAAAATCACTCCCCAGCAGAGTCACCAGAATCCTTTCGGTACGTTTTTTATATTTTATGTTTTAAGGCTTGCCCAGTAGAAGCTGTTGGTCGCCTGAATCGAAATCCTGTCGCCCACCTCGAAAGGACTTTTAATTTTTAATTTATGTATAAATTTAGTTTAGGGAAAATATATGAAGTCAAACTGATATCATATCCCTAATAGTTTAAACAATCAAACATTATACATTAAGCTACACATCTATCATGAAAGATATAATCGTTGCTCAATAGTGCAGCTCGATTAAATAAACTAGAAAATCAATGACATTCGTTTGGTCTGTGAAACTTGTATTTTGATGAAAGATTCTACTATTTAATACAGATGAATTAGATAGAGTTTATATTAATACTGGGTTTGTTTAGGTTTCCTATTGGCACAAGCCCCTATAGTTAATTACATCTTAGATGACCGAGGTCACCCAAGAAAACTTTCGATAAAGATCAGGAAAGATATTTTTACGACTTCAAGAGGGTAAGGATTTTTTAACGAAATTGTGGTGATCGGAATCCAATGGGTGAAAGGTTCAAATTTTGGAACAATTGATTGTAAAAATCCAAAGGAGGAGGAACTAGGGGATGTCATGGATCCAAGAGGAAATCTTGGTGACTTTCCGATCTATCCTATTGTTTGGCTTCATTTCGAGAAAATTTATTGTATATTTCATCCTGCCAATTTTATTTATTTAGGCTTTACATTCACTTGATATCGATCATGTGAATAACCTGGAAATTGGGAGGATTTATGTCATATCGGATGACAACCTCAGAAACCTAAGGCGAGTTGTGCTTATATTGCACTAAGTGAAAAAAATGAAGTGAGGGTTTATGTTGCACTAGACAACTACCTCGAAGTCCTATGGGTTATTGTTTATTTCTAAAGAAGAGAGTTGCTGTTGTAGATCCATTATTTTCTCTCTCAAATATGTTCTTTCACGTCCTCGATCGTGCTACCCATGGTGTATGCCTCGAGCTCCTTGTTGTTTCAGAATGTTTAGTTTAAGAAGTGACAATCAGGGGGGGTGAGAGAAGTGTCATGTTCTAGAAGGTTTAGAATTGAGGTGGCTAGTGTTTTAATTAAAACAAATGTTTAAGTTGATTATGACGACACCGGTCAGGATCCCACAGTTCCCATTAACATTTTCATCGAATTCACTTAGTCCAAATGAATTTACTAAACTCAACTGAATGAGTTCCACACTTTCATTTAGACCGTGGGAAATCTCGTTAGCAACATGTAGGCTACCTCATCCGAGAGATTTCCGATCATCCAAAGAGATGTTTTAATTTATTTTCACTTGTGATTTTTGTTTTATTTGTGATTAAATTTTGAGCTGTTTTATATTTTGATTATTGTGACGTTAAATTTGATTTTTTTGTTTTGTTTTAACTTTAGTTTTAGTTTTGGTTTCAGTTTTACGACTGTCCTAAAGGTCTTGGTTTTCATGCAGGGTGACATTGTTGTTGAACATGCAAGCTTAAAACAGGAAGCACATGCTACAATAAAATATAAAACAACAGTAACAAGCAAGCTATACTAAACAGATGTATATACTCTGAAAAGTAAAGCAAGCAAAATAAACTAAGCATGTATGTATGTGCTGAAAAGTAAAGCAAACAAACTGAACTAAGCAGGTATGTATGGCTGAAAAGTAAAGCAAGTAAACTGAACTAAACAGGTGCATGTGTATGCTGAAGTGTCTGCAGGAAAGGCAAAGTGTGAGACTTGTGTAATAAAACAGGAGAAAGATGGAATAAAACCAAAGGTGGAAAAAGAACATCTCATAGAAAATTCTAAAAATAAATTTGTGAAGAAAACTATTAGGAAATTTGTAGAAAAAGAATGTAGGAAAACCACAAAAATGAACTACAAGTCCGGGAGGACCGTAAGAATGACGGAGCAGAGGACTCAGAGATGTGTTATATGTATCCCAGCCTTAAGTGATAACTATCAAACCGACACCCTACGGAGGCCAGTTCTAACTCGATCTGAGTAGTCAACCATGGACCATTGTAAAATTTTCATTCATTTCAATTTGAATTGCATGCAAGTGGAAACTTATGGGTGAGAGGCTATTTTGTTGTAGGGTTAGTTTTGTATTTTCAAAATGTATATGTATATTTTATAAAATAGTGTGATCCACAGGTTTACTATCCTAATCAAATTAGGACTACTGGCAAACTAAGGGTGATAGTGGAAGAAATCCTCAAGGATGGGCGAATAGTATCGTAAATTCCTTCATCTACCCTCTCCAGGGTCTCTGAGTCAGGAGATACTACTCTAGAAATTTCTCGTATCCCTCGTCTATGCACTGTCATCATCGTCCCCCCTCAACCATCCTACTTACAACCTTACTTGATGGCCCCACATATAGCATAAGGCTATACGTGCGCGCTTATGCATCCTACATAAGCACGGGACATAGGACAAGAAGTAAGAAGAACCAAAGGACAAAAGGAAAAAGAAGAGAAAGAGGAGGAAACGATCCTGCCTAAAACATGACATGACGGAGGCGGGTCGTTCCCAAAAATGGCACAAAGTAACATATATTAACTGGTATAAGAACAAAATAAGCTCCATATATGGTACAAAAGTGGCAGCCACGAAGCAATTAAAACATGTAAATCGATCCCCTCCAACATGGTGCAAGGGGTAGCTGCAAAGCATATATGGTAAGGAAGACAGATTCATATATATATATATATATATATATATATTAAATGCTTGGGGTGGCCGTAGAGGCAGAAAAAAGAGGGGAACCAAGCCCTCCAAAAGGGGCAAAACCGAGCAGCCATAAAGGAGCCAAAACACTCTTTCACATGTGCAATTAACATAACCAAAGAAGTGCAACAAGTATACATATAACAATGCCCAATTTTTTCAACAATTTCAAGCTCTCCCACATTTGCAGTGATATAATAATGAAACAACGTGAGCACAAATAGATGTCTCACCACCAAGCATTCCAATGTAAAGTCTTACCAACCAATGTATTCCCTCTTTTGCATACTTTACTTCAAAGTAATATAATTTTCTCACATGTGCAATGTCAGAGTAATGCACGGAATAGATAAGAAGAAAGTTGAAATAGCATTCCCCCAAATGAATATTTCAGACCATGCCACAACAAAGCTTACCACATAGGAAAGTTTGAAGGCAAAAGCATAACTATCAAAGGAAGACATAATGTAGAGTGCAATTATAAAGGTAAAAGAACTTCCAAATAAGAAAGATTTAAGGTGTCCCTACACATGCTCACATGTTCCATGTTTTGGTGATGAAAAGTAAAGCGTAAGTAGCTTTAAGATCTTAACATGTTTAAGGTGAGGCTAGCATGAAAATTCCCTCTCCACCTTCTCCTCCTTTTTCTTTCTCACTTCTTTCTCTTTTTTTTTCCTTTTCTTTCCCACTTCTTTCTCTTTTCACACTCCCACATTTTCTTACCTTTCTTTCTTCCTCTCTTTCCATTTTTTTTACTCTCTCATTTTCTCACTTGAAAGCAACACAAATGATGCTCACCAATGCAGATTTTAAGTGAGGGCAGCAAGGAGAACATTTAAACCAACATGTAAAGTGGCCACAATGCAGATTTTAACATAGGGGCAGCAAAGATAAGATGCAAAACAAGCCAAGAAATGTCAAACAATGCAGCTTTTAACATAAGGGCAACAAAGATAACATTTAAACCAACTCAAGAACTGTCAAACAATGCAGCTTTTAAAATAGGGACAACAAAGATAACATTTAAACCAACTTCAAAGATACTTAACAATGCAATTTTTATGTAAAGTGTAGGTGTTGCATATATGTAAAAGTGAGAGTGTAGGTGTATGTGTGTATGTAAAAGTCAGAGTGTAGGTGTATTTGTGTATGTAAAACATAGAGTGTAGGTGTATGTGTGTATGTAAAAGTGAGAGTGTAGGTGTATGTGGAAAGTAAAAGTGGAGGTGTATGTGGAAAGTGAAGTTTTTGTGTGAAACAATAAATACTTCAAAATTTGGGTGATGTGTATGTGAAAAGTGAATTTTATCTGTGAAGCATGTAAATACTTCAAAATTTGGGTAATGTGTATATGAAAAGTGAATTTTATGTGTGATGTATGTGAATACTTCACAATTTGGGTGATGTGTATGCGAAAAGTGAAGTTTATGTGTGATGTATGTGAATACTTTAAAATCGAATGAAGTGAATGTGAAAAGTGAAGTTTATGTGAATATTTCTTAACCATCAAATGACTTGTATGGAAAAAGGGAGGACTTCAAGTTCCTACAAGTGAAACCCACCTTTTATGCATGGGATGAGGTAAAATATATGCAAAATTGATGCTTGAGTGTTATATATGTAAATACTTGATGAAATAAGTGAAAAAACAAGCACCCATGACTTCACTTTTAGATGTTACATAAATGAATATTTTGGAATCCGAAAATTGCAAAAAAAAAAATTCATCAAATCATTTACATGTAAGCCAACAAATGCCAAGCACAACAAATCTTCAAGGTTTCATTCAAGAAATGTAGTAGTAAAGTTATGACTTTCATGGTGGCAAAAGACATTAAATCATCACAATGTAGTGCTAATCCCAAAATAGAATTTGGATGAACAAAGGACAAGCAACTAGAACATGAAGCCTAGCCCAAGCTTTCCCTTCATTCTTTCTCTTCTTTCCTTTCTCATTTTTTCTTTCTCATTTTTCCTTTCTCATTTTTTTTCTTTTCTTTCCTTTTTTTTTCCCTGAACGCAAATGAGCTCAACTCATCTTTGAAAGCCAACATCATGTTTCTTTCCCCTTTTTTTATTAAACATCCACAAGCATTCTATATGAAAGTTTAGGATTAGCTCAGAGAAGGCCAACCATATAACAAAGAAATTCAAAGTAACCTTCAAGGCATGCTAACTCATAAGAATCAAACATGTATAGCTTTCCAAATGAAACATCTCAGCATAAAGGCATAATGAAGAAAGTGTAAAACATGTCAAAGTTAAGAAAATCCAACATATCCTTCAAGGCATGCTAACCCATAAGAATTAAACATGTGTTGCCTTCCAAGCTTTGGATTTTGTGGTATAAGCCACCATATATTTCAGATTTTTGTAAAAGAGCACCCGCAATTTCAAACTCTTACAAGTAAGCAAGGAAAGCTTCAAGTTCTTACAAGTAAAACACCCTTTTATGCATAAAATAAGTTAGAACATCTGCGAAAGCAAAGCTAGGGTGTTATATATGTAAATACTTGATGAAATAAGTCAAAAACATTCACACATGTTCTCAATTTTTGAGTGTTATATGTGTAGCTATTTCAAGATCCGAAAATTGCAAATAATAAACGAATCCTCACATGCTTCAAAATGCAAAGCCCTAAGGCTAAATTATGTTTGATAACATAAATAAAGCATGCTAAACTTTCCAACCAACATGTATTAAGCTTGAAGGAACATGGGTAAAGCAAGTCAAATCTTCCAAACAAAGTGTTTCAAGCATAGGAAAGACATAGTTAAAACAAAGCCATCACATTCCATGCAACCTAGCTATTACACATTATTCTCCCCTTTTTTTTTATTTCATGCCAAACCTTTTATTTGAGAACATAAGGTGAAAACATGTCATTTGAAGCCTTAAAATAACAATTAATCCTAAAGCCATATGCACATGCCTACACCCCTTCAAAGGAGCAAAGCTCCAAAGCTAAACATGCTTAGTAACATGTAGTAGAACATGCCAACTTTTCCAACTAACACATGCCAAGACAAAAGTATTTTACCAACATGAGATAAGGCATGACAAATTTTTCAAGTAAAGTGTATCAAGCTTAGAAAATCATAAGTGGAGAAAGCATAGCACCTCAAATCTTCCAAGGAAAAATGGACTAGTAACATGTAAAAGAGGGAGCAAACCCATGCACTAATTAGAGCAAGAACACGTGAGGCTTTGCACATATGAAATGTAGCATTTCCAAAGTTCCAAAAATTACAAAAAAAAAAAAACTTGAATTTTAGATTTTTTTTTGAAAATGTAAAAGAAATCCACCATATCTTAAGCATGCATAGTTTTCAAATGTAGCATACCAACATGTAAAACATTAAAGAAAGTGTAGAGCATAGTATGTAAGTCTTTACATCTCAAGCTTCTAAACTAAAGCCACATATGTTTGATGCCATCACTTTCATCCAATAAACAAAAGTAGAAAGTATGCAAGTATAAAGAAAAGATAAGAGGGGTTAGCCATGTAGTAATAAAAGAGAGCTAGCAAATATTTTCCAAAACATGCCAATGGTAACCATAAATTTTTAAACCATCCAAAAGCTAGGTTAGCATGCAATTTCCTCTCTCAAACTTTCCTTCTTCTCTTCTTTAATTTTTTTTTAATTAGCATCAAGAAACTATGAAGCTTAAAGTAGGGAAGAAAGAAAAGAATAACAAGGGAAAATAACTCCAATCTTAAAAAAGGAAAATAACCTCAAAGCCTAAGCATAAACTCAAAAATTTTGCCATGGAAAAAGACTTCAAAAACTAAGCACAAACTTGTAACTTTTACCATATAATTCCTTAGCCAAAAGCAACAAAGAAAATTAAGCCATGGGAGGGGAAATTTATACCTTAATGGCCAAAATCACCAACCAAGCCAAATGGACAAGAGAAAGGGGCAAGAAACCTAGCCCAAACAAAGAACAAACAAGCCTTTGCCTTAGCTTTAGATTAAGAGAAAATTTGGACAGCACCTTGGTGTGACTTTTTTTAATTTGCCAAAATTAATGAACTCAAATTTAGATATATATATTGATTTAGTTTTATAATGAGTTACACAATTAAACGCAAGTTTACGTATCACTCAAGTAATACAAGGCTCTAGTAAAGTCCTGGAATATTGATCCCACAGGGAGGCTTCAATTTTATGGTGTGGCACAAAAATCACTTATCGAATTACAACACAATTGCAAGTAAGTTTAATTCTCAAAATAAAAACAAAAGTTGCAGTTACTATTTCTAACTAAATAATTTATAAATTCTAGCAAGTTAAACTAACACAAGACTAAATTTATAATAAAGTTCATTTGCAAGAAAGAGTCTTCCTCCATTCAAATCATAATGTGATGATTAT
Source organism: Papilionanthe hookeriana x Papilionanthe teres (assembly GCA_022702705.1). Taxonomy (NCBI): domain Eukaryota; kingdom Viridiplantae; phylum Streptophyta; class Magnoliopsida; order Asparagales; family Orchidaceae; genus Papilionanthe; species Papilionanthe hookeriana x Papilionanthe teres. The sequence continues at coordinate 101,050,372 of CM040425.1, forward strand.
TGTGACATAGATCATTGATGCAAATGTATTGTGCCAAATAGGAGCAATTATATTATTTACCCATATTTTAGTGTATAAAGAACATTGAATACTCCTAAGTTTAGTCCCCGAATCTGCGGTTAGGCTAGGAGGATACTAGCTCTAACTCCAGAGCTCCTACTTCTCTTCGCCTGAAGGCTAACTCTTTCTTCAGTTTCTGAACATTAGGACCAAATTGAGGATTTCAGCCCGTCACTCTGAAATGTCCAATTCTACGCCCATCAAAGTATATTTCCCTATTTATTTGCACTTAATCCCCATGAACTACTTCTCTCATTCATGGAAATTGAATGTGACCTTTAATTTTGTTGTGGAACTCATAATCCTTTCGGAAAATATATTTCCCAACAAGTTTTAACAATTCAATTGGCCAGATCAAAAAGTAAATAAAGTTCAAAGTGAAAAGGTCATCACAAATTCTCCGTAATAAATCGACACTTCATTTCTATATCACAACATCAACACATCACATGAAGTGGAGAAAGACAAATAAATCTTATCAAGACTCATGAGGAAAAGATGAAAAAACATGGATTTTATATATAAAAACAATTTCATACAAATAGAGTAAAGTAAGGACAACTTATCTCAAACTCTTCCCCAAACAAATCTCAAGGAATTCCTTTGACTCCTCTTCTTTCTTCACAACAACATACAATTCTCTCTTTAGATAAGTAAGGAAGAAGAAATCTCTCACTTTTCCTCTCCTCTCACACTCCTTAGAAGAGAAAAACACAAATCTAAACTTTCTAAACTAAGGGAGAAGAAACTCTCTAAACTCTAAACCACTCTCCATTCTTCTTCTCTTCTCTTCTCTTCTCTTCCCCCTCTTCAAACTTGGCTCCAAATGTGTTTAAATTTGGCCAAAATCAAATTCCCAAGATTTTTCTTAAGCAACCTTTCAAAATCCATCCAAATACATTGAATCTAGTTTAAAATCGGGATAGGGCGAGGTCCGACGCTGGATAGGGTGCTGTTCGGTGCATTACTCTGCCAAAACGGTCACAACTCTTTGGAAAATAGCGCGGTCTGGCGCTGGTGGCAGCACCATTCGGCGCTAGTTCAACAAAATGTAATTTTGTCCATTTTTGCTCCAAATTTGCTCCTTTTCACTTCATTTTGCTCCAAAGGCCTAAAATCATTGTACTTGCATGAAATCATCAAAAATACCTTCTTTTAAAGTGTAGTATCATAAAAAAGGTATGAAATGGATAGTAAAAAGCTATCAAATTTTCAATGGATCAAGATCACCCAAACTTAACTATTACTTGTTCTCAAGTAATTTTAGTTAATACATAAAAAAATGACCCACTGCAATGAACTTTCATTCTAGAATACCATAATTTTGATTTAGATAAGTACAATAGTAAGAATTTCAGAGATCTTTGAAAAATTCAAGTAAATTATGTAAGAATAAGATTATCTAGGAATCAACTCTAAGAGTTCTAGCCTTCAATTCATTTCAAAAATGACTGTAGATTGTTTTATTAAGGCACTTAAAAGAATTACATGAAAAGAAGTTTATGAGAACACTACTAGTAAAGATGCTAATCCACACATATAAGTTCAGGAAAGTAATTAAGTTTTTCCCTTTATGTAGGTCCAAGTGAAGCCAATTCTGATTAGGCATCTCCTTAAGCTTCTTCTCACTTGTCTTTTATTTTCATTTTTCTTTTGCTTTTTCATTTTCTTTTGTTTTTTTTTCATTTTCTTTTTTTTTCTTTTTAAGTGAGGATTAATATATCTGGATAGCCTTTAATGATTTTGAACTTCACCCTTCTCACCCTAATTTTGAAACTTACCACATCCTTTACCGTATAGACATTTCTTTAACTTATTAATTATTCATCATAGAGTCTCAGACCTTTCCTGTCACATAAAGTTTTAAGGTTCTTAATATTGCAAACATACAGTTTTTCTTACTTTGAATAGTTGACTATAGTCATATTCTCTTATACCAAATATCTTAGCCTACGAAATTACTTTTCATTACCAAATACTTTCATTCAATTTTACAAATACTTAAATAAAATCAAAATACAATTATTTGAAATTGAGTTATATTACAGGCAATCATGTTAATAATTTTGAAATATTTTTCAATGAGAACAATTAATAGTTAATTCTTTCCCTCCCCCAAACATAGATTTTTGAATATCAATACATTTTATATGGGAAGAAAGAAAAGATATAAATATATAACTCATACCTCAACTTTTCATACCTTTGAGTTTCAGCAGGTTTTTCTTTATAAAGCAGAACAGTATGCCTGAAATAATTAAGAGCATCTATACACAAATATGCGTTAGAAATTTATAAGAGAAGAAGTTTAACTTGAAACATAAACTATGCACACAACATTAACATCCAACCGTTACTATCACAATTTAAACTAACAAGCTAAACACATGAAAACTCTACTATAACATCAGATACATCACAAATCACATAAGGTTTGCTACAAGCACCAACAATATATATTACATCACAAATATTAATCAGAAAGAGTCTTAGATACATCACAGGTACAAAACACAAATACATAACAAAGTACATAACAAACATCAGAGAGAGTCTCTCAGATACATCACATGTACAAAACACAAATACATGACAAAGTACATCACAAAGATCAGAGAGAGTCTCATGTACATTACACACATCACAAATACACAGTACAATGAAAAATAAAACCAAAACTACCAATCTTCTTCTGCAGGAGCTCCACCATCATCAGGTTCCTTAGGCTGGTATGGAGTATACTCAGGGTAAGTAGGAAATACAGTGCTGGTGTCTCCCCTGAAAAATCTCATCTGTGCGTCATGATATGCTATCTCATACTCTCTCCACCGCACTTGATAATCATCATTTACCTTGTTCCTTACCTCTAGTCCCTCTACTCTGGTGTTCAACCTTTCCAACTGATCCATAACATCATGTAGAGTAGGCTCCCTAGATGTAGATGGTCTATCATGACTAGAAGATGGCTCATCAGCTTTCTTACTCCACTTCCAACTTACATGAGCTTCATATGTTTTCAAATTCAATTTGTTAATGGGCTTCAGGGGTTGGATCACCTCATCATTATCTTAATCACTACACCTGCCTGAATACATAAAGCATGAATCAGGCTAGAGTCCACCTGTAGTCTCTCCTTTTGAATTTGTTAAAATACTCTTATGAATGATAGCCCCAATATTTATATTCTTCATAATCTGAATACAATAAATCTGAATAGCTCTATCAACAGTAACCTCACCGTGATGGTTGGTGGACAAAAGTCTTGCCGAAATAAAATAATGTCAGGCTTTCGAAACATGATTTAAAGTAAAAGGAGAAATTAACTTTCATTCTCTGTTTAAATTTCCATTCCCCTTTTCTATCAGTTAAAAAGTTTATAATCTCATCCAATGCTTGATTCATGATAGAAAAATTTTCATATTCACAACGGTAAGGTGCTCTCAACTGATAAAATGCATTTATCCTGGCAGGGGTGAATTCAATTATTCGGCCTCTAACCAGAATATATTCACTCTCAGAATAGAAAAGATTAGCATAAAATTACCGAACAATCCATAGCATTGCTTCAGCAGTAAAACAACAAAAATTTCCCATTGACGATTCGTAATCAATTCTTCAACCACACGTCCAGGATTTTCAAAGGCTCTCTCCTAAATACACTTCTTATTGCTAAGAAATGTACTATAGCTTGAATAAGCCTTGAAATTCACAAATCTATTTTCATCAAACTCAAAATTTCTCTTCCCCTTTGAAGCTCTTGGAGCCATTTATCTAAAAATACCAAATTTATCCAAATCAATCTTAAAATTGCAATGTAATGGACTCCGAGATAAATTTAAAAAGATAAGAACTTGAAATCTATGAATCTCCAAAGTTTCTCCAAAAACTTCCAAATTTTTAATTTTCCTAATGTAGGAGATTTCCACAGTAAAAATAAAAGATTTTTAGGTTAAAGTGTAGCTCTTACCAAGAGAAGATGAAATCCTAACTTTTCTGGCCACGAAACCGCTTCAATCCAAATGCAAGTGAGCCATAGGTGTGAAATCTAGCCTTGGCTAGAGGTAAAAGAAAATGGTTTGGGCAAAAATGACGGGTCCCAGGGTTAAATCACAAAAATTTAGAGTTTCAGAACTTTTCCAGATCGAGCGCCTTTTGGGGCTAGCGGCAGAGCCGTTCGGCGCATTTTTCTGCACTAATGGCCAAACTCTTTGTCTTTTGGCACGATCCGACGTTGGTGACAGCGCCAGTTCAAAAACTAGGTTTCTGACTTTCTTTTTCAATTTCGATATTTTCAAGCCTTCTCCGACTTCTAATTAGTCTAATTAAGCATTGAATAACTTTCTAAAGCCATGAAAAATGATATTTTTGAACACAAACAACACAAAAAATTACTTTCATATATAAAATCCAAGTGTCAGACACATACACATAACACTAAACATTACACATCATTAAGCCACATAATCTAAAATTCAGCATCGCACACAACCACAACACACATATTGCTGAAAAATAAACAAGAAAGCATGTCTAAATATAATATCAAAACAAAGCAAAGCAAAGTAATCAGATACATAGACACAGAAATACAATAATCAAGTGTTCATTCTTCCTCCGAGTTATCATCAACTCTAAGATCTCCAATTGATTGAGCGTGAATGAACATATTGTAGAATGGACGAAATTGAAATTCTTTAGTAGTATCCTCTTCAATCCAACCTTTCCTTTTCATCAATCGCGTCAAACTTCCTTCAAGATATCCAGAATGATCAAAGTGCTCATTCATTCTCCAATCCAGATGATCTTAGAAATAAGATAAATTGTTGATTGTATTCATCAGGTGTTGTACTTCCTTCTCTAGTTTCTTAATTTTCTTCAAGATAATCTGTGAACTTTCAGGAAAGTAAGGAGGAATAGGTGTTGACCTCTGAGATGGTCGATCTTCAAAGATGCTCATGTCATTCATATCAACAACTGCTTGGTTATTATATGCATCTGCTGGGTCTATAGGCTTCCAAGGTAGAAGTACTCTTTCCTAGTTCTCATATGACACTTTTTATTGACTACAGAGGAGAAATGTGGTCGAAGGATTTCCAAGCCCATACTTTGATCCGTCAATGATCAATCCCAAAACAGATTTGACAATTAATGAACCAACATCAATATGCATCCCCATTTGAATACAGTAGTTCAAAATAGCACTCTCCTTAGTTACTTTACTGATTTTCATAGTTGGGAGCAATCTTTCACAAATGAAATAATGTAAGTGTTTTGTTGTAGGATTTAGCAGTGTGGTCCAAAAACTTAAATACCTACTATCGCTTATCTCCCATTCATCACTTTCATCCGTCAGATATCTGTATATATCATTCATATTGTCCTTTGTCAGGGCAAAATTTGAATAGTGGAAGATTAACACATTCTCAATCATATATAAAACATTATTCTTTGCAGGAGTAAATGTGACAAATCTCTCTTGCACATAGACTGATCCTTAGTTGATTCCATGAAGATTGCATAATACTCTTTTACAACTGGGACAACTACAGTGGTAGTAGTATAACACAATACTTCCTAACATCTCTGAACAATAATTTCATCAATTCTAGTCGTAGGAGAATTCATACCTCAATTCACAAAGCCTCGTTCCTTTATCAATCTCATTTTTGAGATATTTTTGTTGAATAGACGCTGCATCTCGAAACTGACAAACTTTCTACGGTTGAAAATTGAAATTTGAAATCTTGAAGTTTCTATCGCGTCAGAATCCATTTGGTCAAGAATTTGGATCTTCCTCTTCGTTCCTTTGGTAGTTACTTGGTCTAGGGGCGGTTTTTGGGAGTTCTAATGGAGGATTTACAGCCTAGAACCACCAAAACTCGAATTTAAAAATGAGAAATCGTTTTCTGAACAGCGGCGTTGTTTGGCACTGATAACAGCGCCGTCCGGCGCTAGTTCAAACTTCACCAAACTTCACTTCGTCCAAATTCTTTCTGAATGTCAATTCGATTCATTTCTAAAATGTTATTAATGATATTTAAGGAAGAATAAGACTTAATTAAGTAACAAACAAACACAAATAACACATCAAACAAAGCAAACACTCAATAACTGTGGGTTGCCTCCCACAAAGTGCTTGGTTTAACGTCGTCAGCCCTACATAACTTTCAGTTATTCAGGTTGATCCAACATTAAAACCTCTTTAAAATTAGGTATATTGCCTTCAAAGTATGGTTTTAATCTTTGGCCATTAACTTTGAATATTCTACCAGATTTAAGATCTTTGATAATCACAACTCCAAATTGATATATTTTTATGACAATGAAAGGTCCTGTCCATATAGATTTGAGTTTTCCAGGAAATAATTTCAATCTTGTATTGTATAATAAAACTTTTTGTTCTGGTTCAAAATCCTTTTTGACAATCTTCCGGTCATGCAATATATTCCTTCTTTCTTTGTGTATTCTATCATTATCATATGATTCATTTCTGATTTCGTTCAATTCATTCAACTGCAGCAGTCTTTTCTCACCAGTATCTGTCAAATTAAAGTTCAATTCCTTTATCACCCAATATGCTTTATATTCTAATTCAACTGGCAAGTGACAGGTTTTTCCAAAGATTAATCTGTAAGAAGACATTTGTATAGAAGTTTTATAAGCAGTTCTGTAAGCCCATAAAACAGTATCTAATCTAGCAGACCAATCTAATTTCTCAGGAATAATGACTTTCTCCAAGATTAGTTTAATTTCACGATTAGATACCTCTTCTAATCCATTAGTTTGGGGATGATAAGCTGTAGAGATTTTATGCATGATATGATATTTTTCCACCAATCTGTGAATCATATTATTCTTAAAATGAGATCCTCCATCAGTGATGATTACTCTAGGCATTTCATATCTTGTGAAAATATTTTTCATTAAAAACCTCGAAACACTTCTAGCATCACACTTAGGAAAAGCTATTGCTTCAATCCATTTTGATACATAATCAACAACAATTAGTATATATATATTTCCAAATGAAGGTATAAATGGTTCCATAAAATCTAATCCCCATGCATTAAAAATTTTAACTTCCAGAGTAAAATTAAGAGGCATTTCATTTCTTTTAGATATATTGCCTATTCTATGACATCGATCACAAGTTTTGATAAATCTATAAACATCTCTGAAAAGTGTAGGCCAATAAAATCCAGATTGCAAAATCTTATGTGCAGTTTTATCAATTCCAAAATGTCCTCCAAATTCAGAATCATGACACTCTCGAATAATTCTTTCAGTTTCTTCATAAGGCACACATCTCCAATAATAAGATCTTTACCTTGGTTGTTGATGCACCAAAAATATATATGATTTTTACTATATAATTTTACCCATTTTTGGTGATATTACACTTTAAAGAAAGGTAATTTTCATGATTTGTTGCAGGTATGATGATTTTAGGTGATTGGAGTGAAAAGAATATAAAAGAAACCAATTCAGAGCAAAAATGAGCAAATTGATGGAAAAAATGTTTTGGCGCCGCCGGCGCCCAAATCTAGAGACTTCTAAAAATATTGACAGGATAGAGTGCCGCCAGAGCCCGAAGTCGGTGGAATTCAAATTTGAAGAGTTTAAGCGACTTTTTGAAAGGTTGCCTATGGAAACTCTTGGGATTTCGTCCCTATCTTATAAGTAACTGTTTTTGGATGAAAATGGTGCTTGTCTTGTGTCTTCTAGTGTAGTTTTAGTGAGTGTTAAGTGTTAGGTTTAGGAGAAGTGTGTGTAGAGTGAGGATTTGAGAGTAATTCTTCTCTAAGGAGTGAAGGAGTAAAGTGAGAGATTGCTTCTTCCTTTTCATTCTAAAGAGAGAATCAAGTGTTGTGAAAAAGAGAGAAGAGGATTCAAATGAACTTCAATGGAATTGCATTGGGGAAGAGAAAAAGATAAGTTATATTTTCTTTTGTGGTTTGTATAACTTTTCTTTTATATATAAAATCCATGTTTTATTGTATCTTCTCCATAAATTCTGAGTAGTCTCCCTTGTATTTCTTCTTGCATAGAGATGTGATGATGGATTGATGTGGATTTGATGTGCTTTTAAAGTAATGAAGAAAATTGTGATGGTTTTTCATTTGGGACTTAATTTACTTTTCGATTTGGCCAATTGAAATGTTAAAATATGTTGTTGAATATTAAGTTTGAAAGGATTTAATGTCCTACAACAATAATGAAATATCCATTCAATTTCTATGGATGAATTGCGTAGTTCGAGGGATTTGAGTGCAAATAAATAGAAAAATATGTTTTGATGGACTTCAATGTGGAGATTTCAGGGTGACAGACTAAAATCCCCCAATTGGTTCTAAGATTATTAACTAATATCAAAGGTTAGCCTTTGGGTGAAGGGTGAGTGTGAGCTTCGAAGTGAGAGTCGGTATCCTCCCAGCCTAGCGTTAGATTTAGTGACTAAACTTAGGATATGTCAATGTTCTTTTCTTGCTTAGAAGAGGGGGGGGTACTCTTTTAAGGGTAAAGAATCATTTATGCTCCTATTTGGCACAATGACATAGATAATTGTTCCATATCAATCCACACATCATATTCTCATTGCAAGAGGAAATATAGTTTTCTCATATATCGAAAACGTTTCAAATACTTAGTTTAGTGTGTATGTTAGTTAATTCTATTTTTAAAGTTGTTAGAAGTAATTGTAGTTTAGTTAATTGTTACAATTTTCTGCATAGTGGTAGTAGTAGTAAGTGTTAAACCTTAAGTACTATTTAAATATCGGATTTTAGTGCTATATTATATATTGTGAAACGCTTTCTTGTACTCTGAACTTCCCTGTGAGATTGATAACCAGGACTCCATTAGAGCATTGTATTACTTGATACGATACGTATACTTGCGTTGAATGCTTGGACTTAACAAAATCATTATAAATATAAATTTGAGTTCATAAATTCTTGCAAAATATAAGTCCGCCACATCAATTTTTTGGCGCCGTTGTCGGGGAAGGTAACAGAGTAAGTAAGATAGGTAACAGAGTAAGTAAGAAAGGTAACGGAGTAACTAACAAAGTAGTAAGTAAAAAAAATATAAACGATATTTATTGATAATATAGTAACAGAAAACCTTTACTTTTTAGTGTGTAATTGTGTGCTTGTTTACTTTATAAAAGTATTTGTGTTTGTATATGCGTAGTAGTGGTTTTATAGGTTTAGTGCCTTACGATTCGGAGTTGGAGCGTATGCCAGAAAAATTAGAAAACAATAAAAAAATTGAAAATCCTTGCAAAATGGTGAATAATCAAGATAATCAAAGAAATGATATTGGAAATTTGCCAAGACCTTTAAGAGATTATGCTAAACCAATAACAGATGAAATTCACATTACTATTCAAAATCCTGATGTTTCTGCTAATTCATTTGAACTTAAACCTGCTATTATCCAAATGGTACAAAATAATCAATTCAGAGGAACACCTAATGAGGATCTAAATTTACATCTCGCTAGTTTTTTGGAACTGTGTGCTACTTTTAAATATGACAGAGTGTCTAGTGACGCTGTCAGACTTAGACTTTTTCCTTTTTCATTAAGGGATAAAGCTAAGGCATGGTTAAAATCGTTTGTACCCAGATCTATTAGAACTTGGGGACAATTATCTCAAAAGTTTCTATCAAAATATTTCCCTCAATCAAAGACTGTTAAACTAAGAAATGATATTACATCCTTTTGTCACTTTGAAGGAGAGTCAATATATGAAGCTTGGGAGAGATTTAAAGATCTTCCTAGGAAGTGCCCACATCATGCTTTACCAGATTGGTTAATAATTTAAACATTGTATAATGGATTACTGGGATCATTGAGATCTATTATAGATGCTGCTGCCGGTGGATCATTAATGTCAAACCCTTTTGATGAAGCATACACATTAATTGAGGAAATGACTACTAATAATTTTTAATGGCCCTCTGAATGGGTAAATCCTAAGAGAGTAGCTAGTGTTCATGATTCAGATATGATGACTATGGTAGTTTCTCAAATTGCAACTCTTTCAAAGAAAATAGATCAATATGGAATGAATTATTCTCAACCACCTCAAGTGTTAGAGGAAAATTTATTTGGACAGATAACAGAATCTCAAACACCTTATGAGACTTTGAATGCTATTAATAGAACTAACAATCCTTATTCAAATTATTATAATCCTGGTTGGAAGAATCACCCAAACTTCAATTGGAATAATAGCAATGCTAATGTTAACCGTACTGGTAACAATTCTATAAATCCAATTGGAAATTCGAACAATCAAGGAAATACTAATTTTAGACCATTTTATCCTCCTAGATTTAATAGTAACCCACAATTTAAGGATAAGAAGTTGTCTACTGAAGAAATGATTCGAATTTGGGAAATCGATTACAAGCTCGAGGTGTTCTTATGAAAAATATTGAAAATCGATTGGGACATATTTTCACTGTACTTAATAATAGACCTTCTAGAACACTTCCAAGTAATGTTGAGATCAATCCAAAAGATCAAAACAGAGAACAACTAAAGGCTATTCAATTAAGGAGTGGAAAAGAATTGGAAACTAGAGTGCAAAAAGAAGTTGAAATAGAAAAGGAGAAGGTGAAAATCAAAAACTGTTTAGACAAGATTTATCCAGACTTGGACTATCCTCTTGAGCCAATGAAGATAACTGTTGAAAAACCACCACCTCCATTTCCTCAAAGATTGAAGAAACAAAACAGGGATAACAGATTTGGAAAATTTTTAGAGATTCTTAAGAAATTAACGATAAATATTCCTTTTGTTGAAGTATTAGAACAGATGCCTGACTATGCCAAGTTTATGAAGGATATTCTGAGAAAGAAAAGAAAGTTTACAGATCATAGAACTGTTGTACTTAGCAGAGAGTGTAGTGCAATTATTCAGAAGATGCTTCCAGAAAAACTTAAAGAACCTGTTAGTTTTACTATTCTGTGTGCTATAGGTGAAATTTTTTTCAGAAAGGCTTTATGTGATATGGGAGCTAGTATTAATCTTATGCCTTTATCAACTTTCAAGAGGTTGGGAATATGAGAAACTTCTCCTACATCTGTGACTCTTCAGTTGGCCGATCGTTCCATTACTTACCCTAAAGAAGTGGTGGAAGATGTGTTAGTGAAAGTGGATAAATTTATCTTTCCTGTGGATTTTATTGTACTTGATATGGAGGAAGATAAAGAAATTCCAATCATTTTAGGAAGACCATTCCTTGCTACTGGAAGAGTGGTAATTGATGTTCAAAAAGGAGAATTAACTATGAGAGTAAATGATCAAGAGGTGACCTTTAATATTTTAAAATCTATGAAGTATCCCTCAATGGAAAAAGATAATGAATGTTTTAGGATGGAGGTCTGTGATTACTTGAGAAATGAACATTTTGAAAATATATTTGAAAAAGAAGAAGAATATAAAAATATGTTTGAAGAAGAAATTTAAAATGAAGAAAATTCAGATAGTAAGAAGAATGAAGATTTGGAGTATGTTCAGGAGAGATTCGAAGTATTAGACACTATGTCAGGTGGAGATAAAAGCTTAATTCCATCTATAATAAAACCTCTTGAACTTGAGATGAAAATTCTTCCTAATCATTTAAAGTATATGTTTTAGGAGAATCATCTACCTTGCCAGTTATTGTATATTCAGAGTTAAATGATTATCAAGAAGAGAAGTTGTTGGAAACTTTAAAAAGATACAAGAAAGGTTTTGGATGGACTTTGGCAGAGATTAAAGGAGTTAGTCCTTCAATTTGTATGCATAGAATTTTATTAGATGAAGAACATAAATCGAGAGTTAATCCGCAAAGGAGATTGAATCCTAAATGAAAAAAGTAGTTAAGAAAGAGATTTTAAAATGGCTGGATGCTGGAATTATTTATCCTATTTCGGATAGTGCTTGGGTGAGTTCAATACATTGTGTTCCGAAAAAGGGAGGAGTGACTGTTGAAGTGAATGAATGTAATGAAATTATACCCACATGACAAATTAATGGGTGACCAATTTATATTAACTATAGGAAATTAAATGCCGCCACCAGAAAAGATCACTTTCCTCTTCCTTTTCTAGATCAAATGCTAGATAAACTTGCTGGACACAAGTACTACTGTTTTCTGGATTGATATACTGGTTACCATCAAATACCTATTGCTTCTGAGGATCAAGAAAAGACAAAATTTACTAGCCGTTATGGAAACTTTAATTTTTGAAGAATGCATTTTGGATTGTGTAACGCAAATGCAACATTTTAGAGATGTATGATGTCTATCTTCAGTAGTATGATAGATAATGGAATAAAAGTTTTTATGGATGATTTCTTTGTATTCGGGACTTCATTTGAAATTTTCCTGAAAAACTTAACAAAGTTTTTGGAGTTCTGTGATAAAACAAATCTAGTTCTGAATTGGAAGAAATGTCAATTTATGATTGCAGGAGGAATTGTGCTTGGGCATAAAATTTTTGAACATGGTATGGAGGTTGACCCTGCTAAAATTAGAGTGATTGAGAGATTTCCGACACCCACTACTGTGACAAAGGTGAGGATTTTATTAGGACACGATGAATTTTACAGGCGATATTTTAAAGATTTTTCTAAAATTACTAAACTTTGTGTCGACTGTTAGAAAATGATAGAAAGTTTGATTTTAATGATGATTGCTTGAGAGCTTTCGAATTATTAAAAGAAAAATTAATCACTGCACCTATAATTGTTTCACCTGATTGGGAGAAACCATTTGAACTTATGTGTGATGCTAGTGATTGTACGGTCGGAGTAGCATTGGGGCAAAGTCACGATAAAGTTTTCAAAGTCTACTATGTTAGTAAAACTCTTAATGAGGCTCAAATTAATTATACCACAACTGAAAGAGAGTTATTAGCTATAATATTTGCTTTTGAAAAATTTAGACATTATTTAATTGGAGCTAAAAGTAATGTGCATACAGACCATTTGGCTATCAAATATTTAATGCAAAAGACGGATGTGAAACCTAGACTCATTAGATGGATACTTCTTATGCAAGAATTTGATTTTATGATAGTTAATAGGAAGGGTGCTGATAATCAAATAGCTGATCTGTCAAGAATAGAATATGATAAATTATCTGAATTTTAGAAAGAAATTATTGAAATTTTCCCTGATGAGCAACTCTATACTATTATGGGAAGTAATTTGCCTTGGTATGCTGATATTGTGAATTATATTGTATCACCTGATTTAACAAGGCAACACCAAAAGAAGTTCAAATATGATGCAAAATTCTATTTTTGGGATGAGCCCTATCTACATAAACAGTGTAAGGATCTGATTATTAGGAAATGTGTGCAACAAGAAGAAACAAATTTGATTATTCAACGATGTCATGATTGTAAATTTGGAGGTCATTTTGGTGTTGATAAAACTGCTTTTAAGATTTTACAATCTGGATTTTATTGGCTTACTCTTTTTAGAGATGTTTATAGATATATTAAATCAAGTGATCGATGTCAGAGAGTAGGTAATATCTCTAGATGAAATGAAATGCCTCTAAATTATAATTTGAAAGTTAAAATTTTTGATGTATGGGGATTAGATTTTATGGGACCATTTACTCCTTCATTTGGAAATTTATATATATTGGTTGCCGATGATTATGTCTCAAATTGGATTGAAGCTATTGCTTTACCTAGATGTGATGCTCGGAGTGTTTCAAAATTTTTAAAGAAAAATATATTTACAAGATATGGAATGCCGAGGGTGATCATAACTGATGGTGGATCCCATTTCAGGAATAATCAAATTAAGAGATTAATTGAGAAATATAATATTATTCATAGAATCTCTACTGCTTATCATCCCCAGACTAGTGGTTTAGCAGAAGAGTCTAATTGTGAAATTAAAAGAATTTTAGAGAAAACTGTGGATAACTGCTCGATTAGATACTGCTTTATAGGCTTATAAGACTGCTTTATAGGCTTATAAGACTGCTTTTAAAACCCCTATTGAAATGTCTCCTTATAGACTAGTATTTGGTAAGACTTGCCATTTACTGGTTGAATTAGAGCATAAAGCATATTGGATGATAAAAAGTAGAATTTTAATTTGAATAATGCTGGAGAGAAGAGATCTATGCAATTGAATGAATTGGAAGAAATTAGAAATGCATCTTATCACAATGATAAGATCTAAAAAGAGAGAATGAAATTGTGGCATGATCGGAATATCATTTGAACATGGACAGAAAGTTTTGTTATACAACACAAGGCTAAAATTATTTCCTGGAAAGCTCAAGTCTAGATGGTTGGGATCTTTTACAGTTGTAAAAGCTTATTCTTTTGGAGCTATTGATATTGAGGATCCTGATATTAGAAAGATTTTCAAGGTTAATGGGCATCGATTAAAGCCTTTCTTTGACGGGTTTCAACTTGACCTCAAAGAGGTTTTAATGTTGAGTTATCTCGATTAACTGAATGGTTTGTCAGGCTGATGATGTTAAACCAAGCGCTTTATGGGAGGCAACCCATATGTATCTTTGTGGTATGTTTGCTTGTTTGATGTAGTTGTGCTTTTTAGATTGTTGTTTTTGAATTCTAATTACTCATAAATACTTTAAAAATTTGATAAATGATGGATCGAATTGAGATATTGGAATATTTTGGGCCAAACAAAGTTTGGTGAGAATTTTTTACCACTGGTGCTGCCGACGCCCTATCACATATGTAACACTGAACTTACCTGTTTTAGCGCCGCTGGCGCCCAAACCCTGTTGACGATTTTTAAGTTTTAAAATGCGAGATTTGGCGATTTTTGGCAGGATTTTCATCCTTATAACTCCCTAAATTCTATTTTTGACTTCTTAACTCTCGAAAAAATGAAAACCAAAAATCCCAATTCGTATCCTATGGATTCCTATCCCATTGAAACTCCTCGATTTCGTGTTTTCAACCGAAGGAAGTTCATAAGTTTTGAAGCGCAGCGTTTGTTCAACAAAGTGATGATGAAAAGAAGGATTATCAAGGAAAGAGGCTTCATAAATCGAGGTATGGATAATCTTACTACTACCATTGAAGAAATTATTAAGGAGAGACATTGGGAAGTGCTTTGCTACACTACCGCTACCGTTGTTGTTCCTGTCGTGAAAGAATTCTATGCAAATCTTCACGGGATCAACCAAGGGTTCGTATTTGTGCGTGGTAGATTTGTGCAATTCACTCCTGCACGAATTAATGACCTCTTTATGATCGAGAACACACCTATTTGCCATTATTCTAATTTCAATACCACGAGGGATAATATGAATGATGTGTATCGATATTTGACGGATGAGAATGAGGAATGGGAAATTAGAGAGAATTGATACATTAGTTTCCCATCCCATCTGCATCTCTCAATCCAGTATCAAAGCAGTGGCACTACTTTATTTCGGCAAAGTTATTTCTGACATTGAAGATTAGTAAGGTAACTAAGGAAAGCGCCGTTTTGAATTTCTATATTCAAATTGGGAGGCCGGTTGACATTGGTAATATCATTGTGAAATCAGGTCTGGGATTAATTGTGCATGGATCTAAATATGGGCTTGGACACCCGTCCACCATATTTCTGTTATGTAGTCAGTCATAGGTTCCTTATGAAAGTTGGGAAAAGGTTTTTTCTTCCATGGAGGCCTATTGATCCAACCAATCCCTATGACTACCAGATAGTTGGAGATGAAGATGACATGAATTTGCTTGCTGATCAACCAACACAGACTTCACAACCGATTCAACCCTATTTTCTTAAAGGTTCCAGAATGATATTGAAGAGGATCAAACAGTTGGAGAAAGAGGTACGAAATGTTATGAATGCAATCAATAACATTTCTGACTTATTCGATCATATAGATTGGAGAATGAAAGAGAAATTTGATCACACTGGTCGAATTGAGATGGGATTGATCAATCTGATGAAGAGGAACACAGTGAATACTGAGGAATCATCTGACGAATTACAAATTTGTCAATTCTATAATTTGTTTGTGCATCAGCAATCAATTGGAGACATTAGAGGAGAGGATAGTTCTTAAACTGATGTGAAGTAATTAATGGATTCTACTTATGTTGGTTGTGTGTTTAGTTTGCTTTGTTTAGTTATGTTTGGTTTGTGAAGTATTTGCTTTGAAATTTGAACTTGGATTTAGATGTACTTACTTTCATTGTGTGGTTAGATCTTAGTGTTTGCCTATCGTAGAGTACTTGCTGCACTAAATATCTAAGAGTAGCTGGTTTAAATGAACATATTTGGTGTCTATGATGTAACTTGGATCTTATATATATAAGATTGTTGTGTATTGTTTGTGTGAAGAATTGTGTTAATTATTGCTCATAGGATGATGTAGATGCCTATTGAAGTGTTAAACATCATTGTGGATAGCGAAACGATTGAAATTTTTGAACCCAAAGAGTTTGGCTAATATTTTAAATAGAGCGCCACCGGAGCCCTATTGAGCGCCGCCGACACCCGAACTCAGTAAAAGGCCAAAAACCCTTGTTTTCTCGAATTTTACCCTAGGACCCTCAAATTCTTTCATTTCCTTCGTCTACCTCCTCCATTTTTGCGATTTTGAAGATCTAGGGCTTGCTAGATCTCGGATTCAAGGTGATTTCAAAGCTTTTCAAGGTCGGATCTACACTTCTCTTGGTAAGAGCTTCACTATAAGTTAAAATTTTTGGATTTTCACCATCGAAATCTCTCACATGCTTATGGTGGAAATTTTGGAGTTTTAAAGAGATTTTGAGATTTCCATGATGAAATTTGCTCTTACTTGTTTAGAATAGTTTTTGGAGTTTGTTACATTGTGAATTTGGGATTTATTGGAATTTTCTTGCAAATTTTAGAAATTCACATAGCTCTAAGGTTGAGTAAAGGGAAGAGGAAGTTGGATTTTGATGAGGAAAAATTTGTTAACATCAAAGCCCAATTTCGCTTTAACTCTTACCTTTACAACAAAAAGTGTATCCATGATATAGCTTTTGATACTACTGGAGGATCTGTAGAACAATTAATTGCATAGCGGAACTGGGAGCAATTCTATTATTTTACTGCGAATGCTGTTATGGGAGTGGTTAGAGAATTCTATTTAAATGTACCCTGGACTGAGACAGAGTCTGTGCTAGTTAGAGGAAAAATGGTTGAGTTTACTCCTCAGCATATCAATGCTTTCTATCAGACTCGAGAACCATTCGTTGACACTCGAATGGACAATATGAGAGAAGTGATTGCTTTTCTGACTGACAGGCGAGCAGAATGGAAAGTAAGTAAAAAAATGTTAATTAACTTCCCCGCCTCCACATTGAATGTTGCTTCAAAAGTTTGACATTATTTCATTTCTATGAGACTATTACCATCATATCACCATACTGAAGTTTCAAGAGATAGAGAGATTCTGAACTATTGTATTCAGAAGATGAAAAAGATTGATATTGGAACTATTATTTACAAGAACATTCAGACGATTGCTAGAGGCGAGACCACTAGAGGATTAGGACATCCTGCCTTAGTTCATGCCCTATGTGTTCAGTCTTGAGAGGAGTTCAGTAGTTCTGAAGAAGTGGCTATACCTCTAAGGCCAATTACAAAGAAGATTATCCATACTTATGAGTCTCATGTGGGAGCCAGAGCTGAGCATAGGAGTATGCGAGATTCCTACTACTAGTTATGACGTTCAATCTACATCTGAGCCTCCTACCTTATCTGATATTATGGAGCAAATGAGATTACAAAATGTTAGTGTGGATAGAGTCCATGGTCAGATGGATGTATTTGAGGTGAGGAGTGATGTGAATGAAGATTATCTGCAGAGGAGAGTTGAGTTCGATATTGCCTATTATGATGCCCAGGTCAGATTTATGAGGGAGGAGTCCGATGTGATATTTCCTACTTGCCCCAGCTATACACCATATAGACATGTCTCTGCTGAGGACCATGCTAATGACCCTGTTGATGACCCTGCTGTTCCTGGTGATGGAGACTGGTAGATTGTTTGTTTTTATTTCTGTTGTTCTTGTTGTGTTGTGTTGTACTGTTGTGATGTAGTATTAATTTTCATATGTTGTGTAACCCTATTGGTGTACTGTTATGTTGTACTGAAACATTAAAATTATTAACTGGATACGTGTAGTATTATGATTGTTTGTTTAGTATTGTAGTGTTATATTGGATGTTTAGATGTTTAATATTAATTTTTCTTTACCCATGCAAATATTTAAAATTGTTATATCAATGCTACTACTTGTTTCATGTCTGCTAGTTGTAAATTTTGACTAATACCAGATAGTTGTTAAAAATTTCAAGATCCCAGCACAGAAAGTTTAGTTTTCTTCTACTCTCTATTGTTACAAATTTACTGAAAAATTTAAGTTTGGGAAGGGTAGAGAAATACTAACTTTTATTTTCTTCTCAATTATTATATTTTCAAAAATTATTAGCATAACTTCTGGCAGTTGAGCCTCATTGTAAGATAACTAAAACTTTTTATTTCAATTGAATATTGTGGAAGGATAGGATGAAAATTTTTAGTGATAAAGGTTGATTTTATAGAAGTAAGATATTTGGTATGAAAGGATTTGATTATAGTCAACTATTTAAAGTAAAGAAAACTGTATTTTTGAAATGTTAAGGGACTTAAAGTATTGTGTGTTAAGAAGAGATTGTAACTTTATGATGAATAATAAAGCTTGAACTTAACTATAAAGTAAGGAGATCTCTCAAGTTTGAACTTTAGAAAGAGGAGTGTGAAGTTCAAAATCATTAAAGGGCTTTCCAGATATAGTAATCCTCATTAAAATAAAGAAGAAGAAAGAAAGAAAAAGAAAAGAAAAGAAGGATTAAAGAACAATCTCTAAAAGAAAAGAGAAAAAGAAAACAAAAGAAAAAGAAAGAAAAATGTTTATGAGGAGAAGCGTGAGGAGATGCCTAATAAAAAATTCGCTTTACTTGAATCACCCAAAAGGGAGAGCTTGATTTCATTTATGAATTTATATTTAAAGTATTGGCCTACATTCTAATGAAGTTTGCATGAACTCCTTTTTCACATAATTTTTTTAGGCACTCTTAATGTGTCAAATTAGGGTTCATCTTGAAATAAATAGAAGACTAGAACTCTTAAACTTGATTCTTTGAATATTCTTACACACGCAATGTTGACACGAGTTACTAAATTTCTTTACGAAAATCTAACCAATATATTTTTTTGAATGAAAAATTTTAGTGTCTTACAGTTGAAAAGTACATTGCCTAGAGTTATATTTTATGTAGTAAAAGGATTACTTGAGAATAAGTAATAGTTAAAGTTTGGGGATTCTGATGCACGAAAAATATATACGATTTTTACTATATAATTTTACCTAATTTTGGTGATATTGCACTTTAAAAAAGGTATTTTTCATGATTTGTTGCAGATATAATGATTTTAGGTGATTGGAGTGAAAAGAAGCAAAAAGGAATGAATTCAGAGCAAAAAAGGAGCAAAATGGTGGAAACCATGTTCTGATGCCGCTGGTGCCAGAATGGACGCCGTCGGCGTCCAAATCCAGAGACTCCAGAAAATATTGGTAGGATAGTGCGTCGCCGGTGTCCTATCTGGCGCCGTTAGCGTCCTATCTGGCGCTGCCGGCGCCCAAAGTTGGTGGAATTCAAATTGAAAAGTTTTGGCGAATTTTTGAAGGGATGCCTATGGAAACTCTTGGGATTTCATCCCTATCTTATAAGTAACTATTTTTGGACGAAAATGGTGCATGTCTTGTGTCTTCTAGTGTAGTTTAAGTGAGTGTTAAGTGTTAGGGTTTAGGAGAAGTGTGTGTAGAGCGTTGATTTAAGAGGAATTCTTCTCTAAGAAGTGAAGGAGAAGGAGTAAAGTGAGTGTCAACATATTTTTAAGTTGAGTGTTGTATTTTTGAAAAGGGGTCGCCTACAGAAATTGTCGGCGAAATTTAAATCTTTAATTTAATTTAAATATATATATAATTTAGAAAGTAGTATTTTATTTTGAAAATAATTTTAAGTTTGAAAATTTTAAGATATGAAATCAAACCGATCTCACATCCCAAATAGTTTATATAAACAAGCACCGCATCACAAACCGTGTATCTATCCCGAAGAATAGACACATTGCTTGATGTTGCCGCTCGATTAAATAAACTAGAAGATTTGTGACATCTATTTGGTCTGTGAACCAATTTTATAAGCCGACAAGTTCCCCTGCTTAATACAAAAAAATTAAGCAGGGTTTATATTACTTGGGTTCGTAAAGTTCCCTATAAGGGTAAGCCCCTATAGTTAATTACATCTTAAATGACATGAATTATTTAAGAAAACTCTCGATAATGATCAGTGGTTCTGCTCTCAAGAATTTCAAAGTTTATGGTTTTCAAACAATTGGATTTTGGAAATTTCAATTAGGAATGGATCAAATTCGGAACAGTTATTTTCAGGAGTCCGAAGGAAGAGAAGTAGGACAAGTTGAGGATCCAAGATGAATCTTAGCAACTTCCCAAGCTATCCTATTGTTTAGCTTCAATTTAAGAGTATGTTTAATGTTGTAATCCTACCAATTTTTGTTAATTAGGACTTATATTCGTATGACACAATCATACAAATAGCCTCAAAGATGTGAGGGTTTATGTCGTATCAAGCGACTTCCTCGGAGTCCTAAGACCGGTTAGGGCTTAATTTGCATAACATGATTATACAAATGCCTAACGAAGAGTTGAGGATTTATTTTGCACTAGGCAAACTACCTCGAAATCCTCTGGCTTTGTTGTTTAAAACTAGGAAATGTTTTGCTGAAGTATATTCAAATTTTGTTGACGACGATGGCCGTGCTGCCCACTATGCTCCAAGCTCCTTGTTGTTGCAGAGGTTTAGTTTTAGAAGGTGAAAATCAGGGGATGAGAAAAGTGTCTTGGCTTAGAGAAAATCTTAAAATCCAAGTGTTTTTAATGTTTTAATTAAAACAAATCTTAAAGTGGTTTAAACAGAACTGATTAAGATCCCACGGTTTCGTCATCCCGACACCATTATTTTTATCGAATTCACTTAGTTCAGATGAATTTGCTAAACTCAACTGAATGAGTTCCACACTTTCATTTAGGCCAGTGAGAAATCCAGTTAGCAACACTTGGGTTACATCATCAGAGGTATTCTCGATCATTGATGAGACGTTTTAATTTAGTTGCAACTGTTAGTTTTGTTGTTACGTTTGTGATTAAATTTTGAGTTGTTTTATATTTTGGAATGTTGTGGATGTGAATTTTATCTTGTAGTGACTTTTAATTTAGTTTTGGTTTCGGTTTAGGGGCTATCCTAGAAGGTTTCAATTTTCATGCAACAATCTTGTTTAACATGCAAGAAAAAGTAAAGTACAGTGCATGTAAGTAAATTGTAATAAAATAAAAGCGTACCTGGAGGGTCTTCCAGTCATCCCAGTGCACTTAAAACACATGTTAAGGCATTTAAATATTTCAACAAGAACCTATGTAAAGCTAAGGGAAGGGTTTTGGTTGTCTACCAAATTCCTAATCCTATTGCTAGTCATCTCCTATGACGTCTAGGTTCTAGTGTTTTGTTTAAGGATGATTTTCTTCATCAAAGAACAATTAAATTCAATTATTCTTCTAAAACACTCCATCGTAACGAGGAAGTATTTAAGATGAATCTTAAACATCTTTTCGATACTTCAGGATTATTTTGAGTTAGAATGAATTTTATTGTATTGGTGAATTAATCATCGAGAGGATTTTAATTTTGTTTTGTTTCTTGCTTCGGTGAACTTAGGACATTTGAATATCTTATGTGTGAAGTGACACTTCACTTGATGCTTCATTTAAGAGTTATAACAATAAAAGCGATTTAAGAGCGAAGTAATAAATATTTTAATGATTTAATTTGATTTGATTTAATCATAAAAATTAATTAATGATTATTAAGTTTGGAATAGGGTTCGAATTATTTTAGATTTAATTTAAATCTTTACACTTTAAGTGATATTATATTTCAGATTAACTTTTTATGTTTTAGGTTTACTTATATTGAAAAAGGTGTTGAAATCTTTCATATGTTTTGATTTAACTCTTAATAATTTCATTTAAGTTTGTTGTTAAGTGATGTTAATTTAATTTAATTTAATTTAATTTGATTTAATTTAATTTAATTTTAATTTAATTTTAGTTTCAATATTTTTAATTTAATTTAATTTAATTGTTAAGGTGTTAATTTAATTTAATTTAAACTTTGACTTGACTTAATTTAATTTAATTTAATTTAACTCCAAGATTTTAAATTTGATTTTAATTATTGGACCATTTAACATTTTAAGCTTTAATTCATTTAAGGGTTATCTTCTTTTAATTTTTAATTTATTTAGTTTGGATTATTATTTTAATTTTTAATTAAGAACTAAATATTATTGAAGTGACTTATTTAGGGATTTTTAAATTAAAGAACAAATATCCTCTTAATAATATCCCTATTTTAATAATCCAAATTTTAAATATATTCTTTCCAAAATTTAGATTATTTAATTAATTAGAGTTTCATTTTGATATTTTTAAAGTGTTTAATGGATTTCTACCCTTTTAATTTCCCTAAGTTTCAATCATCCAAGATAAAATTAAAATCAAATATTTTACCCTGCATTTTGATTAAACCTAAAGTTTTAATTAAATGTTAAAATTCTTTAATTACTTTTATGCTCTGTTAGGCTTATTTATTTCATAACTCACTAAATTGAGCTCAAATGAATTTGAAATTTTTATGTCACCTCACTCACATGTCAATTAAGACACTAGATGAGAAAATGTGATTTTTCTGAATTTAATTTATTTATATAATTATTTTTAGTGAAAAATAAGGGTTTTCAATGGAAATTCAACAACATGACCAAGGCGAGGTTTCTGTCCTTAAGAAAATTATGGGATGTTTCTAATGACTAGAGGACCACTTGGATCAATTTTAGTGATTTTTTGAATTATATTTTATTTATTTTAATTATTTTGAATTTTAGAGTATTAATTAATTTTAAAATAAAATAAAAATTAAAAAAATATATTTTATATTTTTCTCAAATTTCTTTGACCTCAAGGAGTCTAGAGAAATAAATTTTATAATTTTTTTATTTTTGTTTGATTTATTAGAATTATTTTAGTGAAAAAGGTTGAAAATTCATTTTTTAATATTAAAAATTACATTAAGCCTTTAAAATTCAATATCTTATCCGAGGGACTTAGGAAAAATATTTGGTTTGTTCTAAGTGATTAAGAGTCAAAATGTGATATTTTTATGATTTTTAATATTTTTTTGATTTTTATTATTTTTTAATTATTAAAATATTAAAATATTGTGAAAAATCAACTTTTTTAGAAAATTATAATTTTAATTTTTCTGAACTCCCCTGATATCAGAGAAGCTCCAAAACTATTTTTGTGAATTTTTGAAAAGTATTTTTTGAGTTATGAATTTTTAAAGTTCCATTTTACTTATGAGGCTTAATTAATCCATTTGGTGGAGTTAATCAAGTCCAATTGATTTCAAAATTTTATGGTAGGTTCTCTGTATCCTAAAGATTAATGAAGAATTGTTTTCAAGTCAATTTGGTGTGCGATTAACCCTAATTAATTCAAATTCAATTTTGGGAGTTTAGGCCGATTAGTGTTATTATGAATGAATTAACTCAAAATATATTTTTCTTAGGGTCCCCTAGTCCTAGGAAGCACCACCAAATTTTCCTAGAATTTATTTTACAACATGCTAATTATTGGAATTAGAATACCTAAAACAGTGACATGAACTTGAAAAATCAATAACTTTTCACAGAGATGGTCTCTGACCTTAAAAAATTTAGGGAATATTCCCAAGATCAGAGGCTTCAAAAGCCCTATGGTCTCATGCAATGGTGAATTGTCTATGCAAATGGAGAATCAAAATATTGGAAACAGTAAATAAATTATTAAAAATAAAATACTCATCCAATTAACTTGATTTCTTTTCTACATTATTCTCCTCTGTTCACTGAGCAAGAGGGTATTTTTATTTTATTTTTGTGATTTTTATATGCAAAGATATAAATTTTTGAAGTTCTAGTATTTAAATAAATTCAAAAAATCCTAATTTTTTACTTATCCGACTCGGCGCCGTGTCATCCTCATCCAGATCGAAAGCCCACGCGTCGCTCCATGATTTGGCCCCTCCATTTGAGTCAGCGCTACGGGGGCCCACCATTTATGTACCATTGCGCTGTCCGGCTTGATCTCGACCATCCGCTCGATACACGAGCGATCCAACAACTCCTGGCCATCGTCTCCGACTGGTGTGCACTCGTGACCGTCCACACTAAAACCTTAAGATCTCACTCGATTCTCCATGGATTTTTGCGTTCTTATACTCTATTGATTTGTCTTGAAGAGACGAACACATCTAGATGGTTAAGGTGCATTGAAATCAACTCAAACTAAATGAAGAATCTCCAGGAGCTCGGGAGGAAGAGTGAGTTAATACCTTTGCTCAGAGAAGTGAAGCTTCGATCTGAGGTTTGTGTCACCTTCGATTGAGTCCAAGCAAGCTCCAGATGTAGTCTCTTGCTCTGGGGAAATGCCTAGGTAAAAAAGGGACCAAGGCCGATCACAAAGCTTGGAGGCTGGAAGCAATGACTGGCCTGGTGAAGGGGCTTTTGTTGGGGAACTTCTCCTCTTGGTCTGGTGAAGGTGTAGAGTCAATCAATTTGAAAATTGGCTCACTATGGTGAAGTGTCCTTGTTTTGGGCTTGAATTTCAACTCCAAAATTGGACTCACAGAGAGGGCTTTAGGGCTGGATTTCAGTGGGGATCAAGTTCTCTATTTCTGGAGAGGGATCTGGAGTGATTTTGGCAGAGGTTTGGTAAGGTTTGGTTCAACTCCTCTTTTGGCTGAGAGGAGGTGGTGCTTAAACAGGAATGTCTAGAGGGCTTCCCAGGGGGGTTTGAAGGCTGAGATAGCTGCTCAGAGGAGGAGAAGAAGAGCTCCAGTGGCCATTGAGGTTGGGACAGCTCAGTATGTGAGTTTTGAATTTTTTTTGGCTCAAATGGAGCTCTCGGGCATGGTGTTTTCCGGCGACCCAAACGGCTGGCCGACAGGGTTAGGTCACCATCAGGTCAGGGAGGTCATGGCTTGATGTTTGTGAGCTCAATTGGCTGTTGCCATGTGTAAAGAGGTTTGATTTAAGTGGAATGGGGGAGAGTGTATTTTGGGCTCATTTTGGTCCAAGGAATGGTTTAGGCTAGGTGCACCTCCCCAAGCCTTGACCTTGGGCTGGGAGGAATCATTTGGGTCAGCCAAGAGAGAGTGGTGAGGTTTCTTTCCATGGTGAGGTGGCTAAGCTTGGTTTAGAGTGTGACATGAATATGGTTAAAATGGCTTAATGAAGGATTAAGAAAGAGGCCCCCTCCATTTGCCATAAATGACATGGTGAGGGGTAAAGTGACTCCCATGGCTTGCATATGGCTTATGCATGGCTTCATGGCTTCATTTGGCTTGGGAAAAGATTTAGTCAATTTCATGAAAGGGGATTTTATGAATTTTGGCATTTTGGTGGAAATTTGGATAAAGCTTGATATGGAATTGTTTAATGATGATTTTGAAACTTAGGGGTGATATCAATTAAAGGTATGATGAGAAGAAATTGCCATGTGGGCTTTAGAACCAATTTTGGGCTTTTGGATTTGGTGAGAATGGGCTTTTAGAATGGTTTAAGAAAGTGGGCTTTTAGATTTTAAAATGGACTTTTGGATGAATGTTTTGTGAAGGACCATGCCAAATAAATGTTTGGTTTAGTTTAGGGATGCATCATGAGTGATTTGGATAAGGTTTGGTGTCATTTGGAGTTGAAATGGGTTCAATTTGGACTTTTTTGGTAAAGGGGCCAAAGTGGGTCAAATTGGGCTAACTTGGGCCAAGGTTGGGTTAAGGTTGGATTTGATGTAAAATTAATGTTGAGAAATGTTCATGGGAATGTCACAAAGAGTTTTCAACTTTGGTTGGGCTTTAATTTTGGGTTTGGGCCCATTTGGGTTAGGTTTGGGTTTAAGCCAAAAATGGGGATTTTTTACTTTGGGTTAGGCTTGGGTGGAGTTTAGGTTCAAATTTGGGGCAAATATTGTTATTTTTTTGTTTTTGGGGATATTAGGAAGGTTTAGGAAAATATTTGGGGTTAATTGGAGTTGAATTGGGTTGGTTTGGGCTAGGTTTAGGTCATGGGCCAAAATTGGGCTTTAGGCTTCAAATTGAAATTGGATCCAAATGTCAATCAAATTGGGCTTGGATTTAATCTAAATTGACATTGGGGATATTGAATTGAAGTTTAGAATTGAATTGGACCAAAATTGAGGTCAATTGGGTTGGTTTAGTGGGACATTGGGTCCACTTGTGTTAAGAATGAGTCAAATTGGGGGTTTCGGTGAAAGTGGGTTAAATTGACAAAATTGGTTTATGGTGTAGTTGAACAAAATAAAATTGTGAATATTTGGGATTTTTTTGGAATTTTATGGGAATTTTTGGAATTTATGGAATTTTTGGTTAAGAAGGGCATTTTGGGTATTTAGAGAGTATTGGGGGGTATTTTTGAAATTTTTGGTATAGTTGGCTAAGGATGATCAATTTGAGTGGGGGAAAATGTTTAGGATTGGTTTTGAGGAATTTTGGGTAATTTAGGCAATTTTTGCAGAATTTGGGCAATTTCAAGGGTATTTGGTAGGTTTAACGGGTATAGGGCCCCGGGGGTCAAAAATTGAAATTTTGGAAAAATGAAGATTGATTAAGTTTAAGTAAAATAGAATCATTTTGGTTGAGCCATGAAGCCATATCAAGCCCATATGAGCCATGAGAGGACTCATTTGAGGCATTCACTATGTTGTTCCTAACCCTCTTAGTCAAGGGCTTAGGGCTTGAGGACCATCCATATGAATCACCTACATGAGTCAGAGAGTCAAATTGGTTAAAGATAGTTTTAGGATTTGGAATGTGTGTGAAAGTGTAATGTGTGTGCAAGACCCTCACCAGACCAGGTCATCCAGGGTATTCCTAAGGCAAAAAAGTCCTATAGGGAACTCATCCTTTAAACCTCCACATTTGATTTCAACCCTCTAGGTGATTAGGGGTCTACAATCAAGCTTGTGCGCTTTGCAGGGAGTTAAGAAGTAGTTTGAATTTCTAAATGGTGGGTTCCATTTCTAGTCCTCTAAGATTAGTCAAAGGAAAAGCCTAAGGCTAGATCCTAAGTACTAAAGAGAGAAGTAAAAGACCTCACCAAAATTGAGGTCAACAGTGAGAGATTGCTTCTTCCTTTTCATTATAAAGAGAGAATTAAGTGTTGTGAAAAAGAGAGAAGAGGATTCAAAGGAACTTCAAGGGAATTGCATTGGGGAAGAGAAAGAGATAAGTTGTATTTTCTTTTGTGGTTTGTATGTCTTTTCTTTTATATATAAAAGCCATGTTTTATTGTATCTTCTCCATGAATTATGAATAGTCTCCCTTCTATTTCTTCTTACATAGAGATGTGATGATGGATTGATGTGGATTTGATGTGCTTTTAATGTAATGAAGAAATTGTGATGGTTTTTCATTTGGAACTTAATTTACTTTTCGATTTGGCCAATTGAAATGTTAAAATGTGTTGTTGAACATTAAGTTTGAAAGGATTTAATGTCCTACAACAATAATTAAAGATCCATTCAATTTCTATGGATGAATTGCATAGTTCATGGGAATTGAGTGCAAATAAATAGGGAAATATGTTTTGATGGACTTCAATGTGGAGATTCAGGGAGACAAGCTGAAATCCCAAAATTGGTTGTAAGATTAGTAACTAATATCAAAGGTTAGCCTTCGGGTGAAGGGTGAGTGGGAACTCTGAAGTGAGAGCTAGTATCCTCCCAGCATTGCCTTAGATTTAGTGACTAAACTTAGGATATGTCAATGTTCTTTTCTTGCTTAGAAGATGAGGTACTCTTTTAAGGGTAAAGAATCATCTATGCTCCTATTTGACATAATAACATAGATAATTGTTCCATATCAATCCACACATCATATTCTCATTGCAAGAGGAAAGATACTTTTCTCATATATCGAAAACCTTTCAAATACTTAGCTTAGTGTGTCTGTTAGTTAATTCTAGTTTTAAAGTTGTTAGAAGTAATTGTAGTTTAGTTAATTGTTACTGTTTTCTGTATAGTGATAGTAGTAGTAAGTGTTAAACCTCAAGTGTTATTTAAATATCAGATTTTAGTGCTATATTATATATTGAGAAACGCTTTCTTATACTCCGAACTTCCTTGTGGGATCGATAATCAGGACTCCATTAGAGCCCTGTATTACTTGATACAATACGTATACTTGTGTTGAATGCTTGGACTTAAAAAAAATCATTATAAATATATAAATTTGAGTTCATAAATTCTTGCAAAATATAAGTTCGCCGCATCACTTGTACAGATAAGGGTCATCCCATAAATAAAATTTAGCATCACGCTTAAATTTTTTCTGCTATTGCATTGTTAAATCAGTTGGTAAAATATTACTAACAATGTAGTTCACAATATTAACATACCACGGTAAATTTCGTTCAATAATATTATATAATTGCTCATCAGGAAAAGTTTCAGTTATTTCCTTTTCAAAGTCATCCAGATTAGGTTGTTAAAGTCTAGATAAATGATCAGCTATTTGATTTTCGACCCCTTTTCTATTAACGATCTTAAAATCAAATTCTTGGATTAAAAACATCCATCAAATTAGACTTGGTTTTGCATCCTTCTTTTGCATTAAATATTTAATGACAGAATAATCAGTATGCACCATACATTTAGTTCCAATCAAGTAAGATCTAAATTTTTCAAAGGCATAAATGATTGCTAATAACTCTCTTTCGGTAGTGGTGTAATTAATTTGAGCATCAGTAAGTGTCTTACTAGCATAGTATATAACTTTAAACATTTGGTCATGTCTTTGCCCTAAAACAACTCCAATAACATAATCGCTCGCATCGCACATTAATTCAAATGGTTTCTCCCAATCAGGTGAAACTATTATACGTGCATCGATTAATTTTTCCTTTAATAGATCGAAAGCTTTTAAGCATTCATCATTAAAATTAAACTTTCTATCTTTTCCAAAAGTTGGCATAGAGGCTATCGACTGTAGAATTTTACATGTCCCAAAAAGCTTCTTACCCCTCTCACAGTTGTTGGAGGTGGTAATTTCTCTATAATTTGAATTTTTGTAGGGTCTACTTACATGCCATATTCAGATATTTTATGCCTAAGCACAACTCCTCCTACAACCATAAATTGACACTTTTTCCAGTTTAGGACTAAACTTGTTCTTTCACATACCTTTAAAACTTTTTCTAAGTTGCATAGGCATGCAATAAATGAATCTCCAAATACTGAGAAATCATCCATAAACACTTCTATTCCATCGTTAATTAATTTGCTAAATATGGATGTCATACATCTTTGAAATGTTGCAGGTGCATTACATAATCCAAAGAGCATTCTTCTAAAAGAAAAAGTTCCATAAGGGCTGGTAAATGTAGTCTTCTCTTGATCCTCAAGAGCAATAGGTATATGATGATAACCAGTATATCCATCCAAAAAGCAATAGTACTTGTGTCCAACAAGTCTGTCTAGAATTTGGTCTAAAAATGGTAAAGGAAAGTGATCTTTTCTGGTGGCAGCGTTTAATTTTCTATAATCAATACATATTCGCCAACTAGTGACTTGTCTTATCGGTGTAATTTCATTTCGATAATTTATGTCAACATTCACTCCTCCTTTCTTAGGAATACAATGAATGGGCTTACCCAAACACTATCAGAAATAGGATATATAATTCCAGCATCTAACCACTTTAAAATCTCGTTTTAACCACTTCTTTCATAATTGGGTTCAATCTCCTTTGTGGATCAACTCTAGGTTTATTTTG
The DNA here is from genome assembly GCA_022702705.1 of Papilionanthe hookeriana x Papilionanthe teres. Classification (NCBI taxonomy): domain Eukaryota; kingdom Viridiplantae; phylum Streptophyta; class Magnoliopsida; order Asparagales; family Orchidaceae; genus Papilionanthe; species Papilionanthe hookeriana x Papilionanthe teres. The sequence continues at coordinate 101,080,429 of CM040425.1, forward strand.
TTCATCAAATAAAATTCTATGCATACAGATCAATTGACTGATTCCTTTAATATCAGCTATGGACCAACCAAAAGCCTTTTGTATCTTTTTAGGGTGTCCAATAATTTTTGTTCTTGATATTCAATTAAATCCGAAGATACAATGATTGATAAAGTAGATGATTCTCCTAAAAACATATACTTTAGATTATTAGGGAGAATTTTCAGCTCGAGTTCAGGAGGTTTAATGATAAATGGAATTAAATTTTTATCTTCATTTTCCATATCATCCAATCTTTCAAATTTTTCCTGAACAAATTCTAACTTTTCATTTGACACTCCATCATATTTAAAAATAGTACACAGTTCTAGAAAACTAGCGAGATGTAAATTATGATCTTCATTAGATTTCCTCCAAATTAATTATTCTGTATTATTTGGATAATAATAGGTTTAAGCTCAAATGAATTAGCAACAACATTAGGATTTTGGATATTTAAGTAAATTTCATCCGATGTTGGGTTAGCATAATCTCTTAAAGGTCTTGGTATATTTTTCGTTTTGATTGTTTAGAGTATTCATCATTTTGTGAGGATTTGCAGATTATTTTTGTTATTTTCGAATTTTTCTAATAGTATGCTCTAATTCAGAATCGTAAGGCACTAAACCTATAGATCCGATACTATGCATACAAACACAATAAAACACACTAACAATAAACAGACACACACAATTATGACTTGCAATTCAAATATAAGATTTCAAATACTACAAAATTAAATTTTAACAGTTACTCTTTTTTTTTTTTGTAAATATAAGATTCCAAAAACTTGGTGTGAATTTTTTTAGTTTTCGTAAATTAATGAACTCAGATTTATATATATATTCATTTAGTTTTATAATGAGTCACACAATTAAACACAAGTATACATATCGCTCAAGTAATACAGGGCTCTAGTGGAGTCCTGGAATATCGATCCCACAGGGAGGCTTCAATATTATGATGTAGCACAAAAATCACTTATCAAATCACAGCAGAATTGCAAGTAAGTTTAATTCTCAAAATAAAAACAAACAATTATAGTTATTATTTCTAACTAAATACTTTATAAACTCTAGCAAGTTAAACTAACACAAGACTAAATTTATAATAAAGTTCAGTTGCAAGAAAGAGTCTTCCTCCTTTACAATCATAATGTGATGATTATTATGACATAGATCAGTGATGCAAATGTATTGTGCCAAATTAGAGAAATTACTTTCTTTACCCATATTTCAGCTTATAAAGAACATTGGCTAATCCTAAGTTTAGTCCCCGAATCCATGGTTAGGATAGGAGGATACTAGCTCTCACTACAGAGCTCCCACTTCCCTTCACCTAAAGGCTAACTCTCACTTCAGTTTCCAAACATTAGGACCAAATTGAAGATTTCAGTCGGTCACTCTAAAATCTCCAATTCTACACCCATCAAAGTATATTTCCCTATTTATTTGCACTCAATCCCCATGAACTAATTCTGTCATTCATGGACATTGAATGTGACCTTCAAATTTTGTTGTGGAACTCATAATCCTTTTGGAAAATATGTTTCCCAACAAGTTTTAACAATTCAATTGGCCATATCAAAAAGTAAATGAAGTTCAAAGTGAAAAGGTCATCACAAATTCTCTATAATAAATCGACACTTCATTTCCATAACACAACATCAACACATCACATGGAAAGGAGAAAGACAAAGAAATATACTCAAGACTCATGAGGAAAAGATGACAGAACATGGATTTTATACATAAAAACAACGTCATACAAACAGAGTAAAGTAAATACAACTTATCTCAAACTCTTCCCCAAGCAAATCTTAAGGAATTCCTTTGACTCCTCTTCTTTCTTCACAACAACACATAATTCTCTCTTTAGATGAGTAAGGAACAAGAAATCTCGCACTTTCCTTCTCCTCTCACACTCTTTAGAAGAGAAAAACACAAAACCTAAACTTCCTAAACTAAGGGAGAAGACACTCTCTAAACTCTAAACTACTCTCCTTTCTTCTTCTCTTCTCTTTTCTTCTCTTCCCCCTCTTCAAACTTAACTCCAAAAGTGTTTAAATTTGGCCAAAACTGAATTCTCAAGAGTTTCCTCAAGCAAACTTTCAAAATCCATCCAAAAACATTGAATCTAGTTTAAAATCAGGATAGGGCACGGTCCGACGCTGGATAGGGTGTCGTTTGGCGCATTATTCTGCCAAAACAGTCGCAACTCTCTAGAAAGTAATGCGATCTGGTGCTAGTTTAATAAATGCACTTTTGTCCCCTTTTGCTTCAAATTTTCTCCTTTTCGCTTACTTTTGCTCCAAAGGCCTAAAATCATTGTTCCTGCATGAAATCACCAAAATTACATTCCTTTAAAATATAATATCATCAAAAATAGGTATGAAATGTATAGTAAAAAACTATCAGATTTTCAGTGGATCTCACCTCCCCTCTCCTTGCAATTTTTGGCCAACCCAAAAAAAGGCATAGAAGGTGCCATTTTATAGCCAAAGGAAGAAGAAGAAGAAGAAGAAGAAGAAGATCCACAACCTACCTATGTGTAAAAAACCTTGGTCCATAAGGTATGTAGCCATTAAACCACCATGAAATGATGGTCAAAAGAAAAATCACAGCAAGACATGACTATTCCATGGAGAAGGTGATGGGATGGAAGCTAGGAGAGATTCTTCCATGGATTAGAGAGGAGGAAATCACATGGAAGAGGAGGAAGCCATGGCTTTTTTCGCAAAAAGGACGGGGCTGACATCAGTTTCGCGAAATAGAAGGGGGGGAGCTGCTAGCTTTAGGCGTGGGTTAGCTTTAGGTTAGGGATTTGGGTGTTTAAAATGTAACTTTTAATTATTTAAAAGAAAACACGCCAAATTTTGAGCCGTTTTCACTTGCCCAAAATCATAGCAAGTTATATGTACTTTCCTAGTAATTTCGATGTTCTGGAAGCAATAGCACAGTCCATTTTGCGATCCAAGGTCGTTCAGACAACTTCATCGTCGAGCCGGTCAAAAGCACGTCGAATTCGATTGGTATCGAAACTCTAGCTCGTCCTCGATCAGTTTGAAAATTAGATTTCAATTTTGAAAAATTGTGAAGTATTAGAAATTTTTGGGAATTTTTTGAAATTTTGGAATTTCGGGTCAGGAGGGGTATTTTGGTCAATTTGTGGATTTTGCGGTAAGTGGTCAAAAGGCTAAACTAAAATCTTGAGACATTTTAAAATGAAATTTGGAATCAAACGACAGTGTCCTAGGGCATTTCTGACCAATGTGAAAGGTTTTATGAAGCTCGGAGCGCTTTTTAAGTATCAGCCATTTTTAGTGTCGAGGAGCCCAAATGTAGTCGGAAGTATGACATGTTTACAGTCAAATTTCTCAGTATGATGAAGGGAACGCTCTGGAATGGTTTTTTGGAGAGCTTGGGTAATTCTGGACTAATTTGGAAATTGGGGCCTTTTAAGGGGCAATTTGGTAATTTTGGGTAAAAAATGAAATTTTGGGGAAATTGAAATGGCTTGAGGGTAAGAAGAATGGGAACTTTTTGGCTGAGTAAAACCCTCTTTTGGTCCTCTATAAGTTGGTCCTAGCCATTTTAGCCATGGTCTTAAAGTTGGTGGGACCACCCATATGAGTTTTCAAAGAGTTAAGGAATTAAAGTGGGATGTGTTTGGTTTAACATTTTGAGTATAAAGTGTAATGCGTAGGTGTAAATGTTGGTGTGAATGTGCTCCAAACCTCCCAGGGTTTATCCTAAGGACTGACCACCTATAGGAATCCCACTTAGACTTTCTTATGCTTGGTCTCTTCCTCTCAAAAGTCAGAGGTTAGGCCTTAAGCATATGAAAATTACAAGTGAGGGAAACAAGCAAGTGGAATTTCTATGTGGTAGTGTTCCATTGCTAGTCTTCTAAGAAAGTCACCAAGAGAGTCCTATGGATAGACCCTAGGCTATCTAAGGAGAGACTAAACCTCAACCAAAAGTGAGGTCAACACATCATTGACAATTCTGAATGCTTGCATGACGTGTTTTGATTGGAGGATCTTTCCACGTTGTCATTTTAGGTGGCCCGTAGTTTAGTCCTCTTTGTATGGATAACTTGCTGTTCAACTTGTTCGATGCCATCCATTTCTGACACATGGAAGACATCGGTTCATCTTCCTTACGAGACGATTAAATGAAGGCCATTCATGATAAAATCATAGTTTCTCCCACGATTCTCCATGAAATCTCACAAGGTTTGTTCCTAAAGATTCATCTAACATAGACAAACACATTTATAAGGTTGATAAAGTATAGTGAATTCATCTCTTTCACAAAAGACCAAACCTGAGGTAAGTTTTAGGTTTTTGATCCATAACCTATCCCAAGAGGTGTGGTCTCTATTGAGCACGATAAACATGATCACTTGGACCTCACAAAGCTTTTCCTTAGCTTAATTTGAAGTGAAATCGGTTCTAGCTATGAACTAGGCCAAAATGTGGCTCAGCTTAGTCTTAAGCTAGGTTATGGGGCTTAGGGCAGCTCAATTTTGATTGGGAATGTCTTCGTGAAGCTTAGGTAAGCTTTTGGGAGAGTTAGTTTGCAATTTTGGTAGGGTTTATTTCACACCCAAAATTTACCCTAGATATGGGTTGGAAGAATAGGTTTTTTGGTCATGGAAAAGACTTGGAAGTAGGGCGTTTCAATTACCTAGACCAAGGGGAAAATTTTTTATCTTAGGAGCCAAAGGTTTTAGAGACTGTGTGAAAAGCTTATCTTTCTTTCATGGCTCTTGAGTTTTTCTTTTTTATGGCCATGGAAGGGCAGGGAAGAGCAGAATGTAACCTTAGGGAGCCCTTGTGACTCCTCAGAGAGGTTAGCAGAGGCATGGGAAGAAGTCAGGGATTATGATTCCCATTTTGGCAAGATTGACCATAGAAGGTTCAATGGAGAGGAGAGAGGAATGCTCTAACATAAGAGCATTGAAGGGAGAATAGGTGAAGTTTGTTGAGCTTGGCAGAGGTCTCCCTTGACCCAAGCATGAGGGGACTTAGGTGAATTGGACTAAAATGCCAAGTGTGAGGATGGGTAGTAATGCATAACTTCCTTTGTCCTCTATTTCTCTTTTTCTAATTTTTGATTTTAGTTTTTTTGGAATATAGTTAGGTTGTGGGTCATCATATAACATGATAGATTATCTTAGGTTATGGTTGAAGCATTTAAGGATGGACCATGGGCTTGAAGCATGGGCTTAGACCATGAGCTTGCACCATGGGTTAAAGCCTTGGACTTTACGTTTTGAGCAAGGGTTTTAAGGCTTAAACCAAAGCCTAATAAATCTTAAATTTATTCTTTAATTAATTAATTAATTGGTAGAATGAAAAGTTGACCATATGATCATGGGTTGACCATGGTGGTTTAGGGTTGACTATTTGACCATGGGCTGACCATTGGACTATGGGTTGACCATTTGACCATGGTTTGACCACTAGACCTTGGGTTGACCATTGAACAATGAGTTGACCATTTGTCCATGTTATTGGCCATATGGTCCAATGCTAACCATGTGGTTAAAGATTGGGTGGGGAAGATGAAATGATTAATTTTCATTTTGACCAATTCAATGTGCCATCGAAATTAGGGTCAAAAGAGTACATTAGGGGTTTAGTCTGATTTTAGGGTTTGGTTGGGTTAGGAGGCCACTGGTGAGGGCCAAAGATCAATTTGGCTAGGTCCCTTTCTAAGGTGAATTTGGTAGTCATAGTGGTCCCTAGGGGTTTCAGACAAGTTTCTAGAGTTTCAGACTTATTTAGGGGGACCTAGGGCGGACAAACAACTCCCAGGGCTTTTAGATTGATCTAAGTGATCTGAGGCATGTCTTGCCACTAGTAGTCAATTTGGTTTCTCATCTGGTCAAAACTCTAAACCCACTCAACCAAGGGTTGGGGACATGAGCTTGCAATGGTGAGATCCAGGTATAACACTAATTTAGAGTTATGTCTAGGTGGTTGGAATGAGTCCTCACAAAAGTGAGGTTAGCACTCATTCATTTGTTAAATGTTATTTATAATAATAAAATATAGAAAATTTAATTCACATCATTCGACCGTCTGTTCCCGTTTTGAATAATTCCAAGTTCCGGGCTCGGTTGTGGCATAAAGCACTTTCAAAAGGTCATTTTCTATGTCAATTAAATGTGCTAAAACTAATAAATTTTAAAATTTTGTGAATTTTCAAGTTTAAGAGAACTTCTTTTAAAAGAACTTTTTGAAGATGACCCCAAATAAAAAAAATTAAAGAATATTTTCTAAAATAAAAACCAAAGCCTTCTTTCAAAAAATAAAATTTTAAATCTTTTAAAGAATTAATTAAAGCAAACCACCATTCAAAACAAAACTTAAACAACCTTTTTTAAAAATAAATTGAAATCATTTTAGTTAAAATAAACTCAAAATCTTCGATAAAAGTTTAAAAGGTTCAAAAACTTAAAGGAAATACAAATAATCTTCTAACAAAATTCAGCCTTTATTTTCAAATCTAAATCATTAACTTTTAAAATTTTTGATAAAAAAACCTTAATTTAAAATTTTTAAGATTAACTCAAAAACCTTTTAATGAACCTTAAATTAAACTTCTTCTTAAAACTTTTTAATAAAACATTTAATTTAAATATTTTAAAATTAATATGCCTTAATTTAAGATCTTTAAAAATGAATATCTTTTAGCAAACAACTTAAAAACTTTCATTAAAATGTTTTAATAGAACTTTAGCTTAAAGTCTTTTAAGATTGAAAACTTTAACAAACCTCAACGTAAAATCTTTTATCAAACCTAAAACTGAAAACTTCAAATTAAACACAAAATCCTATTAAAAACTATTCAAACTAAAATTAAATCTAAAGCTATTTGTCAAACAAAACTAAAACAAATTTAAAGGAAATCCAATCTAAAGTAGTTCTTCAAACAATCTTTTAAGACCAACCTCCCCCTTGAGCTCAATAATTAAAACATCAAACTTACATAAGCTTTGTAAGTCTCTTTTCAATAGTTTAGCCTAAGAAAGACTTATATATTCATAAGTATAAATATCTCTAGAATGATTATGTTCATTCCCAAGAGCATCTGATTTCATAAGCTTAGCCTTTGTGTATATAAGTATTGGACCATTTCAAATAAATATATTTTATACATAAGTAAGTTCATATTGCTTACACACTTTTCATGATAAAAACCTTTTAGAAAAATTCCTTTTTATATGTAAACGACAATATATTTTGTAATCATATGAATTAAACTTCAATATGAAGAGTATAAGTATGAATGGTTTGAGTCTAATTTTTTCAAAGATAAGATTCAAACGCATGACAACCCTAAGAATTAGGAACATGAACATTTTGGATATAATACTCAATAAAATCAAAACCCTTCAAAGTAAAACCAAATTTATCACATCAACCAACAAACTAGGATAATTGAAACTCAAAACCCTTAGAAGAACTCTAATTTTCACTATAATCGACAAATCTAAGAATAAAAAAGTCATGAGTTAATTATTGAACCCTAATAATAATTAAAAATGACCAACTCTAATTTTCACAACCACCACCTTGGTAGGTTCAAACTTTCAACCCTAGGTTAGCCAACATAGAACAAAATCTTGAACTACACACTCCCTTAAGCCTAGGTTAGTTTACTAGGTACCTAAACATCAGAATTATGGATTGGGACCTATAAAATAAATAGTCTTATTGCCTTGGACTATAGGGGTGCCCTAGGAGGTAGTAACCCATGGTTACTAACAAAGGTACCCCAAACCATTAAAACATAGAAAAGGGTGGGTACTTTGGTCATCGCTGTGACAATAAGGGAGACCTTCTATTATTTAGTTGGTAAATAGTGTAAGGATCTTAACGCACCCGGGATGCTGGAGAATTATAGGCCTTGATTGGGGGTGTTTTTCTCAAAATTTAGGTTAGTCCACATATTTAACCTCGTTTATAAAACTTTTGTTGGTTAAAATTTCACCTCAATCTAGAAATCACCTTTCCTTTTATACCCTTGGTATAGGGTCAAAATTAAATTCAAATAAAATGAACCCAATTTTAAATCAATCTCAACTCAACTCCAAATAAATTAACTCAGTTTTAAATCAAATCAAAAGTAATTCTGAATTAACTCCTAATTAATTTCATATCAAGCACAACTCAATACAATTCCCAAATTCAAATCTGATCTATTTAACTCAAATCAAATCCAAGCATTCAAATTAAAGCTCAAATCCAATTTGATTTGCCCTTATTTCAAACCCAAGCTCCAATTCAAATCTCAAATCTCAAATTTGATATCCAAATCTAATTTTTGATCTTAATTAGGACAAACCCAAGAATTTGAAAATCTTAAAACTCAAATTAAAAATTTTAAACCTGAATTTGAATTTAAAGAAACCTTAATCAAATGATAACCTAACTGATAAAATATAATAAATTAATCAAATTTAACTTAATAAACTTTAATTAAACTTCTTATATTTCAATAAACCTTAACCTTAATCAATCTCACTAAACTTTAATAAACTTTAACTAACTTAAATAAACTTCAATAAACTTTAGTAAAATTAAATAAAATTTAACAAACTTTAATAAATTTTAATAAACTTTCACAAACTTAAACACATTTTAACAAACAATTACAAATTTAAATAAATTTTAAGAAACAATAATAAATTTAAATAAATTTTAGCGAACTTAAATAAATTATGACAAATCTTAATAAAATTCAATCCTAACCAATCTTAATTAACTTTAATGAACATAAATTGAATAAGTTTCAACCAACCTTAGTAAAGATCAATAAACTGTAAATCTTTCAAGTTAAATCCAAAAATATTTTAATAACGGACTTAATAATCCTTAAATGAATCTTAATAATCTTTAAATAAATTTTAATAATCTTAAAATAACATTTAAAATAAACCTAAAATAAAACCAATAATCTTAATAAATATAAAATAAAAATCATTTTGAACAAAAAATTTTAATCAAACACAAAATAAACAAAATTAAAGAAGTTGTCTTTGTGGCGTGAACATACTCGATGTTGGTGTAACCACATATTCTCTAGCACATAGTGATCATAGAGGCAGTGTGACCATGCTATTTTTTGGCATAACCACATCACATTTGGCAAGACCACATTCAAAGACGACGTAGTTACATTGACCATATAGAGAAGACAGTGTAATTATGCCCCATTTAGGCATGGTTACGCTATTTAGCTCCCTTTAATTCGTACTATTCTCGCTCCGTACCACGTGATTAACCTTCTATAACCTCAAAACACCACAAATAACCTTCCACAAGCATAAAATCATGAGAAATAAGGAAGAAATTGTATAACTTAATGCAGGAAAATATGTAAATTTCCTTATGTCAACTATGCAGTGGATGATTGATCCATGAATAACAAATGATAAAGGTTGAAGCTTTAAAAAGTTCTCTTATTGCAAATATTAAAATCAAACTATTAGCTTTTATACCAAGATTTTCTTAGCCTTAAAAGGGTGGATTAAGACTCATTTATTGTGACAGGTGTTTAAAGATTTTTGGAAGAACATTAAGTAAGTTATAGAATTTTTATATGGTATTTAAGCTACGGTAATTGAGTTAGCCAAGGACATAAGAAAAAAAAATCTAATTTTATCTACCCTATAAGATTTTACCTTTAAGTTTATGGACTATAGGAACATGTAGGACACGAATGCTTCTATTACTTGTATGTTAAGTTTAGGGACATCAATTTTGAATTTTTGGAAAGAATCTAAAAGAATTTGGGTGAAAGCTATACCAAGTCTAGATCAAGGTACATAAATTGAGCTAAATTTGGTTAGTTTTGAAATATGTAAGTAATTTTGGAAGTTGACAAAATTTTACATGTTAAGGTAATATGTGGAGTTTTGATCTGATGTCTTTGGTTGGAATCTAAGGAATTTGAGGTGTTGGAAGGAGATGAGTCAAATTAGGTATGTCTTACTTTTGGTTGAAGAAGACTTATAAGAGAATTATAAATTTCTTCCTTACTACAAACAGTGGAAAAAGTTATAGAAAAAGGCTACTAATGTTGGTTATGGAGTAAGAGCAATGGGAAAATTGATTAATAATAATAGGATACTTACATTTTCCACAAAGGATAGCCCAAGAAGGCTAACCATAAAACTCATAATGATGGGAAATTTTAGTTGTCCAGCATAAAATCCAAGATATAATAATCATCATATTTTTTTGATTAAATTTAAAATTTGAAATTTTTAATTAAAATAAATATTTAAAGAAATATATTAGGTGTTTGAAAAAAAAAATTAAAAGAAGAAATTTTAAAGAGAGGTTCAATCAAATTTTAATTTTAATGAATGAGTGATTGCCCGCCACCTTTAGAATAAAGGAAAAAGTTAACAAAAGGAAAAAATGTTATAATCAAAGCCTCTTACAAGGAGAAAAAGATTAAAAATTTAATTTTTAACTTCGAAAATTAAATAATGCATACATATTCAAATTTATAAATACGAATCTCTTAATTTTTGCCTGTTGCATGATTCTTTCTTAACCTTAATTTTGATGTTATGTTGGGGCTATCACAGTAAATTGCTCTCATCTTGAACCCTTAATCTTTGATTTGGTAGTGTGGCCATAAAAAGCAATAAATTTAATATTCTACCTCAAATTAAAGTCTTAAAAATTTAAAATATATAACTTCACTAATCGTGGGAAATTTACAAAATGATGGTTGAAAGTTAGACCATAATAGTTAACTATTAGTGGAAAAAAATTTTCCGAGCTGCGAGATTATAAGATGTAGGAGATATCGATATATTAAGAAAATGAATATACTAGCAATTTTTTATTTGAAATTTTATTGAGAGTTTTGCCATTAGTTATGACTCTTTTTAACATCAACTCAAAATAATATATTGGACATGCCTCTCAAAACAATAAAATAACTGGGAATTTGGCTAATTAAAGTTATAAATTATCAAGTATTTTTTATAATGTCATTTTGTTGTTAATTTGGTTGGGTTTATTACAGATGAATTGAGCTAATTAATCATCAGTTTCATTGTTGCATTGCATATACATGTGTAACTGTGGTTTAGATGTATGAAATCCTTCATTGTTACGCTCTCAAATAAACATATACTGAGCTAGGGGGGATTTTGAACTCTTCAATTTTCATAGAAAATGGAGGCTAAAGTTAAATTTGAATGCCTTCGTATAGTTTTGATGTTTAAAATCCTTCATTTACTGGGTTTTGAGTTCATATAATAGCAAAAGAGATTCATAGATTTCCAATTATATAATATATATAGTACTTCTAAAGATAATGTTATAGTATCTCAAGTTTTTGATTTATTTTGGATGACTAAAATTGCATTTAGTTTCAAATCAGAGTAATTTTATAAACAAGTAGAATTAGCACAGTTATTGAATGACTTGAATTATATTTGTATGGATTGAAGCCAACAGAAGTATATGTCTGGATTTATTATTATTATCATTATTACTTATTCTGCTATTGAAAGTTCTCTTAAGAACTAGCAACACAATTTGTCCATTATGATAGCTATCCAAATCACACAACACAATGTTTTGCTATGATAGAAGCAATGTTATATTCAAGTTTGGTTATGTTTGAATAAGATAAATCTTAAAAGTTCTTCACCATAAAAAATTCTGAAAAATAACAAAAAAGGTATCATAGCTTGAAAACAGCACATAACATTCACCTTAACAAAACAAATCCCTACCATAACAAGTAAACAAATATATCTTCTTGGTCTTCCTTCACGATTTACTTATTTAAAACTTTCTCAATGATTTCGATGAACTTTTCAGGTGAAGTGATCTGTGGAAAATGGGCATTATTCTCAATATTCTCCAACGATGACTTCCCCTTCAGCTTGCTCTTCATATAATCCCCAACAACAATTGGCACGACATTATCTTTAGTTCCTTGAATTATGGTGCAAGGAACTGTAACATGCTCAAGAACATGCCTTTGATCGCTGAGGAATATCATCTTGGCTAGAGGAAGAGCTGCCTTCTGATTCATTCGTTTGAAGGACTCGATGAGCTTCTGCAAGGAAATGTGATCTTCTATGCCCGAAGCTATGGGTGTGAATTCTTCAGCCCATGCTTGAAAATTTGTTTTGATTTTCCCCAGAATGTTCTCCACCTCAGTGAGCTCAAATCCTCCTCGGTAGTCATCAGAGTTTATATACCTTCATGGCCATATATATGTTAGCTTAAGCGGCGTAGTTTATAATTACAAGGGGAGACATCATGTGCTCAAAGGGAGCATGTAATAAGCCGCTTTAAACTTACAACTTGTTGGTTCATATAACGCCTATCCTGATCATAATATTTCATGTTCAACTGTTGCATTTTAAATTAATAAAATCTTCAAGATACATTTGTATTTTATAAGCCGTTGTAATAGGACGATCGGGCATAAAAAATAAGCTGAATAATTGTATTTTGTATAGCAAGTTGTTGCTTGCAATTATGCCAAAATTCAACTTTTTGCAGTATGTTAGTGAGGCATAATGAGAGTTCACTAGATTTCTATATTACAATCGATATATACAAGATATTTTAAGTGGATTGCTAAACATTTTTTTTATTTTGCAAAACAATAACCTTTAGATATTGCAATCTAATTGATCAAATAAAAAAAAATTTATGTTAGGATTCAATTAATGCACTCTTGAGCCCAACGATGCTTTAAAAAAAAAGGTATAATGAATAAAGGTTATTTCAATATATTTTATGTTTCATTCTAAAATTGTAAGATATATATATATATATATATATAAAATTATTTTAAAAATTTTAAAAATATGTTTTCTTAATTTTATGAAAAATCTTCGTTTGAGTTATTAAGATTGCTTATAAAAATCGAAAATATGTCTTATATTTTGAACAAAATCCCCACGAATTCAAAAATTATGTATCGCCCTTAAGAGCTTATACATATTAATTTAATGTCTTTTTAATGGTGGGCCTGTCGTTAAACAATGCGCATGTACTTTCATTTCATTCCTCTAAAAGTAAAATATAACTTAAATAACCTTATCCAGGAATCGTTGGTAATTTAAGGATAAATAAATGTCATCTTGATAATGATTGACATATCATTGGTTTGATTATAATCTAAAAGAGCGTTACAGGTTATAGACTTTTATAAAACGATCATCATCAACTTATTGATCATTAAGTATATGTTCTTCCAAAGTGAATTTTTTAGAAATAGATTTATTGATAATATAAATATATTTTCAGAAAATATGGTATGATCCATATAAGAATAAGATATTAGCTTTTCTATCATATTTCTTACCCATCATGCCATGGTTATATGTATATACAGCGAATATTAGTTAGTATTATGATGGTATTGATATTACAGTGATATTTTATCACTGTACTACCATAATAACACTAGATACCATCAAATACTATCAAATTCATATTTATTCACACCTATTTTAATATTTTTTTCACACACAAACATAAGAAAGTAGTGCAGAATTTTTCTTGTGATGTACAACTTTAACTTACCGCGGCGAGGTGCCGACGAGCACAAGTTGGCTGAAGAGGTCTGGCCGTTTGATAGAGGCCGAGCAACCAACCATGCCGGCCATGGAGTGGCCGACAAAGACGACATCCTTTAACTTATTGTCGTCCAGGAGAGCGATGAGATCGTCAGCGAAGGCTTCGAAATGAAAGTCCTCATGTGAATCAAAGGCTACCGGCGGATCGACCGCGGCTGAGTAACTCCAGTCGAAGAGGAAAAGCTGATAACTCTTAGATAGCTCGGGGACAACTCCATCCCAAACTGCTTGGCTTGCCCCATAGCCATGGGAGAGGACTAAAGTTTTTTCTCCAGTGCCTATTAGTCTTGAATTCATGGTGATGGGCTTCAAACACACATACACAGATGGAGAGAGGGAGAGAGGGAGAGATAGGAGACTATGAGGAATTTTTTGATGTAGTACTGTTATATATGACAAGTAGAGGGGAAGTGGTTATCATCTTTGATGTAAAATATTTATTTTATTTTATACTCATTTTTTTTTGCTTAATACAATACAACTGATTGGTTGATCATAAAATAATAATGAGCAGGGGCTTTTAAACTTCAAATCTAATTGGAGATAAGTATAATATTATAGTATCATATTAAATTTCAAACCAAATAAAAATTTATTATTCATGTCTGTATTTAAAATTTATCTTTTGTAGGGTAGTGTTTCTTCGCACCAAAGGTCGTACACCAGGACAAAGAACAAAATGTCTTATTATTATTTAATTCTACAGTGTTAAATATAGCATTTCATATTTTTCATATGCATATCGTATAGTTTTCATGAATTTAGTACATATGTAATATATAGAATATAATATTTATAAATAGAACAGTTAAGTTTGAATATTATTTAAAAAATATTATTATTAATAACTTGTTTTTAAATGAAACGAAACTTTTTTTATATAAATTTTGGTATCTTGACCTTTATATATATATATATATATATATATATATATATATATATATATATATATATATATATATATATATATATATTAAATTTAAGTATCCAATATTTAAATAATTATATGTTATCTTTTGAGATACCTTTTCATTGTTAGTTTAAGAGGAAAGAAAATTGTTTTATAAAGCGTGAAGAAACAAGTTATAGTTTAAGAAGACATGCGTTACATATGCATAATTTAATTTTGAAGGGAAAAGGGTAAGGCAACTACACACACAGGGGGCATAGTCAGGAATTTTACTTAATTAATGAGGGCACAAACTATTCTTTTCAAAATACTATTAATTGTTAAATCCTTTTTAGGCACTCAGGGTCCTATCATATTCGTGAGTATATATAATTCAGTAAAAAATCATGTATCATGAAAAGTGTACACTAAAAATGAAGATCAGAATGAGAATCTAGATTATAAAGGAGATCCAGTTCTAAATGTGGGAAAAAAACATCCCTCTTTCCTAATTTCTCTCCCTTTTATACAAGCCAAAAAAAAAAAAAAAAAATAAAAAAATAAAAAAATAAAAAAACTATAAACTATATACTAATCTCAATAGTTCACCTCATACTATAGTATTGACCTTTTTGGTGTCATCTTGATAGGAAATTAATTTTGTAGTTGTGACATATCACCGACTAATGTCAGGTGTTGCTAGTAACACAACTATTCTTAAAACTTGGGTGATGTGGTTAATTACCTGTTGTTAGGTGGCATCTTTGAATGATAGAATGACAGGTGTACGTGGTGGCTAGGGCGGCCTCTTCGAATGGATGCCTTAGTTGAGATAGATTTAAGTTTCCTTGTTGAGAAAAATGAACCATGAGCGAGTTCAATCATTTCGGCAGGTGGGACAAATTCGGCCATTTTGGCAGGTGGGCTCGATCCAGTCACTTCAGCAGGTGAGGACGATCTAGCAACTTCGACATGTTGGCTCAATTCATCCACTTTGGTAGGTGAACTCATCCAGCCACTTCCACAAATATGACCGACTCAGATAGAATTAGTTTTTAAAATTCTTAAATTCTCGTATATCAATATTTATGTATACATTAATGTTTCCATCCCAGTTTGGGACCGAATTTGGGGATTTTAATTTTTTTAAACAGTTTTAATAAATGATGAATATATATTAAATAAATATCATTAAATATGCTAAAAAAATAAATATGTACTAAATCAAATACGTAAAATAAGTTTAATTATAATTTTTTTCTTCTGAGTCTTCATACGTTGAAACTATTTTCTTTTTACATCTGTTATTTAAACCTTCGTCAAAAGTTCTGTGGAATGAGTATAATAAAAACAGTATAACAGATTACATATATAATAACTTTTGAATTACAATTTTACCAAATAAAAATACAAGCGAAAAAAATACCTCGCCTCTAATTCTAATCCTAATCTACAGTATTATACGTGTTGGATTCACGATTTCCAGAATGAACTACACAGGAATAAGGTGGCACGGCTAGATTTCGTAAATGTTAGAACATGTGGGCTTACAGCTCAAAGCGTGTAATTGTCACATATAATTATAAAAGTATTTTCTAATTTTAAATATTTTATTTGAAATTTTCTTGTCTAATAAATAAATATATATATTGTATAATAAATAAGTTTGGGATGGAGACGAGTTGAGCTCCAAACACAATAATTGGTGCTTTATTGGATATTACAGCCAAATAACGGGTCAGCCATACATAAAACAAGAGGGCTTTTTGCCTCTTGAAAAGCGGTGAAGCGCCGTTTCCGATTCACCTGCTTTTGCCCACAGCCCGTTTCCGATTCACCTGCTTTTAACTGCAGCCCGTTTCCGAAACGGCGAACGCTTTGGCTTATCACCCAGATCCAATCGACTGCCATGATCGAACCCGAATGACTTTCAAATGCGAAATCGCCTGCATCTAGGCAAAATAGTCGACGGGCACTGTCTCGGCCGACTGAAGAAGGAATTCAAGACGTCGAAAGATGTTAGGAATCCGAAAAAATAATAATATTTCATAATTTTTTTATTAAAGTAGGGGCAAAAAATGTAATTTCTCTCTTAATAGTTATCTATCATTTATAAATAGGGGCACCAATAGATATAAATAAGCTTTTTTTGGCTCTTGAATCTAGACTCATACTTTAGCAGGAGTTAGCTCTCTGTCGTCTCCGTAATTTCTCTTTAGTATATAAAATGTGTCACATAGCCCGTGAATACGCTTGTTTGACCCCACATCACAAGTCTCTGTCTGCTTTTCTTTATTCTATCTCTCTCCATCTCTCTCTCCCCCTTTTAGTTCATATTTCTTCGAAGTTTAGGTATGCCTCATAGAACAGATTTAGATTCAACACCTAAATTTTTGTACCTTTTTTTTAATCATCATTTCTATCCAAGCTCTTTGCTTCCAAGGTAGTCATGGTGCTATTTATTTGTTTGACTGACAAATGAATTCAAAATAAAATGAATATTGTATGATTGAAAGTAGTGTATTTAAATCTTTTAAAAATAATTAGTCTGATCGCAAGAAAATTTAAAGCTCTTACATTCCAAATATTATGCTAGAAATACATTCACCCAAACCATCCGTATAAAAATTTCCATGTTGACCTCCTTGTAAAAATACTAAAAAAAAAGTCGAAACAAAACGGTTTCCAAATAAAATTTTATTAGATAGATCTCCTGAATCTTTTTTTAGGTCGATCCAAACAAAGCAGTTTCCAAATAAAATTCAGCGGTCCCTCCAATAGAAAAAAGTCCTCATTCTTGTTTAGGCAATCATTTGTCTCACTAGAATAGAGATAGAAAAGGATAGGATGAAGAAAATGCACGCATAATTAAATTATGCAATACAAATCAAGGTTGAATATAATAATTAAATAGACCAAGAAATGAAAATTTTCTCCGGTGCCAATGTTTGGCTTGAGTGATTATTGACTCTCCGAGAAAATCGACTAGTCCTCCACACGCAGAGGGCCAATTTGTAGATTTCGGCAGCCATAACTTCACTAAAAAGTAAATAATGCATAATCGAAGAAATCCAAAACCCACCATATCTGTATAGTAGTTTTAAGATTTTATGCTATTTTACTTATTTGTTTCAATGTGTTTTATATCTTCTTATCAGTAAACTTTTCTTATCTAACAAGTGATTCTACTACTTCGGTCTGTAACAATGTTGACAATCTATGCTCTTCAATCATCCGAGCTTGCTTGTTTGAATAAGAGTACACTAAGATTTCGACCAATCGTAACTATGACAAACCTACATAAATCGACGACAAAACAGGCGAACATAGTCCGTTGGTTTCTTCTTTCAGACCGAATTTGTAGATGAATGCCAATTTGTTAGTTATTGGCAGAAAAACTGACGGACGATCAACCGTTTTTTAAAATGTTTATCTTTGACTAAATTTACCAATATAAATCTGTCATAGGACTGATGGACCGTCAGCCGGTTATTAGTTTACTAGTTGTTGACAGAAATTGCCACCAAAGAACCGACGATAGTAAGACAGTTTGCTCCTTAGTTATATTATTAGTGGTTGAATTTGATGCCAATTATGTGTTTATTATCTGATTTAATATCGAGCAACTATCCAAAAGCAATCATTTATATCGTCCTCGATTCTCTTGTCTGCTCTCTCCGATTAGATTGAACTATTGTTTCTAGATTTTTATTGTCATATCTAAAGTGAAACTCACACTCTATTCTTCCTAACTTTTTTTTATTCATCTGTTAAAATTTGACTACGATAAATAAAAGTTTTGGCAACACCTATTTCAGTCTAAGGTAGCTATTTAAATCACCACAAAATTTTAAATATGAGTTTAGCAATTGCTACATTACCAATGTTGTTGCTCTTCGTTAATAAGAGCATCATAGTAGTAAAAAGATCACTGAATCACCACTGGGTATAGACAATTGTTTAAACTATCAGTTAAAAGGGCGGTGTAAACCATCATAAGTATGAACCATAATGACAGGGTAGACCACAATATATCTGGAACTTAGGGTATGTTTGAGGCAGCTTTAGGTTATTAAAAAGCAGCTGCACAGCAGCTGTGCCAAGAAGTGTTGCACAAAAGTTGCTGTGAGGAAGTTTTGTGTTTATTTGTTTTGTGCAGTAGTTGTTGTGATAAAAAGATATTTGTACCACTGTACTATTGAGTTTTCAATAACATAATCAATCCTGGTTGTATATTTCATGCATGAAAACATAACTTTCAAACAACTGAGGGCCATACACTTATCTCAAGTTAGTCTGAGTATAGAAGTCTAGGTTAGTTTAATAGGCACCCTAGTTAGTGTTAAGGATTATGATATACAAAATAACAAACCTACCCCCTAAGACTAGAGGGAAAAACTTAGAATGAACCCATGGTTACGGACGAAGGTAATTCAGACCACTTTGAAACTATGAGCCCTCTATGATACAACACTAAAGGGGGATTTTTGGTTATGAGGTCAGTCATATTTGACAAATACCAATATTCCTAGAATGATGGAAAACCACGTGCATCTTGACCTGGGACATTATTCCCAGTCTAGGCTAGTCTGCCATTATAATTCCTTATAAAGTCTAGGATTTCATTTTTTATCTAGAAATCCATCTCTATCTGACTCTATCATTTGCTTAGGGTTTCCAACCATTTATGTCAGTTAAATTCAGTATCCCTGATTTATCTTTTAATTTCACTTGATCTGTTCAATCTCGTCATTAGTCCCTTTCAAACATTTAATTATCACTCTCTAAACTTCATCCTACATTTTATTTGGGCTTTTCCCATGGCATGCCATCATTGGACAATAAGTCGTATCCCTTTTAATTTAATTCTTCCAATTTGGACCTTCACTTATTTTCAATCACTCCAATTATGAAAGTCTAATCTTTGTCATTTTGATTCATTACATAAATCGATAGTTTTCTTTAAGGCTCAAGACTCTAAATATGTAATTAACTAGGAAGGCTCGCCCCTGTAGGGAATGAGGCCCCAAATATTAAATAAACTTTATCTTACACTCGTGATGTAAGAGAGAAAAAAGCTAGTTCCATAGACCGACAAAGATTTTCAGCATCCAGATGGCCAAGCCCATTTTAAGGTAATATCTTTTTCCTCTTAAAAATTATAATATCCTTCAAAATGTTATCTATCTTTTATAAATAGGGGTTCCAATACACATAAATGAGCTTTTTTTGGCACCTGAATCTAGACCTATACTTTAGCGGGAGTTCTCTCTCTGTCGTCTCCGTAATTTCTCTTTAGTATATAAAATGTGTCAGATAGCCCATGAATACGCTTGTTTAACCCCACAGCACAAGTCTCTGTGTACTTTTCTTCACTCCATCTCTCTCTATCTCTCTCGCCCCCTTTTAGTTCATATTTCTCTGAAGTTTAGGTATGCTTCATAGGACAGATTTAGATTCAACACCTAAATTTTTCTACCTTTTATTTAATCATTTTTTCTATTCAAGCTCTTTGCTTCCAAGATAGTCATCGTGTTGTTTGTTTAACTGCTGAATGAATTCAAAATAAAATGAATATTGTATGATTGAAAGTAGTGTATTTAAATATT
This sequence comes from Papilionanthe hookeriana x Papilionanthe teres, assembly GCA_022702705.1. Taxonomy (NCBI): domain Eukaryota; kingdom Viridiplantae; phylum Streptophyta; class Magnoliopsida; order Asparagales; family Orchidaceae; genus Papilionanthe; species Papilionanthe hookeriana x Papilionanthe teres. The sequence continues at coordinate 101,100,589 of CM040425.1, forward strand.
TTAAAAATAATTATTCTGATGTAAACCAATCTCAAGGAAATTTAAAACTCTTACATTCCAAATATTATGCTAGAAATGCATTCAACTAAACCATCTGTATAAAAATTTCCATGTTGACCTCCTTGTTAAAATACTACTAAAAAATCCCGTTATGATGGTTCAAACTTTAAACTAATCCAAATAAAATTTTATTATATAGATCTCCTGAATCTTTTTTTAGGTAGATCCAAAATAAGCACTTTCCAAATAAAATTTAGCAGTCCCTCTAATAGAAAGAAGTTCTCATTCGTATTTTAGCAATCATTTGTCTCACTAGAATAGACACAGAAAAGGATAGGATGAAGAAAATGCATGCATAATTAAATTATGCAATACAAATCAAGGTTGAATATAATAATTAATTAGACCAAGAAATGAAATTTTTCTCCAGGGCCAATGTTTGGCTTGAGAGATTATTGACTCCTCGAGAAAATCGACTAGTCCTCTGCACACAGAGGGCCAATTTGCAGATTTCGGCACCAATAACTTTGCTGAAAAGTAAATAATGCATAATCAAAGAAATCCAAAACCCACCATATCTCTATAGTAGTTTTAAGATTTTATGCTATTTTACTTATCTGTTTCAATCTGTTTTATAATTTCATATCTGTAAACTTTTCTTATCTAACAAGTGATTCTACTACTTCGGTCTGTAACAATTTTGACACTTTATGCTCTTCAATCATTCGAGCTTGCTTGTTTGAATAACAGTACACTAAGATTTCGACCAATCGTAACTATGACAAACCTACGTAAATCGGAGACAAAACTGACGGATGATCAAATTGTTTTTTAAAACCGCTGGTTTTTTCTTTTAGACCGAATTTGTAGATGAATACCAAATTGTTAGTTATTGGCAGAAAAACTGACGGATGATCAACCGTTTTTTAAAATGTTCATCTTTGACTAAATTTGCCAATATAAATCTACCATAGGACTGATGGACCGTCAGCCGGTTATTAGATTACTAGTTGTTAGCAGAAATTACCACCAAAGAATTGACGACCGTAAGCCAGTTTGCAGTTATATTATTAGTGGTTGAATTTGATGCCAATTATAAGTTTGTTATCTGATTTAATATTGAGCACCTATCCAACTATCTTCCTCGATTCTCGTGTTTGCTCTCTCCGATTGGATTGAACCATTGTTTCTAATTTTTTTTTCATATCTAAAGTGAAACTCACACTCTATTCTTCCTAACTTTTTTTTTATCCATCTGTTAAAATTTGACTATGATAAATAAAAATTTTAGCAGCAGCTATTTCAGTCTAAGATAGCTATTTAAATCACCACAAAATTTTAAATATGATTTTAAGAATTGCTACATTACCAATGTTGTTGCTCTTCGTTAATAAGAGCAACATAGTGGTGAAAAGATCATCGAATCACCACTGGGTATAGACGATAGTTTAAATTGTCAGTTAAAAAAGCGGTGTAAACCTTCATAACTTTGAACCATAATGACAAGGTAGACCACAATATATCAGGAACTTAGGGTCTATTTGAGCCAGCTGTAGGTTATTAAAAAAGTAGCTGAACAACAACTGTGCCAGGAAGTGCTGCACAAAAGTTGTTTTGAGGAAGTTGTGTGTTTCTTTGTTTTGTGTAGTAGTTGTTGTGATAAAAAGATCTTTCTACCACTGTATTATTGAGTTTTCTATAACATAATCAATCCTGGTTGTATATTTCATGCATGAAAACATAACTTTCAAACAACTGAGGGCCATACACTTATTTCAAGTTAGTCTGAGTATAGAAGTCTAGGTTAGTTTAATAGGTACCCTAGTTAGTGTTAATGATTATAATATACAAAATAACAAACCTACCCCCTAAGACTAGAGGAAATTACTTAGAATGAACTCATGGTTACAGACGAAGGTAATTCAGATCACTTTGAAACTATGAGCTCTCTATGCTACAACACTAAAGGGGGATTCCTAGTTATGAGGTTGGTCATATTTGACAGATACAAATATTCCTAGAATTACGAAAAACCATGTGCATCTTGACCTGGGACATTATTCCCAGTCTAGGCTAGTCTGCCATTATAATTCCTTATAGAGTGTAGGATTTCTTCTTTTATCTTGAAATCCTTCTCTATCTCACTCTATCATTTTCTTAGGGTTTCCAACAATTTATGTCAGCCAAATCCAGTATCCCTGATTTATCTTTTAATTTCACGTGATCAGTTCAATCTCGTCATCAGTCCCTTTTAAACATTTTAATTATCACTCTCTAAACTTCAGCCTACATTTTATTTGGGCTTTTCCCATGGCATGCCATAATCGAACATAAAGTCTTATCCCTTTTAATTTAATTCCTCCAATTTGGACCCTTCACTTATTTTCAATCACTCCAATTATGAAAGTCCAATCTTTGTCATTTTGACTCATTACATAAATCAAGAGTTTTCTTTAAGGCTCAAGACTCTAAATATGTAATTAACTAGGAGGGCTCGCCCTTATAGGGAACGAGGCCCTAAATATTAAATAAACCTTATCTTACATCCATGAGGTAAGAGAGGAAAAAGCTGGTTCCATAGACCGATAAAGATTTTCAGCATCCAGAAGGCCAAGCACATTTTAAGGTAATATTTTTTCCTCTTGTAAAGTATATTATCCTTTAAAATATTATCTATCTTTTATAAATTGGGGTTCCAATAAATGTAAATGAGCTTTTTTTGGCTCTTGAATCTAGACTCATACTTTAGTGGGAGTTCTCTCCCTGTCGTCTCTGTAATTTCTCTTTAGTATATAAAATGTGTCACATAGCCCGAGAATACGCTTGTTTGACCCCACATCACAAGTCTCTGTGTGCTTTTCTTCACTCTCTCTCTCTCTCTCTCTCTCCCCCCCTTTTAGTTCATACTTCTCTGAAGTTTAGGTATGCCTCATAGGACAGATTTAGGGCCTGTTTGGTTCGGATTTTTCAGGTGCGGCACGGCGGGGTGCCGCGAATTTAGGCGCAAGCTCGTGTTTGGGGGTGGAACTTCGCGGCAACCTGCCGCGAAGCAGGGAGAAAGCCGGCCGCGGGATAAACCCCGCGGCCCCAACTTCCTCTCCGCTTTTTCGCAATATTTCCCTTGCCTTGCCCTCGACCTTCTGCACGCCCAAGCTCCTCTTCTCCTCTTTGCCTGCGCCATTGTCGACGTAGCTTTACCCCCGTGTCCTTTACGAAGCCCTAATCCCCTGCCCGGTCGGTGACGGTTCCCGATCGCCTTCTCCTCCTCTTCTCCTTGTCCTTCTCTTCCTACTCTCGTGATCTCCTCACAACAAGGGTAAGAAATTTATGTCCCTTCCTCGTTAGATCTGTTGTTGTGTATGTATGATTTGTTTGTGGTTTTTTTGGGCTATTTCTCCATTTGTGGATGATGATGTTCTGGGTAGCCATGATCTATTGGTGGTTTCTCTTGATTTTTTTGGGGTAGTGCTGCCTTCTTGTCCCTTCCGCTTATATTACAGCCGACCATTTTTATGTAACTCTTCATATCGATTTCGTGAATGTTTACGTAAGCTGGTTTATGGTTAGTTGGCGATATGATTATGGAAGCTTAGGAATGGACTTTTTGTTCCCCTTTAAACAAAATTAAAGAGATGGTAGTGAAATATTGGAGGTAGGGTTCTAGCTAGTTGATGCAATCATATCTATTGCCTAGTTGGTTGCTATATTAGAATTTTTTGAATTGTTAAGTGGCAACTAGTTAATGATAGTTAGTGGTTTGTCATATATTGCTTCGGATAGCATTTTTTGATTTGTTCGGTGGCGGCTTGTTTTGTCTGTTAAATAAGCACTCAAATACTGCTCTTAAAATTTTTATTTGTCTCTTGTTTTGGAGGTTTTATTGTGTAAGCTCTCCAATATGTTTTTTTCATATGAAATTATGGTTTTTGAAAATCCAAAAAGATAAATCACCTTGTATGAATTCAGTAATTATAACTTGAGTTACAACCTCAAATTACAATTGGGGTATTCCAATCGAATTAGGCAAACTCTGTTATAAAATCCATGGCAGTGGTTCCCTAAACATGAGTTGGAATTATTAGTTTTGACACTAATCCAATTGGTGGTTGTATAGATGACTTTAATTCTTGGCATATTTAACATTCCTTTCAGATTCATATACATCTTGATGCATGTGAGGTTGGGTTTGAGTTTAGTGATTTCCTCAACTTGTTGAGCTTATATTGCATAAAACAAATTTGTTCTTCTTTCGGATAGAGCATTTGCATGTGTTTAGTCTTTTAAACTATTTGGTGAAAGGTGAATGGTTATAATTTATAGATTGTATTGGTTTTAGAGATTGTAGCCATTGCGTTCTCAACGATAGTTAACTTCTGAATTGCGAAGGAAAAAAGGAAGTATCATTTGTTGGGCTTGTACTTGATACCTGCTTATTTTTTTCGAATTGCGGCCATGGTGTTTTATAGATTGTGTAGGTTTTAGAGATTGTATCATTTGTTGGGCTTGTTAGTTCAGAATTTTTATGTATATGCGGTTAATAGTTTGTAGCAATGAGAAGTGGTTTAATTCATGTACATCATATCTTCATTGAATTATGCAATTTTAAAATTCTCATTGTCGAGAACTTCGAGTGTATATCGATTTCGTGTGGATTAGAGGGAACCAAAGGAAATTTTGCTATAGTTTCCTTATTGAGTATGTTTGGATTAGAGGGAACCAAGGCAAATAAGGAGAGCTGTTGATTCTATGTTTGGCTGTGTTAATCCTAGTTGCCGGAGTCTTGCAGCTATATGGAAGGCATTATATAACTTTTTGAAAAGAAAGAAAATACAAATGCCTTCTGGGAATGTTTCAATGCTTTGAAATGGTTGGGTAGCAAATATCTATGTATGAGAATAGGGCATTCAAATGTATATATGAGCAGATTTTCGAAGCCCTATTGGTTAAGAAGAACTTTAAACAAGGGTGCCTGCAAGCTCGAATTGAACTTTAAACGAGGTGCTGCTAGCTAACGTGCATTATTTTTGGGTCCCGAACTTATGCTTGAACAATTATTATTTGTATGGCTGATGGAATGCGGGGATGTCGTTATTCATCGATGCTCGTTATTCCCGTTATCGATCTCGTGGATTTGAACTGTTTCACTTATATCTATTAATGCTTTGATCGTTAGTTACAATTCTGCTTTATACCGAAATTTTTATGCTTAGTTTGTCATTATCCAATGGTTCATGCATTTTGTGTATACCATGATTCCCGGCTACTCGTTTTCATAGTTAAGCAATTTTTAGACGTGACTCTTTGGGTGATTCTATGTGATTGAGTGGGGTCTTGGTGAATGATATATAATGACCTTATATAATGACCTCACGGATCTTGTTCTTGGTGGTCGCTTCCTATGGTGGTCTGCTCTATGATTATAAAGCTATGATTGTACGGTAGTGCAGTCTTTTAGCACCATTTTTTGTTGGCTCATCGGAGTTCTTATTGCTTTAGAAATTGTATCTTCATATGTTCTGTAACATCTGGTATAATCGGTGTGTAACTCTCGGTAAACTAGAGTTGAGTGTTTATGGCACTTTGAAATTCTTTGTACATGTTCTCTATTTCAGCAATAAAGAAATATCATTTCTTTCCCGTGGATGTAGGTCAGTTAGACCGAACCACGTAAATTGTTCTCTTCTTTTTGTTCACATGTACTGCTTCGTTAATTGCAATTTTTATTTGTCAATGCTAATATGAGTAAAGATATAACTAATATTTGTGCTTATTCATAGTATGGCTAATAAGAACAAAGAACTTGCTACTCCTGCACTTTGGGAGAAGGATATAAAAAAATTTTTCGCGATCTATGCGTAGCGGAAGTCGAGAAAGGGAATAGGCCAAATTCTTTTTCGACGAAGAAGGTTGGCAAAACATTGTCACAAATTTTAAGGATGTCGCGGGCGAGAGATTATGACGGGCTACAGCTAAAAAATAAATGGGACCAACTCGAGAAAGAGTGGAAACTTTGGAAGGACCTAAAACGAGGATCGGCTGGCTTGGGTTGGGATCCATCGAAGCGAACAATTGCTGCATCAGATACATGGTGGGTTGAAAGACTTGCGGTAAGCTATCATTCAATTAATAATTGCAATGTAAATCATTTTTTTGTTTTTAGCCCTACTAATGAAATATAATTTGATGTTACGGATTTTCCTACGACCAAAAAGTTCGAACGAGTAGGATAGAACCGGAATTGGAGGACAAACTAGATAGAATGTTTGGTGGCGTGGTAGCTACGGGGAAATTTTCGAGTGCACCAAGCCGAATAATGATTGAAACAACCCCTGAAGAGGTCGCCGTAGAATTATCGAAACGATTCGACGGAACTCCGCGTGTACGAACAAGCCGAAATGCAATCGACAAATCGTACGAAGCGGCCCGGATCGAAAAGAGGAAGAAAAATACCGTTGCAACTATGAAAGAGCGACTCTCACTGCGGTGGAATCAACAAATGATGCTCCACACGAGTTGACAAACCGACGTCCGGCAGGTTGTTAGTCTTCTACAGGAAGACCCAGACATTATAGGGGATCGTGATCTTTTCTTCTTTGCTATCGACCTCCTTCGGGACTCTCTCCACCGAGACTTCTTCACTGCAGTTCACAGAGAGCTACGAGTCGAATACATACGCTATTATTATAACCGTCGCACATTGTGATTTGATTTGGAACTGATGATTTTATTTCATCTATCATTAGTACTGTTAGTGATGTTGTTTGGACAATTTCTATTTGAATTGTGGAATGCTTCGAGTTATTCGTTTCTAAATATAGTTTATTCATTTGCTTCTTTTAGTTAGTTGTTGATTTCTATATAAAGTAACTTGTTTATTCTGAAGGTGCAGTTTATACCGTCATGAATCCGGAGGAAGTCCGACGGCGTAGGAGAAATGCAGCGATAAATATAATGCTGCAATATTATAATACGTACGTCGATCGTGAACCTTGTTACACTTCATCTCAGATTGGAGAAAAATGGATGGGTGAAATGATATCAGGACACCCAACTAGATTTCGTAACATCTTCCGCATGTCACATGATGTTTTCAGAGATCTGCTAGTAGACCTAACAACATCTCATGGACTTCATGGGTCTTCAAGGACAACATGTCGTGAAGTATTGGGCATCACACTCTACATACTATCACAGAATGAGTCAATGCGGGGAGCCATGGAACGATTCCAGCATTCGTCTGAAACAATAAGCCGATATTTCTCAGTTGGTTTGGCTTCTCTTGTCGATCAGCAAAAGACATAATAAAACCAGCTGATCCGACTTTGCAAGGATCCCAACAGAGATTACGAACGATGACCGATATATGCCATTTTTCCAGGTACACATGTTTACTAGAATAATTTATTAATGGATTGCATTTTGAAATAATTTTTTTTGTTTCTAAAGGATTACATCGGCGCAATCGATGGAACACACGTTCATGCTATAGTACCAGATAACGAGAAAGTTGCTTTTATCGGCCGTTCTGGGAGGACAACTCAGAATATAATGGCTGTTTGTGATTTCAACATGTGCTTTACATTTGCATTGGCTGGATGGGAGGGCGGCGCACATGACGATAGACTCTTTAAAATTGCAACAAGAAAGCGGACTATAATTTTCCTCACCCACCGCACGGTAAGGTCATTTGTAATATAAAAAGTTGATGTTTGTCGTCACATAGCTTACTAAATTTTATATCATTACGAGCAAGTATTATTTGGTAGATGCTGGCTACCCGATACGAGAGGGGTATCTTAAACCATATCTTGATACAAGATATCATATTCCAGATTTCGAAAGAGCTAGTAATCGAACAAGAACGAGAAAGGAGTTGTTTAATAAGAGACATTCATCCTTGCGAGGCGTTATTGAGAGAACATTTGGAGTTTGAAAGAAGAAATGGGTCATTCTTCGAGATATGCCACCCTATCCGTTCCCGAACAAGTGCGAGATAGTGTTGGCAACTATGGCACTGCATAACTATATCAGGTGGCATCCAACTCGAACTGATGTTGATTTTGACCATGCCAATCAAAACGACGAGGTTGCTACAGTCGAAGGTTTTGAGGACCGCATTTAACCGTCTCAACCACAGGAAGAGAACAATAGTGCACCAATCTGTACAAAAGAAGGGGAGGGTGCAAATGAAATGACAGCCCTTCGAGAAGACATTACTCGATTGTTAGTTCGAGAGTGATTTTGTCAAGCAATGCAATGTCTGTCTTTTACACTCTCTTTGAGTAGTTTACTTCACATTATTTACAATTCTACACTCTAGCTTGATTCTTTTCATTTTGTTTGACAATTTCATACTCAAATTAATTAAGCTGCATATCCGCTTCCATTTCGGGTAAACATGAGCTCCAAGCACGTCGGCTACCTCTCGCCGATTGCTTTATGTCAGCGTAGGTTCCGAGACATCTCTTTTGGCATCACGTCAGCTGCATAGCTTTCGCCGAAAGTTTTATGCTGTCCTCGGAACATTCCGGATCGGTGCGGTTTCTTACGATGGGCGGATAGTTTACAGATTCTCGCGAGTCCGACGCCGGGAGTGTACGACCCAACGGAAGACGGAGTAACACGGGAGTTACTGACATCTCGAAACTAAGGTGAACATTGTTATATTGTTGGTTTTTGTTGGAATAGTCCTGCTGATTTTTTCACTCTACTTCTGCTACTTACGTGCTTGAGAGGACTATATGTTTCTTTGTAGAGCTCGACTTTTGAGATATGTAATCGTTCTCTTGATGTGCTTTCATTTCAGATCTTGTGTAGACATGTGATTTAAAAATAAAAAATTTTAAATGCTCTTAATATATATAGATATCTAAACAATATGAAACTAAAAGAGCTCTTTTATAGATTAAAAAAATTTAATACTTTTAAAATATGTCGATATATTATTTAGTTACATATTTTTTAAAGCTCCTAAATGTTTCATTAATTGGAACAATCTATTTTAAAAATAAAAATTTCGAAATATATATTTTATTAAAAATATGATATAATCAAAACTCGTAAATATTTTATTATTAAATTAAACTAAGTTATAATAAAGCTCGTAAATAGTTTATTAATATACTTAAATAATTTCATTTATATAGTGAATTATTGCATTGAAGCAATAATTCACTACATAATCTAGATACGAAAGCTCGTAAATATATATTTTAAATATAAAATTTAAAAAGTATAATTAAAATTTATTAGTTTGTATATTTAAAATATAAAATTTTTTTAAAAATTTCATTTGCGAAATACGTGTACTATATAAATATATCAAAATTTTAAAACGAGTTTTAATAAACGAGGGCGATACTGGTCATTTTTACGCCACGTACTGTTTTCACGCAATTCATGACAAACGAACAGACAACATACATTGCTTCCCCGCTAGTTGCTTTACTGACATAGCAGATACATTAATGTTGCAAAGCTGGAAAGCTGCAGCCCTACCAAACAGGCCCTTAGATTCAACACCTAAATTTTTGCACGTTTTTTTTAATCATTTTTTCTATTCATGCTCTTTACTTCCAAGATAGTCATGGAGCTATTTGTTTGTTTGACTGCCAAATGAATTTAAAATAAAATGAATATTGTATGATTGAAAGTAGTGTACTTAAATATTTTAAAAATAATTAGTTTGATGTAAACCAATCGCAAGGAAATTTAAAACTCTTACATTCCAAATATTATGCTAGAAATGCATTCAACTAAACCATCCCTATAAAAATTTCCATTTTGACCTCCTTGTTAAAATACTACTAAAAAATCCCGTTATGATGGTTCAAACTTTAAACTAATCCAAATAAAATGCTATTAGAAAGATCTCTTGAATCTTTTTTTTTTGGTAGATCCAAACAAAGCAGTTTCCAAATAAAATTCAGTGATCCCTCTAATAGAAAGAAGTCCTCATTTGTGTTTTAGCAATCCTTTGTCTCATGAGAATAGAGATAGAGAAGGACAGGCTGAAAAAATGCATGCATAATTAAATTATGCAATACAAATCAAGGTTGAATATAATAATTAAATAGACCAAGAAATGAAAATTTTCTCCAGGGCTAATGTTTGGCTTGAGTGGTTATTGACTCCTCAAGAAAATCGACTAGTCCTCCACACGCAGAGGGCCAATTTGCAGAATTCGATAGCCATAACTTCGCTAAAAAGTAAATAATGCATAATCGAAGAAATCCAAAACCCACCAAATCTCTATAGTAGTTTTAAGATTTTATGCTATTTTACTTATTTGTTTCAATGTGTTTTATAATTTCTTATAAGTAAATTTTTCTTATCTGACAAGTGATTCTACTACTTCGGTCTGTAACAATTTTGACACTTTATGCTCTTCAATCATCCGAGCTTGCTTGTTTGAATAAGAGTACACTAAGATTTCGACCAATCGTAACTATGACAAACCTACATAAATCAGCGACAAAACATGCAGACATAGTCGGTTGTTTTTTTTTTTCAGACCGAATTTGTAGATGAATGCCAATTTGTTAGTTATTGGCAGAAAAACTGACAGATGATCAAATCTTTTTTAAAATGTTCATCTTTGATTAAATTTGCCAATATAAATCTGCCATAGGACTGATGGACCGTCAGCCGGTTATTAGTTTACTAGTTATTGACAGAAATTGCCACCAAAGAACCAACGACAGCAAGAAAGTTTGCAGTTATATTATTAGTGGTTGAATTTGATGCCAATTATATGTTTGTTATCTGATTTAATATCGAGAACATATCTAAAAACAACCATTTCTATCTTCCTAGATTCCCGTGTTTGCTCTCTCCGATTGGATTGAACCATTGTTTCTAGATTTTTTTTTGTCATATCTAAAGTGAAACTCACACTCTATTCTTCCTAAATTTTTTTTATTCATCTGCTAAAATTTTACTATGATAAATAAAAGTTTTGGCAGCAGCTATTTCAGTCTAAGATATCTATTTAAATCACCACAAAATTTTAAATATGAGTTTAGGAATTGCTACATTACCAATGTTGTTGCTCTTCGTTATTAAGAGCATCATAGAGGTAAAAAGATCACCGAATCACCAATGGGTATAGACGATAGTTTAAACTGTCAGTTAAAAGGGCGGTGTAAACCTTCATAAGTTTGAACCATAATGACAAGGTAGACCACAATATATCTGGAACTTAGGGTCTGTTTGAGGCAGCTGTAGGTTATTTAAAAGCAGGTACTAGCAATTAATGCCAGGAAGTGCTGCACAAAAGTTGTTGTTAGGAAGTTGTGTGTTTCTTTGTTTTGTGTAGTAGTTGTTGTGATAAAATATCTTTCTACCACTATACTATTGAGTTTTCTATAACATAATCAATCCTAGTTGTATATTTCATGCATGAAAACATAACTTTCAAACAACTGAGGGCCATACACTCATCTCATGTTAGTCTGAGTATAGAAGTCTAGATTAGTTTAATAGGTACCATAGTTAGTGTTAAGGATTATGATATAAAAAATAAAAAACCTACCCCTTAAGACTAGAGGAAATAACTTAGAATGAAACCATGGTTACAGACGAAGGTAACTCAGATCACTTTGAAACTATGAGCCCTCTATGCTACAACACTGAAGGGAGATTCCTGGTTATGAGGTTGGTCATATTTGACAGATATCATTATTCCTAGAATGACGGAAAACCATGTGTATCTTGACCTGACATATTATTCCCAGTCTAGGCTAGTCTTCCATTATAATTCCTTATAGAGTGTAGGATTTCATCTTTTATTTTGAAATCCTTCTCTATTTGACTCTATCATTTGCTTAGGGTTTCCAACCATTTATGTCAGTCAAATCCAGTATCCCTAATTTATCTTTTCATTTCACGTGATCAGTTCAATCTCGTCATCAATCTTTTTTAAACATTTTAATTATCACTCACCAAACTTCATCCTACATTTTATTTCGGCTTTTCCCATAGCATGCCATCATCGGACAGTAAGTCTTATCCCTTTTAATTTAATTCTTCCAATTTGGACCCTTCACTTATTTTCAATCACTCCAATTATGAAAGTCCAACCTTTGTCGTTTTGACTCATTACATAAATCGAGAGTTTTCTTTAAGGCTCAAGACTCTAAATATGTAATTAACTAGGAGGGCTCGTCCTTGCAGGGAATGAGGCCCCAAATATTAAATAAACCTTATCTTACACCCGTGAGGTAAAAGAGAAAAAAGCTGGTTCCATAGACCGACAAAGATTTTCAGCATCCAGATGGCCAAGCCCATTTTAAGGTAATATCTTTTTCCTCTAGGAAAATATATTATCCTTCAAAATGTTATCTATCTTTTATAAATTGGGGTTCCAATACATGTAAATGAGCTTTTTTTGGCTCTTGAATTTAGACCTGTCGGCATATTTTTAGGTTATGTGTTTTATTTTGAAAAAGGGGTCGCCTAACAGAAATCTGTCGGCGAATTTTTAATTTAATCAAAATAAATAATTTGAAAAGTAGTATTTGATTTTGAAAATAATTTTAAATTTGAAGGTTTTAAGATATGAGATTAAACCGATCTCACATCCCAAGTAGTTTATATAAACGAGCACCGCACCACGAGCCGTGTATCTATCCCTAAGGGTAGACACTACGCTCGACGGTGGGGCTCGATTAAATAAACTAGAAGATTTGTGACATCCGTTTGGTCTCGCGAACCAATTTTTATAAGCCGAACAAAATTCCCACGCTTAATATGTAAACATTAAACGGGGTTTATATTCCACAGGTTCTTCAAAATTCCCTATAAGGGCAAGCCCACATAGTTAATTACATCTTAAGTGACGGGAATCACCTAAGAAAACTCTCGATAATAATCGATAATTCTGCTCTCGAGGATTTCAAAGTTTAAGTTTTCGAGGATTGAATTTTGGAATTCCAATAGGGAATGGATCGAGTTTGGAACATTTTTGTTTTGTGAATCGAAAGGAAGAAAAGTAGGAGAAATCACGGATTCGAAGTGAACTTCGGTAATTTCCCGACTATCCTATTGTTTGGCTTGGATTTAAGAAAGTCCTAATATTTATTTAAATGTTTTGATTTTGCCAATTTTAATTAATTAGGACTTATATTTATATGATAGAATCATACGAAATAGCCTCGAAGATGTGAGGGTTTATGTCGTATCGGACGACTACCTCGGAATCCTAAGTCGGTTAGGGCTTAATTTACATGACCTATCATGCAAATGCCTAACAAAAGGTTGAGGATTTATGTTGCACTTGAGCGAACTACCTCGAAGTCCTATGGCTTTGTTGTTTAGTTCTAGGAAAGTTTTGCGTGATGACGATGGCCGTCTTTGCCCACCATGCTCAGAGCTCCTTGTTGTTACGGAGGTTTAGTTTTAGAAATCATAAATCGAGGAGATGAGAAAAGTTTTTTGGTTTAGAAAAGTCTTAATTTTCCGAGTGTTTTTTATGTTTTATTTAAAACAAATCTTAAAGTTGATTATAACGACACCAGGTTAAGATCCCACGGTTCCATCCTTCGGCATCATTATTTTTATCGGATTCACTTAGTCCGGATGAATTTGCTAAACTCAGTTGAATGAGTTCCACACTTTCATTTAGACCGTGGGAAATCCCGTTAACAACACGTAGGTTACATCATCCGAGGTATTCCGGATCATCCAACGGGACGTTTTAATTTAGTTGCAATTGTAGTTTTGTGTTACGTTTGTGATTAAATTTTGAGTTGTTTTATATTTTGAAATGTTGTGGCGGTGAATTTTATCTTGCAATGACTTTTAACTTAGTTTTGGTTTCGGTTTTAGGGATCTATCTTAAAGGTGTGGGTTTTCATGCAACTCGTTGTTTTATCATGCAAGAAAAATAAAGTACATTTGCAAGAAAGTAAATTGCGAGAAAGTAAATTGCAAGAAAGTAAATTGCAATAAAATAAAAGCGTACTGGAGGGTCTTCCCGTCATTCCAAGCTACACTTAAAACACAATTAGAATATTTAAGCAAGTTCTAGGTAAAAGCTAAGGGAAGGGTTATGGTTTTCTATCAAATTTCTAATTCTATAGCTAGTCATCTCCTATGACGTCTAGGTCTTTGTGTTTTGGTTTGAGGACGATTTTCTTCATCAAAGAACGATTAAGTCCAATTGTTCTTATAAATGTCCTATCATATTGAGGAAGTGCTTAAGAGGAATCTTAAACATCTTTTCAATATTTCTAGGATTGTTTTAAGTCCAAATGAATTTAATTATACAAATGAATTAATCGTCCAAGAATTTCAAGTTTTATTGTTATCTTGCTCAGTGAACTAGGACATTTGAATATCCTATAAGTGAAGTAACATTTCATTTAATGTCCTATTTAGGAGTTATGATAACTAAAGCTTTTGAGGGTAAATTGGTGTTCAAATGGTTTGTGATTTAGTTTAATTTCCATTAATGAGTTTAAATTTGGAATAGTGTTCAAGTTGTTTTAAATTTATTTTGAATTCTTTATGTCTTAGGTGATGTTATATTTAATTTAATTTAATTTAATTTAATTGAGTTTTAATTTTATGTTGAATTAATTTAATTTGATTTGATTTGATTTTAATTTAATTTGATTTAATTTAATTTAATTTAATTTAATTTATTTTATTTTAATTTAATTTAATTTAATTTAATTTAATTTAATTTAATTTAATTTAATTTAATTATTTAATTTAATTTAATTAATTTAATTTAATTTAATTTATTTAATTTAATTTAATTTATTTAATTTAATTTATTTAATTTAATTTAATTTAATTTAATTTAATTTAATTAATTTATTTAATTTAATTTAATTTTAATTTAATTTAATTTAATTTAATTAATTTAATTTAATTTTTAATTTTAATTGAAATTTTTAAAAGGATTTAATAATTAAGTCTTTTAATATTTTAAATTTGAGTTATCATTTTAATTAAGAATTGAATATTAATGAGATAATTAATTTAGGGATTTTTAAATTAAAGAATAAATTTCTTCCTAATAATATCCCTATTTTAATAATTCCAATTTTATTATTCTTCCAAATTTAATCCATTATTTAATTAAAGTTTAATCATTTTAAAATTGTTTAATGGGTTTCTACCCTTTAATTATTTAAATTTCAATCATCCAAATCAGAATAGGATCAAATATTTTACTTGTTAATTTTTTATTAAACCTAAAGTTTTAATTAAGGGTTAAAATTTTAATTACCACTTTACCCTTTAAGCTTAATAATTTCATAAATCACTAAATTGAACTCAAATGAACTTGAAATTTTTATGTGACTTCACTCATATGTCAATAAAGACATGAGAGGAGAAAATGTGATTTTTCTGTATTTAATTTATTTATATAATTATTTTTGGTGAAAAATAGAGATTTCCAAGGGAAATTTAATAACATGACCAAGGGAAAGTTTCTGTCCTTAAGAAAATTAGGGGACATTCCTAATGACCAGAGAACCACTTGGACCAATTTTGGTGATTTTTTGAATTATATTATTTTTATTATAATTATTTTAAGTTTTGGAGTGTTAATTAATTCAAACATAAAATAAATGTTGAAAAATGAATTTTATATTTTTCAAAAATCTCTCTGATATCAAGGAAATCAAAGAAGCAAATTTTGCAATTTTCTGATTTTTCTATGATTTATTATAATTATTTTAGTGGAAATGCTAGAAAATACATTTTTTTTAATTTTAAAATTACCTTAAAGCTTTAAAATTTAATATCTCACTAAATAGACCTAAGAAAAATGTGGGATTTGTTCCTATGTGATTAAAATTCAAAATGTGACATTTTGGTGAATTTTATTATTTTTGTGATTTTTATTATTTTTTAATTATTAAAAAATATTAAAATATTATTAAAAATCAACTTTTTTAGAAAATTGAAATTTTAATTTTCTTAGGTTCCCCTGATATCAGAGAGGCTCCAAAACCAATTTGTTAAATTTTTGAAAGGTATTTTGAAAGTTATGAATTTTTAAAGTTTAAAATGACTAAGTGGCTTAATCAACCCAATTAGTGGGGCTAACCAAGTCCAATTGACCTCAAATTTTTATGATGGGTTCCTCTGATCCTAAAGGTCAGTGGAGAATTGATTTCAAGTCAATTTGATGTATGGTTAGCTCTAATTAATTAGAGACCTATTTTGGGTGTTTAAGCCAATTAGGGTTGTTTTAAATGAACTAATTCAAAACCTATTTTTCCTAAGGTTCTCTGGTCATAAGAAACATCACCAAATTTTCCTAGAATTTATTTCACAACATGCTATTTATTGGAATTAAAATACTCAAAACGATGAATCGAATTTGAAAAATCAATAACTTTTCATAGGGATGGCCTCTGACTTTGGAAAATTCAGGGAATGTTCCCAAATTCAGAGGCTTCAAAAGCCCTATGGTCTCATGCCATGGTGAATTGTATGCATGCATAGAGAATTAAAATAATGCAGAGAGTAAATAAATTATAAAAAATAAAATACTTGATGAAATTAAATGATTTCTTTTCCACATTATTCTCCTCTGTTCACTGAGCAAGAGGGTATTTTTATTTTATTTTTTCGATTTTTCTACACGAGAGATATGAATTTTTGAAGTTTAGGGAATTAAATAAATAGAAAAATACCCTAATTTTCTATTTATCCACGCGGCGCCGCGTCAACCTCGGCGACTCCGAAATCACACGCGTCGCGCTCCCATTCGACGCCGCCACCCGAGTCGGCGGCCGGGCCCCGCGGTTCTCGTACCGTCTCCCGGTCCGACGCCATCCGAGCCGTTCGTCCGCGCGTGTATTGAATGGACGGCATCCGTTCATCGTCCCTGAGCGTCCTCACCCGAGAGCCGTCCACACTAAATCCCTAGATCTCACTCGATACTCGATGGATTTTCATGTTCTTATGCTTCTATGGATTCGTCTTGAAGAGACGAACACATCTATACGGTTAACATGCATTGAAAATAAGGCATTTGAAATGGAGAATCTCCGGAAGCTCGGGATGAAGAATTAGCTCATACCTTTGCTCGGAGAAGTGTGGCTTCAATCCGAGAGTTGTTGCACCTTCGATTGGATCTATGAAGCTCCGGATGAAGTCTCCCGGTCCAGTGAATTGTCCGGATGTGATTTCGACCAAGCCCGATCACAAAGCTTGGAGGCTGGAGCAAGCTGGGTGGCTCTGGAGATGGGGCTTGTACTGGTGGACACCTTCCCTTGGTACGGTGAAGGTGTAGAACCAATCGATTTGAGAATTGGCTCGCTGTGGAGAAGTGTCCCGGTTTTGGGTGGAATTTCGACTCTGAAATTGAGCTCACAGAGGAGAAATGGCAGGGGGATCTCACTGGGAATCAAGTGCTCTGTGTATGGGGAGGAGTCTGGAACAATTTTGGCAGAGTTTTGGCAAGGTTTCCGCTTAGCTCTTCTCATGGCCGAGAGAGGTGGAGTTTAAATAGGAGAGGATGGAGGGCCTCCCAGGGGGAGTTGAGGCATGGGATCAGCTGCTCTGGTGAGGAGAAGAACAACCATGGTGACCACTAGGCATGGGGCAGCTCAGCAAGTGAGAATTTCAATGTTGGCTCACATGTGAGCTCTCGGCCATGGTATTTTCCGGCGATCCAGGCGGCTGGCCGGCAGGCATGGGTCACCATCTTGACCAGGGAGGTCAGGGCTTGGCAATGGTGAAGTCAATTGGGCTTGGACATGTGTAAAGTGTTTGAATTAAAATGGAATGGGGAGGGGGTCATTTTGGCCTTAATTTGGTCAACCCATTGGTTTGGGTTGGGTGCACCTCCCCATGGCCTCGATTTTGAGCTGAGAAGATCGGTTGGGTCGGCCGAGGGAGAGTGGTGTAGTCTCCATCCATGATGAGGTGGCTAAGCATGGTTTAGTGTGTGACATGCTTAAGGTAAAAAAGGGGTTAAGGAGGATTAGGAAAGGGGCCCCTCATTTTGACATTAATGGCTTGATCACATGTCAAGCCTTCCATGGCTTCATGTGGCTTGTCCATGGCTTGCATGGCTCACCTTTGGCTTGGGAAAAGGTTTGGTCAATTTCATGAAAATGAGTTTTAAGAATTTTTGGTAATTTGATGGAAATTTGTATGAAACTTGATTTGGAATAATTTGATGGTGAATTTAGGACTTAGGTAATGGATTTAATTAAGTGGATGACAAATGGAGATGTCATGTGGGCTTTAGGGTAGATTTTGGGCCTTTGGATGTGGTGAAGTGGGCTTTTAGGAAAGTTTAAGGGAAATGGGCTTTTGATTTTAGGATGGGCATTTGGATAAAAATTTTGTGAAGAACTTTGTCAAATAAATGTCATAATTGGTTTAGGGATGTTCTATGAAGGGCTTGGAATCAATTTGATGTGATTTGGAGTTGAATTGGTTTGAATTTGGATTTATTTGGTAAGTGGGCCTATGTAGGTCCAAGTGGGCCAAGTTGGGCTAATGTTGGGCTAGAGTTGAAATTGATGTAAAATCAATGTTGAGAAATGTTTATGGGGGTGTTTCAAAGAGGTTTTGGCTTTGGTTGGGCTTTGATTTTGGGGTTTGGGCTCATTTGGGTTAGGTTTGGGTTTAGGTCAAAATTGGGCCTTTTGGTTTTGGGTTGAATTTGAGTGGGGTTTGGGTCTAAATTTTGGGCAAATCATGTTATTGTTTTGTTTGTGGGAATTTTAAGGAAGATTTAGAAAATATTTGGGGTTAATTGGAATTGAGTTGGGTGAGTTTGGGTTAGGTTTGGGTCATGGGTCCAAATTGGGCTTTAAGGCCAAAAGTGAGATTGGATCCAAATGTCAATCAAATTGGGCTTGGATTTGGTCTAGATTGGTGTTGGGAATGTTGAATTGAAGTTTAGAATTGAATTGGACCAAAATTGGGGTCAATTGGGTAGGTTTGGTTTGACATTGTGTTCACTTAGGGTTAAAATGGGTCAAATTGGGGGTTTTGACAAAAGTAGGGTAAATTGACAAAATTGGCCCATGGTGTAGTTGGACAAAATGAAATTGGGAATATTTGAGATTTTCTGGAATTTTTTGGGAATTTTCTGAATTTTTGGATTTTTAGGCCAAGGGGGGTATTTTGGGTATTTGGAGGGTATTGGGAGGTATTCTTGGAATTTTTGGTATTTTTGGGTATGGATGATCAGTTTAAGTGATGTGGAAATGTTTGGGAATGATTTTGGAGAATTTTGGGTGATTTGGAAATTTTTGAGAATTTTGGGTAATTTTAAGGGTTTTGGGTAGGTTTAGTAGGTGTAGGGTCTCGGGGGTCAAAAATTGAAAATTTGGGAAATTGAAGATTGGGTGAATTTGGGTGGAAAGAAGTCATTTTGGTTGAGCCATGAAGCCATATCAAGCCCACATGAGCCATGAAGGGACTCACTTGAGGCATTCACTATGTTGTTCCTAACCTCTTGCTGAGGGCTTAGGGGTTAAGGACCATCCATGTGAATCATCTACATGAGTCGGGAGGTCAAGTTAGGTATGGGTGTGGTTTTATGAGGTATGCGGAAGTGTAGTGTGTAGGTGTAGTGTATAAGTGTGGTGTGTGTAAGTCGGCCCCTTCACCGGACCGAGGCCACCCAGGGCGATCCAAGGCCGAAGAGTCCATAGGAACTCATCCTTTAAACTTCCACATTTGATTTCAACCCTCTAGGTGATTAGGGGTCTACGATCAAGTTTGTGGAGTTTGCGGGGAGATAAGAAGTGGTTTGAATTTCTAAAAGGTGGGTCCCAATTCTAGTCCTCTAAGATAGTCAAAGGAAAAGCCTAAGGCTAGATCCTAAGCACTAAAAAGAACAAGAGAAGACCTCATCAAAAATGAGGTCAACAGACCCATACTTTAGTGGGAGTTCTCTCCCTGTCGTTTCCGTAGTTTCTCTTTAGTATATAAAATGTGTCACATAGCCCGAGAATACGCTTGTTTGACCCCACATCACAAGTCTCTGTGTGCTTTTCTTCACTGTATCTCTCTCTCTCTTTCCACCTTTAATTTCATACTTCTCTGAAGTTTAGGTATGCCTCATTGGACAGATTTGGATTCAACACCTAAATTTTTGTACGTTTTTTTAATCATTTCCTCTATTCAAGCTCTTCGCTCCCAAAATAGTCATGGTACTTTTTGTTTGTTTGACTGCCAAATGAATTCAAAATAAAATGAATATTGTATGATTGAAATTAGTGTATTTAAATATTTTAAAAATAATTAGTTTGATGTAAACCAATCACAAGAAATTTAAAACTCTTACATTCCAAATATTATGCTAGAAATGCATTCAACTAAACCATCTGTATAAAAATTGCCATGTTAACCTCCTTCTTAAAATACTACTAAAAAATCCCGTTATGATGGTTCAAACTTTAAATTAATCCAAATAAAATTTTATTAGATAGATCTCTTGAATCTTTTTTTAGGTAGATCCAAAGAAAGCACTTTCCAAATAAAATTCAGCGATCCCTCTAATAGAAAGAAGTCCTCATTTGTGTTTTTGCAATCATTTGTCTCACTAAAATAGAGACAAAAATGGATAGACTGAAGAAAATGTATAAATAATTAAATTGTGCAATACAAATCAAGGTTGAATATTATAAATAATTAGACCAAGAAAAGAAAATTTTTTCCAGGGCTAATGTTTGGCTTGAGTGATTATTGACTCCTCGAAAAAATTGACTAGTCCTCCACACGCAGAGGGCCAATTTGCAGATTTCAGAAGCCACAATTTTGCTGAAAAGTAAATAACGCATAATCAAAGAAATCCAAAAACCCCCATATCTCTATAGTAGTTTTAAGATTTTATGTTATTTTATCTCTTTTATAAACTCTTATCAGTAAACTTTTCTTATATAACAAGTGATTCTACTACTTCGGTCTGTAAAAATTTTGACTCTTTATGCTCTTCAATCATCCGAGCTTGCTCGTTTGAATAAGAGTACACTAAGATTTCGACCAATCGTAACTATGACAAACCTACGTAAATTGGCGACAAAAAAGGTGGACATAGTCCGTTGGGTTTTTCTTTCAGACCGAATTTGTAGACGAAAGCCAATTTGTTAGTTATTGGCAGAAAAACTGACGGATGATCAACTGTTTTTTAAAATGTTCATCTTTGACTAAATTTGCCAATATAAATCTGCCATAGGACTGATGGACTGTCAGCCGGTTATTAGTTTATTAGTTGTTGGCAGAAATTGCCACCAAAGAACCAACGACAGTAAGCCAGTTTGCAGTTATATTATTAGTGGTTGAATTTGATGCCAATTATAAGTTTGTTATCTGATTTAATATCGAGCTCCTATCCAAAAGCAATCATTTCTATCTTCCTCGATTCTCGTGTTTGCTTTCTCCGAATGGATTGAACCATTGTTTCTAGATTTTTTTGTCATATCTAAAGTGAAACTCACACTCTATTCTTCCTAACATTTTTTATTCATCTGTTAAATTTGACTACAAAAAATAAAAGTTTTGGCAGCAACTATTTTAGTCTAAGATAGCTATTTAAATCACCACAAAATTTTAAATATGAGTTTAGGAATTGTTACATTATCAATGTTGTTGCCCTTCGTTAATAAGAGCATCATAGTGGTAGAAAGATCACCGAATCACCACTGGGTATAGACGATAGTTTAAACTGTTAGTTAAAAGGGCAGTGTAAACCTTCATAAGTTTGAACCATAATGACAAGGTAGACCACTATATATCTGGAACTTAGGTTCTGTTTGAGGCAGCTGTAGGTTATTAAAAAGTCGATGCACAGCAGTTGTGCCAGGAAGTGCTACACAAAAGTTGCTGTGAGGAAGTTCTATGTTTCTTTGTTTTGTACAGTAGTTGTTGTGATAAAAAGATCTTTCTACCACTGTACTGTTGAGTTTTCTATAACATAATCAATCCTGGTTGTATATATTATGCATGAAGACATAACTTTCAAACAACTGAGGGCCATACACTTATTTAAAGTTAGTCTGAGTATAGAAGTCTAGGTTAGTTTAATAAGTACCCTAGTTAGTGTTAAGATTATGATATACAAAATAACAAACCTACCCCCTAAGACGAGAGGGAATAACTTAGAATGAACCCATGGTTATAGACGAAGGTAATTCAGATCACTTTGAAACTATGTGCCCTCTATGCTACAACACTAAAGGTGGATTCCTGGTCATGAGGCCAGTCATATTTGACAGATACCAATATTCCTAGAATGACGGAAAACCATGTGCATATTGACCTGGGACATTATTCCCAGTCTAGGCTAGTCTGCCATTATAATTCCTTATTGAGTGTAAGATTTCATATTTTATCTTGAAATCCTTCTCTACCTGACTCTATCATTTGCTTAGGGTTTCCAACCATTTATGTTAGTCATATCCAATATCCCTGATTTATCTTTTAATTTCACCTCATCAGTTCAATCTCGTCATCAATCCCTTTAAAACATTTTAGTTATCACTCTTCAAACTTCATCCTACATTTTATTTGGGCTTTTACCATGGCATGCCATCTTTGGACAGTATGTTTTATCCCTTTTAATTTAATTCATCCAATTTGAACCCTTCACTTATTTTTCAATCACTCCAACTATGAAAGTCCAATCTTTGTCATTTTGAATCATTACATAAATAGAGAATTTTCTTTAAAGGCTCAAGACTCTAAATATGTATTTAACTAGGAGGGCTCGCCCTTGTATGGAACGAGGCCCCAAATATTAAATAAACCTTATCTTACATCCGTAAGGTAAGAGAGAAAAAGCTAGTTCCATAGACCGATAAAGATTTTCAACATCCAGATGGCCAAGCCCATTTTAATGTTATATCTTTTTTCCTGTTGGAAAATATATTATCCTTCAAAATGTTATCTATTTTTTATAAATAGGAGTTCCAATACATGTAAATGAGCTTTTTTTGGCTCTTGATTCTAGATCCATACTTTAGTGGGAGTTATCTCTCTATCATCTTCGTAATTTCTCTTTAGTATATGACCCACAATTTTATATTATGATATTTTAATTCAATTGCAACGAAGCCAAAAAGTTGACCCCGCTATATTATATGTATAGAATTGTAATTGTTTATGTTGTGGATGCTACGCAAGTATACGTATCGTATCAAGTAATACAGGGCTCTAGTGGAGTCCTGGTTATCGATCCCACAGGGAAAGAGAAAATAAAATAACAACTAATTTTAAAATAATAATAATTCTAAAAATAGTATACGAAAATTTGAAATTCTAAATTTAATGCGCAATAAAGTAAACTAAGTATTTCAATTAGGTAACTTAACTAAGTAGAAAATTAATACGTATTGAAAGTGCAGAAAATTAAACTAATTGCTTAAATAAGTCTTAACTATTCGGAAAAAGTATCTTTCCCCTTGTTTAGAAATTTAAGTGATTAATGAATTTAAATAGATAATTTTAAGGTATTGTGACAAATAGGAGCATTCCTATTCTTTACCCTTTAGTCAGTGTAAAGAATATTGACTAATCCTATGTTTGATTACGGAATCTGCGGCTAGGTCGGGAGGATACCGACTGCCACTTGAGCTCCCACGTTCCCCTCGCCCGAGGGCTAACATCTACACTTCAGCTCTCAAACAATAGGACCGAATTCAATATTTTAGTCTGTCACACTAAAATGCTCTATTCTACACCCAATGATATTATTTCCCTATTTATTTGCACCCTCCTTTCAAGGCTTTTGAATTCCCCGAATATCAGATGTAATTTTTACTATAGTTGATATTCAACACATTTTAACAATTCAAATGGCCGGTTTGAAAGTAAATTAAGTTTTAAGTAAAAATTATCACAATTTATTAATATATAAAAGTACTTCTATTTTTAGTTCATCAAGTCACTTAATTTCATAACGAGGAGAAAGACTAATAAACTACTCAGAATGCATGGGAACTAAACTAAGCATGGATTTCATTTAAAGTTAAAAACAATAAATATAAATACTTATCTCAATTTATCCCCAAGCAGACTCCTCGTAGTTCCTTTGACTCTTCCTTCCAGTACAGCAAGACTCACTAAAAACTCACTAACTCACTAAATACTCACTAAAGACTCAAAATAACTCACTTATAACACTCAAAGACTCTCTAAGACACACACTAAGACACTAAAAAGACACTAGAAAGACACTATTTCGGCCTGTATATATAGAGGTGAGCAAAGGACCAAGAGGTGTGTAAGCATCCCTTCAAAAAGTGTCCAGGTTCAATGTATCTGAGCCATTTGAACTAGCTCGTCGTCGGCGACGAACTACCTGGTTGTCGGCGAGGCTTCTAGAAGATCTTCAAATTGCGCTAGCTCGCTGTCAGCGGGATCGGGCTCGCTGTCAGCGAGACAGTTATAATTCCTTCAGAAATGTCTCCTCGTAGCCTCGCCGTCGGCGGGCTCGATCTCGCCGTCGGTGTCTCAGCACAAATTTCATTATTTTCTTCCTTTTTGCTCCAAATTCGCTCCTTTTTATGATTTTTGCTTTTATCACCTAAATTCTCCATTCTATGCAATAAAATAAAGAAAATACCTTTCTTTAAAGTGCAATTTCATCAAAAATAGGTATGAATTTCTTAATAAAATTTTCAGCGATCAAAATCCCCCAAACTTACTTATTACTTGTCCTCAAGTAATTTTAGTACTACATAAAAATAATGAGTTTTATAATAAGATTTTTCAATTTAAATAACTATGAATTAGATTAATTAATATCATAATAAAGTTAAATAAAAAATAATTCATGTAATTTAATTAATCTTATAGAAATAAATTATTTAGTTATCGAGTCTAAGATTTCTAGCTTACTATTCATTTCGGGAATGACTATATTTAAAAGAATAACTACTTAAGATATTCATATGATAAGAAATTCAAGAAAACACTATTAGGTAAAATTCTAATCCATAAACATAAGTTTGGAAATATCTAAGTTTTTCCCTTTAGGTTAATTCAAATGAAGCCGATTTTTGATAAGACATCTCCTCAAGCTTCTCCTCATTTTTCTTTTTCTTTTTCTTTTTCTTTTTTCTTTTTCTCTTTTTTTAATGAGGATTACTGTATCCGGAGAGCTCGTTAATAATTTTGAACTTCATTTTCATCTTCCTAAATTTGAAACTTAGAAATATTTCTTAGCTTATATATACTTCATAGTTTTTACTTCATTGATTTTCAATCTTTTCTTTTTCACTTGAATACTTAAGAATTTTAATTTTAGAATATAGTTTTCCTTACTAAAAATAGTTTACTATATTTTTATTCCCTTTAACCAAATATTTTATTCTATTTAATCAATTAAAGCACTAGAAATATTTCATTTAACCTTTTATAATAATTAAATAAAATAATTCATATTAATTAAATTGAAAAAAATTTGCTATAAAAATCATTTTATAATAATTTGAAAATAGAAATTGAGAACAAGTTAATAATTAAATTTGTATTTTACTCCCCCCCAAACTTAAATGTTTATATCTAATCTAAATAATGAAAAAGGAGGAAAGTAAATAAATCATACCTTTGAAGTTTAGGTATTTCTTTTTTTTTTTCTTTGAAATTTTTGCTCTCTTTTTCATTTTTTATTGAACCTGTACTGTTAGTATTCTCCATATATATATATATAACAATTTAAAGAAAATGCAGGGATAAAATCTGAGATAAGTATTAAACACAACAATTAAATTAACTCTACACTACACATATGAATTACTAACATATTAAAAACATTGAACTAACAGATTAACAATTTTACAACTTACAGAATAAAATAAAAACATACTAAAGAAAACTAACATCCTATTTAACATAAAAACAAATGCAATTAACTAACACAAAAACAAAAACTAACTACTATAACAATTCAAGCAAATTAATCTAACTAACATCCAATATCTCAAAATATAAAGTACTGAATATTACAAACATATAAAGTCCTCAAAATACTTACACCAAACAAATAAAACAAATAAAGTCCTAATCTTCGACATCAAAGTCCTAAACTATATCATCCCCTCCTTGATCCGTAGGTGAGAAGGCGAAGCGAGGATGATGCGAGTATACTGGGGCATTTTGGAAAGACAACATCTAAATCTCCACTCCTATAACGACGTTCAACTTCATAGTATGCAATTTCATATTCCGAATGTCGCTGGAGGTATTCACTATCATAATCATGTCTCCTCTCCAGATTATCGATTCTTTGATCAAAATGATCAAATCTTCTCCCCATTGTTTCTCCAAACTCGCTCAAAACTCCTCCTATGCGGGGTCGATTCATTCATCGAGATCTTGTAGGGTAGGGGTGGTAGGCTCGGGTGGTTCATAGCTAGTAGAGGGTATATCTCTACTTGGTCGAGTGAAATAACTTCTCACTCCCGATCTCCACCCTTCATGAGATTCATACTTCTTAATGTTGGCGATTGTGAGTGGTTTCATAGGTTCCACCCATTCTTCATCATCTCCAGCCTCGACTCCGGAGAGTTGGCGGAGTGCAAAAATAAATCCGGGGTGTCCCGATCCGGCTCCACTCTCATTTCGAGGAGTGGCTAGGATGTTTTGATAAATAATTCTCCCGATGTTGATGCTTCGTTATTCGAATACGAAATTCGGAATTGCTCTATCTCGTGTTACCTCATTTGTGGTGATATGTGGGTAACAGAGTAGAACAAATAAAGTAATGTCAGGCTTTGGAGACTGCATTTAATTTAGAAAGAGGAAAATTCACTCTTTCCTGCTGCTTAATTTTCCAAACTCTGGTCCCATCAGTGAGAAAGCTAATGACTTCCTCTAGTGGTCCTTCCATCTTTCCAAAAGTTTCATACTCGCTAAAGTGCGAGTCATGAACTTCATAGAACACATTAATTCTTGTAGCATTGAAATCTACAAAAAACCCTCGTGCATTGAAACAAATTGGCATAAAATTCTTTAACCACTTCTACAGCTGCTCTATATTGAACGTAACAGAAATTCGCCCAACCTCGTTCCTTAATAATCAGCTCTACTTCTCCTCCCGGATTTTTGAATACCCGATCCGCAATGCACTTTCTTCCTTGTATGTTTTCAAAATATTTAGCCTGTGCTCGTGCATTGATGAATCGGTTTTCGTCGAATTCTACTCGACGTTTTTGTCGTGGAGACATGCGATCGATCTGTGAAAATCGTGAAAATTTTCACTAAACTTAAAAATAATACTAAGAAGGCTTCCTACAACATTTATAAGCAATTTAAATCAAATTCCATGGATTTCCATCGAATATTTTTTCCACATTTTGATTTTTTCCAAAATTTGCAATGTGGTGAAAATATATGGTGAAAATCAAATTTTTTTTTTGCATAGGAGTGAAGCTCTTACCAAGGGAAGATGAAATCCGGTGTCAAAAAGTGTTGAAATCGCTTCAAATCCAAGATCTCTCGAAGCCACAGGTCGGTTTTTGCGAAAATGAGAGGTTGGGGATGATGAATAGTGTTTTTGACCGGTCAAAATATAAGTTTTTCCCGACCTCGCTGTCAGCGAGATTTTTCTCGCCGTCGGCGAGCTAATATTTTTCGGAACCAAAAACTCTCGGGAAAAATCCGTTGTCGGCGAGAAATTCTTCGCTGTCAGCGAGATCGATCTCGCTGTCGGCGGGATTTTTCTCGCCGTCGGCGAGATTCCAAAAATTTTAAATTTCTGAAATTCGTCACTCATTTTCGTCTTTGATTTGCCTTATATTATATTTCCGATCACATCATTTATTACTTTAATATGAAGATTAGCTACTTATACACAAACAAATTCACACAACACAACAAATTAACTTTAATATTGAAATCCATGAGATGTACAAACTAACATAATTTTAAACTCTATAATCGAACTTCGAACTTCGATTCTTACTACTAATCGGCATCGCAAACCAATCCACGACACACTAAATGCGATACAAAACTATGACGCATATCTCGATTAAGTTTGAGATATTTAAATCATCACTCCACACATAATAAAATCTAAATCAAATCAAATAACATAAATTCAAACATACTATGGAAATCTTTACTACTACTCTTGAGGTCGGAATCTTCATCTTCTCGATATTTCCGATATGATGATGATGCACAAATAAGTTATAGAAAGGCACGAAGGGAAATTCGAAGCGGATTCTTCGGTGATCCAACCCTTCGTCTCGGTAAATGAAGAAAGCTAGCTTCCGAGTGTCCGGAATGATCAAAGTGTTCCTTCATCCTCCGATCAATGTGATCGAATAAATCGGATATATTGTCGATTAAATCTCTCACATTCTGCAGTTCTTTCTCCATTCCATTAATTTTCTTCATAAGTAACTCCGTTTTATACGAAATAGGCCTTGCTATAGGATTATTACGTGAAGCTCTATCGAGAGATGAATGTAATGTCTTCATTATTGTCCAAAGTAGGGAACATATACGTAGGATCGAGCGGCTTCTAAGGTAACAGAACCTTTTCCCAAGCTTCATAAGAAACACGGTACTTGCTGCATAATGCAAAAATAGTAGATGGGTGTCCTAGTCCGTGAAGCCGACCCATGCACAATTAAACCCAATGCGAGACTTAACAATTATTGATCCAACATCAATAGGCGATCCAATTTGAATACAATAATTTAATATAGCGCATTCTTTCGAAACCTTGTTTACCCTCATAGTAGGTAACAATTTAGATGAGATGAAAAAGTGCCGGTGCTTTGAGACGGGATTCAAAAGTGATGCGAGAGAAACTAACATACCGTCTTCACGCATTTCTCGATCTTCCGGTTCATCGGTCGGATATCGAAATATCTCATTCATATTATATCGAGAAGGCACAAAATTTGAATAGTGACATACGGGGTGTTTTCTATAGAGAATAATTCATTTACTCTTGATGGAGTAAACGTCACCCATCTTCCTCGGACGTAGATATTCCCATTGTTGATCGCATGTAAGTTAGAGTAGAACTCTTTCACAACTGGAATAACAACGACGGACGTAGTGTAACAAAATACCTCCGAGTGCCGGCTGCGCGATCATTTCTTCTATCTTCGTAGTGGAATTCTCTAATCCTCGATTGACAAATCCCGTTCCTTGATAACTCTTTTCTTTACCAAAACCTTGTTGAAGATCCATTGCTCTTCCGCACTCACAAATTTCCTCCGGTTAAACACTCCGGATTTAGAGGAATCTAAGAATTTGGAGGCCATTATGGTGAATGGAAGGAATTATAGTGAAGAAGGCGATTTAGAATGAATTAAGAATGGGTTTTCACTAAGGATTTGGTGTTGAAACCGTCCGGATCGGCATTCAAAGTATAAATAACTCATCTTTATAACTTCCTCGTTGTTGGCGAGAAGTTTCTCGCCGTCGGCGACTCGGTTATAAAAGCTGCCTTTCGGGTTCTCGTCGTCAGGTGGGACGTTTCTCGGCTGTCGGCGAGCTCGATAAATAAACTGATATTAATTTAGGCACGAACCTCGCTGTCGGCGAGTATCGACCTCGCCGTCGGCGAGATTTCAAAATAATGTCCAATTTTGCTCTAAATCGAATAATTTCTTTTCTCATTATAATGGTTCGTATATGTGATGATTCTTAGTAATAATTGAGTAGTAAAGTTTCAATAATATAAACTAACTATTAAGATACAATAAAAATAGATAACTAATATGGGTTGCCTCCCATAAAGCGCTTGGTTTAACGTCGTCAGCCCGAGCCTAATTTCAATTATTAATCGAGTCGACTAAGCATTAAAACCTCTTTATAGTTAGGTCTTATACCTTGAAAATATGGTTTTAATCTATGTCCATTAACTTTAAATTTATGTCCAGTTTTTGGATCTTCAATTTCTATAGTTCCGTATGAAAATATTTGAGTTATGGTGAAAGGTCCTAACCATCGAGACTTGATTTTCCAGGAAATAATTTCAATCTAGTATTATATAGCAAAACTTCCTGTCCTGGTTCAAAATTTTTTTGATTAATCTTCCGATCATGCCATAACTTCATCTTTTCCTTATAAATCCGATCATTATCATACGATTTATTTCTTAATTCTTCCAATTCATTTAATTGCAGCAATCTCTTCTCACCAGCTTCCTTCATATTATAATTAAATTCTTTAATCGCCTAATATGCTTTATGTTCTAATTCAACTGGTAAGTGACATGTTTTTCCATATATAAGCTCTGTAAGGAGTCATTCAATCGGAGTTTTATAAGCGATCCTATAAGCCCATAATGCGGTGTCTAATCTAATAGACCAATCTAACTTATTTGGGTTTACGGATTTTTCTAAAATACGTTTAATCTCGCGATTAGATACTTCGGCTAATCCGTTAGTACGTGGATGATAAGCGATGGATATCTTATGAGTAATATTGTATTTTTCTACTAGTTTGTGAATGTATTTATTTCTAAAATGAGTTCCTCCGTCGGTGATAATCACTCTCGGCATTCCAAATCTAGTAAAAATATTTTTCATCGAAATTTTGAAACACTCTTAGCATCACACCTAGGTAAAGCTTGTGCCTCAATCCATTTGGAAACATAATCGACGACTACTAATATATATGAGTTTCCAAACGAAGGAATAAAAGGTCCCATAAAATCTAATCCCCAAACATAAAAAATTTCAACTTCTAATATAAAATTTAGAGGCATTTCGTTTCTTCTAGATATATTTCCTACTCTTTGACATTTATCGCAAGTTTTAATATATCTGTATACATCTCTAAATAGAGTAGGCCAGTAAAATCCAGTTGTAGAATCTTATAAGCGAGTTTTATCGATCCCAAAATGTCCTCCAAAATCAGAATCATGACATTTTTGAATAATTGGTTCGGTTTCTTCATAAGGTACACATCTTCTAATAATTAAATCCTTACATTGCTTATATAAATATGGTTCATCCCAAAAATAGGTTTTCGTATCATGGATGAATTTTTTCGTTGTTGCGAAAGTTAGCATAGGTGGTAAAATATTACTAACTATATAGTTTACTATATCGGCATACCATGGTATTTTCCATTCATTGATATTATATAGTTGTTCATCGGGGAAAGCTGTCTATAATTTCATTTTTAATATCGGATAATTCATGATTTTCTAATCTTGATAAATGATCCACAATTTGATTATCGGTTCCTTTCTTATTAACGATCTCAAAATCGAATTCTTGCATTAATAGCATCCATCTAATTAATCTTGGTTTGGAATCTTTCTTTTGCATTAAATATTTGATAGCGGAATGATCGGTATGCACGATACATTTTGTTCCGATCGGATAAGGTCTAAATTTATTAAAACCATATACTACCGCAAATAATTCTCTTTACTGTATCGTATAATTTATTTCAGCATCATTTAGAGTTTCTACTAGCATAGTATATAACTTTAAAAATCTTTTCATATCTTTGCCCAGAAGCTGCTCCTACGGCATAATCACTTAGCATCACACATAAGCTCGAATGGTTTCTCCAGGTTAGGTGAAACTATTATAGGTCTTGTAATTAATTTTTCTTTTAAGAGTTCAAAAGCATTCGGGCATTCGATTGTAAATTCAAATTTCTTGTCCTTTTCGAGAAGTTGGCATAGAGGTTTAGTAATTTTTGAAAAATCTTTTATATAGCGTACGTAGAATCCGGCATGTCCAAGAAAACTTCTTACCCCTTTTACCGTAGTTGGAGGTGGTAATTTAGCTATAACTTGAATTTTGCGGGGTCCACTTCCATGCCTTTTTCGAAATTTTATGCCCTAATACAATGCGCCCATGACCATAAATTGACATTTCTCACGATTTAGAACTAAATTTGTTTTCTCGCATACTTCTAATACTTTTTCGAGATGAGTTAAGCATGTGTCGAATGATGTTCCAAATACGGAGAAATCATCCATAAATACTTCTATTCCATTGTCGATTAACTTACTAAATATAAACATCATACATCTACGGAATGTTGCTGGTGTATTACATAATCCAAAAGGCATTCTTCGAAAAGCGAAAGTTCCATAAGGACTAGTAAATGTAGTTTTCTCTTGATCCTCAGGAGCAATTTGTATATGATGATAACCGGTGTATCCATCCAGAAAACAAAAATACTTATGTCTGGCTAATCTATCTAACTTACGAGTCAGAAATGGTAAAGGGAAATGATCTTTCCTGGTGGAGGTATTTAGTTTCCTATAATCGATACATATACGCCGACCGGTAACTTGTCTTATAGGAATAAGATCGTTATTTTCATTGGCGATGACGGTCACTCCTCCCTTCTTAGGAACACGGTGAATTGGGCTTACCGCAACTGCATCGGAAATAGGATATATAATACCATTATCTAACCATTTTAAAATTTCTTTCTTAACTACTTCTTTCATTATAGGGTTTAATCTCCTTTGGGGATCTGCTTTAGGTTTATGTTCATCATCTAAAATAATTCTATGCATACAGATTGAAGGACTAATTCCTTTAATATCTGCTAAAGTCCAACCAAAAGTTTTCTTATATTTTTTTAAAGTTTCTAAAAGTTTTTGTTCTTGAGATTCGTTTAATGCGAGATGAAATAATAACTGGTAAAGTTGAAGAATTACCTAAATAAGCATATTTCAAATGATCGGGTAATATTTTTAGCTCGAAGTTCGGGAGGTTTAATAATTGATGGAACTATATTCTTGTCAGTGTTTTCAGTATTATCCAAAATTCAAATCTTTCCTGAATATAATCTAGTTCTTTATTATTATCTTCAATTAATTCATTGTTTTCTTTTTCTAATTTATCTTCGTAATATTCCTTAAAATGTTCTTGTTGCAAATCTTCAAGTATTTCCATCCGAAAACATTCATCATCTTTTTCTAGCGCAGGATATTTCATTGATTTTGTAATATTAAAGGTAACTTTTTGGTCATTTACTCTCATCGTTAATTCTCCTTTCTGAAAATCAATCATAGCTTTTCCAGTAGCTAAAAATGGTCTTCCTAAAATGATAGGAATTTCTTTATCTTCCTCCATATCTAAAACAATAAAATCTACTGGGAAGATAAATTTATCCACTTTTACTAACACATCTTCAATAACTCCCTTAGGATAGGTAATCGAACGATTAGCTAATTGAAGGGTTACTGAAGTAGGTGTAATTTTTCCTAATCCTAATCTCTTAAAAATCGATAGAGGCATTAGATTGATGCTTGCTCTTAAGTCACACAAAGCTTTTCCATAAAATTTTTCTCTCTATAGCGCGGGGTATAGTGAAACTACCGGGATCTTTTAATTTTTCGGGAAGCTTCTTCGAATAATAGCACTACACTCTTCACTAAGTGCGACTTGTTTCATTATCGGTGAATTTTCTTTTCTTATTTAGAATATCTTTCATAAATTTTACATAATTTGGCATCTGATCTAAAGCTTCGACAAAAGGTATATTGATTGTTAATTTCTTTAATATTTCAAGGAATTTAGCAAATTGTTTATCTTTTTTATGTTGAGCTAGTCGTTGAGGAAATGGTGGTGGAGGTTTTTCAACAGAAATTTTCATAGGTATTAAAGGATGTTCTAAGTTTGAATCTTGTTGAATTGTTTCTTTTTCAATTTCCACTTCCTCTTTTTGGCTTTCAAGTTCTTTTTGAAATTGAGGTTCTAATTCTTTTCCACTCCTTAGTTGTATTGCTTTAATTTGTTCTTTTCCTTGATCTTTAGGATTTATTTCCACATTACTAGGAAAAGTTCCCGGTATTCTATTATTTAGCGCAGTAGCAATATGTCCAAGTTGAGTTTCGATATTTTTAATAGATGTTCCTTGAATTTGTAGTTGATTTCCTTGAATTTGTAGTTAATTTCCTTGATTTTGTAGTTGATGACCCATATTCAAAATTAATTCATCCATAGATAATTTCTTATCTTTGAATTGAGGGTTATTGTTATTAAATCCAGGTGGGTAATTAGGTTTATAGTTTGGATTTGCTTGATTAGGTTGATTCATCCATTGTTGATTAGATGTGTTATTCCAATTAAAATTTGGATGAGTTTTCCAACTAGGATTATAATAGTTTGAATAAGGGTTATTAGTTCTATTATTAATAGCATTTAAAGTTTCATAATTAGATTGAGATTCTATGATTTGTCCGGATGAGTTTTCTTAGAGTAGGAGAGTAGTTCATTCCAAAATGATCCAATTTCTTAGATATAGCAGACAATTTGAGAAGCTAACATAGATATTGCATCGTTTTCATGAATGCTGGCTATCTTTTTCGGATTTACTCTATCAGCAGGCCATTGGAAATTATTTGTTGCCATTTCTTCGATTAGTGCATAAGCTTCATCAAATGGTTTAGACATTAATGAACCTCCGGCAGCAGCATCGATGATTGATCTTAAAGATCCTACTAATCCATTATAAAAGGTTTGAATAATCGGCTGATACGGTAACGCATGATGTGGGCATTTCCTAAGAAGTTCCTTAAATCTCTCCCAAGATTCATATATTGATTCTCCATCTAATCGACAAAAAGAAGTTATATCATTTCTAAACTTAGCAGTTTTAGATGGTGGAAAATATTTGGATAGAAATATTTGTGATAATTCTCCCCAAGTTTTAATAGATCCGAGTGCTAACGAATTCAACCACATTTTAGCCTTATCCCTTAATGAAAAAGGAAAAAGTATAAGTCTTATAGCATCGTCGAATACTCCTTGATATTTAAAAGTAGCACAAAGTTCTAGAAAACTAGCAAGATGTAAGTTAGGATCTTCAGTAGGTGAACCACTAAATTGATTGTTTTGTACAATTTGGATAATTGCAGGTTTAAGTTCAAATGAATTAGCAGCTACATCAGAGTTTTGAATAGTTAAATGAATTTCATCTGATGTAGGGTTGGCATAATCTCTCAATGGTCTTTGTTGGTTCATATTTTGAATTTCAGGAATATTCACCATTTGTGTTAAATTTATTATTTGTTTCTTTTGTTTTCTAATTCTTTTAATTGTATGCTCTAATTCAGAATCGTAAGGCATTAAATTTTCGTTTCCAAATTTGCGCATACAATTTTAGAATAGATATTAATTTATTTATTATGATTATTTTAAAATAGTCCGTTACTCTAGTAAATTTTTCTTACTTTCTCCGACAACGGCGCAAAAAACTTGACCCACAATTTTATATTATGATATTTTAATTTAATTGCAACGAAGCCAAAACTTGACCCCGCTATATTATATGTATAGAATTGTAATTATTTATGTTGTGGATGCTACGCAAGTATACGTATCGTATCAAGTAATACGAGGCTCTAGTGGAGTCCTGGTTATCGATCCCACGAGGAAAGAGAAAATAAAATAACAGCTAATTTTAAATATAGTAATAATTCTAAAATAGTATACGAAAATTTGAAATTCTAAATTTAATGCGCAATAAAGTAAACTAAGTATTTCAATTAGGTAACTTAACTAAGTAGAAAATTAATACGTATTGAAAGTGCGGAAAATTAAACTAATTGCTAAATAAGTCTTAACTATTCGGAAAAAGTATCTTTCCCCTTGTTTAGAAATTTAAGTGATTGATGAATTTAAATAGATAATTTTAAGGTATTGTGACAAATAGGAGCATTCCTATTCTTTACCCTTTAGTCAAGTGTAAAGAATATTGACTAATCCTATGTTTGATTACCTGAATCTGCGGCTTAGGTGGGAGGATACCGACTGCCACTTCAGAGCTCCCACGTTCCCCTCGCCTGAGGGCTAACATCTACACTTCAACTCTCAAACAATAGGACCGAATTGAATATTTTAGTCTGTCACACTAAAATGCTCAATTCTACGCCTAATGATATTATTTCCCTATTTATTTGCACCCTCCTTCCAAGGCTTTTGAATTCCCCGAATATCAGATGTAATTTTTACTATAGTTGATATTCAACACATTTTAACAATTCAAATGGCCAGTTTGAAAGTAAATTAAGTTTTAAGTAAAAATTATCACAATTTATTAATATATAAAAGTACTTCTATTTTTAGTTCATCAAGTCACTTAATTTCTTAACGAGGAGGAAAGACTAATAAACTACTCAGAATGCATGGGAACTAAACTAAGCATGGATTTCATTTAAAGTTAAAAATAATAAATACAAATACTTATCTCAATTTATCCCCAAGCAGACTCCTCGCAGTTCCTTTGACTCTTCCTTCCAGTACAGCAAGACTCACTAAAAACTCACTAACTCACTAAATACTCACTAAAGACTCAAAATAACTCACTTATAACACTCATAGACTCTCTAAGACACACACTAAGACACTAAAAATACACTAGAAAAGACACTAAAAAGACACTAAAAAGACACTAAAAAGACACTAAAAAGACACTAAAAAGAAACTATTTTGGCCTCTATATATAGAGGTGAGCAAAGGACCAAGAGGTGTGTAAGCATCCCTTCAAAAAGTGTCCAGGTTCAATGTATCTGAGCCATTTGAACTAGCTCGCCGTCGGCGACGAACTACCTCGCTGTCGGCGAGGCTTCTAGAAGATCTTCAAACCGCGCTAGCTCGCTGTCAGCGGGATCGGGCTCGCTGTCAGCGAGACAGTTATAATTCCTTCAGAAATGTCTCCTCGTAGCTTCGCCGTCGGCGGGCTCGATCTCGCCGTCGGCGACTCAGCACAAATTTCATTATTTTCTTCCTTTTTGCTCCAAATTCGCTCCTTTTATGATTTTTGCTTTTATCACCTAAATTCTCCATTCCTGCAATAAAATAAAGAAAATACCTTTCTTTAAAGTGCAATTTCATCAAAAATAGGTATGAATTTCTTAATAAAATTTTCAACGATCAGTATATAAAATGTGTCACATAGCCCGAGAATATGCTTGTTTGACCCCGTAGCACAAGTCTCTGTGTGCTTTTCTTCACTCTATCTTTCTCTCTCTCTCTCTCTCTCTCCCCCTTTCTTTTAGTTCATACTTCTCTGAAGTTTAGGTATGCCTCATAGGACAGATTTGCATTCAACACCTAAATTTTTGTGCGTTTTTTTAATCATTTTTTCTATTCAAGCTCTTTGCTTCCAAGATACTCATGGTCCTATTTGTTTGTTTGACTACCAAATGAATTCAAAATAAAATGAGTATTGTATGATTGAAAGTAGTGAATTTAAATATTTTAAAAATAATTAGTCTGATATAAACCAATCACAAGAAAATTTAAAACTCTTACATTCCAAATATTATGCTAGAAATGCATTCAACTAAACCATCCATATAAAAATTTCCATTTTGACCTCCTTGTTAAAACACTAATAAAAAATCCTGTTATGATGGTTCAAAATTTAAACTAATCCAAATACAATTTTATTAGATAGATCTCTTGAGTCTTTTTTTAGGTAGATCCAAAAAAAGCACTTTCTAAATAAAATTCAGCATTCTCTCTAATAGAAAGAGGTCCTCATTTGTGTTTTAGCAATCATTTGTCTCACTAGAATAGAGAGAGAAAATGATAGGCTGAAGAAAACACATGACCAATTAAATTATGCAATACAAAACAAGGTTGAATATGATAATTAATTAGAACAAGAAATGAAAAATTTCTCCAGGGCCAATGTTTGGCTTGAGTGATTATTTACTCCTTGAGAAATTCGACTAGTCCTCTGCACGCAAAGGGCCAATTTGCAGATTTCGGCAGCCATAACTTCGCTGAAAAGTAAATAATGCATAATCGAAGAAATCCAAAACCCACCATATCTCTATAGTAGTTTTAAGATTTTATATTATTTTACTTATTTGTTTCTATTTGTTTTATAATTTCTTATCAGTAATCTTTTCTTATCTAACAAGTGATTCTACTACTTCGGTCTGTAACAATTTTGACACTTTATGCTCTTCAATCATCCGAGCTTGCTTGTTGAATAAGAGTACACTAAGATTTTGACCAATCATAACTATGACAAACCTACGTAAATTAGCGACAAAACAGGTATACATAGTCTGCTAGTTTTTTTTAGACCAAATTTGTAGATGAATGCCAATTTGTTAGTTATTGGCAGAAAAACTGATGGCAGAAAAACTGACGGAGATCAACTATTTTTAAAATACATCTTTGACTAAATTTGCCAATATAAATCTGCCATAGAACTGATGGACCGTCAGGTGATTATTAGTTTACTAGTTGTTGGCAGAAATCGCCACCAAATAATCGACGATAGTAAGCCAGTTTGCAGTTATATTATTAGTGGTTGAATTTTATGCCAATTATATGTTTGTTATCTGATTTAATATCGAGCACCTATCCAAATGCAATCATTTCTATCTTCCTTGATTCTCGTGTTTTCTCTCTCCAATTGGATTGAACCATTGTTTCTAGATTTTTTTTTCATATCTAAAGTGAAACACACACACTATTCTTCCTAATTTTTTTTATTCATCTATTAAAATTTGAGTTTTGGCAGCACCTATTTCAGTCTAAGTTAGCTATTTAAATCACCACAAAATTTTAAATATGAGTTTAGGAATTGCTACATTACCAATGTTGTTGCTCTTCGTTAATAAGGGCATCATGGTGGTAAAAGGATCACCGAATCACCACTGGGTATAGACAATAGTGATAGTTTAAACTGTCAGTTAAAATGGCGGTGCAAACCTTCAGAAGTTTAAACCATAATGATAAGGTAGAACCCAATATATCTGAAACATAGGGTCTGTTTGACGCAGCTGTAGGTTATTAAAAAAAAGCTGTACAACAGCTCCTCCAGGAAGTGTTGTACAAAAGTTGTTGTGAGGAAGTTGTGGGTTTCTTTGTTTTGCGCAGTAGTTGTTGTGATAAAAAGATCTTTCTACCACTGTACTATTGAGTTTTCTATAACATAATCAATCCTGGTTGTATATTTCATGCATGAAAATATAACTTTCAACAACTGAGGGCCATACACTTATCTCAAGTTAGTATGAGTACAGAAGTCTAGGTTAGTTTAATAGGTACCCTAGTTAGTCTTAAGGATTATGATATACAAAAAAACAAACCTACCCCCTAAGACTAGAGAGAATAAGTTAGAATGAACCCATGGTTACAGACGAAGATAATTTAGATCACTTTGAAACTATGAGCCCTCTATGCTACAACACTAAAAGGAGATTCCTGTTTATGACGTCAGTCATATTTCACAGATACCAATATTCCTAGAATGATGGAAAACCATGTGCATCTTGACATGGGACATTATTCTCAGTGTGGGCTAGTCTGCCATTATATCTCTTTATAGAGTGTAGGATTTCATCTTTTATCTTGAAATCCTTCTCTATCTGACTCTATCATTTGCTTAGGGTTTCCAACCATTTATGTCTGTCAAATCCAGTGTCCCTGATTTATCTTTTAATTTCACTTGATCAGTTCAATCTCCTCATCAGTCCCTTTCAAACATTTTAATTATCACTCTCCAAACTTCATCCTTCATTTTATTTGGGCTTTTCGCATGGCATGCCATCATCGAACAATAAGTCTTATCCCTTTTAATTTAATTCTTCCAATTTGGACCCTTCACTTATTTTCAATCACTCCAATTATGAAAGTCCAATCATTTTCATTTTGACTCACTACATAAATCGAGAGTTTTCTTTAAGGCTCAAGACTCTAGATATGTCAATAATTAAAAGGGATCTCCCTTGTAATGAATGAGGCCACAAATATTAAATAAACCTTATCTTACACTCGTGAGGTAAGAGAGAAAAAAACTGGTTCCATAGATCGACAAATATTTTCAGCATCCATATAGCCAAGCCCATTTTAAGGTAATATCTTTTTCCTCTTGGAAAATATATTATCCGTCAAAATGTTATCTATCTTTTATAAATAGGAGTTCCAATACTTGCAAATGAGCTTTTTTTGGCTCTTGAATCTAGATCCATACTTTAGTGGGAGTTCTCTCTCTGTCGTATCCGTAATCTCTCTTTAGTATGTAAATGTATCACATAGCCCGAGAATACACTTGTTTGACCCCACATCACAAGTCTCTTTGTGCTTTTCTTCACTCACACACACACACACTCTCTCTCTCTCTCCCTCTCCCTCTTTTAGTTCATACTTCTCTGAAGTTTAGGTATGCCTCATAGGACAGATTTGGATTTAACACCTAAATTTTTGTATTATTTTTTAATCATTTTTTCTATTCAAGCTCTTTGCTTCAAAGATAGTCATGGTGCTATTTGTTTGTTTGAGCCAAATGAATTCAAAATAAAATGAATATTGTATGATTGAAAGTAGTGTATTTAAATATTTTAAAAATAATTTGTCTGATGTAAACCAATCACAAGAAAATTTAAAACTCTTACATTCCAAATATTATGCTAGAAATACATTCAAGTAAACCATCCGTATAAATATTTCCATGTTGACCTCCTTGTTAAAATACTACTAAGAAATTCCGTTAGGATGGTTCAAACTCTAAAATAATCCAAATAAAATTTTATTAGATAGATCTCTTGAATCTTTTTTTAGGTAGATCCAAACAAAGCAATTTCCAAGTAAAATTCAGCGATCCCTCTAATAGAAAGAAGTCCTCATTTGTGTTTTAGCAATCATTTGTCTTACTAGAAAATGCATGCATAATTAAATTATGCAATACAAATCAAGGTTGAATATAATAATTAGTTAAAGCAAGAAATGAAAATTTTCTCAAGGGCCAATGTGTGGCTTGAGTGATTATTGAATCCTCGAGAAATTTGACTAGTCCTCCACACGCAGAGGGCCAATTTGCAGATTTCGACAGCCATAACTTTGCTAAAAAGTAAATAATGCTTAATCGAAATCCAAAATCCACCATATACTATAGTAGTTTTAAGATTTTATGCTATTTTTCTTATTTATTTCAATCTGTTTTATAATTTCTTATCAGCAAACCTTTCTTATCTAATAAGTGATTCTACAACTTCGGTCTATAACAATTTTTACACTTTATGCTTTGCAATCATCCGAGCTTGCTTGTTTGAATAAGAGTACACTAAGATTTCTCCCAATCATAACTATGACAAACATACGTAAATCAGCGACAAAACAAGCGGACTTAGTCTGCTGGTTTTTTCTTTCAGACCGAATTTGTAGATGAATGCCAATTTATTAGTTATTGGCAGAAAAACTGATGGAAGATCAACCATTTTTTAAAATGTTCATCTTTGACTAAATTTGCCAATATAAATCTGCCATAAGACTGATGGACTGTCAACTGGTTATTAGTTTACTAGTTGTTGGCAGAAATTACCACCAAAGAACCGACGACAGTAGGCCGGTTTGCAGTTATATTATTAGTGGATAAATTTAATGCCAATTATATGTTTGTTATCTGATATAATATCGAGCACCTATCTAAAAGCAATCATTTCAATCTTCCTTAATTCTCGTGTTTGCTCTCTCTGATTAGATTGAACCATTGTTTCTAGATTTTTTTTAGTCATATCTAAAGTGAAACTCACACTCTATTCTTCCTAAGTTTTTTTTATTCATCTGTTAAAATTTGACTACGATAAATAAAAGTTTTGGCAGCAGCTATTTCAGTCTAAGGTAGCTATTTAAATCACCACAAAATTGTAAATATGAGTTTAGGAATTGCTACATTACCAATGTTGTTGCTCTTCGCTAATAAGAGTATCATAGTGGTAAAAAGATCACTGAATCACCACTGCGTATAGAAGATAGTTTAAACTGTCAATTAAAAGGACAATGTAAACCTTCATAAATTTGAATGATAATGACAAGGTAGACCACAATATATATGGAACTTACGGTATGTTTTAGGCAGCTGTAGGTTATTAAAACGCAGCTACATAGCAGTTGCGCCAGGAAGTGCTGCACAGAGTTGTTGTGAGGAAGTTGTGTGTTTCTTTATTTTGTGCAGTAGTTGTTGTGATAAAATATCTTTCTACCACTGGATTATTGAGTTTTTTATAACATAATCAATCCTGGTTGTATATTTCATGCATGAA
Source organism: Papilionanthe hookeriana x Papilionanthe teres (assembly GCA_022702705.1). NCBI lineage: Eukaryota > Viridiplantae > Streptophyta > Magnoliopsida > Asparagales > Orchidaceae > Papilionanthe > Papilionanthe hookeriana x Papilionanthe teres. Next base: position 101,142,539 of record CM040425.1, read on the forward strand.
AACATAACTTTCAAACAACTGAGAGCTATACACTTATCTCAAGTTAGTCTGAGTATAGAAGTCTAGGTTAGTTTAATAGGTGATGCAACTTTTTTATATGTAAGAATTTATGACCTCAGATTTATATATTTATAATGATTTTTGTAAAGTCACAATTTCAAACGCAAGTATACGTATCATATTAAGTAATACAGGGCTCTAATGGAGTCCCGTTTATCGATCCCATAGAGAAGCGAGGTAAGAAGTTCTTAGTCAAATTCTAGTCTACTACTAACAACCTTAGTTTGGAAGGGTGATATAAGCGGTTTTTCTAACAACTACTTCTAAATGCAGATGATTATATGTAAGGATAATAACAACTCCTAAATACAAATATTACTTCTAAAGATAACCCTTTTTGGGGAAATTGGTTTGGTGAATTATGAGATAATGAAATTTACTATTCTATGTAATGAATTGGATAAAGTTTAGGAATGTGATGCATTAAATATTGTATATGCCATATAGGAGCAATCCTATTCATTACCCTCAAAAGAGTACCCCCTCTTTTAAGCATGTAAAGAATATTGACATATCCTAAGTTCAGTCACTAAATCTAAGGCTAGGCTGGGAGGATATCGGCTGTCACTACGGAGCTCCCACTCACCCTTCACCTGAATGCTAACCTTCGAGTTTAGTTACTAATCTTATGACCACATTGGGGATCTCAGCCTGTCACCCTGAAACCTCCAATTCGACGCCCATCAAAACCATATTTCCCTATTTATTTGCACTCAATCCCAATGAACTACGCAATTCATTCATGGACATTGAATGTGGTTCCACTTTATTGAGAATTACACTGCCCTTTCAGGACAATGCAATTACAACGAATTTTAACAATACAACGGGCCCTTATTGTAATGAAAATGAAGTGCAAGTAAAAACCATCACATTTATAATTAAAACTTCTTTTAGAAAATATCCCAATATCCTAAACATGAGTCCTACTCATTGCAAAAGAAAAGTAGAATGAATACAATGGAATAATCTTCTCATGCCACTATTTTCATAGAAGAAGAAAGAGTAAGAGAAAGACATCACAAAGCATGAAGAAAACACTACGGAAAACTTTCTTTCAAAGCAAATCCTCAAAATAAGTGTTTACAATATCATAAGATAATGGAAAACAAAACTTAGCTTTTTCCCCTTGTAAGAAAGATGAAAATCTCTCTCACAAAGTCTCCCGCGGATCCAAGCAATGCTAGAACATTCCCTTACAGATTCTCTCAAAATCCCCTTACCAATTTCTCCAAAAGGGTTGAAATCTACATTTCTACTCCTATTCTCAGATCTCTAAGCATTCTTCAAGTTTTCCCTAACATCTCTTCCTCATTTTTGGCTTCAAATTCGGTTTAAAATAGTGTAGGGATGAATTTCCCAAGAGTTGCATGAAGAAACCCTCCAAAAATCGTCCATATTCGATGTATTTGACCAAAAACTACATAATATCGCGTCCAAACTATCTCGGGCGCCGTCGGTGCTGAATAGGGCGTCGCCGATGCCCTATTTTTCATGGTCTCAGGCTTCTGGCGCCGCCGACGCCAGTTTGGGCGCCCCCGGCGCCCATCCTGTGCAGCTCTATCATTTTGCTCCGTTATAGCTCCGATTCGCCCTGTTTCAGTTGCATTGCGTCCTAACAGATAGCCCTACAAAATAGGCATAAAAACAAACTTTCTTTAAAGTGTATTCTCATTCAAAAATATGCAAGAAGTGTAAAAGAGATTAAACATAGAAAGACTTATTGAAAGGTGTAAAGCCAAAATTTGTTTTCTTGCTCGTTTTTACTCTAAATTGCACCGTTTTTGTTTCTTTTTGCTCCAATCACCATTTTTGTATTTAAAACCAAAAAACATACAAAATAACTTCCTTTTAAAGTGTAATATCACCAAAAATGAGTAAAATCATATGGTAAAAAGTGTATATATTTTTGGTGCATCAGAATCCCCAAACTTAACTGTTACTTGTCCTTAAGTAACCCTTTTACTACATAAAAATATAACTCAAGGCAATGTACTTTTCACTTGTAAAAAACTAAAATTTTTCATTCAAAAGAATATATTGGTTAGACTTTTAGAAAAAAATTCAGTAACTCGGGTTAACACTACAGGTATAAGAATGTTCAAAAATCAAGTCTAAGGGTTCTAGTCTTCTATTTATTTCAAGATAAACCATAATTTATCACATTAAGAGTGCCTTGAAAGATTATGTGAAAAAGGAGTTTATGCAAACTTCATCAGAATGTAGCCCAATACTTTAAATATAAATTCAGAAATGAATTCAAGCTCTCCCTTTAGGGTGACTCAAGTGAAGCCAATTTTTTATTAGACATCTCCTCAAGCTTCTCCTCATAAATATTTTCTTTCTTTTTATTTTTCTCTTTTTTTTGGGATTGTTTTTCAATCCTTCTTTTTTTCTTTTTCTCTTCTTTTTTTAATGAGGATTACTATATCTGGATAGCCTGTAATGATTTTGAACTTCACTCTCCTCTTTCTCAAGTTCAAACTTGAAACACCTTCTTACTTTATAATTAGGCATGAGCTTTATTATTCATCATAAAGTCACAATCTCTTCTTAACACACAGTACTTTAAGTCTCTTAACATTTCAAAAATATAGTTTTCGTTACTTTAAATAGTTAACTATAATCAAATTCTTTCATACCAAATATCTTATCCTTATAAAATTAACTTTTATTACTAAAAACTTTTATCCAATCCTTCCATAATATTCAACTAAAATAAAAAGTTTTAGTTATCTCAAGCGAAGTTCAACTGCCAGAAGTTATGCTAATAATTTTTGAAAATATAACAATTGAGAACAAATAAGAGTTAATATTTTTCTTCCCCCCAAACTTAAATTTCAAAAATATTTTACAATTAATTCCATAAAATGTTGTAGGAAGAAAAAGTAAAGGTTGAATCTTCTTACTACTACAACATCCTATCAAATTCATATACATGCATAATTAGGATAGAATGACCGTAGGAGAAAGTAAATCTAACCTAAAACATGCTTATAATAAAATTACACTAAAAGGAAGTATTTTCACATTAAGATTTTATTTTTCTTCCTACCCCCAAACTTGATTTTTAACATGTATAGCATTTAGTACAGAAAATATAAGCAGGAAGAAAACAGTTCAAAAATTCTCTCGACCAAACATGTCTATTAAAACCCTTTACAAGTATTCATTAGGACAGAACAATATGCAGCAGAAAGTAAATCAAAACTAATTATGCCAGAATGAAATTCACTAAATGAAAGTTTAACTAGCATAGCAGGTAACAGCAAGGGAATATAAAAATATTCTTCAATTATTATATAAAATTGTAACACAAACATAAAAACACATAAGATAAATGAGGTTAATTCATCCTTTAACTCATCCAATCTCACTACCATACCTCCAATTTCTAACGGAATCACTAATCTAGTAAATTAGGTACTTTTTTAAATAATTTTATAGATTATAATCCCGAAGATAAGATTATCCCTGATAAATTGGTTTCCGGACACCAATCTCAGGCATCATCTAATCCCTTTATTTAAGCACCTCTAACAGTTGCATATTGTAGTGTAAGATCATCCTAATGTTATTCATCAAATAGGTTCACGACTCCTACTAAATGAAAAAAATGTTAGAGAAAGGATGTAACAAAAACTCAAGTCCGAGCAAGACCCGAGTCATAGTGGACTCATCAATCCAAATACTACAAGAGAACATACAAGTCTAACCAAAATAAGAAGTTAAGGAATCACCTCCCTCATGACACAGAAAGATCAAATCCAACCACTAACAATCCAAACATTTATCAACAACAATCAAACTGATCAATCCATAATTACACATAAAGATCAAGTCAATCCACTAATCCAAACATGAATTAAGCTGATCAATCCACACTAAAGCAAACACAATACAATACTAACAATCATGAATATCAAACAAACTAAATCAAAGCACACTGATAATTATAGGTTGCCTTCCATAAAGCGCTTGGTTTTAATGTCGCGGGCCCGACAAACTGTTCCTCCTGGATCAAAATTTTAATTAAGTAATCCTCGATTAATGACCCAATCATTTTTGGATCCATGAATTCCTATAAAATCCTCAAATTTTAATTTTTCATTCAGCTCTTCATTTTCAGTTTGATTTATATTATTGTTCCTCATATTTCTTTCTAGATCCAATATTCTTCTATTGATTTTTTGAAATTGCATATTAATATCATCCTTGAAATTTATAAGAAATGGATCTTTATAAGATACTTCAATATCTCCCAAATTTTGGATCGGATTCTCTCTAAATAATTTAGATTCAGGATCAAATTCGTCTGTCACTCTTCTGTTTCAAGTTATCTTCCAATTCTTCCCCTTTATAATTATTAAATGATGGAGGATCTATCTTAGTTGAGGAAATAGGTTTTTCTAATTCCTTAGGAATTTCTTCTAGTGGTCTTCCAATATCCTTATCTTCTTTTCTCAACTCAAAGTTTTTTTGAAATATATCCTCAAATTCTCTTCCAAGTCTTAGTTCAATAATTTTATCTTGTTCATCATTCAATTCAGGTTTTTCTTGTGATTGAGTCGAATCTAAAGATATAAAGACTGGTTGTGCAGATGAATTTCTTTAATAGATAGTTTTTAAAATTGTATGGGGTACATCCATCTTAAGGTCATAAGATTTTTCAACAGATGGAATTAAAAGATTACTATTTTTGGTAGCGTCCATCATTTCACACCTCTCCTGAACATACATACAGTCTTCTTTACATAACATTTTTGACTCATCATGAAAGTCTATTTCATTCTCATTTGTTAACTTACTCTCAAAACTTTCTTGGAAATGATCTTTACTTAGATAATCAATTTCATTTATCCAAAAACAATCATCGTCTTTTCTCTCGAATTTGGATATTTCATAGTCTTTAATACATCAAAAGTGACTTCATGGTCATTAATATTCATAGTCAACTCTCCTTTCTGCACATCTATCATAGCTTGTCCAGTAACAAGGAAAGCTCTCCCTAAAATAATTGGAAATTCTTTATCTTCCTCCATATCTAATAAGATAAAGTCTAAAGGAAAGAAAAATTTATCCACTTTAACAAGCACATCTTCTATAACTCCTTTTAGATAAATGATAGATTGATCAACTAACAGAAGGGTTACAGTAGTAGGAGAAATATCAACTAAACCTAACCATCTAAATATAGATAGAGGCATCACATTAATGTTCACTCCTAAATCACATAAAGCTTTTCCACATAATCTTTTTCCAATTGCACAAGGAATTGTAAAGCTACAAGGATCTTTATGTTTCCGAGGAAAATTTTTCTTAAGTAAAGCGCTGCACTCCTCACTTAGTGCAACTATATCATAATCCCCAAATTTCCTTTTCTTGTTTAATATCTCCTTTATAAACTTTGCATAACTTGGCATCTGTTCCAAAGCTTCAGTGAAAAAAATATTTATCGTTAACTTCTTAAGTACTTTCATGAACTTTGAAAATTTTTTATTCAACTCATGCTGTATAAGTCTTTGAGGAAATGGAGGTGGTGGTCTTTCCAAAGTTGGAGATATTAATTTTTCTAGATCCTTAGAAACATGTTCATCAGGTCTTTTAGTTTCTTTTGTTTCTCTCACAACATATTTCTCTTTTCTAATCACATCCTCTTTCTCTCTTCCACTTTTTAATTGGACAGCTTCTACTTGTTCATTAGTGTTCTCTTTAGGTTTGATCTCAATGTTGCTAGGAAGTGTTCCTTGGGGTCTATTGTTAAGTGAATTAGCAATTTGTCCGAGTTGATTCTCTATGTTTCTAATCGTAGCATTTTGACTTTGCAACTGGTTTCTCATTTGCAATAACACTTCTTCTATAAACATCTTATCCTTAAATTTTTGATCATTGTTAGAGTGCGGTGGATATGAAGGTCTATAGTTTGTGTTCCCCTAATTATTCCAACTTCCATTAGGATTTATATGATTATTTTCCCATTTTTGGTTTCCACCATCAGTAATATGATTCTAGTTAAATTTAGGATGGTTCTTCCAACATGGGTTGTAAAAGTTAGAATACTAGTTGTTTATGGTATTTAAAGCATCATATGTTAAGTTAGAATCAATCATAAGCCCTAATGAACTTTCCTCACTTACATGAGTAAATTGAGGTTGGTTCATTCCAAATTGGTCCAACTTCCTTAATACTGCAGCAACCTGAGATGCAAGAATTATAATCACATCTATATCATAAAAACTAGCTATATTTTTATAATTTACCATAGCAGATGGCCATTGAAATTCATTTGTAGCCATTTTTTCAATTAACACATACGCTTCATCAAATGGTTTTGACATTAATGATCCACCAGCAGCATCAATTATGGACCTGAGGGATCCTACTAACCCATTGTAAAAGTTTGAATGATTAACCAATCGGGTGAGCATGGTGTGGACACTTTCTTAGGAGTTCCTTAAATCTTTCCCGAGGCTTCGTATATTGATTCCCCTTCATATCGACAAAATGAGATAATATCGTTTCTAAGTTTAGTAGTCCTCGAAGGTGGAAAATACTTAGCCAAGAATTTCTGAGTTAACTCCTCCTAATTTTTAATAGAACCAGGTGCTAATGAGTATAACCACATTTTAGTGTTATCCCTTAGTGAGAAAGGAAAAAGCCTTAGTCTAACAGCATCGTCTGACATACCGTTATAACGAAATATAGCACAAAGTTCTAAAAAATTTGATATGTGTAAATAGGGATCCTCCAAAAGAGTTCCCCCAAACTGATTGTTCCGCACCAATTTGATAATCTCAGGATTTATTTCAAATGAGTCAGCTTCTACGACAGGGTTTTGTATATTTGAGTGAATTTCATCTATCGTAGGATTTATGTAATCCCTCAATGAAGTATGATGATTTTCTAAGTTATTATCTTGAAAGTTTTCCATCTCCATTTCTAGTTTTTTGAGTCATTTCTGTATTTTTTATTTTTTTATTTTTTTATTTTCTTCAAACTCGGGATCTTAAGACACAAGTCCAGCAAATCCTTTATTTCACATACGTAACACAACAAACAATACATTAACAATTAAATAAATTAAATGAAAAATATATTCAACACAACAAAACATTTTCACGAACACCATATTTTTCACACAAACAATTTTAATTTTTTTTTCACAACACTTTTTCATATAAAAACACTTTTCACACAAAAATAGTTTTTACGATACTACAGTTTTCCAAGTCTAAGCCTAATTACTTCAACTAAAATTCTCCTAAAGTTCTTACCGAAGTTTCTCTGACAACGGCGTTAAAAATTTGATGCGACTTTTTTATACGTAAGAATTTATGACCTCAGATTTATATATTTATAATGATTTTTGTAAAGTCACATATTCAAATGCAAGTATACGTATCGTATCAAGTAATACAGGGCTCTAATGGAGTCCCGTTTATCGATCCCACAGAGAAGCGAGGTAAGAGGTTCTTAGTCAAATTCTAGTCTACTACTAGTAACCTTATTTTGGAAGGGTGATATAAGTGGTTTTTCTAACAACTACTCCAAAATGCAGATGCTTATATGTAAGGATAATAACTACTCCTAAATGCAAATATTACTTCTAAAGATAACCCTTTTTGGGAAAATTAGTTTGGTAAATTTTGAGATAATGAAATCTACTATTATTATGTAATGAATTGGATAAAGTTTAGGAATGTGATGCATTAAATATTGTATGTGCCAAATAGGAGCAATCATATTCTTTACCCTCAAAAGAGTACCCCCTCTTTCAAGCATGTGAAGAACATTGACATATCCTAAGTTCAGTCACCAAATGTAAGGCTAGGCTGGGAGGATACCGGCTGTCACTATGGGGCTCCCACTCACCCTTCACCTGAAGGCTAACCTTCGAGTTTAGTTACTAATCTTAGGACCAAATTGTGGATCTCAACCTGTCTCCCAGAAACCTCCAATTCAATGCCCATCAAAACCATATTTCCCTATTTATTTGCACTCAATCCCCATGAACTACGCAATTCATTCATGGACATTGAATGTGGTTCCACTTTATTGAAAATTACACTGCCCTTTCAGGATAATGCAATTACAACGAATTTTTAACAATACAACGGGCCCTTATTGTAATGTAAATGAAGTGCAAGTAAAAACCATCACATTTATAATTAAAACTTCTTTTAGCAAGCATCCCAATATCCTAAACATGAGTCCTACTCATTGCAAAAGAAAAGTAGAATGAAAACAATGACATAATCTTCTCATGCTGCTATTTTCATAGAAAAAGAAAGAGTAATAGAAAGACATCACAAAGCACGATAAAAACACTACGAAAAACTTCCTTTCAAAGCAAATCTACAAAATAAGTGTTTACAATATCATAAGATAAAGAAAAACACAATACTTAGCTTTTTCCCCTTGTAAGAAAGATGAAAATCTCTCCCAAAAAGTCTCTCGTTGATCCATGTAATACTAGAACATTCCCTTACAGATTCTCTAAAAATCCGCTCACCAATTTCTCTAAAAAGGTAGAAATCTACACTTCTACTCCTACTCTCAGATCTCTAAGCATTCTCTAAGTTTTCCCTAACATCTCTTCCTCATTTTTGGCTTCAAATTCGGATTAAAATAGAGTAGGGACGAATTTCTCAAGAGGTGCATGAAGAAATCCTCCAAAAAGCATCCAGATTCGATGTATTTGGCCAAAAACCGCCTAATATTGCATCCAAGCCATCTCGGACACCGCCGACGCTGAATAGGGCACTGCCGGTGCCCTATTTTTCGTGGTCTCAAGATTCTAGTGCTGCCGGCGCCAGTTTGGGCGCCCCCGGCGCCCATCCTGCGTAGCTCCACCATTTTGCTCCATTTGGCTCCGTTACAGCTCCGATTCGCCCCATTTCAGTTGCGTTGCATTCCTAACAGATAGCCCTATAAAATAGGCATAAAACAACCTTTTTTTTAAATTATAATCTCATTTAAAAATATGCAAGAAGTGTAAAAGAGATTAAACATAGAAAGACTTATCGAAATGTGTCAAGCCAAAATTTATTTTCTTGCTCGTTTTTGCTCCAAATTGCACCTTTTTTGCTTCTTTTTACTCTAATCACCATTTTGGTACTTAAAACCAAAAAAACATACAAAATACCTTCCTTTTAAAGTGTAATATCAGCAAAATTGAGTAAAATCATATAGTAAAAAACATATATATTTTTGGTGCATCAATAAGTACCCGATTTAGTGTTAAGGATCATGTTATACAAAATAACAAACCTACCCCCTAAGACTAGAGGTAATAACTTAGAATGGACCCATGGTTACAGACGAAGGTAATTCAGACCACTTTGAAATTATGAGCCCTCTATGCTACAACACTAAAGGGGGATTCCTGGTTATGAGGTCAGTCATATTTGACAGATACCATTATTCCTAGAATGACAGAAAACCATGTGCATCTTAACCTGGGACATTATTCCCAGTATAGGCTAGTCTTCCATTATAATTCCTTATAGAGTTTAGGATTTCATCTTTTATCTAGAAATCCTTCTCTATCTGACTCTATCATTTACTTAGGGTTTTCAACAATTTATGTTAGTCAAATCCAATATCCCTGATTTATCTTTTAATTTCACTTGATCAGTTCAATCTCGTCATCAGTCCCTTTCAAACATTTTAATTATCACTCTCCAAACTTCATCCTACATTTTATTTAGGCTTTTTCCCATGGCATGCCATCATCAGACTGTAAGTCTTATCCCTTCTAATTTAATTCTTCCAATTTGAACCCTTCACTTATTTTGAATCACTCCAATTATGAAAGTCCAATCTTTGTCATTTTGACTCATTAGATAAATCGAGGTTTTCTTTAAGGCTCAACACTCTAAACATGCAATTAACTAGGAGGGCTCGCTCTTGTGGGAAATGAGGCCCTAAATATTAAATAAACCTTATCTTACACCCGTCAGGTAAGAGAGAAAAAAGTTGGTTCCATAGACCGACAAAGATTTTCAGCATGCAGATGGCTAAGCCCATTTTAAGGTAATATCTTTTTTCTCTTGGAAAATATATTATCCTTCAAAATGTTATCTACATTTTATAAATAGGGATTCCAATACATGTAAATAGGTTTTTTTTTATCTCTTGAATCTTGACCCATACTTTAATTGGAGTTCTCTGTCTGTCATCTCCTTAATTTCTATTTAGTATATAAAATGTGTCACATTGCCAGAGAATACGCTTGATTGACCCACAACACAAGTCTCTGTGTGCTTTTCTTCATTATATCTCTCTCTATCTCTCTCTCCCCCTTTTAGTTCATACTTCTCCGAAGTTTAGATATGCCCATAAGACAGATTTGGATTCAACACTTAAATTTTTGTACCTTTTTTTAATCATTTTTTCTACTCAAGTTCTTTGCTTCTAAGGTAGTCATGGTACTATTTATTTGTTTGACTGCCAAATGATATCAAAATAAAATGAATATTGTATGATGTAAAGTAGTGTATTTAAATATTTATAAATAATTAGTCTGATGTAAACTAATCGCAAGAAATTTTAAAACTCTTACATTCCAAATATTATACTAGAAATGCATTCAACTAAACTATCCATATAAAAATTTCCATGTTGACCTCCTTGTTAAAATACTACTAAAAAATCTGGTTAGATGGTTCAAACTTTAAACTAATCCAAATAAAATTTTATTTGATAGATCTCTTGAATCTTTTTTAGGTAGATCCAAACAAAGTTCTTTCCAAATAGAATTCAGTGGTCCCTCTATTAGAAAAAAGTCCTCATTTGTGTTTTAGTAATCATTTGTCCCAGTAGAATAGAGACAGAAAAGGATAGGCTGAAGAAAATGCATGCATAATTAAATTATGCAATACAAATCAAGGTTGAATATAATAATTAATTAGAACAAGAAAAGAAAATTTTCTCCAGGGCCAATGTTTGGATTGAGTGATTATTGACTCCTCAAGAAAATCGACTAGTCCTCCACACGCAGAGGGCCAATTTACTGATTTCGGCAGCCATAACTTCGTTGAAAAGTAAATAATGCATAATCGAGAAAATCAAAAACCCACCATATCTCTATAGTAGTTTTAAGATTTTATGCTATTTTACTTATTTATTTCAATATGTTTTATAATTTCTTATCAGTAAACTTTTCTTATCCGGTCTGTAACAATTTTGACACTTTATGCTCTCCAATCATCCGAGGTTGCTTGTTTGAATAAGAGTACATTAAAATTTCGACCAATCATAACTACGACAAACCTACATAAATTGGTGATAAAACAGGTGAACATAGTCCACCGGTTTTTCTTTTCAGAGTGAAAGTTGAATGTCAATTTGCTAGTGATCACTGAAAAATTTATTAAGAAATTCATACCTATTTTTGATGAAATTGCACTTTAAAGAAGGGTATTTTCTTTATTTTATTGCATGAATGAAGAATTTAGGTAATAAAAGCAAAAATCATAAAAAGGAGCGAATTTGGAGCAAAATCATGCAATTTGTGCTGAGTCGCCGACGGCGAGATCGAGCCCGCCGATGGCGAGGTTACGAGAAGAAAATTCTGAAGAAGTTATAACTATCTCGCTGACAGCGAGCCCGAGCCCGCTGACAGCGAACCCGAGCCCGCTGACAGCGAGCTAGAGCGGTTTGAAGATCTTCTAGAAGCCTCGCCGACAGCGAGGTAGTTCGTCGCCGACGAAGAGATAGTTCAAATGGTGCAGATACATTGAACCTGGACACCTATTGAAGAGATGCTTACACACCTCTTGGTCCTTTTCTCACCTCTATATATAGAAGCCAAAATTAAGTCTTTTGTGTGTTCTAAGTGTGTTATTGTGTCCAGTGTGTGTGCAGTCTTTTGTGTCTTAAAGAGTCTTTGAGTGTTATAAGTGAATATTTAGTGAGTTAGTGAGTTTTTAGTGAGTCGTGCTGTACTGGAAGGAAGAGTCAAAGGAACTGCAAGGAGTCTGCTTGGAGATAAATTAAGATAAGTATTTGTATTTATTTTTTTTAACTTTAAATGAAATCCATGCTTAGTTTAGTTTCCATGCATTCTGAGTAGTTTATTTAGTCTTTCTCCCCGTTATGAAATTAAGTGATTTGATGAACTAAAAATAGAAGTACTTTTATATATTAATAAATTGTGATAATTTTTACTTAAAACTTAATTTACTTTTCAACCGGCCATTTGATTTGTTAAAATATGTTGATTATCAACTATAGTAAAAATTACATCCGATATTCGGGAATTCAAAAGCCTTGGAAGGAGGGTGCAAATAAATAGGAAATAATATCACCGGGCGTAGAATCGAGCATTTTAGTGTGACAGACTAAGATATTCAATTCGGTCCTATTGTTTGAGAGATGAAGTGTAGATGTTAGCCCTCGTGCGAGGGAACGTGGGAGCTCAAGTGGCAATCGGTATCCTCCCGTACTTAGCACGTGATTCGCAATCAAACATAGGATTAGTCAATATTCTTTACACTGACCAAAGGGTAAAGAATAGGAATGCTCCTATTTGTCACAATAACTTAACATTATCTATTTAAATTCATCAATCATTTAAATTTCTAAACAAGGGGAAAGATACTTTTCCTGAATAGTTAAGACTTATTTAGCAATTAATTTTATTTCCCGCACTTTCAATTCGTATTAATTTTCTACTTAGTTAATTTATCTAATTAAAATACTTAGTTTACTTTATTGCGCTTAAATTCGAATTCCAATTTTTTGTATATTATTATTATTATTATTATTATTATTATTATTATTTTAAAATTAGTCGTTATTTAATTTTCTCTTTCCCCGTGGGATCGATAACCAGACTCCACTAGAGCCCCGTATTACTTGATACGATATGTATACTTGCGTAGCATTCACAACATAAACAATTACAATTCTATACATATATTTTAGCGGGGTCAAGTTTTTGGCGTCGTTGCAATTAAATTAAAAATATCATAATATAAAATTGTGGGTCAGCTAGTTATTGGCAGAAAAACTGACGAACGGTCAGCCTTTTCTTACTGTGCTTATCTTTGGCTGAGTTTGCTTTTGTAAATCTGCCATAAGACTGATGGATTGTTAGCCGGTTATTAGTTTACTAATTGTTGGCAGAAATTGCCACTAGAAAACCGACTACGGTCAGCCAGTTTGTAGTTAAATTATTAGTGGCTGAATTTGAGAACCTATCCAAAAGCAATCATTTCTATCTTCATCGATACTTGTGTTTGCGCTTGGTCGACAACCTCTCTCAAAGTCGATTGAACCATAATTTCTAGACATTCTGTTTTGCACATCTAAATTGGACTCAGAGTATATTCTTCCTAACTTCATAGTTAACATTTCAGATGAAGGTGATTACATTCGACCACAAATTGATCACCAAATAATTGAACGACCATTCTGCATAGTCTCACTTTTGCGTCAAGTTGATATGATTTTTGGAAATAAGTTCAAGTCTTTGGGTTCAAGAAAATCCAGTGGGTCGTGCTTCATCCCTTTACTAAGAGGCTCGGTTTTGGTACTGAATGGAAACAATGCTAACTTAGTTAAGCACAACATACCTTCTCTCCTTAAAGATTGGGTTTATATCATCTTCAGGATAATGAAAAGCTCAAAGTGACTTTCTAATTATGTTTGAGACATTATGATGCAGAGTACCAAGCCACAACAGCTTTAAAAATATGATGTTATTCATGTTCTAATTTCATGACAATTGATGTTTTCCATGTGTTGTTTGTGAAAATTTGTTTTTCAGTCATATGAACAAACCAATGATAATGTATATGTTTATAAATGAATTGATGTTCTTTTATTTAAAAGTATTATATTCTTTGATAAAATGAATGTGATGTTGAATTAATATTGAACTCCTAGGATGGTGTTTAGACGAACATATAAATTTTCATACTGACACTGGTATAGAAACTCTTAAACTCAAACATTTCAATAAAAACCTCAATCTTTTTTTCAAAATAAATAAAACACAACAATCAAATTCTCAAAAATCAAAATCCATCTAAACTATAACAATTAAAAAATTTTCAAGTATTAATAACTCCAACAAAAAAAAGGAAAATTTAAACAACAAAACCTCTTTTAGTCTTAAGGATGTCATCCTTAGAATATCCCAGTCACTGTTTGGATACGGTATCATGCCCCATGCGGTCTCCTACATCTAAATATAGTTGAAAAATTCATAGTTGTCCAAAATGGAACACCTTTTCACCACACCAATATAACAAATCAATATGACAAAACAAAATTTTAACACAAACACAAAACACAACAAATCCAATTTGCACTTCTTCAAGTCCTTTAGAAATTGGAGTACACCTCACATGAAACCTACATGGTGGGACCAGGTTGATTGACCTTAGACCAGTTGGAGTTGATTTTGGAGATCAATTCTTTAGGCTAAGTATCTCCTCAACTTAATCTATCACACATAGAAAGAGGTTTGTGATCCATCAGAAGTTGAAGCATGTCCCACGTGGCACAATCACGATATAATAAAATCAGTTGGCTTTAAATTATTTAGGGCTAATTTTTTTTTTGTTAATCCTTTGGGCTAATAAACCTGAGGTGTGATGAATCACACATGTCCTTTTCAGTTTAACTCGTCAAAATATTTTTTCAATCCTTTTTAAGTCTGTTGGTAGTTCGAGTATGTCCCATGTGGCACAACACAATCCGATTAAGTTATTGATCTTCCTACAATTGTCAACCCATTGAGTCAAGAAAATCTTGGTTGAGGTATGTCTTACTCACATTAGTATGCTTATCACACACTAGAAAATTTTTTAGAACTTAATTTTATATTATTCAAAACCTTCACAAGTTTGGCTTGGGTCACCTGATACACCTAAAATATATAGTATTTTTATACACATTTTTACACCTATTCTTAATGATATTACACTTTAATGGAAGGTACTTGTGTGTTTGTCTTACATGTATGATAAAATAGATGAATGTGAGAAAAAAGGAGTGAAAAAAGATAATTTTGGAGCAAAAATAAAGAATGGTGCGAAAGTGAACGCTGACATCTGAGCGTCTGGGTCTCGCGGCTAAGCGCCTAGACCCCGCGCTTAAGCGCCGACTGTTACTTTGGAAAATTAAATATTTTTTAAATTAATTTCAAAGGGGTGTTTGAGGCAACCTTTGGTACAAAGGTGGATAACTTCTTATTGGCGCTAATTCTCGTTCAAATGGCTCTTGAAAGGAGGAAACTTCTAGAAGATTCATTGAATGAAGACGCATTTTGAAGGGACACCAAAGAACCCATTAGAAAATTATATCAAGAAGAGAGTTATAGAGTTTTATTGGTGGAGTCTTTTCGAGTTTTGAGGAGTCTAGCGAGTCTTGTATGAGTGAGGAAGGCCACTCCAACTTCACCATTTATTTAGTCACTTTAGTATAGATTTTATTAGGATTAAAAGTGAGATTTGTAGTCCTTAGGCCTAAATGTCCATCCCTAAGCAGGATTGTAAGGGAAAATAAAAGATTCAAAGGAACTTTCAGAGTTTGGTGGAGAGGAATTTCAAATAAGTCTTTATCTTTGTATCAACATTTGGTTTTAA
This sequence comes from Papilionanthe hookeriana x Papilionanthe teres, assembly GCA_022702705.1. Taxonomy (NCBI): domain Eukaryota; kingdom Viridiplantae; phylum Streptophyta; class Magnoliopsida; order Asparagales; family Orchidaceae; genus Papilionanthe; species Papilionanthe hookeriana x Papilionanthe teres. Next base: position 101,158,198 of record CM040425.1, read on the forward strand.
TTAAGACTACTTGTGTTTTCACTATGATTTCTACTTTTAATTCCAACTGTTGTTATGTTTTGTCCATGAATTCTGAGTAGTTTTTTTTATATTTTTCCTTAAAATGATGAAGTAGTTAAGTTGTGGATGAATGTTGCGTGAAATATAGATCGTCAATGTTGGAAGTTGTAATGATTCAAACCTTGCACTTCATTTACTTCTTGATTTAACAAAAAAAGTTGTTAATATTTGTTGTGAGAACTTTTAAGAACCGGTTTGGTATTGTTTAGTTGAATCAAATGAGATTATTTGGGTGAGTGCAAATAAATAGGGAGATAAAATTTGATGGGTGTAAAATTAGAGGACTTTAGAGTGACAGGCTAAAGCTCCCAATTCGATTTAATGTTTTATATTGATACGTGATTGTCGGCATATTTTTAGGTTGTGTGTTGTATTTTAAAAAGGGGTCGCCTACATAAATTGTCGGCGAATTTTAGATTTTAAATTCAATTTAAATATATATATATAATTTGAAAAGTAGCATTTGATTTTGAAAATAATTTTAAGTTTAAAAATTTTAAGATATGAAATCAAACCGATCTCACATTCTGAATAGTTTATATAAACGAGCACCACGCCACAACCATGTATCTATCCCGAAGAATAGACACACTGCTTGATGATGGGGCTCGATTAAATAAACTAGAAGATTTGTGACATCCGTTTGGTCTACGAACCAATTTTATAAGCCTACAAGTTCCCCTGCTTAATATAAAGAAATTAAGCAGGGTTTATATTACTTGGGTTCTTAAAGTTCTCTATAAGGGCAAGCCCCTATAGTTAATTACATCTTAAATGACTTGAATCATTTAAGAAAACTCTCGATAATGATTAGTGGTTTTTCTCTCAAGAATTTCAAAGTTTAAGGTTTTCAAAGGATTGAATTTTGGAAATTTCAAAAGGGATTAGCTCAAATTTGACAGAGTTTATTTTATGAGTGCAAAGGAAGAGAAGTAGGACAAGTTGAGGATCCAAGAAGAATCTTGGCAACTTCCCACACTATCCTATTGTTTGGCTTCAATTTGGGAATTTATTTAATGTTGTAATCCTTCCAATTTTAATTAATTAGGACTTATGTTTGTATGACATGATCATACAAATAACCTCGAAGATCTGAGGGTTTATGTCGTACCAAACAACTACCTCGGAATCCTAAGACTGGTTAGGGCTTAATTTACATAACATGATTATGCAAATGCCTAACGAAAAGTTGACGATTTATGTTGCACTAGGCAAACTACCTCGAAGTCCTATGGCTTGGTTATTTAATGCTAAAGAAGGGTTTTGCTGATGTAGATTCCAGTTTTGCTGACGACGATGGCCGTGCTGCCCACTATGCTCCAAGCTCCTTGTTGTTGCCGCAGAGGTTTAGTTTTAGAAAGTGAAAATCAGGAGATGAGAGAAGAGTTTTGGTTTAGAGAAATCTTAAAGTTCAAATGTCTTTAATGTTTTGTTAGGGGAATCTTAAAATTGATTATAACACCACCGGTTAAGTTCCCACGGTTCCATCATTCCGGCACCGTTATTTTTATCGGATTCACTTAGTCCAGATGAATTTGCTAAACTCAACTGAATGAGTTCCACACTTTCATTTAGACCGTGGGAAATCCCGTTAGCAACACGTAGGTTACATCATTTGAGGTATTCCCGATCATCCAACAAGACGTTTTAATTTAGTTATAATTGCAGTTTTGTTGTTCTGTTTGTGATTAAGTTTTGAGTTGTTTTATATTTTGAATGTTGTGGCGGTGAATTTTATCTTGTTGTGACGTTTAATTTAGTTTTGGGTTTCAGTTTTGTGGCTATCCTAAAAGGTTTCAGTTTTCACGCAACAATCTTGTTTAACATGCAAGAAAAATAAAGTGTAGTGGATGTAAGTAATTAAATTGCAATAAAATAAAAGCATACCTGGAGGATCTTCTCGTCATTCCAAGCTACACTTAAAACACATGTTTAAGGCATTTAAATGTTTATTACAAATACCTAGGTAAAGATAAGAGAAGGTTTTGGTTGTCTACCAAAATCCTAATCCTATTGCTAGTCAATCCCTATGACGTCTAGGTTCTTTTGTGTTTTGTTAAGGATGATTTTCTTTATCAAAGAACAATTAAGTTCAGTTGTTCTTCTAAAACATCTCATCATATTGAGAAAGTGCTTAGGACGAGTCCTAAACATTTTTTCAATACTTCTGAGATTATTTTGAGTCCAAATGAATTTTATTGTATTGGTGAATTGATCATCTAAAAATTTAGTTAAATCTTGCTTCTTGCTCAGTGAATTAGGATGTTTGATTATCCTATGAGTGGAGTGACATTTCACTTAATGCTTCATTTAAGAGTCATGATAACGAAAACCTTTAAGGTCAAATTAGTTTGTTAAAGATTTTAATAATTTAAAAATTGGGATTGATGACTTAAAATGGTATATATTAGTTATGAAATTTTAATAATTTTAAGTTTGGAATAGTGTTCAAGAAGTTTTAATTTAATTAGATCTTTACATTTTAAATGATCTCAATGTATTAGATTAACTTGGGTTGAAAGAGGTGTTTAGATTATTCAATTTAGATTTTAATGATTTAATTTTAATTTAATTGAAATATTTTAAGTTAATTTTTAATTGGTTTGATTTTTTAATTACAGATTATTTTTGAGGTTGATTTTGATGTTTCAAGTTTGTTTTAGAAGTGATTCCAAATTAATTTTAATCTTTTAAATTTATTTCAATTTGATTGTTAAATTACTTAATATTTTAAGCTTTTAATTTAATTAAGGTTTATTTTCCTTTTAATTATTTAATTCATTAATTTCAATTATCATTTTTGGGTTTGATTAAGAGTTGAATATTATTAAAGTGATTCATTTAGGGATTTTAAATTAAAGAATTGACATCTTCTTAAATCACATCCCTAATCTTAATAATCCAAACTTTAACTTATTCTTCCAAAATTCAGATTGTTTAATTAATTAAAATTTACTTTAAATATTTTCAGGATGATTAATGAGTTTCTACCCCTTAATTCCCTAGGTTTCAATAATCTAATAAAAATTAAGATCAAATATTTTACCCACCATTTTCATTAAACCTAAAGTTTTAATTAAGGATTAAAATTCTTAATTACTATTATGCCATTTTAAGCCTAATTATTTAATAACTCATCAAATTGAGCTCAAATGAACTTGAAACTTTTATGTCACTTTACTCTCATGTCAATTAAGACATTAGAGAGAAAATGTGAATTTTCTGTATTTAATTTAATTTATATATTTATTTTAATTAAAAAATAGGGATTTTCCATGGAAATTCAACAACATGACCAAGACAAGGGTTCTATCCTTAAGAAAATTATGAAATGTTCCTATTGACCAGAGAACCATTTGAACCAATTTTGGTGATTGTTTGAATTATATTTTATTTATTATAATTATTTTGAGTTTTGGAGTGTTAATTAATTATAAAATAAAATTAAAGTTGAAAATAGATTTTATATTTTTCATAAATCCCTCTAACCTCAAAGAGTTCAGATAAATAAATTTTATATTTTTCTGATTTTTCTTTGATTTATTAGAATTAATTCAGTGAAAATGTAAGGAAATTCATTTTTTTAATATTAAAAATTGTTTTAAGCCTTTAAAATTCAATATCTTGACTTAGAGACTTGGGAAAAATATTTTGTTTGTTCCTAAGTGATTAGGAGTCAAAATGTGATATTTTTATGATTTTAAATATTTTATGATTTTTATTATTTTTTAATTATTAAAATATTAAAATATGATTAAAAATGAAGATTTTTAGAAAATTTTAATTTTAATTTTACTAGACTCCTCTAACATCAGAGAAGCCCAAAAACCATTTTGGTGAATTTTTGAAATATATTTTTAAAGTTATGAATTTTTAAAGTTTAGTTTTAGTCATGTAACTTAATTAGTCCATTTAGTGGGGTTAATCACCTCCAATTGATTTCAAATTTTTATGTGAGGTCTCTCTGATCCTAAAGACCAATGGAGAATTGTTTTTAAGTTATTTTGATGTGTGGTTAATAATAATTAATTAAAATATAATTTTGGGTGTTCAGGCCAATTAGGGTTGTTCTTAATGAATTAACTCAAACCATAATTTTTCTATGGTCCTCTAGTCCTAAGATACTTCCCCAAATTTTCCTAGAAATTTCTAAGCAATATGCTAATACTAGAATTAAAATAATAAAATAGACAAAAAAATTTGGAAAATCAATAACTTGCCATAGAGATGGCCTCTGACCTTAGAAAATCTAGGGAATGTTCCAAAGATCAGAGGCTACAAAAGCTCTATGGTCTCATGCCATGGTGAATTGTCTATGCAAATGGAGAATTAAAACATTGAAATCAGTAAATAATTAATTAAAAATAAAATACTTGTCAAATTAAATCAATTCTTTTTCCACATTATTCTCCTCTATTCACTGAGCAAGAGGGTATTTTTAGTTTATTTTTATGATTTTTCTATGCAAAGTTATGGATTTTTAAAGTTCTGGGTAATTAAATAAATAAAAAATACCCTATTTATCTACTTATCCATGTGGCGCCGACTCATCCTCGGCAGCTCCGAAAGCCCAGGTGTCACCTCCCTATTAGATGCCGCCATCTGACTCAGTGCTCCAGGGGCCCGCGGTTCATGTCCCGTTCACTCGTACGACGTTATCTGCACCGTCCATTCGATACATGCTCGATCCAACATCGGCCGATCATTGGCTCCATCTGGTGTGTCCCGAGAGCCGTCCACACTCAAACCTTAAGATCTCTCTCATTTCTTAATGAATTTTCGTGTTCTTATGCTCTATGGATTTGTCTTGAGGAGACAAACACATCCATATGGTTTATAGGCTATGTAATTAATTCAAGCAAAATAGAGAATCGCTGGAAGCTCGGGAGGAAGAAGGGGTCCATACCTTAACTCTGAGAAGTGAAGCTTCAATCAGAGAGTTGTGGCACCTTTGATTGCACCCAAGGAAGCTCCAGATGAAGTCTTTAGCTTTGAGGAATTGCCTAGGTATGAAAGTGACCAAGGCCGATTTCAAAGCTTGGCCGATAGAGAGGATGGCTGGCCTGGTGAGGGGGCTTTCACTGAGGAACTCCTTCTCTAGGTCTTGTGCAGGTGTGGGTGAGTTTAATTTGATTTTGGTGGAGGTTTCACAGTTGTCCCGGTATTTGGGTGGATTTTTGACCGAGAAATCGAGCTCGTTAACTGGGACTTAGTGAAAAGGGACACAGGGGATCAATTGCTCCGTGATAGGAGAAGGTCCTGAAGCAAATTTGGTAGAGTTTTGTTAAGCTCTGGTTCATCACCTTATTTGGCCGAGAAGGTGGTGGGTTTAAATAGGCATGGCTGGAGGGCTTCCCAGGGAGAGTTAAGGCTTGGGATCAGCTGCTATATGCAAGGGAAAAACAGCCATGAAGTCCAATTGAGTTGGGACAGCTCAGCAAGGTGAATTTGAATTTTTGTATCCAAATAAAGCTCTCGGCCATGGTGTTCTCCAGCGATCCAGGCGGCTGGCCGGCAGGGTCAGGTCACCATCTTGACTCAGTGACCCCCGGGACCCTACACCCGCCTAACCTACCCAAAGCCCTTGAAATTACCAAAATTTTTCAAAATTTCCAAATCACCCAAAATTCCCCAAAATCAATCCCAAACATTTCCACATCACTCAAATTGATCATCCATACCCAAAAATACTAAAAATTCCAAAAATACCTCCCAATACCCTCCAAATACCCAAAATACCCCTCTTGACCCAAAAAATCCAAAAAATCAGAAAATTCCCAGAAAATTCCAGAAAATCCCAAATATTCCCAATTTCATTTTGTTCAACTACACCATGAGCCAATTTTGTCAATTTACCTACTGTTGTCAAAACCCAAACTTCAGAATTCAGGCAGGATTCAAAACCTCAAAATGGTATTGTAGTGATCAAAATTTGTCATGCGTGCAGCAGTATCCTTAAAATGATTATATAACATAAGCTGCTTCATTGAAGCATCACGGTATGAGCTAGTGAGAGAACAAAATGGAAGAAGAGCTGCTATTTACCTGATATGTGGATTCACCTCAGATATCGTGCTGCCTAAATAGAGAAAACCAAGAAGCAATTGACATCAGAAAATCATGTTTACACCCGTTGGCAGAGCAAATGTTGAGTTAAGAAAAAAAAAGAAGAAAAAAATTACCACTATCAGAAGCAAGTTCAGAGGATCCATTGAGAGGTGTGCTGGAGAACTGCAAGTAGGAGTTTTGATCTTAGGAATCAATTCAATCTTTGAATTCTGATCGGTTATACTTGTCCAAGAGAGAAATATGAGAGTACGTTAGGTGCTTTATGTCTATACTTAATTTGAATTCTCTTGTATCAACATCAACAAAGAAGGCAGCACATAAGCGCACACAATAAACCATGGCCACAATACTTTCTGCCCATCATTACATACATGTATTCATAGTTATTAAATCCCAATGAATATGGCAACTTGAAGACATCAGACACATTCAAAATGATAAATTCCGCTTCTTGTTACCGCTGCATAAGCAAAGACCTGAAGAAATGAGAAAGAATGAGCATCAAGAAATACATGAATATAACAAAACTTCAAGATATAAGACAGGTTCGAAAGGAGTTAAATGTAATGGCACAACATGAATATTATGCAATCATATTGAACTATAAAGTTAGAATTTTAGGCATTATAGCTTTAAAACCAAAGCCCAAACAGGCAATCAAAATTTACAAAGCAAGAACCATATATCAGCTCAAGAATCACAGGCCTCATAATGACTATCTGAAAATGTAAGGTGGAAAAAGTTAAGGCACCCTTTGGACCATCATAATCATCATGATTAGCCTTATCCCAACTGTTTGGGTTCAGTTTTATGAAACCTCTATTTTCATTCATTCAAATTAATTGTTGTTTGGTACTAAACTATTCATCACAAATCATTTGGACCAACTACAACACCTTTACATTAGATGAACTCAATCTTTAATCATTTGATACTATTTTTATCTGCTCATCTAAAAAATAAATATCTTATAGCACCTAGTTTATTGTGCTTTCATCATATCATTTATTGTCACACTCAATTTTTTAATATACAATATTATGATTAATGCAATAATATTGGCTTATTGTCAGTTTAATTAGTCTTATCTCTTGGAATGTTTGGTAGCAAGTTTTAGCCAAGAATTAAATCTAAACCTTGTCAAATAATTTTTTGATTCATATTACTAAATTATTAAATCTTATTCTCCTCCCACTATAGGCTAAATCAAAAATCTAGTAAACCGAAAGAGGTGGGATTTAAACTAGAAATGCATTTCGCATGGTGCCTATTTTCCCTTCATTTAAATGGAAAATCTTGAAAATATTTATCACTGTTTGTTAGGATTTAACTTAAAATTTACCATATATGATGTCAAAAAAGTTCAAAAATTTAATGCACAGGTCTACTAAATATGATTTACATGATTTCAATCCTGTATCAACTAATACCTTTAAGTTTCCATTATCATTCTCTCCACAGTACTCAATAACACTATTTATACGTTTGGACGGAGATGAAATGGAAAGAGGTTGGAAAAGCAAACAATCATTACTTAATCTTGATTGAGCTAAAAAATAGTGAATTCTATTTACGCGCCAACCTAACATTTCTAATTAATTAAAGAAGAGACAAAAATTAAGAAAAAACAATTTATTAATTCATAAGCTGTTAAAAAGCTGCTAAACATAGCAATAAACTAAGCAATAAGCATAATGAATTATTAAAAAAAATTTAGGTCAAATTCCATCCATAATTGGGTTTCATTCAAGGTCATCGTGCACATAAGTTATAATAAAGAATAGTTTCAGATAAAAAACGCAAAGAAGATAAACTAGTGCCAATTACAAATCCAGAAGAACAGAATAAACCAAAAACCTATTCTAAGAAAACAACTCAGAAAGCTTTCAAGTCATCACAAAGCTATAACTTACTCAGCGTAAGAATAAATGGATATCGAGTTCAAACTAGCCGAACACCCACAAAAGTTCTTCCGATAAATAAAGATAAAACAAAACAAAAGAGGCGGTAAAACAGGACAACGGATCGTCCGTTCACAGGTAATACTCCTTCACAATAACTCAACCACACAAGACAAAGATCCAACACCAGACCCGGGACAGAAAAAATAAAAATAAAAACAAACAGTCCATGTAGCCAAACATCACCCAACTAGATAGATGTGAAAGTTCATAAATAAAGAGGTTTTTACATACCAACCACATAAAAAAAAAAGAGAACGAAGAGAAAAAATTAGGTCAAAGAAGAACATAAACAGAGATGATGAAAAAAGTGAATCAAAATTCAAAACAAAGCCAGTTCACAACCAGAATCCAAAACCTAAGCATCGTCACAAACCCAAAGACTACACCAAAAAACAATCGATATCCATCAACAACAAAGCCTCAATCCTTCCGCCACGGATTCCACGAACATCAGATCGCCTGAAAGCTGAAACCTAAATACACCTGACATGGTTAAGCCTACACAAGCGCTGGCAGCCCGCCTACGGCTGTCTCACGAAGAGCCAATACCTTCTCCGATCTCCAAAAAAAAATCAAGATCACACAGCGTAACAAAGTACAAGCAGAAGAGAACGAGACACCAGAGAACACAGAGGGCAGAGAGAGGAGAAAAAGAGAAAAGGAGAAGACAGATTGCAGCTTGCTCAGCTAAATAGGATTTTTCTACCGTGCGCAGATGAGAAAAAGGGGGCAATTTTTGGAGTGAAAGGGCGATGTTGACGAAAGACTGTTTTGAATATCTTTTATCCAACATCTGAATTGATTCAGGACTTCTGTCGCCGGCGCAAATTTAACCGTCGGATAAGAGCACTCGGAGAATCAATCTGCCATAACCGTTTGAAGTTGTTGATTTCAAAGGAAAAGTATTTTTATTATTTTTTTCTAATTTTTTAATTCAATAAAATAAAAATAACATTTGTGGCAAAATCATGAATAGTTGTCAAGATTGGATGTCATCAATTAAACAGTTAGTAAAATTTAAAATAATAAATTGTAACTTTATTAGGACATAATTAATAAGACCAATAAATAGATATGAATTTACGCAGATCTATAGGCTTTTTAGAAAATTCAAGATAATATAACCTAAAATAATAATATTACAAGAAAATATTAAGCTAAAAAAATAGTAAATAGAGTTTTCTTTTCATTTTCTAATAAAAATCTAATTAGCATACAAATGTACCATGGGTGTCTCTGTGTGTATTTCCTTACAATATTTTATGAGGTGCATATATATATGCTCTTTTTACTGTTATAGGAATAACCAGTTGTAGCTTAAAGATCACGTATCATATAGTTTGATATCAAATCAATATAAAAAATGTAACTAATAAATGTGGTGCATTGAAGCAGGAACAATGAAATATTAGAAGAATATCAAAACATGGAAGTACATTGTTGTTTGAATAATTATTAAAGTTGTATATTCGCCCATATTGAGAAAGTGGTGATTTGGTATATCGAATCAATAAATTCTCTCTTGAAATGTCAGTAGCAGATGTGAATATAACATAATTTTGGCCCCCATTTGGGAAAAGTGTTTTAACTGCGGCGTGGCCTCCTGCCGCAAATTTGCTGATGACACAGATGCGTTTTAGCCATGAAGAGCCTACATTTTCCTAAAAATGTGCTCGACTGGCGTCCCGCGGTTCTAATTACCAAAATATGGTGTTGCCCTCTCGCACACGAACGCCCCCGCCGCGCACGGCGTGTTCGGTCTATTCTTACGCGATCTCTCGCTTCATCTTCCTCTTCTTGCTTTCTCGTCTCGTTTTGGCATCTACAATTTATATACGGTTCCTCCGTCTTTGTTCTCTTGGTAAGCATCAATACATACCATCAGTCCATTTGGAGTTACGTATATTTCAACGCAAGTGTATTTTTTATGGATGTTTACAAACATACCCACTCGATTAATGTGTAGTTTGATGTAGTTTTTGTATGTTGAAATGAGACTTGAGTAGTTGATAGTTTGTTGCGGTTTTTTGTGAAGATTACGTATACTGACTCCGTTTCTTTAGAGTAGTTTTGAAGCGTGCTTTTAGGGTTTAATCTAGGATTTTGGTGTGGAAAAGTTTTGGTTTGTATACGTAACAGCATTTTGTCCTTTGATAGCATAAGTTGCATGTTGTTCCCATTCTCTTGCTCATATTAGTCGTTTTAGGTCTTTTCTTTATGAGATGAAATGTTTTGGTTGGTATACATGTTAAACGTTTAGATGTTAGATATGTAAGTAAAACACAAATTTGTTAGTATGTATGTGAATGCTGATTTATTTTATGACTAATTTATATTCGTGCTTTGTTGATAATGATATGGTGGTTGTGGGTTACGCGGCATTTTTTTGTTGTCTTTTTGTTGATGTGATTGTGGTTGTGGGTTGGGCGTGTGCTTGTGGTTTTACTTATGAGATGGTGCTGTGGGTTGGGGCATATGGTTGTGTTTTTGCTAATGTGATGATGGCTATGAGTTGAACATGTTTATGTCTTCTTTGGTGAGATGGTGGTGTGAGTTGGTGCATATGTTTGTCCTTCTTGGTGGCTTCTTACAGTACCCACAACTTCATTTAGCTTGGGGTTATTAGTGGCTATAGCTTGGGGTTGTTGGTGGTTGTGGCTTGGGGTTATGTGTTGGTGTACCTTGGGGTTATCTTTGTTGTAGCTTAAGATTATTGAGTGAATTCGTGGCATGGGGTTATTGGTGGTTTTTATCTTGAGGTTATCTTGTTTATAACTTGGAGTTATGGTGGTTGTGGCTTGGGGTTATTGGTGGTTATGGTTTGGGGTTATGGTGGTTGTAGCTTAGGTTATGTTGGATATAACTTGGGGTTATTGGTGGTTGTGGCTTAGGGTTATTGGTGGGTGTATCTTGGGGTTATGATGGTTGTGGCTTGAGGCTGCTTGGTGAATGTGGCTTGGGTTATGAGGTAGATTTAGCTTGGGGTTTGATGGTTGTGGCTTGTAATTATTGGTCTGAGGAGTTTATATTGGGGTTATGGTGGTTGTAGCACAGGATTCTTGTTGGATGTGGCTTAGGGTTATGGTGGATGTAGTTTGGGGTCATTGGTGGTTTGGCTTGGGGTTATGGTGGCTTTAGCTAGGGTTGTGTTGGCTATCTTGGGGTAATGGTGGTTGTAGCTTGGAGTTGCGGTGGATGTGGATTGGGGTTATGATGGATGTAAGTTAGGGTTATTTACGACTTTGGCTTGGGGTGGTGTATCATGGGGTTATGGGGGTGTGCTTAGGGTTATGTTGGATGTAGCTAGGATTATTGGTATTTGTGGCTTAGGGTGGTGTATCATGGGGTTATGTTGGGTGTTGCTTAGGTTATGGTGGATGTGGTTTGGGGTTATTGTGGTTGTGGCTTTGGGTTATTGGTGGTTGTATCTTGAGGTTATAGTGGATTTAGCTTGGGGTTATGGTGGTTGCGGCTTGGGGGTATTGGCGGTTATGGCTTGGGGTTATTGGTGGGTGTATGAGGTTATGCTGGCTGTATGTGGAGTTATTGATGGTTGTGGCAGGGTTATTGGGGTGGGTGTATCTTGGGTTATGCTAGTTGTAGCTTAGGGTTATGGTGGCTGTGGCTTATAGTTATTGGTGGTTGTAATTTGGGGTTATTGGTGGGTGGGTGTATCTTAGGGTTATGGTGGTTGTAGCTTGGCGTTATGATGGATGTGGCTTAGAGTTATTGGGGGTTGTGACTTGGGGTTATTGGTGGGTGTATCCTGAGATTATGCTATTTGTAGCTCGGAGTTATGGTGTTGTGTGTGGGAGGTTATGGTGGTTGTGGCTTGGGGTTGCTTATGAGTGGCTTTGGCTTGGGGTTATTAGTGGCTTTGGCTTGGGTGTATTTGTGGGTATATCTTGGGGTTATGGAGGTTGTAGCTTGGTGTTATGGTGGATGTGGCTTGGGGGTTATTGGTGGGCTGTGTCTTACAGGGTTATCTTGGTGTAGCTTAGGGTTATGGTGGACGTGGCTTGGGGTTATTAGTGTTTGTGACTTGAGGTTATTAGTAGGCGTATCTTGAGGTTATGGTGGCTGTAACTTGGGGTTATGAGCGATGCGGCTTTGACTTATGAGGGATGTGGCACAAAGGGTTATTGGTGGGTGTGTCTTAAGGTTATTGGTGGATGTATATTGGGGTTATGATGGGCGTTTGTAGCTTGAGGTTATTGGTGGTTGTGGCTTTGGGTTATTGGTGGGTGTATCTTGGAGTTATGTTGGTTGTAGCTTGGGGTTATGGTGGTTGTGGCTTGGGGTTATTGGTGGTTGTGGCTTGGGGTTATTGGTGAGTGTATTTTGGGGTTGTTGATTGTAGCTTGGGGTTATGGTGGATGTAGCTTGGGGTTATTGGTGGGCGTAGTTGCGTTATTTGTGGGTGTATCTTAGGGTTATTCTTGTTGTAGCTTGGGGTTATTGTGGTTGTGGCTAGATGTTATTGGTGGTCGTAGCTTGGGGTTTTTTGTTAGATTATCTTGTGGTTATCTTTAGTGTAGCTTGGGGTTATGTCTCTGTTTCCATTAATGAATTAAACTAGTCTTTTGATTCATAACACATTGAAAAAATTTTCCTCTTTTAATATCATAGATGTAACCATTTATGTATCTTAACCACTTTTGTTATCAACTTTTGAAATTGATGAATCAAAGAATTTTAAGTATAAGAAAATGAGAACCACTTTAAAACCCTTGAAGTAATTAGTCGACTCTCTGGAGTGTTGGCTTTCATTTCATGTCTAAATTTCTCTCCATCTTATGATAACTTTAATTACGTTTTTTTATAGAATATTTCTAATGGGTATTCATGAGGTAATATATATTGAATTATTACTTGTGGCTACTGACAAATCTTATAACAAAGGAATTTTCAAATTCTTGAATTCATGAAAGCGTCCATTTTGTAAATTTGTGTAGAATTTAAAGAAAAAAATGGATAATAATGCCATAAATAATCAATCGAAGGGCATCATTGTCATTGATGTTGGAATATATTGCTTTTTTTACCGTAGGTGTTGCTTGAATTACTTGTGCTATCAAATTGGGTAAATGCTGGAATAATAAATCCTTTAAAATAAGGGTATGAATCATAATCTTCAAGATATGCTAGCCCATTATTGATATAAGACTTAGTTATTGGGAATAATTATAACTTTTAACTACAACTTTTTGGTTGGCTGAAATATGAATATAATATTAGTTCTAAGCGAGGTATAGAAGAAGGAAAATACGTGTTACTATAAAAGTTGAATTAGTAAAACTGTTGGAGGTAGTTTGTTATTAATATGCCCATTATTGGCTTTTAGCTTTAGAATAATGCCATAAACTAATCAATCTTTTTGAACTTTAATAGCTTAGACACATGCTTATGTATCTTAGGGACTTTATACTCATTGTTAAATTTAGATACATGTTAATCCTTATTCCATAGTTACTAATAGTTGGTCCCATCGTTCATGAACCATCCTTAAAGTTGGAGTCCAGTCAATATTTATAGGTTTATGCTTCACTTGAATTAAGGCACAACCTTTATTCTTAAATTTTTATGAATTATTTCTTAGACTTATATCGAACTTGTTGTATCATTCTACCTTCTCATTGTGTTGGATGGGTAATGAACCAGCAAAAATGCACCTGCCTTTTGGAGAAAAGCTCTATTTAATGGCTCTTCTATTTTCACAGGCAAGAACTACATGATCATTATTTATAACTTGCTAACATTTCTATGTTTAATGAAGCTTTAAATTCTTTACATATATCTCTACTTCATATATCATCATGTTTATTTTGATGTTGTAATATAAAAATGCATTTTCCATTAGAAGATTTTACTTTTATTGTTCAAAACATCTTTTTCAATTTTTCTTATATCCCTAAGATAACTCATAAATCTACTATCGATTACTAGTCTATAGTTTTAATTTTTTATCGATTACCATATCTACTTTTCTTTTGACACTTGTGACATAGTCGAATTGAAACCTGCATGCATTGCAACTTATTAATTTTAGATTAACCTAAAAAAATATAATTTAGTAAAAATTTAAATACCAATTTCAGTGAAAACCTAAATTTGATCTATAATCAGCCTTAACAACCAAGCATCCTAAATTATCGTATTTTCTTCTGAGATCATTATAAGGTTTAAAATTTTATTTTGAAAGTTGCATAAAGTTTATCATCACATATCAAAATCATGAAAATAAAACTTTTAAATCAAGTTTTCATGCATCAATTGTGATCCATGCACGTACATTATCGTTTACTACGTATCGATCGATAAACGTAATCATATTACGTAAATTATATGATGTTCCCTAATAAAATATAAGGATACATAAAACTTAATTTGGTTATCATCAGGCATAGTTTTTAGGTAAAAGTTTGCATTTTTTATTTTCTTGCATTAAAATATTCTCACATAAAGTTTTTCAATATATTATTATTTTTCAAAATGAGGTATTGACCCAACCCATTATTATGCGTATTTAATTTCTGAGATAATGCCAAACTTGACCCAATTATATTAAGCAACTAGTGAGAATGAATGTAAAATAATTAGAATTAAGGTGGTTTTCTCATTAGGAGTACTACACAAGTATACATATTGTTTCAAGTAATATATAATTTTTTATGAAAATCCCGGTATCCATCCCACTAGGAACGAGTTAAGAACCAAAAGAAATTTAATTCTAAAAATATTGAAAATATAAAAAGTTTAATTTTAAAATATAATAAAAAATTAAAGGTGAAATCAAGTTTACTAGTTTCTATAAATGCAAGAAAAGTAATGCTGTGATTTAAGTAATATAAATAAAACTTTCTCCTTACAAATATTCATAATATTGAAGATTTGAATGTTTGGAACATAAAATGTGGTATTGTATTATTTGCCACGATTTACGGACTTTTATTTTTGCAGATTATGAACTCAAATTTATATATATTTATAATGATTTTGTAAAGTCAAGTATTCAACGCAAGTATATATATCGTATCAAGTAATACATGGCTCTAATGGAGTCCACAGTTATCGATCATCAGGAGAAGCTACGAAGTAGAAAAGAAGTGTTTGAGAATAGGTAATGTAACTGCTTGAAATCCAATACTCAAATTGCAATTAAAGTTTAATGTTTACTTCTACTACTTGTACGAGAAAATAGTAACAATTAATCAAGCTACAATTACTTCTAATAACTTTTAAAACGAAATTAACTAGCGGACACTGCTTAATTTATATATTTGAAAGGTTTTTAATATATAATAAAAGTATCTTTCCTCTTGCGAAGTAGAGAATATGATGTGTGGATGATATGAAATGATTATGCATGTTATTGTGCCAAATAGGAGCATAAATGTTTCTTTACCCTTAAAGAGTATCCCCTCTTGTAAGCATGAAAAGAGCATCGACATATCCTAAGTTTGTGCTTAAATCTGAAATTTGAGGCCGGGAGGATCTGACTCTCCTTTCTGAGCTCACTCACCCTTCTGAAAGTGACCTTAGAGTTTAGTTACTTAATCTTATGGCCAAATTGGGGATCTCGGCTGTCCATACTGCTGAAACCTCCCCAATTTGAAGTCCATCGAAACTCGTTTCCTGTTGTTGCAACCAAATTCCTTGAACTACGCGATTCATCCATGGAAATTGAATGGATTCTTCATTATTGTTGTTGAACACTAAATCCTTTCGAGTGTGCTCGACAACATATTTTAACAAATTCGATTAGCCCACGTTGAAAAGTAAATTAAGTTTGAAATGAAAAATAATAAATTTCTTGATACATTAAAAGCACTTGAATCCACATAAATCCATCGTCGTATCATATCACGAAGAAAGCGAAGGAAGCCCTCGAGAATTCATGAAGAAGATACAATAAAAACATAGTTTATATATAAAAGAAAAGTCATACAAACCACAAAAGAAAATACAACTTATCTCTTACTCTTCTGATACGATTCCACTTAGGTTCATGCAAATCCTTTTTCTCCTCTCTTCTTTCTGACACTTAATTCCCTCTTTATAATGGAAAGGAAGAAGCAATCTCTCCGCACTTACTTCTTCTCCTTCACTCATATAGAAGAATTCCTCTCAAATTCTAACTTCTACAAACTTTCTCTCGCCTAACACCTTCTTACACTCTCTCTCTCAGACTACACTAAAACTTAAACAAACACTAAAACCACATTATTTTTGTCTCAAAATAGTTATTTATAAGTTAGAAATGAAATCCCAAGAGTTTCCATAAGCTACACCAAAAAGTCATAAAAACTCTTCAAATTAGAATTCCACCGACATTAGGAGCAGGCGCACTGATAGGGCACCGTCGGCGCTCTATTGTCGAATTAATTCTTGAACTCTCTGGAAAATGGCCTTTATGGAAGGAGGAAAATAGATTACGGATTACAGCGCCGGCGGATACTAAATCTGTTTCCTCCTTTTTGCTCATTTTATACGATTGTTTCATTGCTTCTTTTAACTGATAAGCCGTCATCATACACATAGTCATTACTTTTCTTTAAAGTGCCATATCACAAAATGGGTAAAATTATATATAAAACATTATATATTTTTGGTGCATCTAGAATCCCAAAACACTCTTGTATATAAGTAATCATTTCTCTATAAAAATATAACTGGGCAATGCACTTTCTATTAGATAATGATTTTTCATTCGAAAGAATATATTGGTTAGATCTTAGAAAAGAAATTTAGTAACTCGAGTCAATATAGGTATAAAAGATATTCCTTAGTCAGTTTTAAGGATTGAGTCTGTTTATTCAAGATAAATACAATTTGTCTGACAAAGTGCCTTGAAAGATTATGTGAAAAAAAGAGTTCATGCAAACTTTATCCGAATGTAGTCAGTATAAATATAAATTCGAGAGCTAAAGTCAAGTTCTCCCTTTAGGGTAGTTCAAGTGCAACCAAATTTTGATTAGGCATCTCTCATTCTCCTCATATACATTACTCTTTTCTTTCTTTTTCTTTTTCTTTTATTTTTGGGATTGTTTTTCAATCCTTCTTTTCTTTTCTTTTCTTTTTCTCTTTTTTTTTAAATGAGATTATATATACGTTAGCCTTTAATGATTTTCAACCCCATCTTCTCTTTCTAAAGTTGACTTGAGATACCTCCTTACTTTATAATTAGGTACAAGTTTTATTATTCATCATAAAGTCATAATATTTTCTTAAAACACATAATCACTTTATGTCTCTTAACATTTCAAAATGACATTTTTCTCTGCCTTTAAATAGTTAACTATAATCAAACCCTTTCTTACCAAATGTCTCCACCTCTATAAAATTATTTTTTACTAAAAACTTTCATCAATTCTTCCATAATGTCAGCCCAAAATAAAAAAGTTTTAATTTTATAGTAATATTACATTTTTGAAGTTTATCTTTAATAATTTTGAAAATATAATAATTGAGAAAAAATGATTCAATATTTCTCTACCCTCCCCAAACTTGAATTTTTTAATAATTTGACACGGTAAGTAAAAAGCAACTTTTATTTGGATCTTGAAATCTTCAGCAAAGCTACTCAGTATTGATGAGAATTCTGTTATGGAGCATGAAACAATTAGTAATAGTGATATGTAATGTTAAAACTTTTGCAAGGTGAAAGTTAACTAAACATTTAAACATCCAACAAAAAACATCCTAATATAAACAAACTAATACATGCAATTCATTTAACGAATTTCAGTTTTCAATACGTATACTTTGTACAGTGAGTTCTCATGAAAAACAATGTTCTTCATCACAATGAAGTGTTATTAAAAATAAAGAAAAACGAAATATAAACAAACAATCTGCAATCTTCATCTCTAACTGGATCATCGGCGGGGTCCTTAGACGGGTCAGTGCCCGCTGTGTAGGCTGGGCGGAAGTCCTAGGAAATCCACCGTGATCTCCCAGCCATCATGCGACACGAGCATCATATTAGGCAATATCGAACTCATCTCCTCTTGAATAATCTTCATTTCTATCACTTGGCCCCTCGAGCATATCCTGCATGAGTCTATCACTTTCTTTTCTGTATCTCGGTTGCTCCAACAATATCGAGATAAGGTTAGTACGACACAACAAAACAGAAAAACGAGAAATATAAACGAACATTACCAATCTTCGCTCACTAGGATCATCAACGGGGGTCATCGGCAAGATCGAATGCATGCATTGTGTAGGCGGGGCAAGTAGGAAATATCACATCGAGTCTCCCCAACAAATGGGCGACATCATAATAGGCAATATCGAACTCGACTCTCCTCTTGAAATAATCTTAATTCCATAACACGGCCTCGAACGTCCATCTGCCATGGAGTCTATCCACACTAGCACTCTGTAATCTCGGTTGCTCATAATATCGGATAAGGTAGGTAGCTCGGATGTAGATGGAACGTCGTAACTCGTAGTAGGAATATTAGTACTCATACTCTTATCTCGAGCTCCCTTGAGACTCATAAGTAAGGATAATTTTCTTTGTAATTGGTCTCGGCGGTATAGCTACTTCTTCGGAAGCTGGCGAACTCCACTCTGGGCGGAACACACGGGGCATGGCTTAGAGCGAGTTTGCCCTAATCCTTAGTGCTCTCACCTCTTGTAATAGTACGAGATGTTCTTGAAGACAATAGTTCAAATATTAATCTTTCATCTTGGGAATACAATAGTTCAAAATTAACACATCCGCAGCAACCCATTTGTGGTGATGAAGGTAATAGTCTTGCGAGAGAGATGAAATAGTGCCAAACTTTTGATGCAACATTTAACATGGAAGTAGGGAAGTTAATCATCATTTTTGACACTTTCCATTCCCTCTTCATTTATGGAAAAGCAATCACTTCTCTCATATTTGCCTCTCGAGTATCAAAGTTTTCATATTCGCGAACAAATGGTTCCCGAGTCGATAGAAGGCATTAATACGTGAGGAGTAAACTGACCATTTTTCTCTAACTAACACGTACTTAGTCTCGGTCAAGGGCACATTTTCATAGAACTCTCTAACAACTCCCATAACGAGTATTCACGGTAAATAACAAATCGTTCCTGGTCCCAACTGCAATTAACTGTCTACGAATCCCCAGGATTAATAAGCACGATCACGGATACACTTCTTATTTAATAAAGGTAAGGTTAAAACAAAATTGCGCTTTAATATTAACAATTTTTCTTCATCGAAAATCTAATTTTCTCTTCCCTTTACTTATCCTTGGCGCCATGTGAATTTCTAAAATTTGTAAGAAAATTCCAATAAATTCCAAATTCACAATGTAACAAACTCGAATACTATTTTAAATAAGTAAGAGCAAATTTCATTAGCAAAATCTCTAAAATCTTTTTAAAAATCCAAAAATTCCAACCTAAGCGATGTGAGATATTTCTATGGTGAAAATAAAAAATTTTAACTTAAAGTAGAAATATGCCAAGAGAAGTGTAGATCCGGTCTCAAAAAGCTTTGAAATCACTTCCAATCCGAGATCTAGTGACCCACGCTAAACATATGCGTACTAAAAATTAATCAGCAGCGGTGCCAAAAACTTGACTCGCAAATCCGATGACAAATATAATAATTAATACTTTCAAATATATGTAATAGATAATAATAGCGACTAGTATATATAAATATAATTTTATCGAAAATATTTTACACACTAGGGTACTACGCAAGTATACGTATCGTATCAAGTAATATAGGTCTTTGAAACAAAGACCCCGGTATCGATCACGAGGAGTGAGTTATGGATTTTTAAATATTTAATTTTATTTTAAGTATTTCTTTTATAGTTATAAATTTGATATTTTTAATTTACTAGATCTGATAATAAAGCGATGACGAAATGATTAATGTAATAACAATAAGAAAGCAACTTTTTCTTCCTTTCAATTAATCAAAGATTTTCTAAGATAATGATAGTATTCGTGGAGAATATAAATTTATGGTATTGTGCCCAATTAAACATTCATATTCTTTACCCTTTGATCGAGGTGTAAAGAACATTGGCTAGCATAGATCAGGTCCGGATGTATTGTTAGGTAGATGGGTTAATCTAGGCTCACACTACTAGATGTCGAGGTGGCTATGGTCGGCCTACTTGAAATTTTCCTTCATATAAACCAAAGTACAATTTAATTGTCACTCTAAAAACTTATCAATTACGCAGGTATATAATAATGTATGTATTCATAACCATGAATAACCGCTACAAGGCCTTTTACTACCCAAGGATTCATGTGATATCTACTAGTTTAAATTAAATCTCCTTCTAGATATCGAAACTCTTGACGGATTTTATGATTTAAATGGGAGATTAAATAGTAAATTAAGATCTATTATTAATATATCGTATTTTTAAAATATAAATAGTTTCTAATTCTCAATGAATTTTATATTATCTTATTTATCTTTTCATAATTGAAAGGAGAAAGTAAATAACTACTCGAGCCATTGAATTTAAACAACAAAACATGATAATAAAACTTTGAATAAAATTACAAATACTTATCTCGAGTTTTTTTCTCCTGCGAACACGAATTCTTCGACTCCAAAGTAAATAAACTTCAAAAGCACCAACTCTTCAAACTCTGTCTAGACTCTAAATAAAATAACTAACTAATTTATGAAGGATAGTAAAATGTATGCAAGTATCTCTCTAATTCTCTCTCTGTATAGGGCTACGAATAGAGCTAAGTTTGGTGTTTTCTCCCGGAAGGAGTAGCCTCTATTTATAGGCTTCGAGGGTTGCCTCAAGGCACCTATTCGATATTCCACATTTAATGAATCTTACGAAGGTGTGTGCGGCGCGGCGCCGGACTGCGCGTCCAGTTCTTCGCACCTCTTCCTTTGCGGAATTGCCCCTCTTCACCCCGATTAAAATAATTTTCCCCGACGTCCAATACATTGTATCACATGTCCTATAAACCGGGAACAAGGCGACGGTCGTAGAAGGTCAATAACCGCTAACACCCCGTCAAATAACTGTCGTCGTCGAAAATCTTCGCGGATCCGGTATCGACACCGAATTGTGAGCGCCGGATCCCCAAGCGCCCAGGCGCCGGATCAATAATTTTGACAATTTTGCATTTTGGCTCCATTTTTTGCTCCTTTTTTGCTCCTTTTTCACTTTTTTTCCTTCTTGAACATTTTTCGATCACCTATATCCAAAAACACAAAAATACCTTTCGTTAAGCGTAATATACGCTAAAAATTTGATAAAAAATACGAGCATAAAAATGAGTATTTTTTTCAACGGATCATCTGTGAAACCTCACAGGTCTTCGAAAATCACAAAAATGGAGGAGGAAGACGAAAGCAATGGAAAAAATCATGGGTCCCGAAGGTCAAAATCGTGAAATAAGGGTTTTCGGCATTTTTATATACTTGGGCGCCGGCGGTCACTAGTACAAAATTTTTTAAGACACGAAAATTTTTTTTCGTAATTCGATCATTTTGACCTCCACAATGATGTTTAACACTTCATTAAGCATCTACTTCATCTCACAAGTAATAATTAACACAATTCTTTACACAAATAATACATAACATGCTTTTATATATAAAATCCAAGTTACAATATAAACACAAAATATGTTCATTCAAACCAAACTGTAACTTTTAGATGTTTAGTGTTGCAATGCATCTGATAAGCAGCACTGAAATCTATCACACACAATGAAAGTAAGCATATCCAATCAAATTCAGAATTACAAAGCAAAATAAAGTAAATACCACACTCTAAGAAAAATCGAAGCAAAGTAAACTAAACACACAACAAACATAAGTAGAATCCAATAATTACTCCACATCGGTTTTAGAAGCTTATCTTCTCTACGTGTCTCCGATTGATTGCTGATGCACGAACAAATTGTAGAATGGACAGGCGAGGAAGCAATCACCGCATTCTTCTTCATCGGATTAATCGAAGCCCATCTCGGTCGACCCGATGTGATCAAATTATTCCTTCATCCTCCAATCATATGATCGAATAAATCGAAATTTTATTGAATGCATTAATAACGTTCTATACCTCTTTCTCCAACTATTTGATCCTCTTCGGTATCATTACCGGAACTTTCGGGAAAATAGGGTTGAATCGGTTGTGAAGTACGTGTTGGTTGATCGTAATGATTTCATATCATCTTAAATCTCCAATGTTGTTTGGTAGTCATAAAGATTAGTTGGATCAATAGGCCTCCATGGAAGACGAACCTTTTCCTAACTCTCATATGGAACTTGTAATTGACTACATAACAAAAATATGGTGGGCAGGTGTCAGCTATGTTAGATCCATGAACGATTAATCCATTTGAATTCACAATTATATTACCAATGTCGAAATCGGCCTCCCCGAGTTTGAATACAAAAATTTAAAATGGCACTTTCCTTGGTTACCTTGCTAATCTTGATAAGTGAAATAACTTTGCCGAAAATACGGTAATGCCATTGCTTTAGCGCCTGGAATTTAGAGATGCGACGGGGAAACTAATATATCCATTTTCTCACAATTTCTGAAATCCTCGTTCTCATCAAGTCGAAATAACGATACACATCATTCGTATTATCACTTATGGCATTGAAATTAGAATAATGGCAAATAGGGACACTCTCGATCATAAAGAGATCTTTAATTCTTGGGAGTGAATTACCTGAAACCTACCTCACACAAATATGAACACTTGATTGATCCGTGAAGATTTGCGTAAATTCTTTCACGACGGAACAACTAAGCGACGGTAGTGTAGCAAGCACCTCGATGATGTCTCTCAGCAATTATCTCTTGATTCTAGTTGTAGGATTATCCATACTACGATTTATGAAGCCTCTTTCCTTGATAATCCTCCTCTTCATCATCACTTTGTTAGTTTGTCAGCTGTATACCAAAGCTTATAAACTTCCTTCGGTTAAAAATGCGAGAATCGAGGGGTTGCGCGCAAGTGAATCCATGGGATGCGAATTGGGAATGGTAGTTTTCATTTTTTTAGGAGTTAGGAAGTCTAAAATGGAGTTTACGGAGTTATAAGGATGAAGATCCCTCTCAAGCGACCAAAACTCACATTTTGAAACTCAAAAAACCGTCGCGAGTTTGGGTGCCGGTATCAGGCATAGGTTAAACCTTCCTACTGTAAATTGGCGCGCGCTGCTAATTTGGTAAAAAATTCTCACCGAACTTTGTTTGGCCCAAAATATTCCAATATCTCAATTCGATCTAATATTTATCAATTTTAAAAGTATTTAGGAGTAATTAGAATTCAAAAATAACTATCTAAAAAGCACATCTACCAAAACAAGCAAACACACCACAAAGATAAATATGGGTTGCCTCCCGTAAAGCACTTAGTTTAACGTCGTCGGCTGACGAACCATACGGTTAATCGAGATGAGCATTAAAATATCTTTAGTCGATTTAAAACTAATCGAAGTAAGGCTTTAATTGATGCCGTTAACTTTGAAAATCTTTCCGGTATTAGGATCTTTAATATCAACGACTCCGAAAATTGAACTTTACAGCGTAAAAGGTCCTAACCATCTAGACTTCATTTCAAGGAAATAACTTCAATCTTGTGTTATATAAAACTTTTTGTCTAAATTTCAATTTCTTTTTAATATCTTTCGGTCTTTACATTCTATTTCTCTTGTATAGATCTGTCATTGTGATAAGATGCATTTCTAATCTTTCCAATTCATTCATTTGTAAGTATTTTTCTCCGGCATTTTAGAATTAAAATTCAACTCTTTATCACCCAATATGCTTTATGCTTAGGTCAAACCTTCGGTAAATGACAAGTCTTGCAATGCTGATGCATGGGGAGACATTCCGATAGGGGTTTTAAAAGCAGTCCTATAAACCCGTAATGCGGTATCTAATCGGAAAGCAGACCAATCTAATTTATGATTATCCACAGTTTTCTCCAAAATTCTTAATTTCACGATTAGACATATAAAACACTAGTAAGGATGATAAGTAGTAGGAATTTTATGAATAATATATTTACGATCAATCTCTTAATTTGATTATTCCTTAAGTGGGTTCCACCATCATGTATAATCACTCTCGGCATTCCTTATCTTAATATATTTTCTTTAAAATTTTGAAGCCTCCGAGGCATCACATCTAGGTAAATCAATAGCTTGATCCATTTTGAGACATAATCGATAGCAGCAGGTATATATAAATTCCCAAAATGAAGGATTAAATGAATCAAAATCTAATCCCCATACATAAAATTCAACTTTCGAAATTATAATTTAGAGGCATCTGTTTTCTTCTAGAGATATTATCTTACTCTAGGTATAGATCCATGATTTAATATATTTATAAACATGTCTACAAAAAAAGTAGACGTAAATCTAGATTGTAAAATCTTAAAAGCAGTTTATCAACACCAAAATGACCTCCCAAATTCCAGAATCGTGACATTAATTGAATAATCGAATTTATTTCTTCTTGTGGCACATCTCCTAATAATCGGATCCTTACCTTTATTTATATAGATATGGCTCATCAAAAAATAAAATCTTGCATCATATTTAAACTTCTTTTGTTGTTTCCTTGTTAGATCGGATGGTACAATATCACTTATAATATAATTCACAATATCGGCAGCATACGAAACCAAGCTTCCCATAATAGTATAAAGTTGTTCATCGGGAAAGTTTACGTAACTTCCTTCTTAAATTCAGATAATTTATCATATACAATCTTGACGGATGATCAAACTATTTGGTTATCAGTTCCCTTCCTATTAACTATCATAATATCAAATTCTTGCGAAGGAAGTATCCATCTAATTAGTCTATGTTTCACATCTTTTTCTTTTGCATTAAATATTTGATAGCCAGATAGTCTGTATGCACAATACTTTTAGCTCGATTAAATCAAGGTCTAAAGTTTTCAAAAGCAAATACTATAGCTAATAACTCTCTTTTAGTAGTGGTTGTCGGCGTATTTTTTTTTTTTAGGTTATGTGTTTTGTTTTTTGAAAGAGATGCTTCTGGCTTGTGCGGCTTATTTTAGGTTTAATTTAAATAAATAATTTGAAAAGTAATATTTGATTTTGAAAATAATTTAGAATTTGAAAATTTTAAGATATGAAATCGAAACTGATCTCATCCCGAATAGTTTATATAAACGGCGCCGCACCACAAACCGTGTATCTATCCCGAAGAATAGACACACTACTTGATATTAGGCTCGATTAAATAAACTAGAAAATTTGTGAGCATCCGTTTGATGCAGACAATTTTATAAGCCGACAAGTTCCCACAGCAATATAAATGAATTAAAAAGCGGGAGTTTATATTCTGGGTTCTTAAGGTTCCCTGCGGGGCAAGCCCCTATAGTTAATTACATCTTAAGTGACGGGAATCACCTAAGAAAACTCTCGATAATAATCAATGGATTGTTGCTCTCGGGGAATTTCGAAGTTTAAGTTTTGATGGATTGAATTTTAGATTTGATAGGGAATGGATCGGAATTTGAGACATTTTGTTTTGGGGAATTCAAGGGAGAAAGGTGGAGAAATCTGGGTCCAAGTGAACTTCGGTATTCCCGACTATCCTATTATTTGGCAGATTTAGGAAAGTCTAATATTTATTTAATGTTTTGATCTTGCCAATTTAATTAATTAGGACTTATGTTTGTATGATAAAATCATACAAATAGCACGGAGATATGAGGGTTTATGTCGTATCGGACGACTACCTCGGAGTCTTAAGGCAGATTCGAGCTTAATTTACATGACATAATCATGCAAATGCCTAACGAAGAGTTGAGGATTTATGTTGCAGCGGCGAAGCTACCTCGAAGTCCTATGGCTTGGTTATTTAGTTCTAAGGAAAGTTTTGCTGAAGTAGATTCGGGTTTTGCGTGACGATGACGTCTTGCCCACCATGCTCGAATGTGTCGTTAAGAGGTTTAGTTTAGAAGTCATAAATCGAGGAGATGAGAGAAGTGGTTTTAGAGAAAGTCTTAATTTCATTGTGTCTTTAATATTTTAGTTAAAACAAATCTTAAAGTTGATTATAACAACATAGGTTAAGATCCGCGGTTCCATCCTTCCGGCATCGTTATTTTTATCGGATTCACTTAGTCGAGATGAATTTGCTGTCAATGAATGAGTTCACACTTTCATTTAGACGTGGAAATCGTTTCGCATCTGGCAAGACACATCATGAGAGTATTCCAGATCATCAAATGACGTTTAGTTGTAGTTGTAGTTTTGTTGTTTTGTTTGTGATTAAATTTTGAGTTGTTTTATATTTTGAATGTTGTGGCGGTGAATTTTATCTTGTAGTGTCTTTAAATTTTAGTTATAGGTTTCAGTTTTGGTTTACATCCACAAAGGTGTAGGTTTTAGTACAGCAGTTGTTTATCATGCGAAAAATGCAGTGCGTGCGATTAAATAAATTACTGATAAGGTAAATTGCAATAAAGCTAAAAGCGTACTTGGAGGGTCTTCCCGTCATCCCAAGCTGCACTTAAAATACAATTTAGAGCATTTAAGCATTTATAACAATTTCTGAGATGGCCAAAGGGAAGGGTTGTAGTTTTCTAAAATCCTAATCTTATGGCTAGTCATTTCCTATGACGTCTAGGTTCTTGTATTTTAGTTTGAGGGCGATTTTCGCTGTGAAACAGCTAAGTTCAATTGTTCTTATAAATATCCTATCATATTGAAGAAGTGCTTAAGGCAGATCTTAAACATCTTTTTGATATTTCTAGGATTGTTTGAAAGTCCAAAATGAATTTAATTACACAAATGGTGTATTGATCCGAGAGTTTAAGTTTTGTTGTCTTTTAGCTGGAGTGAAGCTTAGGACATTTGAATATCTGTAATTGAAATGACATTTCATTTGATGCTTTCCAATTTAGGAGTTATAATAGTAAAAGCTCTAAAATGAAAGTGATATTTAATGATTTGTGATTAATTTAAGTTGAATTGATGATTTAAGTTTGGAATAGTGTTGAGTTATTTTAGATTTATTTTTGAGTTGAAATTGTCTTAGGTGATGTTATTTTTAATTCAATTTAATTTAACTTTAGTTTGATGCAATTTGGTTTAGTTTCAATTTTAATTTAATTTGATGTAATTTAATTTTAATTTTAACCCGTTTATTTTAATTTTAATTTAATTTAATTTAATTTAATATGTTTCAATTTAATTTAATTTTAATTTAATATGTTTTGATTTAATTTAATTTAATTTAATTTAATTTAATTTAATTGTATGATTTAATTTAATTTAATTTAATTTAATTTAATTTAATTTAATTTTAAAATTTAATTTGATTTAATTTGATTTAATCTAATATGTTTTAATTTAATTTAATTTAATTTAATTTAATTTAATTTAAATTTTAATTTAATTTTTATTTTTAATTTTAATTTAATATTTTATTTTTTTATGTTTTAAAGATGATTTAATTTTAATTGTTAAAAGTATTAATTTAATTGAAATTTTAAAAGGATTTAACTTTAATTTAATTTAATGATTAAGTCTTTTAGAATTTTAAATCTTAAATTTGGATTATCATTTTAATTAGGACTTAAATATTATTGAGATGATTAATTTAGGGATTCTTAAATTAAAGAACAAATCTCTTCCTAATAATATCCTTTATTTTAATAATTCAATTTTTCATTCTTCAAATTTAATTAATTACTTAATTAAGGTTTATTTTAATTATTTTTAAATTGCTTAGTAGGTTTTTACCCTTTAATTATTTAAATTTCAATCATCAAATCAGATTAAGATCAAATATTTTACCTTTTCATTTTATTAAGCCTAAAGTTTTAATTATGGGTTAAAATTTTAATTACCATTTTTATGAGCTTAATAATTTCATAACTCATTAAATTGAGCTTAAATGAACTTGAAATTTTTATGTAACTTGAGTCATATATCGATGAAGAACGTTAGAGGAGAAAATGTGATTTTACTGACATTTAATTTTATTTATATAATTATTTTTTGGTGAAATACAGATTTCCAAGGAAAATTTAATAATATGGCCAGGAAAGTTTTTGTCCTTAAGAAAATTATGGGACATTCACAATGACAGGAAGGGCCAGCAGACCCGAGTTTTGTGATTTTTTGAATTATATTTTATTTATTAAAATTATTTTAATTTACGGAGTATTAATTAATTTAAAAATAGAATAAGTTGAAAATTGAATTTATATTTTTAAAAATCCCTCTGATATCAAAGGATTCCAGAGAACCAAATTTTATAATTTTCTGATTTTCTTAATTTATTGGAATTATTTTTAAGTGGAAATGCTAGAAAATGTATTTTTTAGTTTTAAAAATTTTTGAGGCTTTAAAATTTAATATCTCAACCTAGAGACATAAGAAAAAATATGGGGTTTGTTCCTAAGTGGTTATAATTCAAAATGTGACATTTTGGTGAATTTTATTATTTTTGTAATTTTTATTATTTTTTTTAATTATTAAAATATTAAAATAATGATAAAAAATCAACTTTTTTTAGAAAATTGAAATTTTAATTTTCTTAAATTCCCCTGATATCAGAGAGGCTCCAAAACCAATTTGGTGAATTTTTGAAAGGTATTTTGAAAGTTATGAATTTTTAAAGTTTAAAATGACTAAATGGCTTAATCAACCCATTTAGTAAGGCCTAGCAAGTCAATTGACTTCAAACTTTTGTGGTGGTTTCCTCTGATCTAAGGTCAGTGGAGAATTTATTTCAAGTCAATTTGATCTATGGTTAACTCTAATTAATTAAAGTTCAATTTTGGGTATTTGGAGCGATTAGGGTTAATGCGAGTGAATTAACTTCAGGAGTCCTATTTTTCTAGGGTTCTCGATCACCAAGAACATCTGAAATTTTCCTAGAATTTATTTCACAACATGCTAATTTTGGAATTAAAATACTCAAAACAGCAACGTACGTTTGAAAAATCAATAACTTTTGAGAGATGGCCTCTGACACTTGGAAAATTCGGGAATGTTCCCAAGCTGGAAGCTTCAAGCCTATGGTCTCATGCCATGGTGAATTGTATGAATGCATGGAGAATTAAAACAATGCATGGAGTAAATAATTAATTAAAAATAAAATCTTGGACAAAATTAATTAATTTCTTTTCTACCGTATTCTCACTACCGATTATTTTGACGAAGGGTATTTTTATTTTATTTTTATGATTTTTCTACACAAAGATATGGATTTTGAAGTTCGTATTTAAATAAATCGAGAAAATACCTAATTTTCTACTTATCCACATCGGCGCCGCGTCAACCTCAGCGTCTCCGAACAGCCACGCGAGCGCGCTCCATTCGACGCCTTCGAGGAGTCAGCGCCACGCGGCCGCCAAGACATGTACCGTTTGGCGATCGACGCCCGGCCCCGAGCCGTCCGTCCGCGCGTGTATTGAATGAACGGCATCCGTTCATCGTCCCCGGCGTCTGGCCGAGAGCCGTCCACCGCGCTGCAGCCACAGATCTCACTCGATTCTCCATGGATTTTTATGTTCTTATGCTCACATGGATTCATCAAGGAAGAGACGAACACATACGCATGCGGCTAATGTTCATTGAAATCGACTCATTTGAAATGGAGGAATGTTCGGAAACTCGGATGAAGAATTGATCATACCTTGGCCGAGAAGGGTGGCTCGATCGGAGAGATGCTCGGCACTTTCGTTGGAGCCGGGAGGCTAGGGATGAAGCACGGGGATGTGGTGAATTGCTTAGGTGTGATTTCCACCAAGGCCGATTTCAACAGCTGGGTACGGAGCAATTGGATGGCTGGAGAGGGGCTTTCCTTTGAGATCCCTTCTCTTGGTCTTGTACGAGGGTGTAGAGCCGATCGATTTGGGGATTCTCTTGTGGTGAAGTGTCCTTTGTTTTTAGGTGGAATTTCGGCTGCGAAATTGAGCTCGCGAGAAGAAATGGCGGGGGAATTGCGATTGGGGGATCAAGTGCAGGTGTAGGGAAGTACGGGATGATTTTGGCGAGGATTCACATGTGGTTGGTTCAGCACCTCCTTTGGTCGAGAGGGTGAGGGGTTTAAATAGGAGAGGTTGGAGGGCCTCCGGGATTTAAGGCTGGGATCAAATTTGCTCTGGTGAGAGAAGAAGTATGCTGTCCATTTGGAGTTGAGCAGTCAATGAGGAGAATTGAATTTTTGGCTCCTCAGGGTTTCGGCCATGGTGTTTCGGCGGCTGGTGGTGGCCGGCCCGGTCGAGGTCGCCCTCGAAGCTCGGGAGGTCGGGGGTTGAAGTTAGTGAATTCGAATTGAAGCCTTACATGTGTAAAGTGGTTGGATGTTGAAAATGGCATGCCAGGAGGTGGCTTCTTTTGCACTTGGTTTGAGTCAACCCATTGAAAATGGGCTTGGTTAACTCACGTGGTTGATTTGGTGAGGGAGGATCGGAGGTGAATCGGTAGAAAGAGGTGGAGAGGTCACCATCCATGAATATTTGATTAATCATGGATTAAGAGGTAATATTAAAAGGGTTAAAACCTTTTTAAGGGGGGCTTAAAAGAGTTCCCTCCTTTTTCCATTAATGGCTTGATCACATGTCAAACCTTGTGGCTTCATGTGGCTTGTTCATGGCTTGCATTTGGCTCCATTTGGCTTGGAAAAAGTTTAGTCGATTTCATGGAAATAGAATTTAGGAATTTTGGTATTTTAGGGGTGATTTGGCATGAGGCTTGATTTGGAATTATTTGATGATGTGATTAGAACTTAGGGAATGGCTTTGATTAAGTGGATGGCAAATGGAAATGTCATGTGGGCTTTAGGGTGGATTTTGGGCTCTTTGAAATGGTTTTAGATGGGCTTTTAAAATGGTTTAAGGAATGGGCCTTTTTAAGTTTGAAAAAATGAATTTATGAATGGAAATTTGGCAAGAGGTTGGGCCAAATAATTATTGAATTTGGTTTAGAGATGTGTCATGAGTGGTTTGGAGTCGATGTGGTGTGATTTGGACTTGAATGGGTTTGAATTTGGAGTTTTATTTGGTAAGTGGACCAATGTAGGTCAAATTGAAATTTAGCAGGTAAATGTTGGGCTAGAGTTGAAATTGATGTAAAATAAATGTTTGAGGAAATGTTTGTGGGAGTGTTTCAAAGAGGTTTTGGCTTTGGTTGGGTTTTGATTTTGGGGTTTGGGTCTATTTGGGTTAGGTTTGGGTTTAGGCCAAAATTGGGCTTTTTGATTTTGGGTTGAATTTGAGTGGGGTTTGGGTCAAAATTTTGGGCAAATCATGTTAAATGTTTTAATTTTTATGGGGATGTTAAGGAAGGTTTTAGAAAAAAGATTTGGGATTAATTGGAGTTGGGTGGGTGAGTTTGGGCTAAGTTTGGGTCATGGGTCCAGGTGGGCTTTAAGGCCAAAAGTGAAATTGGATCCAATGCCAATCAAATTAGGCTTGGATTTGGTCTAGATTGGTGTTGGGGATGTTGAATTGAAGTTTAGAATTGAATTGGACCAGAATTTGGGTCAATTGGGTAGGTTTAGTTTGACATTGGGTTTACTTTGGGTTAAAATGGGTCAAATTGGGGGTTTTGATAAAAGTGGGGTAAATTGACAAAATTGGCCCATGGTGTAGTTGGACAAAATCAATTGAATATTTAGTTTTCTGGAATTTTTAAGATTTTTTTCTGAATTTTTGGATTTTTGGGTAGGAGGGGTATTTTGGGTATTTGGAGGGTATTGGGAGGTATTTTTGGAATTTTGGTATTTTTGGGCGCATGGATGATCAATTTGATTGGTGTGAGAATATTTAGGATTGATTTTGGAGAATTTTGGGTAGTTTAGGTGATTTTGCGAGTTTTGGAGGTTTCGAGGGTTTTGGGTAGGCGAGGTGGGTGTAGGGTCCGGGGTCAAGTGAAAATTTGGAAAATTGAAGATTGGGTGAATGTAAGTGGAATGAAATCATTTTTTGTTGAGCCATGAAGTCATATCAAGTCCGCATGAGCCGTAGAGGACTCATTTGAGGCATCCTTTATGTTGTTCTGGCTCTCTTGGCAAGGGCTTGGGGTTGGAGATAGCATCCATGTGAATCACCTTCATGAGTCAGGAGGTCAAGTTGGGTATGGGTGTGTTTTTAGGAGGTGTTTGAAAGTGTAGTGTATAGGTGTAGTGTGTGTGTAAGTCAGCCCCCTCACCCGAGACCGGGCCACCGGGCGATCCTAAGGCCCGAAGAGTCGCATAGGAACTCATCTTTCGCTTCCACATTTGATCTCGACCTCACAGGTGATTGGGGGTCTACGATCGAGTTTGTGGAGTTTGCGAAGTTAAGAAGTAGTTTGAATTTCTAAGTGGTGGGTCCCAGTTCTAATCTTGGGGGATGATGAGAAAAGCACAGGCTAGATCTGAAAATGATAAGAGAAGAAGAGAAGACCTCATCGAAAATGAGATTCAACGGTGGTATAATTAATTTGAGCCTCATTAAGAGTTTTACTAGCATAGTAAATGACTTTAAAAACTTTATCATGCCTTTGCCCAATGTTACTTCGATCGCATAATCACTAGCATCACACATAAGTTCAAATGGTTTCTACGATCTGGTGAAACAATTATAGGTGCAGTGATTAATTTTTCTTTCAATAATTTGAAAGAACTCGAGCATTCATCATTAAAATCAAATTTTCTATCATTTTCTAAAAGTTGGCACAAATGTTTGGTAATTTTGAAAAATCTTTAATATATGTATAAAGTTTAGCGTAATACTTAAGAAACATCTCTCCACGGTAGTGGATGGAGGCAATCTCTCGATCACTCCTAATTTTAGCGGATCGACACTCGTCTGTATTCGGACATTTTTATGCCGAAGCACAATTCCTCTACTTGACCATAAATTGACATTTCTCAATTCCAAGAACTAAATTTGTTTTCTCATAAAGCTCCAAAACTTTCTTTAAGTTTTCGAGGCAAATTTTAAAAATGAAGTCACGAATATAGAGAAATCATCCATGAAAACTTCTATTCCATTATACGTCATAATATTGAAGATAGACATCATACATCTGAAATGTTGCGAGTGCATTCTTGATCCAGGCATTCTTCGAAAGCAAAGGTTATAAGGGCTGTTAAAATGTTATCTTTTCTTGATCATCGGGGAGCGATAGGTATTTGATGGTAACGGTATATCCATCCAAAGCGGTAAGTACTTATGTCCAGCAAGTCTGTCTAGCATTTGATAGAGAAAGGAAGAGGAAAGTGACCTTTTCTGGTGGCGACGTGTTTCCATAGTCGGTACAAATTCACCATCCGTTAATTTGTATTGTGAGTGCCTCTAATTTCAATATTCATTCACTTCGGCAGTCCTCCTCC
This sequence comes from Papilionanthe hookeriana x Papilionanthe teres, assembly GCA_022702705.1. Classification (NCBI taxonomy): domain Eukaryota; kingdom Viridiplantae; phylum Streptophyta; class Magnoliopsida; order Asparagales; family Orchidaceae; genus Papilionanthe; species Papilionanthe hookeriana x Papilionanthe teres. The sequence continues at coordinate 101,191,633 of CM040425.1, forward strand.
CTTTTTCGGTACAAAATTCTTTTGGACTCACTAAAGCACTATCTGAAATAGAATAAATAATTCCAGCATCCAACCATTCTAAAATCTCCTTCTTAACTACTTCTTTCATTATTGGATTCGATCTCCTTTGTGGATCGATTTACGGTTTATGTTCTTCATCTAATTTGTGCTAAATCGAAGGACTACCTCCTTTAATATCTACTAAAGTCCATCCAAAAGCTTTCTAGTATCTTTTTAAAATTTCCAACAACACGATTTCTTGATAATCTTTTAACTAGAGATACAATAGCGGCGAGGTAGATGATTCTCTAAAAACATATACTTTAAATGATTAGGGATAATTTTCATCTCGAGTTTATGAGGTTTTATTATAGATGGAATTAAGCTTTTATTTCCACCTTCCATAGTGTCTAATACTTCGAATCTCTCCGACATACTCCGATCTTCATTCTTCTTCTTGTCTGAATTTTCTTCATTCAAATTTCTTCTTTAAACATATTTTCGCCCCTTTCTACTTCTTTTTCAAATATATTTTCAAAATGATCGTTTATCAATATTCACAAACCTCCATTCTAAAACATTCATTATCTTTTCGAGCTGAGGATACTTCATAGTTGAAATATTAAGGTGCTCTTGATCATTAGCTCTCATGATTTAATTTCTCCTTTTTGAACATCAATTCTTGCTCTTCGAAGTAGTAAGGAATGGTTTTCCCAAAATGATTGGAATTTATTTATCTTCCTCCATATCCCATGCTCCAGTATAATAAAATCACGGGAAAGATAAATTTATCTACTTTCACTAACACATCTTATTGCACCACTCCTTTAGGGTAAGTAATGGAACGATTGGCCAACTAAAGATTCACGGATGTGAGAGAAATTTCTCCTATTCCCAACCTTTTGAAAGTTGATAAAGGCATAAGATTAATACTAGCTCCCGAATCACATAAGGCTCTTAGAAAAATTTTTCACCTATAACACATGGAATAGTGAAACTACCGGGATCTTTAAGTTTTCGGAAGCTTCTTCTAAATAATTGCACTACACTCTCCGCTAAGTGCAATAGTTTCATGATCTGTAAACTTTCTTTTTTTTCGGGTTATCCTTCATAAACTTAGCATAGTCGAGCATCTTTGTTCTAATGCTTAAACAAAAGGAATATTTATCGTTAATTTCTTAAGGATCTCAATAAAAAAAATGTTTAAAATGCATTTATCCTTTGTTTTATTTTTTAATCTTTGAGAAATGGAGGGTGGTGGTTTTTCAACGAGTTATCTTCATTGGCTCAGAGGGATAATCCAGTACGAGACAAATCTTGGATAAATCTTGTTTTGAACCTTTTTCGATTTCCACTTACTTTTATTCAACTTCTTTTAGCACTGCGTTTCGATTATTTCCACTCCTTAATTGAATAGCCTTAAGTTGTTCCTTGTTTTGATCTTTTGGATTAATCTCGATATTACTTGGAAGCGTTCGAAGGTACGTATTAGAATGCGGTGAAAATATGCTGATTGATTTTTGATATTTTCATGTGACACCTTGAGCTTGTAATTGATTTCCCATATTCAAAATCATTTCTTACGTAGACAACTTCTTATCCTTAAATTGTGGGTTATTATTGAATCCGAAGGATAAGATGGTCTAAAATTGGTATTTCTGTGATTGATACAATCTCCAGTTAGTTTTATGAAACATTTTTGATATTGGAGTTAACATTGGCATTGTTATTATTCGATTGAAATTTGGAGTGATTCTTTACAAACTAGGATTATATTAATTGAATAAAGTTGTTAGGTCTATTAATAGCATTTAAAGTCTCATAAGGTGTTTGAGATTTTTGTTATACGGCTCAAATGAATTTTCCTCTTAACACTTGAGGTGGTTGAAATAATTCATTCCATATTGATCTATTTTCTTAGAAAGGGCAGCAATTTGAGAAGCTTATCATGATCATCATATCTGAATCATGAACACTAGCTACTCTTTTTGGATTTACCCGTTCAGAAGGCCATTGAAAATTATTAGTAGCTATTTCTTCAATTAATGTGTATGCTTCTTCAAAGGTTTTGACATTAACGATCACGTGCATGACATCTATAATAGATCTCGATGATCCCGCTAATCCATTATAAAATGTTTGAATTATTAACCAATACGAGTAAAGCAAGATGTGGGCACTTCTTAAGAAGATCTTTTAATCTCTCCCAAGTTTCATATATTGATTCTCCTTGAGCGACCAAAAGATGTAATATGTTTCTTAGGCTGAGTCTGATGGAGGAGGGAAATATTTCAGTAAACTTCTCGAGATAATTCTCCTCGAGTTCTAATAGATCCGGGTGCTAACGAATTTAACCATGCCTTAGCTTTATCCATAATAAGAAAAGGAAAAAGTCTAAAGTCGAAAGCGGCGTCGATGAAGCCTTTACATCATATTTAAAAGAAACCTTGCGGTTTCTAGAAAACTACTTGAAGATCTGTAATTTAGATCCTGTTCAGGTGTTCCTCAAATTGATTATTTTGTACCATTTGGATAATAGCGGGTTTAAGTTCAAATGAATTAGCATCCCAACATCGGGATTTTGAATAGTTATGTGAATTTCATCTGTGTTGAGTTGTATAATCTCTTAAAATTCTTAGCGAATTTCGATATTATTTCTACGATTATCTTGATTATTCGCCATTTCACAGGATTTTGTTGTTTTTGTTGTTTTCTAATTTTTTTAAAATTAGTACGTCACATTAAGTAATTTTAATTTAATTTAAATAAATGATTTGAAAAGTAGTATTTGATTTTGAAAATAATTTTAAATTTGAAAATTTTAAGATATGAAATCAAACGATCTGCATCTTGGGAATAGTTTATATAAACGAGCGCCACACCCTGGCTTAGGTATCTATCTGAAGAATAGACACGGCTGTAGCAGTAATGAGATGAATTAAATAAACTAGAAAGATTCTTCGACATCCGTTTAGAATGCTGTGAACCAATTTTATAAAGCCGACGAGTTCCCTTGCTTAATATAAATGGTCGCGGGGTTTACATTCTACAGGTTCTTAAGAATTTTATGTAGAAATGACCCTATAGTTAATTACATCTTAAGTGAGGGGAATCACCTAAGAAAACTCTCGATAATAATCGATGGATTCTGCTCAGAATTTGAAAGTTTAGGTTTTCGAGGGATTGAATTTTAGAATTTGATAGGGAATGGATGAGTTTGCAGACATTTTGTTTTGGGGAATTCAAAGGAAGAAAGGTAGGAGAAATCACGATTCGAATCGAACTTCGGTAATTTCAGCTATATATAGCTATTTTAGGCTTGGATTTAGGAAAACCCTAATGTTTATTTCGTATTTTGATCTTACCCGATTTTAATTAGTTAGGACTTATATCTTGTATGATAAAATCATACAAATAGCCTTGAAGATCTCCCTCTCCCTCTCCCTCTTGCTCCCTTTATTGATCCAACAATCTCCTCCACCTAATCTTCTCTTTCTGATTCGCCCGAAACCTAGTAAACAACAGCGGGATTGCAATATACAGAGAACTGATATTCCCATCCTCCTCTTCCTTCTGCTTCATTCCAACTCAAAACCATCAATGAAGGTAATCTCGCCTTCCTCCCTCTCACATCATAACTTTTCTAAATCCCATGAATCCACAAAGTTCTTAAACCAAGATTTATTTAAAAAAATAGAGAAAAAATTGGATTTGAGAATCATAGCATTTGAAACACATTTTAATTAATATCAATTAAGTTCATAATGTTTCCCTTAAAAAAATATAATAATAATAATTGAATAACAAAAGTAATAATCATAAAAATAAAGATTGATTTCACCTAATAGAATGAATAAATAAATCGCTTCATCATTTAATAATTTTACTTTTTATTGATGTAGGATTTTTAATCGAATCGTAGAATTCAGTGGAGTATCATGTTTTGTCGTCTTGAGGTAAGTAACAGATTTATTGGAGGTTAAATGTATCATTCTTTATTTTAAATGTTATTCTTTGTTAATTGTAGTAGAATCGCACCTATTATTTTTATTCTGTCAGTCTTGTCATTGTCACTTACACTATGATACTGCACTTGTTATAGGTTTGCCTTATTGTTCAAGATGAAAGTACTAAGTCTCTTGATTTTTTGCTACATATTTGAATAATCTACAATTATAGTGTTTTTCTTTCCTTGTATTTTATGTATTTGCATGTGAATTCACGTCATATCACAAATCTATGTAAAATTGCACACTTCTTACATATTATGCCCATGAAAACAAATTAGCATGTTTATGTGTGATCATATATAGGTCAATATAACCATTTTCAATTTTGGCTAACCGGGCCGATGGTCCCTCAAAGTGACAAATCTACAGGAAATTGTCGGGTTTCCTTTGATTGGTATTTGATCTTTCCATTTTCAAGGTGATTATTAAAACCTATTATATAGATATAAATGGAAAAACATAATAATAAGAAACTTGATTACATGTTTTCTTATGACGTTTGAACATATTTGGTTTATCACTCTCTTTTTGTTTACTGAAGTATATATGCACTAAGCACTCATTCTTATTTGTTGTTCATACTACATACCACATCTTCTTTGTTGTTTCTGCTTTAATAGATAGTTGTTATTTACTGAATTTTTCAAACTCATTCTTGAAATATTTGCATAACAGGTTCTATTTCACCACAGGTATGATTATATCCACTGGAGCAAGCATTTCAATTCTAATTTCCCACTTTTGGTATTTTCTGTAGTACTTGTTTTAGCTATGTTGTTTTCTTTCATGGGTCTGGATAGTTGTTCCATGTGTTCTTGTATGTTTTGCTTCAACTAAATTTGTATTTTCAGTTCAAGTTGTATCATTGAACATTTGGAATTAATAAAATTTACATTCCCACTTTTTTATTTGCAATGCAAATCTTTGTTTGAAAATACAAAATTGATTCATTTATTTTCATTATGCCTTGCATTGCCGATGTGAACTGCCTTCTGGACCTGAGGTGTGACAAGTGGTATCAAAGCTTGTGTTTTCTATTTAACCTTTCTTGACTTTGCATCTCATATCCTTTATCTTCATAGGTTTGGGTAGGGGATAGGTTACCCTTGTAAGTCAGTTAATTCCATCAAATTTAGTTATGTATATCTTTCAATTTCTTAGAATGGCTCCAAAAAAAAAGAGGCGTTGTAGCTACTCGTGGAAGAGGAGTTTAGAGGGCAACAATAAATGAGGTGTTTGTTCCTAGGGCTCTCCACTCCACTAATCATCGTTGTGCTGATCTTGTTCAAGCCATCGAGACTGCTGGAGAACATTATTGCAACTCAGCAATTATCATGAAACTGGTAACACAAAATGTTATCCAAGCGTTACAAGCGAACATTGCAACCAAAATGCATAAGTGGTCCAAGCTATCCAACAAGAAGTGCAACCAGCAGAACAAGCCACTCAATGAGTTCCACCAATGGTCGTCATGGAGATGCAACCCAATCAATCAATAACAATAACTAATGAGAGTTGTATGGATCGAGTGATGTAATAGTTCCTGAAGACACATCCTCCAACCGTCAATGACACAACATACCCAAATGAGCCTGATGCATGGCTCCATGATATCAAAAAGAGGCTTCAAGGAGTAAAGTGTCCTAAATAATATAAGTTGGATATTACAACATTTCAGTTGAGTGAAGAAGAAGATGATTGTTGAGAAATTCATTGTCGCGACTCTTTTGGACTTAATGTTGTAGTATCCTCGGCGGATTTTGAAAGATTATTCTTAGAATAATATTTCCTTATGGCTGATCTGACCAAGTTCATGCACGACTTCAAAAAGATGGTGCAAGGGATGAAGACCGTTCGGAAGTACAGGATGCAATTTGCTAGAATCGTCTGTTTCATCCCATCAATTAACCAACATGAAGATCAGAAGATATATCACCTATTAGTTGGCTTGAGGAAGGAAATTTGGAGGTGTCTATCAAGAATCAAGTGCATGACTTACAGAGAACTAGTGGATCGAGTTATTCTTGAGGAGATGAGAGATAATGCATGTGAGGAAAAGCTTTTCGGGAAGCAGAATAATTCAAATACACAAGCCAATGGGAGTTCCTAAAGCAACACCAAAATTATTGGGTGCAGAAGTCAAAAACAAATCCTTGATGTTTTCATTGTGGGAAATTGCACTCTGGGACTTGTAATTTAGTTGTTAGAAAATGCTTCAATTGTTATAGTGCTGATCACAAAGCTAAGGATTGGCCCCTCAAAGTTCAAGGCCAGCGACAAGTGACAAGCACCTAGGAAAATAATTATAAGTCTCACCACAATAATAAGTGGCATAAGTCAAATAGAGGTCAAATTCAAAAGCATCACACAAATGTGCAAGTGAAGCAGAACTATCTTTAGCCTAAAAAACAACAGCAACAAATGATGTCGTCTCAATCTTATCAGCATCATCCTATTGTGTTGCAATACCAGTAATACCAACAACCTTAACAGCTACCGCTGATGTATAAAAAACCCTTAATGGTGAAGCACTAGCCTCAACAAGCTCAAGCTTCAGAGCAGCCCAGAAAAATGATTCCACCACAAACATTTGTTATAAAACAAAAAGAGGCTCGTGAAGCTCCTGATGTGGTGACGAGTATCATCCTTATTTTAAGGTAGCTAACAAGGGTATTATTTGACTATGGGACAACTCATTCATTCATATCAAAAATATTTGCATCTAGTGTATTGATTTCTTCATTACTATCACTTTGTCATCTAGCTCACCTGTGATCGTTACTCAGTGTGTCTGTGATTGTCACATTATCCTTAATAACATGCATATGCATGGTACTCTCATAGTATTCCCACTAGTTGAGTTTAATGTAATCTTGGATATGAACTGTTTATCCACATGTCATGCAATTATCAATTCTCATAGGAGATAGATGAATTTCTGCATACTTGACACAGTTCCCTTTTGCTTCAAGGGTAGAAGAGGAGTTTTAATTTCGACAATTAAGGCTTATAAGTTGATATCTCATGGATGTGCTTGATATCTAACTCATGTGATCGATTCCAAGAAATCTAGTGTTACCTTTGATAGTGTCCCTGTGGTTCAAGAAATAATGTATTTCCTAAAGATTTGTCTCGCTCACCATCGGATCATGAGATTGAGTTGCCATGGACCTACTTCCAAAGACCACTCTAATTTCTAAAGCACCATATCAAATGGCCACCGTAAATCTCCAAGAGCTCAAAATCCAATTGCAAGAATTGATTGATGAGGGATTCATTCGACCAAGTGTCTCATCATTGGGAGCACCAGTTTTGTTCATGAAGAAGAAAGACAGAATCATGCGGCAGTGCATCGACTACAGAGAGTTGAATAAGGTGACTATGAAGAACAAGTATAGGCGATGCTCAGCTTCTGCAATTAGGTAGGACTCATATGTGTTGTATGTGGTTGGCTTTACTGCTAACATTGTTTTCATGTAGGTCGAGTTATTTTTTTGTTTTTTCTATGTACTCTTTTGAGTTCTTAAGAGAGTATGTATTATAAATAAGGATGAGTACAGGTTCTGAGCAGCCAGGTGGGCGAAATAACATAACAGAGACCAAGAGTTGCTTCCACATGTCCCGTGCCTTAATTATAAATCCCATGGATGTATGGAATTAGGACCAAGTGTGTACTTATGTCGTGTGTGAGTGCCTTTTTCTTCTGGGATATGTTGGCGACCCAGTAGCACCATTATTTTATACTTAGCTTGCTTTATTTTCTCGTACTTTGCATGCTTGTATGCTTGGATTGGCTTCGCCCTTTTTACTTTATGTTTTGTTTAGGAGCTCATGTTATAACTTAGGCTCTCTAATGACCTAAATTTATAAACATTTTCTACAAAATTCTAATAAGAATTTCAAGACTAATTAAAATTTAGGCTTAAAATATTCAAGATCTTTTTTATGAATCTGCACTATATTTCTGCATGGCCTTCGGGCCGGATTTAAAACAGGTTGCATGCACCTCCATACACCCAGTCATATTTAATATGCCTTCACATTAGAACTTGAATAGATAACTGCATCATTTTGCATGTCCCGAGAAGAAGCTCTCGTGCTTCTCTAACCCAACTGATCCAATCTAGTTTTCTATTTAGGTGTTTATCTAGTGTGTTTAGGGTGTTAGTGGCTTCCATGACCCAGACGAGGAGTAAGTCCTTTTATTGAGAGTGTTTTCAGGTTTATAGTTGGACCTCTCTTTCATTTCCACTTCAATGAAAACCTTGTCATGTCAGAATGTATAAGTCTCACTTCTACTTCTTCCTATCTACATTGGATCATCGGATTAGAGTTTCCTTCTCTTGATGTTAGTGCTACCGAGATCCCTTTACACGACTCAACTCACGGATTGCTGACAAAGGATCTCCGATTATATTGGGTCGACAACATTCACGACTAGGTAAACTTGGGGTCCCAATAGCATGAGATTACAAATCTTTTGTATCTTGGCCAAACTATCTCTACCTGATTATGATCACTCTACCATTCCTTTTGCTACCCACTTTGAGCCCTATAACTTCTATTGATGCTTCATCAATTTCATTTCACAGTCATTCATTGCGGATAGGTCGCTGACCATTTGGGATACCATGATTCACCCTCTCACCTTATGGCCCAATATGGCCTTAGAAGCATAGTGTGAACCCCACAGGATGACATGGTTATTTCATAGGACTCGATTGTTGATGAGCCGCAACCCACTTGGGATGTGAGAGATACTCTTCGCCCTATGGCTCAATTAGAGCTTTGAAAGTGTCGAGTTGTTATTATAGAATAATCATCCTTTGTGACACCCTCTAATAGTTGTCAGTTTAAAGGTAAGCATAACTCCACTAATACAGAGTCTTGTGTGCTCCCTAAGATATAATTAACCAAGGGGATACGTTCCCTTGGTAGTAGATCTTGACCCTAGACAAGAATATATACTTAACTCTCTAGTTGTTGGTTCCTCTCATGAGGTCTTCCTCACTAATATGTTCCAAGGCATCTTCAATCCGATCACATTTCGGGCGTATGCATTTATTTTATCATGCAAAGTTCACTTTACGGAAGTTCTCCACTTTCTTTCTCTTGTTTGCCTTTATTATCGTATGTCTTTACATTCTGATTCCTCTATTCTCTAGATCATTCCTATGATCTGGAAAAGAGATTTATTTGGAAGAGGGAATTATATGACAATAGATAAACAAGTGGCACTTTCAAAAATAAAAGAGAGAAAAAGAATAAAACCAATTTGGCGACTCTGCAAGGGATGATACACTTTATTTATTTCAAGAGTTTTGCTTACATTTTAGTGACCTAGTTCCTTTCTTCGTAGCATCATTGTTCGTGTATTTTTAAACCTCGGATTTTGGATCCATATGTTAGTTGCTACATTAACAACTCTACACTATTTCCTCCCTTCTTTTACTCTGAGCAGTTCGGTCACTGAACTTTTGCAAGCATCGATGCGGTTGGACTTTTTGATTGGTTTTCTTAATCTTTCCTTGTTTGTTGATTGATGTTTCTTTTTGCTTGATAGAAATGGATAGTGAGTAGGTGGTCATGATAACTACTGCTGGGGTGGTCATGATCACTACTGTCGGGGGAAACTATGTTTCCCTTACCCCTAGCATTTTCTATGCTCTCAAGTGTGTCATAACCTTCAGTTCCTTTGACCACCATGTACGAATTACACTCGGTAATCCCACGCTTGCTAAGGTACCTGCTCTGTGCCCTCCCTCTAAAAATGGGAGTCGTGCATATCGATCTACTTCCACTGTGGCGGCTTGTGTCACACCCGCCCCTTCTGCGAAGAAGAGGTCAGTGCTCGACAGCGATGGGTCGTAGCACCTGTCCGTTTTTTCATATTGTCGAGTCGTTCCTCCATGTTTTTATGGATTTTTTTGCCTATGACAGGTGAGTCTTCTAGGGCACTTGAGTCGTTACTCCTATCCTTCTAGCACCCAACCCAGTTGACCTGGTTCCCTCTAAGGCTAATCCTTCTCCCAGATTGGGTTGGAGGGCCTAGAGGACCATGAATAGGTTGTTGGGATCCCAACAACATGTTTCTACTATTGCTTCAGTTCTAGCACATGCGGAATCCCATATTTCCTTAACTGAGAATTAGTTCGTTGTCCTTTCTGTAGATCGCACATTCACTGATCTTTTGACAAGGAAGATTATTGGGGCAGTTTCCTCCCTATGGGGAAAGAGACCAATTTCTATTGAGAAGTTTTTGGCTTGGATCACTGAGACATTAGAGCGAGTCATGGATTAGCTCATTTACTTCTCTCACCTACGAGGTCCGCGTTGTAGGAGACCAGGGTCCACTGTTGGTTTTTTATTTTTGAAAATGAAAATAATTTAATTTAATGTATATATAATTTTGATTTTGAAAAAGAAATTTTTTAGTTTTTGAAAAATGAGACCGAACATATATCATATATTCAATAGTTTAAATAATGCGACATTACAAGAAATGCTTCATCTAGAAAGATGAGAACGTCACTCGATAATAGTCTTAATTATTCAAAGTAAAAAAAAAATATTATATTTATTTCGTTGAAATTTGCTTATGTTCAATATTGGCTCATGTTTGAAATGGCTCGTGAACAATGTGTTTATGTTTTGCTCGATTTACATAGTCGGGCTTGTGTTTGGCTTGTGTTCGACTCGAAATTGGCTCATTAGATTATAAAATATTATACTAATTAATTTTTTAAATAAAATTTAAATAATGATTAAAAAAACTATTTTCTTTAATATTTTTATTTCAAATCATAAGACATTGATTAACTAAAAAAAATTCAAGCATAAATTTGATATAAAATTTTGCACAATAAGAATAATAATATCATTTTTTTGCCAAATGAGCATGTTAATTCAAAATTTTACTTTCATTTTAAAAAATAAATCTATTACAAATTTCACAATTTACAAAACTAACAAGAGCACAAATAAACTCTCAAATAAATATCAAACATAAAAAAATAATTGTATTGCACATTTACATTTAGAAAATTACATTTACATTTATTACACACACTTATGACTTACATACTCCTAAAAAATTCAAAAATATACATTAAAGTTAAACTGTATGAATTTGTACTCATTCCTCGATCTTTATGTCCGACGATCCAGTAAGTAGTGATTAGTGAATGATGATGACTCGATGATAATCTAGTACCTGCAATTCTTACTTATGTATTAGAGAAAGAAATAACAATTTATAAAGAAAAATAAAAGTTAAGATGAAATTATTAATTGACACTCGAATTTATGAACTCATTTTATTACTTTCATGTAAATCAGCTGTACAGTTGCACAATTTATATGCCTTCCAAGCATAGTGATATTAGAGTTAATATCTAAGGCATAAATATAAATTGCATACAAACTATTGTAATCCTCCATTATATCTGCATAAGTGTTACCTTTGAAAGTGTAAGCGAGTAAGAATGATAATCTTAGGCAAATTATTTACCATTATCTTCAAAAAATGTAGGTTATATCGATAATGATATTTTGTAAATTGTAATCATCATAGCCTCTAATAACATTTTAACCAAATAATGAGATTTTCGAAGCAAACCAAACCATTGCACGAGTATTAAAAAAAAGCAAGTAGTAAGGACTCTTCCAGCCAATTCAAATAAGATGACAACACGAATAATGGAGACGACAACAATCAAATGGTACAATGAATAACCAAGCCTTAAGATGGCAACATAAATACATGAGATGGCACCAATTAGATGTCATTATCATATGGCAACATGAATACTATATTCATCATAGCTTCTAATAATTAAAAGATTTTATCCATAATAAATTGAAAAGATATTAGCCAATTCAAATAAGATGGAAACATAAATAACTAAGTAGTAAATATTCTTCCAATTTTAGCAAGACGCTACTGCAAAGTTAGAGAATGTCATATTTAAGAGAAGATATGATTTGAGAGAAGCTATAATAAATGAAGCATTATAATTGAATAAGTCTAAGAAATACCATCATAATCATTAATTAACTCGCAAGTATAATAATAAGACACTAAACACAGAATAGCCGAAACTTGTTGGCTAAGAATAACCCAATAACTCTCCAAATATTTAACGTATTAAGAAAAACTAAGCATAAAATAAGCTAAGAATAACATAAGCTTTCCAAAAGTGACGGAAGCAAAAAATAATATAAGCTAAGAAAAACCCAGCAACTCCCTAAGTATTTAGTGTATTATGAAAAGCTAAGAATAACCTAATAACATGAATAACCAAGCTATGTATAATTTTAGAGTTGACGCCCCTATTACCCAAATAACTCGATGCTTATCTGGTTTCAATTTTCAAAGCAATCATAACATGCTTAAGAGTTCAGAATTTTCCAAAATGTCTCAGGAAAAGGTAACATAGGTACATGAATGAACTGTGAATTCCCTTCCAATAGAAAATCCAATCCAATAGAAAGGTAACACAGTCGAATTATAAAACTGTTGAAATTTAGAATAATGCGGAATACATTATTTCCATTGATATGAATAGAGGTTTAAATAACCCTTACAAGAGTCCCATAATAAAGAAAATAATAATAAAAAAGGAAATAATATGAAAGAAAAATATCTCTCAATATCTCCAATAATCAATTCATATTAATTATTAGGAGATATAACAAATAACATAAAATAGGAAAATAAGTATTTCTTAATCCAAAGAAATAAAATAAAATATCTTCTTAATTTAAAGAAATAATTTATTCCTAGGAATAAATTATTTCCTAGTATAATTCCTAACACTCTCCCTCAAGTTTGGAATTGATCCATGAAAAAAATATCTATTTTTATGCCTTGATTTTTATCAAATTTTTAAGGATATTATGCTTTAATGAAAGGTATTTTTGTGTTTTGGATGTAGGTGATGCAAAAATATTCAATAAGAAAAAAAAGATAAAAAAGGAGCAAAAATGAGCAAAAATGGAGCAAAAATGCAAAATTGTTAAAATAATTGGCCTGGCGCCTAGGCGCCAGAATCCGGCGCCTAAGCACCAGTTCGATACAAAATTCTGACATGTGATACATTGTATTTGAACGCATAGAAGCTGTTAGGATCGCAAAGAGGTGCGATCCAAAGTGAAGAGGTGCGAAGAACTGGACACAGAGTCCGGTGCCTAAGCGCCGCGCCTAGGCGCCAAACACACCTTCTAGAAGATTCATTGAACATAAAAAAATTTTGAAGATGTGCCTCAAGACAACCCTTGAAGCCTATAAATAGGAGGCTACTTCTTCAGAGAAAAACGCCCACAAACCACCAACGCCCAACCTAGTCCCCTAGCCCCATAGTTCCATTTAGAGAGAGAAATTAGAGAAATATTTTAAGGGTCATATTTATAGTTTCTTTTATTAATTAGTGAGTTTATTTAGAGTTTGTATTGAGAGTATTTGAAGAGTGGTGCTTTTAAGTCTATTTACTTTGGATTCGAAGGATTCAGAGGTTTAGTTGGAGAAACACTTGAGATAAGTATTTGAATTTTGATTCAAAGTTTTATTTATATGTTTTGTTGTTTAAATTCAATGTATTCTGAGTAGTTACTTTACTTTCTTCTTTAAATTATGAAAAGAAAAATAAGATAATATAAAATTCATTGGAGAATTAAAAACTATATATATTTTTTAAACATCGTGATGATATTAATATTGGATCTTAATTTACTATTTAAATCGCCATTTAAATCGTTAAAATCATTAAGAGATTTCGAGACCTGAAGGAGATGAATTCTTAACTAGTAGATATCACATGAATCTCGGTAGTCGAAGGCCTTGCGCGGGATATTCAAAGTGAAGCACAAATAAATAGGAATATATTATTTAATGGCGTAGAATTGATAAGTTTTTAGAGTGACAGGCTAAATTTTCGTAATTTGGCTTATAGAGAAGGAAAGGGTCACTAAGTAGGCCGACCATACCACCTCGACATCTAGTAGTGTGAGCCTAGATTAACCCATTATACTAACAATACATCCAAACCTAATCTATAAATTAGCCAATGTTCTTTATACTATGAGCGAATGTAAAGAATAGGAATGCTTCTATTTGGCACAATACCATAAATTTATATTCTCCACGAATATTACATTATCTAAAAAGTCTTGGATTAATTAAAAGGAAGAAAGTTGTTTGCTTATTTTTATTTACATCAATCATTACTTTATTACTGCTTTATTTATGCATCTAGTAAATTAAATATCAACTTTTTAACTTTAAAAGAAATACATAAAAATAAAATCAAAATATTTAAAAAAATCTATAATCCTCCTCGTGGATCGATATCTGGGTCTTTATTTAAAGCCCTATATTACTTGAAACGATACGTATACTTGCGTAGTACTCCATAGTGTGTAAAATATTTTCCATAAAATTATATTTATATACACTAGCCGATATTATTATTTCGAGTAAAAGTATCGGCTATAACATATTTTTGATAAGATAAATTATCGCATTGTTTGCGTGATCGCAAACCAAGTTTTTCGTGCATCATTGCGATCGAGGGTCAAGTTTTTGGCGCCATTGCTTGGGAGGCAAAATTTATAGATTTTAAATATTTTATTTTATTTATTTCTTTTATTGTCAAAAAATATAAAATACAAAAATATTTAAAAAAATAAAACAAAAATAATAATAATAATAATAATTTTATTTATTGCTATTTTACTTTTTATTTACTTTTTATGCGTAGTTCTGGATCTGAAGGATTATTACCTTTAGATCCTGAATTAGAAAGAACTGTTAGAAGAATTAAAAAAAGAAAACCAATTCAAAAATATCAAGAGATGGCTAATTTACATAACAATTTACAAAATCTAATTGAAATTAATGAACAAAATGTTTATAAACCATTAAGGGATCATGCTAACCCTACAACTGATGAACTTCATAGTAGTATTCAAATACCTACTGTAGATGCTAATTCTTTTGAGCTTAAACCGTCTATTATTTAAATGGTTCATAATTATCAATTTTGGGGAACACCAAATGAGGATCCAAATTTACATCTTGCTAGTTTTTTAGAACTTTGTGCTACCTTTAAATATAACAATATTTCTGATTATGCTATTAGACTTATACTCTTTCCTTTTTCTTTAAGAGATAAAGCAAAGATGTGGTCGAACTCATTAAGCAATGTGTTCTATTAAAACATGAGTCGAAATGGCACAAAGATTCCTTGCTAAATATTTTCCTCCTTCTAAGACTCGTTAAATTAAGAAATGATATTACTTCATTTAGTCAATTTGATGAGGAGACAATTTATGAAACTCGGGAAAGATTTAAAGAACTATTAAGAAAATGTCCTCATCATGCTTTACCCGATCGGTTAATTATTCAAACATTTTATAACGGACTAATCGGTTCACTTAAATCAATTATCGATGTCGTTGCTTGAGGTTCTTTAATGCGCTAAATCATTCGAAGAAGCTTATACTTTAATTGAAGAAATGGCTAACAATAATTTTCAATGGCCTTCCGAAAGGATTAATCCTAAAAGAATGACAAGTATTCATGATAACGAAGCTTTTTATATCTTAGCTTCACAAGTAGATGAAATATCTAAGAAATTAGATAATTTTGCTATCAATATATCACATAACAACTCGCTAATATCAAGATTCTCAAACTATTGAAACTTTACAAGCTATTGCTAGTAAAAATAACCCTTATTCCAATTATTATAATCCCGGATGGAAAAATCACCCTAATTTTAACCGGAATAATTCACAACAACAATTGGGTAATAATCAATCCCATCCAACTCGGAAATCGGAACAATCAAGTAAATTCAAACTATAAACCACCCGGATTTAATAATCAACAAAAAGTTATCTATAGAAGAATTAATTTTACAACTAAGTAATCAATTACAAAATCAAAACACTGCTATTCGTAATATTGAGAATCAAATGATACAAATCACTAATTTAATTAATTATAGACCTCCACGAACACTTCCTAGTAACGTTGAAATCAATCCAAAAGAAACTGGAAAAGAACATGAACATGTTAAAGCTGTGCAACTTAGAAGTGGAAAGGAATTAAAAGAAAGATTGCAGAATGAAATTGAAAATGAGATTGAGGATGAAAAGATCGAAAAACCTAAAGAAACTCCTTCTCCTACCAAGATCAGACCGTTATTCCTATTAATGCGGAAGTTGAAAAACCACCACCACCTTTTCCTCAAATACTAAAACAATAGAAGCTCGATCATCAATTTTCTAAGTTCTTTAAAATTTTTAAGAAACTTACCATTAACATACCTTTTGTTGAAGCTTTGGAACAGTATGCCAACTTATGAAAAATTTATGAAGGATATTTTAAGTAAGAAACGAAAATTTAAGCTTTTAAACTCGTTGCATTAAGTGAAGAATGTAAGGCAATAATTCAAAAGAAATTACCTCGTAAACTTAAAGATCCCGGAAGTTTTACTATACTTTGTGCTATTGGAGAAAAATTTTGTGGAAAAGCTTTATGTGATTTAGGTGCAAGTATTAATCTCATGCCATTTTCTATTTTTCGAAGGTCGAATTTAGAGAGATTACTCCCACCACCGTAACCTTTCAGCTAGTTGATAGATCTATCACTTACCCTAAAGGAGTTATAGAGGATGTTCTTGTTAAAGTGGATAAATTTATTTTCCCCGTGGATTTCATCAGTACTTGATATGGAAGAAGATAAAGAAATACCAATTATTTTAGGGAGACCTTTTCTAGCTACCTGGACGAGCTATGATCGATGTGCAAAAAGGAGAATTAACCATGAGAGTTAATGATCAAGAGATTAAATTCAATGTTCTTAAATCAATGAAGTACCGCGATAAAGAAAAATGCTATCGAATGGATATTATCGATTATATAATCGAAAAACATTATCAAGAAAGATGTAAAGTCATTTCTGAAGAAAAAATTGAATTATTAACTGATGAAAATGAAGAACTAAAAGAAGAAGAATTATCTAAAGAAACTCATTATATTAAAGATAACTGGAAAATTTTGGACATAACACAAAATGATATACTTTTACCCTCAATTAAAAAAGCCCATGAATTGGAATTAAAAATATTACCTGCACATTTAAAGTATGCTTTTCTTGGAAATTCATTAACTTTACCTGTAATTATTTCTCCTAAATTAAATTTAGATCAAGAAGAAAAACTAATAGGAGTGTTAAAGAATTATAAGAAAGCTTTTGGTTGGACTATTACTGATATAAGAGGAATAAGCCATTCCATCTGTATGCATAGAATTTTAATGGAAGAAGATTTTAAACCTACTATCGAACCTCAAAGAAGATTAAATCCTATCATGAAAGAGGTTGTTAAAAAGAAATTTTAAAATGGTTAGATGCCGGAATTATTTATCCTATTTCTGGATAACTAATCGGTAAGTCCTATTCATCGTGTTCCGAAGAAAAGAGGAGTAACTCGTCATTATCAATGATAAAAATGAACTAATTCCTACAAGACAAGTTACCTGATGGCGAATTCAGTATTGATTATCTGAAATTAAATGACGCCACTAGAAAGGATCATTTTCCTTTACCTTTCTTGGATCAAATGCTTGATAAATTAGCTAGACACTCATATTTCTATTTTCTGGATGGATATTCTGGTTATCATCAATTACATGTCGCTCCTGAGGACCAAGAGAAAACAACATTTACAAGTCCTTATGGAACTTTTGCATTTCGAAGAATGCCTTTTGGTTTATGTAATGCACATGCAACTTTTCAAAGATGTATGACGTCAATATTTTGTGATATGATTGACAAAGGAATTGAAATATTTATGGACGATTTTTCGCCTTTGAACTTCTTTTGAATCTTGTTTGGAAAATATTTCTAAAGTTCTGAAAAGATGTGAGGAAACAAATTTAGTTCTGAACTGGGAAAAATATCAATTTATGATCACAGAAGGCATTGTACTTGGTCATAAAATTTCACAAAAAGGGATGGAAGTTAATCAAGCAAAAGTGAAAATTATCATTGAACCGCAACCACTTACTACCGTTATCGATGCAGAAGTTTTCTCAGGTCATGCTTGATTTTATAGAAGATATATAAAGGATTTTTCTAAAATTTCTAAACCTCTTTGTCATTTATTGGAAAAAGAAGCAAAATTTGAATTTAATGAAGACTGTATTAATGCTTTCAAAAGTTTAAAAGAAAAATTAATAACTGCACCTATAATTATTACACCTAATTGGAATAAACCCTTTGAATTAATGTGTGATGCAAGTGATTTTGCGATTGGAGCAGTATTGAGACAAAAATATGAGAAAATTTTCAAAGTTATATATTATGCTAATAAAACTCTTACTGAAACTCAAAAAAATTACACTACTACTGAGAAAGAGCTTTTAGTTATAACTATGCCTTCGATAAATTTAGACCTTATCTTCTGGTACCAAATGCATAGTTCATACCGATCATTCCGCTATTAAATATTTAATGACAAAAAAAGATGCTAAGCCTAGATCGATAAGATGGGTTTTACTTCTATAAGAATTTGATTTTCAAATAATGGATGTAAAAAGGAACCGATAACCAAATTGTCGATCATTTATCTAGAATTAAGAATGATGTTATTCCCGAGGAAAATATAAATGAAAAATTTCCCGATGAACATTTATATATTATTCAAGGATGCCAAACACCTTGGTATGCGATATAGTTAACTATTTAGTCAGCAATATTCTACCTTATGGATTGAATAACAAATATATTAAGAAATTTAAAAATGATGTTAAATCTTATATTTGGGAAGATCCTCATTTATTTAAATTAGGAAGAGATTCTGTAATTCGAAGATGTGTACCATATGAAGAAACTTTTGCTATTATTCAAAAATGTCATGATTCCGATTTTGGAGGACACTTTGGAGTAGATAAAACTGCTTTTAAAATTTTAAATTCGTGATTTTATCAGCCTACCTTGTTCAAAGATGCGAGACATTTTGTGAAAACATGTGATCGATGTCAAATGATGGGAAATATATCTAGAAAAGATGAAATGCCTTTAAACTATATATCGGAAGTCGAAATTTTTGATATATGGGGTTTAGACTTTATGGGACCATTTGTACCATCATCCGGAAAGATTTATATTTTATTAGCGACTGATTATGTTTCAAAGTGGATCGAAGTCGTAGCTTTACCTAACTCGTGATTCCAAAAGTGTTTCAAAATTTTTAAAGAAAATGATTTTTCAAGATTCGGAATGCCTAAGGTAATTATCACAGGATGATGGAAGTCATTTTAGAAATATAAGAATTCAATCATTACTCGGACAAATTTGGAATCAAACACGTAATCGCTAATCGCGTGTCACCCTCAAACAAATGGAATGATCAAGTATCAAATAGAGAAATTAAAAGAATTTTAGAGAAGACTCGTTAATTCTAAAAGAACCGATTGGTCGATAGACTTCGATTCGCATTACGAGCTTATAGAACAACTTATAAGATATCAATCGGAATGTCACCTTATCGATTAATTTATGGTAAACATTGTCACTTACCTGTTGAACTTGAATATAAAGCTTATTGGGCGATAAAGGAGTTTAATTTTGATTTTAATACTGCAAGAGAAAAACGATTATTACAATTAAATGAGATGGATGAAATAAGAAATGAATCATATGAAAATGCAAAGATTTATAAAGAGAAAATGAAGATTTTACATGATAAAAAGATTTCAGGAAAAATATTTGAGCCTGGACAAGAAGTATTATTATTTAATACTCATTTAAGACTTTTTCCTGGAAAATTAAGATCTAAATGGATGGGTCCATATATAATTGAGAAAGTATACCATTATGGAGTCATGGATATTAAAGACCCCAAAACAGGAAAAATATTTAAAGTTAACGGATTAAGACTGAAGCCTTATTTGTGAGACATTAAAATGATTTATAAAGAGGCTTACGAGTTAAGTCAACCTGATTAAAGACTTAGGGTCTATTTGGTTTGGCTGCAGCTTTTCAGACTAGAATTGCAATTGCTTCGTGAAGCACTGCGGGGAAGCATCTCGCGGAAAGTCGATCGTTCGTTTAGTTTCAACTGTGGGAAAATAATGCTGCGAGTAAAATGACCGATCGCCTCGTTTATTAAAACTGTTTAAAAATTTTCTTAATTAAAACCTTCAGGCATTCATTAAAACTAATTCCACATGACTTAGAGGAATTTATCAGAATTGACCAACAAATAGTTTGATTACTAAGCAAAAGAAAACCATAAAACCAGTTTAATCTAAATGCACCACAATGTTGGGTCTCAAGTTTTGATGAAGCCTAAAGGAGTGTTGGGTCTCAAATAGACCAACCTTCCATTCTCCCATACCTTAAATTTTTCAAAAACCAATCTAAAAGTTTCCCCGCTATGATGCCCTAGCCGAAACTTACCAATGAGAGTAAATTTGCACTTCTCAGCCAGATTGGACACTTCAACATTAGAGAAAATGAGAGCCGGTTTGCCATTCATCCTAATGGTTTTTTGATGATGTTAAAATCCCCTCAACCTTCAAAAAAAACATGATATGTTTGAGGAAATACCAAATTTTCCACAACCCTCACTAAGCCCAGCCCCATTCCAACTATATCAGCATAAGAAGCCATTTGTAAAGACCTCAAGAATCCATATGTAGCAATTATATATTCAAAAAAGAGATTAGCATTGTGTGGTTCAAAGAAGAGATAAGCTAATCTCCCAACAAAATGCAGTCCAAAATCAAAACAAAAAAAGCCATTTGTAATGAGATCGATCGAGATAGGTCGAGAAAGAGGAGGCGCAGGAGGCTCGAGAGAAACCCATTTGTAAAAATTTATCTTGATTCAGAGGAGAGGAAGAAGTAGCAGGAGGTAGATTCATCAATACATGCCAGGAAGAAGAAGAGGGGCATTACGGTTACCTTCGAAGTAACGAGATCGGTCAAGAAAGAGGAGGCACAGGAGGCTCGACAGAACTTCTCGGGTGTAAGGGGAGAGCCGCTCGAGTTCGTGCGAAGGGCAAGGGCAACAATAGGAAAAAGGTCGCGGCAACGGAGAAAAATCTGAGGCCGCGGGGTTTATCCCGCGGCCCGCGGTGAGGGAACTACGCTGCGAGGTGCCGCGAATTCGGAACGAAAACCTTGCCCGCGGTGAGGCAACTCCATTGCGAGGTGCCGCGCCGCAACAAAAAGTCCGAATCAAACATACCCTTAATTAGGTCGGGCTGACGACGTTAAACCAAGCGATTTGTGGGAGGCAACCCATAATTATTTTTGAGTGTTTTTTCATTTTCAATGTAAGGTTATGCCTCGGTTTTAACTAATTTTATATAACTTTAGAAAATTGGACGCTAACAAGTCTTCATTGACTTAAGCTAAAGATTATCTTAAAGTATATAAAGTTTAGACTTTGGATCACTCCATTTCATATGTGAGTAAAAAGGAGATCAAGTTAACCTTCATTATGATTGTTTATAATTTGTGCTACTAAGTCTATATTGATCTTACCATTCTAATTTACCTATTTTGGAGAACGAAATTTTGAAATTTGACGATAAGCGAAACGGAGTCTAACATGGTTCCGGCACCTAGGCGCCAGAATTCGGCGCCTAAGCGCCAGAATAAACTATGTATCGATGGGTCCGGCGCCTAGGCGCCAGATTTGGCGCCTAAGCGCCACAGTTACTGGATCGTGTAAAAACTGAAAATTTTCAGTTTTTCACACAATTTTCTCCTTTAAAGTACCCCATCTTCGTCCCCAATTCTTAAGCAACCAAAATTACGACCTATACACTTCTTTCTTGAGAGATTAGAGAGGATTTTTGAAGAAATGGAGAGAAGAAATCTTGGAGAAGAGGCTAGAGACAAAGGTTCAAAGGATCCTCAACCCTACTTCAATGGTTTTATCACTGCAAGTTTGGAGAAAATTTCAAATCGTCTAAATAAATTTGAAGCAAAATTCAAAAGTATTGGAGATCGCCTCCATGAGATGTATCATCAAATTGAACATCTGGAATGGCAGGCGAAGCTTCAATTTGATCATCTAGCGGCTTATCAAGATGCTCAAGTGGAGATGTATGCGAAGAATAAATGGATCGATGAGAAAAAGGCTACGGATTTTCCGAGGGCATTAGCGTTCTTCCCAGGTAGGCCTAGTAATCTTCCTTGCGAAGAGAATGGAAATTTCTAATTTGAAGATTAGATAGTTATTGTGGTGTGATCTAGACTTTTACTAGCTTGTCATTGTATCGATTTGGTAAATTGATTATATTGTTTGTGTGTTTGATTTATTGTTCAATGTGTGTTGTATTTGCTTTGAAATTGTGTAGTTTGATTGTTTGTTAGGACTTGAATCATATTACTATACTTATCTGTATTGTATTGAGTCAAAATTGAAGATTATGAATGAAATAAGAAGAGTTTGATTTAAACCTTGTGATTAATTGGTGTATTTAATTTTTAATTTTTAAAATTTTTGGGAAATATTTTGGAAGTTGGAAACTGAAGCACTACTCTAATATAAGTAATTGGAAGTTGAATTTATGAGTTTTGGTGGAAAATAAAATTTTTAAAGTGATTTTTGTGAGAAGCGAGTCTGGCGCTTAGAAGCCAGAATTCGGCATCTAGGCGCCGGTTCAGCCTGCTTACTGAAAATTAGCATTTAAATCCCATTAGTCATGGTTGACGCCTAAGCTTCATCCCCTTCCTCTTTTTTTGTGAAAATACACCCTCTATATCCATTTTAAGATCAATACATCAAGTTTTTGAGCCCGAAATCACTTGATTTCTTCATCTCGATGTCAAATCTACCTTCTGTACCTACTCCAGGTAAAGCTTCTACTTCTAGACATTCTACTTTCTATCGCCGAGCCAAGAATCTAGCTTCGGGAATCGATGCACGATCAATTTCTGAGCAACAGTAATGAGTTATTTCTAACTCACTGCAGTAGTAGATATTATAGACAAGAAGATTGATCATTTATCCGAGTTTACCCAAAGGAAAAGTGAGTATGATGCTGAGTATTCAGAGTTTTTAGTGAGATTCTTGAAGGGTGAGCATGATGTTCAGTTTCCTACCTGTCCTAGATTTTCACTGTATGTTGATCCAAAGGATGTGGAATTTTCTTTTGGTGATGATGATGATGAGGCTACAAATAGTGATTAGTAGCTTACTTTACCTCTAAGATGTGCTAATTCTGTTGTTGGTTTATTTCTTGTTTGCTAGTGATGTTTGTTGTTTGTTGTTTGTTAGTGTAGATTTGTTTATAAAACTTTGTGTGGATTGTTTGAGGTTGAGACTGTTTTAAATATTTAGTGTATTGTGTTGAAGACTGAAATTTGGATGAATTAATGTTTATTTCTGTTTCACCTACCGTTTAAGCATTCTTAAATAGTTAGTAATGTTGTTCTGTTTCTGTTACTATTAGTAGTATAATCATTTAATTCAGCTACTGATATAAAAAAATGATGAGTCTGCTTACTTTTATATATGCTTCGTTATTTCAAGGTGAAGTGTAAATAAATAGGAAGATATTATATAATGGGCATAGGATTAATAAGTTTTTAGAGTCGGACTAAATTCTTGTGATTTGGTTTATAGAGAAGAAAAGGGTCACTAGTAGGGTCGACCATAGCCACCCTTGGAGAGCCTAGATTAACCCATTCTACTAATAATACATCCGGACCTGATCTATAGGCTAGCCAATGTTCGTTACACCTGGATTAAAGGGTAAAGAATATGAATGCTTTTAATTGGCACAATACCATCAATTTATATTCTCCACCAATATTATCATTATTTTAGAAAATCTTGGATTTATTGAAAGGAAGAAAGTTGTGTTCTTATTGCTATTTACACCAATCATTTCATTACTGCTTTATTATTGCATCTTTCATTACTGCTTTATTATTGCATCTAGTAAATTAAAAATATCAAATTTATAAACTGTAAAAGAAAAACATTAAAATAAAATTAAAATTTTTAAAAATCCATAACTCACTCCTCGTGGGATCGATACTGGGGTCTTTGTTTCAAAGCCTTATATTACTTGATACGATACTTTTACTTGTGTAATACCCCTAGTGTGTAAAATATTTTGAATAAAATTATATTTGTATACGCTAGTTGTTATTATTATCTATTACATATATTTGAAAGCATTAATTATTATATTTTTCATCAGCGGATTGCGGGTCAAGTTTTTTGCACCGTTGCCGGGGATTGAATTTTTAGTGCGCATATATATAGGATTGGGTCAAGTTTTTTGCACCGTTGCCGGGGAGGAGTGGAGGCAAATTTTTAGATTTTAAATATTTTTATTTTATTTTATTCATTTTCTTTTATTGTCAAAAATATAAAATACCAATATATATATATATATATATATATATATATATATATATATATAATAAATTTTTTTTTATAAGTAGAGATTTTATTTCTTGTTAATTTACTTTTTATGCGTAGTGTTGGATCTGAAGGATTATTACCTTTAGATTCTGAATTAGAAAGAACTATTAAAAGAATTAAAAAAGGAAAACAAACTAAAAAAATTCAAAATCAAAATACTGCTATTCGTAATATTGAAAATCAAATGGGACAAATCGCTAATTTTATTAATTACGTACCTCCGAGAACACTTCCTAGTATTGTTGAAATTAATCCAAAAGAAACTGGAAAAGAACATGAACATGTTAAAGCTGTACAACTTAAAAGTGGAAAGGAATTAAAAGAAAGAATGCAAAATGAAATTGAAAAAGAGATTGAGGTTGAAGAGATTAAAAAACCTAAAGAAACTCTTTCTCCTAATGAAGATCAAACTAATATTTCTATTAATGTGGAAGTTGAGAAACCACGACCATCTTTTCCTCAAAGATTAAAACAGCAGAATCTTGATCATCAATTTTCTAAGTTCTTTGAAATTTTTAAGAAACTTACTATAAATATACCCTTTGCTGAAGCTTTGGAACAAATGCCAACTTATGCAAAATTTATAAAGGATATATTAAGTAAGAAACGAAAATTTGAAGCTATTGAAACTATTGCACTAAGTGAAGAATGTAGTGCAATAATTCAAAAGAAATTACCTCAGAAACTTAAAGATCCCGGAAGTTTTACTATACCTCGTGCTATCGGAGAAAAATTTTTGTAGAAAAGCTTTGTGTGATTTAGGAGCAAGTATTAATCTCATGCCATTTTCTATTTATCGAAGGTTGAATTTTGGAGAGATTACTTCCACCACTGTAACCCTTCAGTTAGCTGATAGATCTATCACTTACCCTAAAGGAGTTATAGAGGATGTACGTGTTAAAGTAGATAAATTTATCTTCCCTGTGGATTTCATTGTGCTTGATATGGAAGAAGATAAAGCAATACCAATTATTTTAGGGAGACATTTTCTAGCTACCGGACGAGCTATAATTGATGTGCAAAAAGAAGAATTAGCTATGAGAGTTAATGATCAAGAGATTAAATTCAATATTCTTAAATCGATGAATTACCCTGACAAAAAAAAATGTTATCGAATGGATATTTTTGATTTTATAATTGAAAAACACTATCGAGAAAAATGTAAAATCATTCCTGAAGAAGAAATTAAATTTTTAACTGATGAAAAAGAAGAACAAAAAGAAGATGAATTACTTAAAGAAACTCATTATATTAAAGACAACATGGAAACTTTAGACATAACTCAAAATGATATACTTTTACCCTCAATTAAAAAAGACACTGAACTGGAATTAAAAATGTTACCTTCACATTTAAAGTATGCATTTCTTGGAAATTCATTAACGTTACTCGTTATTATTTCTCCGAGCTAAGTTTAGATCAAGAAGAAAAATTAATAGGAGTGTTAAAGAATTATAAAAAAGCTTTTGGTCTGACTATTGTCGATATAAGAGGAATAAGCCCTTCCATTTGTATGCATAGAATATTAATTAAAGAAAATTTTAAACCTACTATCGAACCACAAAGAAGATTAAATCCTATCATGAAAGAGGTTATTAAAAAGAAATTTTAAAATGGTTAGATGCTCGAATTATTTATCCTATTTCGGATAGCCAATGGGTAAGTCCTATTCATTGTGTTCTGAATAAAGGAGGAGTAATTGTCACTGTCAATAACAAAAATGAACTAATTCCTACAAGACAAGTTACTGAATGGTGAATTTGCATTGATTATCGGAAGTTAAATGAAGCCACTAGAAATGATCATTTTCCTTTACCTTTCTTGGATCAAATGCTAGGCAAATTAGCTGGACACTCATATTTCTGTTTTCTGGATGGATATTCTGGTTATCATCAATTACTTATTTCTCTTGAGGACCAAGAGAAAACAACATTTACAAGTCCTTATGGAACATTTGCCTTTAGAAGAATGTATTTTGGTTTATATAATGCACCTGCAACTTTTCAAAGATGTATGATGTCAATATTTTGTGATTTGATTGACAAAGGAATTGAAGTATTCATGGACGATTTTTCGCTTTTGGAACTTCTTCGAGTCTTGTTTGAAAAATATTTCCAAAGTTATGAAAAGATGCGAAGAAACAAATTTAGTTCTTAACTGGGAAAAATGTCAATTTATGGTCACAGAAGGCATTGTACTTGGTCATAAAGTTTCATAAAAAGGGATGGAAGTTGATCAAGCAAAAGTACAAAGTATTGCTGAACTGCAACCCCCTACTTCTGTTACTGATGTGAGAAGTTTTCTAGGTCAAACTGGATTTTATAAAAGATATATAAAGGATTTTTCTAAAATTGCTAAACCTCTTTGTCATTTATTGGAAAAAGAAGCTAAATTTGAATTTAATGAAGACTGTGTTAATGCTTTCAATATTTTAAAAGACAAATTAATAATCGCACCTATAATTATTACACCTAATTGGAATAAACCTTTTGAATTAATGTGCGATGCAAGTGATTTTGCAATTGGAGTCGTATCGGGACAAAAATATGAGAAAATTTTCAAAGTTATATATTATGCTAAGTAAAACTCTTACCGAAACTCAAAGAAAATACACTACTACCGAGAAAGAGCTTTTAGCTATAAGATATGCCTTCGATAAATTTAGACCTTATCTTCTTGGTACCAAATGCATAGCTCATACCGATCATTTTCGCTATTAAATATTTAATGACGAAAAAAGATGCTAAACCTGGATCGATAAGATGGGTTTTACTTCTACAAGAATTTGATTTTCAAATAGTGGATAGAAACGGAACGGACAACCAAATTGTTGATCATTTATCTAGAATTAAGAATGATGTTATTACTGAAGAAAATATAAATGTGAAATTTTCTGATGAACATTTGTATGTTATTCAAGAATACCAAACACCTTGGTATGCAGATATAGTTAACTATTTAGTTAGCAATATTTTACCTTATGGATTGGATAAAAAATTTATTAAGAAATTTAAAAATGATGCTATATCTTATATTTGGGAAGATCCTCATTTATTTAAATTAGGAAGAGATTCTATAATTCGTAGATGCGTACCTTATGAAGAAACTTATGCTATTATTAAAAAATGTCATGATTCTGAATTTGGAGGACACTTTGGAGTAGATAAAACTGCATTTAAAATTTTAAATTCAGGATTTTATTGACCTACCTTATTTAAAGATGTGAGACATTATGTGAAAACTTGTGATCGATGTCAAAGGATGGGAAATATATCCAAGAAAGATGAAATGCCTTTAAATTATATATTGGAAGTTGAAATTTTTGATATATGGGGTTTATACTTTATGGGACCATTTGTACCATCATCTGGAAAGATTTATATTTTATTAGCGGTTGATTACGTTTCAAAGTGGATCGAAGTCTGTAGCTTTACCTAGTCGTGATTCCAAAAGTGTTTCAAAATTTTTAAAGAAGATGATTTTTTTCAAGATTTGGAATGCCTAAGGTAATTATCACATATGGTCGAAGTCATTTTAGAAATATAAGAATTCAATCATTATTGGAAAAATTCGGAATCAAACACAGAATTGCAACTGCATATCACCCACAATTAAGTGGAATGGCTGAAGTATCAAACAGAGAAATTAAAAGAATTTTAGAGAAGTCTGTAACTCCTAAAAGAACTGATTGGGTTGATAGACTTGATTCTGCATTACGGGCTTATAGAACAACTTATAAGACACCAATCGAATGTCACCTTACCGGTTAGTTTATGGTAAACATTGTCACTTACTCGTTGAACTTGAACATAAAGCTTATTAGACGATAAAGGAGTTTAATTTTGATTTGAATACTGGAGGAGAAAAATGATTATTGCAATTAAATGAGATGGATGAAATAAGAAATGAATCATATGAAAATGCAAGGATTTATAAAGAGAAAATGAAAATATTACATGATAAAAAGATTTCAGGAAAAATATTTGAGCCTGGACAAGAAGTATTATTATTTAATACTCGTTTAAGACTTTTTCCTGGAAAATTAAGATCAAAATGGATAGCACCATATATAATTGAAAAAGTATACCATTATGGAGCTGTGGATGTTAAGATCCCAAAACGGGAAATTTTTTTAAAATTAATGGATTAAGACTGAAGCCTTATTTAGGAGATTTTAAAAAGATTTATAAAGAGGCTTATGAGTTGAGTCTACCCGATTAAAAGACTTAATTAGGTCGGGCCGACGACATTAAACCAAGCGCTTTGTGGGAGGCAACCCATAGTTATTTGTTGTTTTGTGTGTTTTTACATTTGTAATGTAAGGTTATGCCTCGGTCTTGTTTAATTTTATATTATTTTAGAAAACTTGAATGCTAACAAGTCTCTATTGATTTAAGCTGAAAATTATATCGAATTATATAAAGCTTAGACATTGGATCACTCTATTTCATATATGAGTAAAAAGGAGATCAAGTTAACCTTCATTAGGATTGCTTATAATTTGTGTTACTGAGTCTATATTGATCTTACCATTCTAAACTACCTATTTTGGAGAACGAAACTTTGAAATTTGACGTTAGGCGAAACGGAGTCGAACATGGTTCCGGCGCCTAGGTGCCAGATTTGGCGCCTAAGCGCCAGAGTAAAACTATGTGTCGATGGGTCCAGCGCCTAAGCCCACAGTTACTGGTTCGTGTCAAAACCGAAAATATTCAGTTTTTCACACAATTTTCTCTTATAAATGACCTATCTTCGTCCCCAATCCTTATGCAATCATTATTTCGACCCATACACTCCATTCTTGAGAGATTAGAGAGGATTTTTGAAGAAATGGAGAGGAGAAATCTTGGAGAAGAGGCTAGAGACAAGGTTTCAAAGGATCCTCAACCCTACTACAATGGTTTCATCGCCGTAAGTTTGGAGAAAATTTCTAGTTGTCTAGATAAGTTCGCAGCAGTTTAAAAGCATTGGAGATCACCTCCATGAGATGTATCATCAAATTGAACATCTGGAATGGCAGGCGAAACTTCAATTTGATCATCTAGCGCTTATCAAGATGCTCAAGTGGAGATGTATGCGAAGAACAATTGGATCGACAAGGAAACGACTACTGATTTTTCGAGAGCGTTAGTATTCTTCCCCAGTAGGCCAAGCAATATTCATTGTGAAGATAATAGGAATTAGATAGTGTTTTGGTGAGATTGTGATTTATCTATTGTGTCGTTGTATCGATTTAGTGAATCAATTGTGTTTGCTTTCATGTTCAATGTGTGTTGTATTTGCTTTCAAATTTGTGTTGTTTGATTGTTGTTTGAACTTGAATCATGTTATGATACTTATCTGAATTGTATTGAACCCGAAATTGAAAATCATGAATGGAATTAGAAGAGTTTGATTTAAACTTGTGTTTAATTGGTGGATTTAATTTTTAATTTTTAAAATTTTTGGAAAATATTTTTGAAGATGGAAACTGAAGCAATACTCTTATATGAGTAATTAGAAGTTTAATTTATGAATTTTGGTGGAAAATAAAATTTTTAAGAGATTTTTTTGGAAAGGCGAGTCTGGCGCCTAGGCGCCAGTTCGACCTGCTTACCCAAAAAACACCATTTAAACCCCCATTATCCATTTTTGGCGCCTAAGCTTCATCTTTTTCCTCTTTTTCGCGAAAATTCACCTCCTAATTCCATTTTGAGGTAAAAACATCAAGATTTTGAGCCCGAAATCACTTGATTTCTTTATCTCAATGTCAGATCTACACTCTAATATATTTATTTTTTATTTTCACCATAGTTTTTCCTATTTTTGACTAAAAATCGAAATTTTGAGAAAAATTTTGATTTTTAGTGTTTCTCCATGAATTTATAAACTCATTTTAAGTTTCTTAAGCTTAAAAAGAGTTTAAATCTTTGATTCCTTATTTTATTTGTGTTTTCTTTCACGTTTAGATGGCACTGAAATCTAAGCGAGGAAAGGCACGAGAAAATTTCGACGAGACTAAATTCGCGATCGCGGCAGCAGCATTTTCTATATCACGAATTTGCGACGTCCAGAAAATTTATCTCAGAGCGAAGCTTTTACAATCCCGGTGAAATGACCGAGAACACGATCGTTGCGCACAACTGGCAACGATTCTGTTATTTCACCGTTGTTGTTGTTATTCCAGTCGTGCGCAAATTTTATTCTAACTTTTTGGATGCGGAAGACTACGAAATCTTTGTCAGAGGTGTTGGAGTAGGATTTACTCCAGAAAGGATCAATGTTTTTTATGGACTGCCACCTACCATCGAGTGCCACTATTCTGGATTATCTCCATCTGAAGGAGATCTTCGAGATGATTATCGCTTATTCGATCGACGACATCGGAGCTTGGAAGATCCAGAACGATAAACGGGTAAATTTCAAATCTTCCAAGTTAAATGGTATTTCAAAGGCATGACATTACTTTATTTCTGCAAGACTTATACCTTCCAACCACCTGAGCGAAGTGACTAGAGATCAAGCTATCTTAAACTACTACATTCAGGAGAGGAAGCCGATAGATGTCGGCAGTATTATTTATGATTCTGCGGAGTCTACCGCTAGCTCCAGCATTTCGTAGGACTAGGATTCCCATCTCTCGATTTATTCTTTATGTGTGAACAATGGAGTCACTGCTGATATTTCTGAGGAGAAGCTGAAGTCTACAAAGCCAATTGGGCAGAAGAGTATTAGTATCAATGATAGTCTTCGTGGAAAGAGATCTACAGCCCCTTCTACTTCTGCAACTACTCTAGGTAAAGCTTCCACTTCCAGACCTTCTACTTCTACTGCTGAGCCACCGTCTAGTTTTTGGGAATCGATGCATGATCAATTTCTGGAGCAGTAGAATGAGTTATTTCTAACTCACTACAGAGTTGATACTATGGATAAGAAGATCGATCACCTATCCGATTACACCTGCAGGAAGAGTGAATATGATGCCGAGTATTCGCAGTCTTTAGTCGATTCTTGAAGGGTGAGCATGATATTCGCTTCCCACCGTCATAGATTTTCACCATATGTCGATCCTAAGGATGTGGAGTTTTCTTTTGGTGATGACAATGACGAGGCTACAGACAATGATTAGTGGCCTGATTTACCTCTGAGATGTACTGAGTCAGTTGTTAGTTTAGTTTTTGTTTGCTAGTACTAATTGTTGTTTGTTGTTTACTAGTTTAGATTTGTTTATGAGACTTTGTATGAATTATTCGATGTCGAGACTGTTTTAGATATTTAGTCGTAGCATCGAAATTTGAATGAATTTGTGTTTATTTTTTGTTTCGACCTTATCGCTAAGTATTTTAGAATAGTTAGTAATGTTATTTTATTTCTGTTAGTAATATAGTTATTTAATTAAACTACTGCTATATAAAATTTTTGAGCCTGCTTACTTTTATATGCTCAATTATTTCTGTAATATTCATAAAAAGCATGTGTAAAAGTAAATTATATTTCTTTCTAGAATTTTTTTTTACATGCTTATGAAATTCCTTTTTAAATTATACTTTTCTTTCTCTCATACTTTATTATTTTCATGATATACCAAAACTTAAGTTTGGGGGAAGAGAAAATACATGCAAATTTAAATTTTATTTGTCCTTAATAAACTAATATTTTCTAAAAAAAAATCTTAACATAACATAAGGAATGAATAATCTATTTAAGATCACTTAAATTTTTGAAATTATAAATAATTTAGTGGACTTAACCAAAATTTTAATAACTTTGATTGATTTTAAGAATAAAATTATTTAACTTAAAGAAGAATAAGATTAATAAATTTTTCTATTCATAACGTAAATAATTGAATTTTAGAAGTATTAAGAAATAAAAAATTATAACTTGAAAAAGAAAAGATTGAAAATCTTTTTGAAATTCTATTCATGTTATAATAATTAAGTGAAAACGTAAAAGTTTGAAAATATAAGTTAAGGATAGTGAAGTTCAAAATCATTAACAGGCTATCCAGATATAGTAATCCTCACTGTGAAAAAAAAAACAAAAAAAAGAGAAAAAGAGGAGAAGCTTGAGGATATGTCTAATCAAAAATTGGCTTCACTTGAATTATCTTATATGAAAAAAATTAGTTACATACTTTTACTTAATTTTCATGCATGAATCTTTATTTAAGAAAGACTTTTTATGAAAATCTTTTTCTTGTAAATAATCTATGTGATCTTAATATAATAAACTTCTATTATTTTTAAAATGAATGAAAAATTTTTGAAGTCTTATGATTTGGTAGTTGAATATTATTTAAATTCTTAAAATTAAACTTAGTTAGTGAAATTTGGTTAATGATTTACTAAAGCCTTTATAAGATCAAAAATTACAAGGAGTCTTAAATATTTATCTTTCATTCCAAATGTTATACATTTTATATAGTAAAAAGGGTTACTTGAGGACAATTAACATTTAAGTTTGGGGGATTTTGATCCATGAAAAAAATACCCATTTTTATGCCTTGATTTTTATCAAATTTTTAAGGATATTATGCTTTAATGAAAGGTATTTTGTGTTTTTGGATATAGGTGATGGAAAAATGTTCAAGAAGAAAAAAAGTGAAAAAGGAGCAAAAATGGAGCCAAAATGCAAAATTGTCAAAATTATTGGTCTGGCGCCTAGGCGCCAGAATCCGACGCCTAAGTGCCAGGTCGATACGGGATCTGTCAAGATTTTTGACGACTTTTGGACGGTTATATTGACGGTGTTAGTGGTTATCGGACCTTCTGAAGACCGACAGTTGTTCCTGGTTTATAGGACATGTGATACAATGTATTTGGACGCTCGGAAACGGCTTTAATCGCGAAGAGGTGTGATCCAAAGTGAAGAGGTGTGAAAAACTAGACGCAGAGTCCGGCGCCTAGGCGCCAGACACACCTTCTAGAAGATTCATTGAATGTGGACACATTTTGAAGAGGTGCCTCAAGGCAACCCTTGAAGCCTATAAATAGGAGGGTACTCCTTCGCAGAAAAACACCCCCATACATCCCCCTATCTAGAGCCCCATCTGTGAGGGAGAATTAGAGAAATACTTTAGGGCCACTTTTATTAATTAGTGAGTTTATTTAGATTGTGTATTCGTAGTTTAAAGAGTTGGTGCTTTTGAAGTTTATTTGCTTTGGAGTCGAAGAATTCGGAGGTTCGATAGGAGAAACACTCGAGATAAGTATTTGTAATTTTATTCAAAGTTTTATTATCATGTTTTGTTGTTTAAATTCAATGTGTTCGAGTAGTTAGTTTACTTTCTCCTTTCAATTATGAAAAGATAAATAAGATAAAATAAAATTCGATGGAAAATTAAAAACTATTTATATTTTAAAACATTGTGATGATATTAATACCGGATCTTCATTTACTTTACAAATTGATCACTCGTATTGTTAAAATCTATTGAAGAGTTTTGATACCTAGAAGGAGATGAATGTTTAACTAGTAGATATCACATGAATCCTTGGGTAGTCGAAGGCCTTGTGTGGGTTATTCAAGGTGAAGTGCAAATAAATAGGAAGATATTATATAATTGGCGTAGAATTAATAAGTTTTTAGAGTGATAGTACTAAATTCTCGTGATTTGGTTTATAGAGAAGGAAATGGTCACTAAGTAGGGCCGACCATACCACCCTTAGACAACTAAGTAGTGTGAGCCTAGATTAACCTATTCTACTAACAACACATCCAGACCTGATCTATAGGCTAGCCAATGTTCGTTACACCTGGAGCAAAGGGTAAAGAATATGAATTCTTCTATTTGGCACAATACCATAAATTTATATTCTCGACGAATATTATCATTATCTTAGAAAATCTTGGATTAATTGAAAGGAAGAAAGTTGTGTTCTTATTGCTATTTACACCAATCATTTCATTACTGCTTTATTATGGCATCTTTCATTACTGCTTTATTATGGCATCTAGTAAATTAAAAATATCAAATTTATAAACTATAAAAGAAATACATAAAAATAAAATTAAAATATTTAAAAATCCATAACTCACTCCTCGTGGGATCGATACTTGGGTCTTTGTTTCAAAGCCCTATATTACTTGATATGATACGTATACTTTTGTAGTACCCCTAGTGTGTAAAATATTTTCAATAAAATTATATTTTTATACACTAGTTGCTATTATTATCTATTACATATATTTGAAAGCATTAATTATTATATTTGTCATCAGCGGATTGCAGGTCAAGTTTTTGACGCCGTTGCTGGGGATTGAATTTTTAGTACGCATATATATAACATTGGGTCAGATGCCTAATCAAAAATTGGCTTCACTTGAATTAGCTTATAAGAAAAAAACTGATTACATATTTTACTTAATTTTTATGCATGTATCTTTATTAGAAAATATTTTCATGAAGATCTTTTTCTTGTAAATAATTTATGTGATCTTAATATAATAAACTACAATTATTTTCGAAGTGAATGAAAATTTTTTGAAATCTTATGATTTGGTAGTTAAATATTCTTTAAATTCTTAAAATTAAACTTAGTTAGTTAAATTTGGTTAATGATTTACTAAAGCCTTTATAAAATCAAAAATTATAAGAAATCTTAAATATTTACCTTTTATTCCAATTGTTATACATTTTATAAAGTAAAGTGGGTTACTTGAGGACAAGTAACGTTTAAGTTTGAGGGATTTTGATCCTTGAAAAAAATACCTATTTTTATACCTTGATTTTTATCAAATTTTTAAGGATATTATGCTTTAATGAAAGATATTTTTGTGTTTTGGATGTAGGTGATGCAAATATGTTCAAGAAGGAAAAAAAGATGAAAAATGAGCAAAAAGGAGCAAAAATGGAGCCAAAATGCAAAATTTTTCAAATAATTGGCCTGGCGCCTAGGCGCCAGTTCGATACAGAATTCTGACATACAATACATTGTATTTGGACGCTTGGAAACGGTTAGGATCGTAAAGAGGTGCGATCCAAAGTGAAGAGGTGCGATGAACTAGACGTAGAGTCCGGCGCCTAGGCGCTAGATTCCGGCGCCTAGGCGCCAAACACACCTTCTAGAAGATTCATTGAACATGGACACATTTTGAAGATGTGCCTCAAGGCAAACCTTGAAGCCTATAAATAGGAGGCTACTCCTTCAAAGAAAAACACCCACAAACCACCAATGCCCAACCTAGTCCCCTAGCCCCATAGTTCCATTTAGAGAGAGAAATTAGAGAAATATTTGAAGGGCCATATTTATAGTTTCTTTTATTAATTAGTGAGTTTATTTAGAGTTTGTATTAAGAGTATTTGAAGAGTCGATGCTTTTGAAGTCTATTTACTTTGGAGTCGAAGGATTCGTAGGTTCGATTGGAAAAACACTTGAGATAAGTATTTGTATTTTGATTCAAAGTTTTATTTATATGTTTTGTTGTTTAAATTCAATGTGTTTTGAGTAGTTACTTTACTTTCTTCTTTCAGTTATGAAAATATAAATAAGATAATATAAAATTTGTTGGAGAATTAAAAACTATATATATATTTTAAACATTGTGATGATATTAATACCGGCTCTTAATTTACTATTTAAATTGGCCATTTAAATTGTTAAAATCTGTTGAAGAGCTTTGAGACCTAGAAGGAGATGAATTCTTAACTAGTAGATATCACATGAATCCTTGGGTAGTCGAAGGCCTTTCGAGGAATATTTAAGGTGAAGTGCAAATAAATAGGAAGATATTATTTAATGGGCGTAGAATTGATAAGTTTTTAGAGTGACAGGCTAAATTCTTGTAATTTGGTTTATAGAGAAGGAAAGGGTCACTAGTAGGGCCGACCATAGCCATCCTTGGACATCTAGTAGTGTGAGGCTAGATTAACCCATTATACTAACAATACATCCAGACCTAATCTATAAATTAGCCAATGTTCTTTATGCTATCGAGCGAAGGTAAAAAATAGGAATGCTTCTATTTGGCACAATACCATAAATTTATATTCTCCACGAATATTACATTATCTAAAAAGTCTTGGATTAATTGAAAGAAAGAAAGTTGTTTGCTTATTTTTATTTACATCAATCATTACTTTATTACTACTTTATTTCTGCATCTAGTAAATTAAATATCAACTTTTTAACTTTAAAGGAAATACATAAAAATAAAATCAAAATATTTAAA
Source organism: Papilionanthe hookeriana x Papilionanthe teres (assembly GCA_022702705.1). NCBI lineage: Eukaryota > Viridiplantae > Streptophyta > Magnoliopsida > Asparagales > Orchidaceae > Papilionanthe > Papilionanthe hookeriana x Papilionanthe teres. The sequence continues at coordinate 101,228,257 of CM040425.1, forward strand.
AAAATCTATAATCCTCCTCGTGCGATCGATAATGGGGTCTTTATTTAAAGCTCTATATTACTTGAAACGATACGTATACTTGCGTAGTACCCCTAGTGTGTAAAATATTTTCCATAAAATTATATTTATGTACACTAGCCGCTATTATTATTTGAGTCAAAGTATTGGCTATAACATATTTTTGATAGCATAAATTACTGCATTGTTTGGCGATTGCAAACCAAGTTTTTGTTGCATTGTTGCGGATCGAGGGTCAGGAATGTATGTTTTCTGAGTAATATCGAGAATTGAGATGAATTTAGTAGTTTTGTGAAATGTCTGTTGGTTGTGGACACGTGAGTCATCTTTATCATTCCTTATTGAACTTTCTCCCGTCTGAGTTGACAATCAATCTCTATGTGTTTTGTTCGCTCATGGTATACCGGGTTTGAGGCAATTTGAAGTGTTGCTTGGTTATCACAAAAAAAATTGACGGGACGTGCGTGCATGATCCCTAAATCTTTTAGAATTGTTCTTATCTAAATAATCTCGCAGCAAGTAGCGGCCATAGATCGATATTCAGCTTCTGCACTGGAACGTGATACTATGATCTGTTTCTTGGTCTTCCAAGAAATAAATGAATTCCCAAGGAAGATATAATACCCAGTAATTGATCTTCATGTGTCATGACACCTGGCCCAATTTGCATCACAAAAGACATTTAGTTGGATTGAGCTTTCTGCTGAGAGAAAAATTTCTTGGCCCACTGTCTGTTTTATATAACGTAGGACACAATGGGCTGCTTCTAAGTTTGGCACTTGTGGCTTGTCCATAAACTGACTTAGAATATGAACTGCATATGCCAAGTCAGGGCGTGTTATAATCAAGTAGATTAATCTCCCAACTAGTTTTCGGTATGATGATGGATCACTGACACATTCTCCTTCTGATTTGCTAAGAGATAAGTTTTGTTCCATAAGGAGAGTGGCTAGTTTTGCACTGAGGTATCCAACATCCTCGAGTATTTAAAGAGCATACTTTCTTTGTGAAAGCACAATACCCTTCTGGGATCGAGCAACCTCAATACCAAGAAAATATTTCAATTGTCCAAGATACTTTAATTTGAATTGGTTTAAGGATATTTTGACATCTTCGATTTCTTGCATATCTTTCCCTGCAATGATGAGATCATCTATATGTATAAGAAGGATGACGATTTTACAATTCTAGGATCGGACGAACAATGAACAATCTGCCTTTGATTGTATAAAATTGGCTCGCTTTACAACCTTTGAAAGTTTGATGAACCATTGTCGTGAAGCTTGTTTGAGACCATATAATGATTTGTCGAGTTTACAAACTCGAGTCTCCCCCTTTCGTCCGAGACCAGGAGATAGCGGCATATATACGTCTTCATCGAGGTCCTCATGCAAGAAAGTATTATTGACATCGAGTTGGTGGAGATGTCATTGCTTGGTCAAACCTAGTGCAAGAATTAGGCGAACAGTTACAAGCTTTGCTACAGGGGCAAAGGTTTCCTGGTAATCTAGTCCTTCAATTTGATTATAACCCTTTGCCACTAATCTGGCATTTTAGCATTCAACTATCCCATCTGCGCGATGTTTGATTTTGTATACCCATATGCATCCAATTGGTCTTTTTCCATGTGGTTATGGTACAAGGTACCATGTGTCATTGACATTGAGTGCGCCAAGTTCTTCTCGCATAGCAAACTGCCACTTTGGATCACAAGCAGCTTCTGCAGTGCTTGGCTCTTTTTCAATTGAAAGAGCAGTAGTAAAAACACGATGTTTAGGTGACAATCTATCATATGACAAGATGTTGGTTAATGGATGGAAGATACTTGTAGCTTTGGCCAACACGAAGTTCCATGTTGGGGGGTGCCGCGAGGGAAGAGAAATATCAACATGATAATCATGGAAATAGCTAGGTGTTTTTGTTATTCTCATTGGTCAGGGTGATGATATTTGTTAGTCTAGAGTTGCGGGTTGTTCTGATAATGAATTTGGAGCGGGAGTGTGTGAAGGCGAAGGAGTCTCTTGAGAGGGAATTTCGTTATTTTGAGAAAATGAAATATATTATTGAGGTAATTCATCGAATGAAGGCATGTCGGTGTGGGTGGTGAAGTGTGGAATTGAACCATTGTTTGTAGTGAAAGAGGGGGAAGAAAAAGTGGCGGCGCTAAGATACATATCACTCAATTCTCATTAATTCACATATCTAACGACTATACTTTGCTTTTTTAGATTTATACCACCCAAATCCTTCATATCACATGAAAAATATCACCAGTCGTTGAACCTTCCAGTAAATACATAAGAATTGCTTCATATGTATACATGTAAATATTCCAAAAATATTTTTAAAAAATGAAGAAAATGAGAGAAGAACCTTAGATTTTGATACATGTAGCTGTCCAATTCATCAACTGGAATCAAATTAATGAGTGCAATAATCTACACCATTCGAATGAATTAAACACAAAATGAGAGAAAAATATCAATGAACATTCTAAACTGACTAACATAATCAAGGAGCATCCTATATTATTTCTAAGCATAATTAAGGAACATTGTAAGTCTTAAATATTGTGAGCCACAATCACGGAACATTATAAGTAAACATTCATAGTCATCCTAATCAAGAAATCAACAGTTAGCTCTGATATAAAACATGCAAGAAATAATTAATTGCAACACAAATGACTGAACAAACCAGATATTGAATAATAATTGTCCAAAATTAAAATAAAGTGCATGCAATAAAAAATAGAAATGAAATTACTTCTTTAATCTTTAAACCTTCCTTTTATTTACTCGGGTAAATTCACTTCAAAATGTTTCTCTTCCAATATTTCATGCTGGTTCTAAACATATATAAATATTATTAATAAGATAAATAAGTAAACATACTGTTAAAAAAAATCTTAAGAGAAATTACAAGGGTTTTTTGGAACTATTCGTAAAGATCTAATCATACTATATGAGTATATTAATGCATTCACCTCTTTATAGAGAACGAACTTCTACAATCATTAAGAACTCTTCTACCAGTGCTAAATGCATATTCTGAAGCAACCATTGTTATCAGAATTGACAATATATCCTTAGCCATTTTGGGTAAGTAATGATACTTGAGAGTCCACTTCCACCACTTAAGAATATCAAATTACTCATTTTTAGCCAAAAATAGACAACCCTTATGATAAACATTTAAATTTGATTTTGAAAGTTGAATTGACTTAGATGAAATAACAAAATCAGTAAATACAATCATACAATCAAAATTTTGTGGATTGATTAAATTACTTTACAACTATGAAAATATATTGTCACTTGTTAAACTAGAGATAGCAATATCGCTTGCATAATCATATGAAGTTCCCACATAGCATCTTCAACTTGTTGATTTTTTTAGTTTAATTCGACAGATGTGTATATCTTGGCGAAGCTAAAATATATGAGCTTCAATTTCAACTGTGAGTAAAAAACAACTAAAACAGACATTAGAATATTGCACTTACCATAATATTTATCAAATTTAGCTCATGTGACCATAGTCATATTCATGTTATACTCATCGAATAAAGTTCACTCATCCAACAATATTATCTTGATATGCATAACAGTAGATAAATATTTGAGGTTGGGTATGAAAAACTATACATCATTTGCCTCATGATTGAAAACAATGAAATTTTTTTTCTAATTTTATCATACTTCTCTCAAACTAGATCTAATGACAACCAATTGAAATTGTTATCTCTATCTGCATAATGAGTGAACAATTTTTGAAAAATAATAGCAGATTCAAACATTAAGCATGTTGAGTTCCAGCTTGGAGGTACATTAATGCATAACCACTTTGATCTTGATCCCTAATTGTTTAGATATCTTAACAAACTTATGCAAAATTGTTGGTGGCTTATTGAAATATTATATAGACTCTCTAATATTATAAATGATGTCATGAATATCTTTCAAACTAATTTGCATCATAATATTTAATATATGAGCATAACAACCAACATGAAAGAAATATCCCCTAAAATACAACTTCTCTCATCATAAAGTTTGATTTTAGAAAGTTAAAAACAACATCATTCTTAAAAGTGTTATTTAAAGAGATAGTAGACACATTGTCTTGTATATTTAAATCTAATTAGTAATCACATATAGCTTCACAAATGAATGTATTTGTATGAAATGACTCCAATTTAATGGAATTGATGATTCATTTTCTAATATTCCAAGATTGATCAATACCATAAGCAGTTAGACACATATATCTATATGTTTGATTGAAAGTCCAACAATTAAAAGTTAATAAAATACTATGAACATTCCTAAGTGGCTTTTAATCATCATTTTATTGTGTGTCTTGAAACTTAATTGTAATTTAGTTTTACCTTCGATAAAATGATGAACCATGTATGTTCAATAATATTGAATACATGCACATGCATTATAATCATTTTAGAAATATATCACAACCTTTGGTTGATCACAACTCTTTGGATCGTGAAATATTGAGGTCTCAACATTTGTATCAACATCGAGTTCCATAAAATTCAATAATTTTTACTTTATTTAAAAATATCAACTGCTTGCTTATTCTTAGCTTTTATTTGTCCACATTCTCTCACATATCATAATAGTTGAAAAGTAGTTCATGTTTTTTTATTTGTAAAATTTTGTTTAACAACATATGCATTGTCAATTGTGAGTTGGGATCCCCTTAATAGGAAAATTTTGCCTCCACAAAATACTCTCATAGTGTTGACTTCTTACCTTTCTTAGCGAGTACTTCTTCATTGCTTTTAGCAATTACAACTTCTGACAAATCTTCTTGCACTACTTATGACTCTATATTTTGCGAATTAAGATTCACATTTTCATTATTATTATGAACTTTTGCTAGCAACTCGTTGCAAGATGATTCATATTGTGAAAGATCTAATGCAGACATGTTTGTGCACTATATGAAATCAAAAGTGTTGAATGACTAACACTTTAAAATAAAGTTAATTAAACATTTGATATAACACAAAATTAAATCTTCAAACATGAAGTTGACCAAAACATTTATATTAACTCACTCCATAAAATATATATTTTTAATTGAAAAAATTGACATATTTTCTAAGAAAATAAATAACAAACATGTTTCTCTACTTTCTACTATAATGAAGCATAAATAATCAATTTTATTTTTTATGATTGTTGTCTGCACAAAAGGTAAACTTGCTGAAAAGTAAATCTATGAGAAGAATTTGCTAGCTAGATTCCAAAGAGGACACACTTAGTTGAGCTTGAGGCTTCTACATGGCAGTGTAGAAGAATTTCCACTAAACCCAGAGAAGAATCCATCCTATGCCATCACTAAATTATCGGATTGATTCAACCTAAGCAATTGCTCTTATTTTTTATAATTTCTTGCATTTATTACGAATACAACTCATTATATAGGGCTTCAGACTCGAAGTCTCTAGCTAAAAGAATAGTGATTTCGTGGAGCCCAGAGCTCCAACTTTGACTTTTACCATTTGTATTTCAGGCCTTATAGTAAATTTACTCTTCTTTGTCCACGTCTCTTTTCTACTCTTCTCTTAATCTTCAAGTTAATAAAAAACTTATATAACCAATGACCATATCAAGATCTTACAATTATCATTAAAGAAACATGTGTGTAAAATGTGAGGTGAAATAATAAACCAGCTTAGACATAATAACAAAAAATTTGGGAAAAATAATAAACTAACAATCTAATAATGAAATATAACACTAAAATCGAAATATAACCCATGACAACTAATGAAAGATGATTAAGTTCTTCCATACAACATTAATAATGAAATATTGAAATTATTTTCATGTATAAATTGCATTTAAAGAAGAGACGACATCCATCTTTAGAAGACAAGATGCAAAGAAGACAAGTAACTTCATAAATCAAAATTGATTCTCTCAGGAAAGGAAAATCTGCATCTCGAGCTTACGTAAGTTTATATAGGCCATCATGGCCAACAAGGGATGAATCACACATATTATTAGAACAAACTTTCGCTAAAAAACCTTATGAGAATAATTGAAGCAAAATAGCTGAATCACAATACAATAACTGAATCAAAATTCACAACAAAGCTCTTATAACAGATCTCTACCATTTAAATAAATCAGATGTAGATGCAAAGGGTGGAATTTCATTCCCATAAACTTCAAAAACCTGGTTTCACAAAAAAAAAAGTAAATCTAAAAGAAATTTAAGTAATTTAAGCTAAGAGGCAAACATAAAGATAAATATGAAATATTAGAGAAATGATACTAAAAGATATCACCTTAGTAGCCTTACAAGCAACCAAGCAAGAACAACGAGCATTTGAGCCCACACAGAGGACAAAGAGGCCGTATAGAAGATAAATAGAAGCAGAGAACAAACACAAACCCTAAGCTATCACAATTGAAAGGCTTCCACGATTTTGAGAGGAGAAGGAGAAGAGGGAGAGACGGCCCAAAGCCTTTCACAATTTTGAGAGGAGGGGAAGGGGAGGCCGGATGGTTTAGGTTTTTTTTTTTTTTTTTTTTTTTTTTTAATATATAGTATATTATATTAACAATATAACTTTTATTATAGAAATATATAATATTTATATAACTATTACTAATATATTATTACTAACAACTTATTGTATATTATATGATTTAGGTTTTTAAAAATCATTAATTTTTTTATTTAAAAATGTTAATTAATTAGTATTTATAACATTTTATTTTATGAATATGTGTGTGTGTGTGTGTGTGTATTTGAAATGTACAATATTATTAATGATAGGAAGAAGTTTTACATCTAACACGAGGGATGTTAAGTAAATCGCCATGTAACAAGGAACTAAAAAAAGAAGAAGGATAATAGCTACATATAATTTTCTTTGAAGAAGCAACTTCTTTAGGTAACCAATTTACTGGTTTATTACCCTCTTTATAAATATGACTCCAGACGATGAATAAAGAGAAGAAAGCCTTAAAATCTTATTAATCCAGATTTGAAGATACCAAGGAACAACAGTTTTATGAGTGAGAATCTGTAGCAAGGATAATGAATCCATTTCAATATGTATGTAGGAATATTTATGTAGAATAATAATTTTAATCCCCTCAGTAAACAACCAATGCTTCAGATTCAAATGCATAAGTAGAAGAAATAGGTGTTGAAAAGAACCATAAGCAATGCCCTCTATAATCTCTACATAAACCTCCAATACCTGCAGTTGAAGTGCTGAAACGGCCATCTGTATTTATTTTAAGCCAAGGAGCTTCAGGTTTTTTCCATATAACTAATTAAAATTTTGTAACAGTTGATATTTTATTATGGTGAGGAGCCCACTTTTGTATTTTACTAAGATAGATGAGACAATTATTAATAATATAAGCAGCAAAAGAAGTTATATAATGATGAATTTGATTGTTCCCGACCATCTAAAGAAACCAAAATATAATGAGAGGAAGGTAAAATTCTGCTAATGTTTTCCAATCTTGCCAACAGGCTTCAATATTGATCCAACAAAAAACTGTGAAAGATTTTCCAGTTGCCTGAATTATAGAATTCCAAACTTCTTGAGATATAGAGCGATGAATAAAAAGATGATTAATAGATTCCTCCTCTCTATGACATAAATGACATCTTGAAGGACCCATAAGACTTTCTAGCTTTAATATTTCATCAATAGGTAGGAATTTTCAAAATAATCTCCGACAGAAAAATGACATAGAAGGTGTGATGAATTTATTCCATATCGGATCTCCCCAATCAGTTGCAGGCCAATGAAAAGATGAGCAATATATATATACTTGGATAAGCTTTGATGCTGAGAATTTTTAGTGATTAATCTATCTTTCTTCAAAGGATCCAAAGGCACAACTAGTATTTTTTGTTGAATCTCTTTGTTAAAAATACCATTGAGCTTGGCTGAATCCCAAGCAGAATTAGTCCACCAATCAGAAACCTTTTCAATATTGGAATGTTGATTAAAATTATCTTGAAGTGATCCATTAAATAACCATTTATCAAGCTAGAAATAAATTTGACCATCTCCCACCTCTCATATAAAAAGATCTTCAGCTTGTGCTCTAATTTTCAGTAGTTCTTTCCAATTTTTTGAATCACCAAACTTAGGATGAACTTGAGTTGGATGAACACCTTGATAATATTTGCCATGCATAAATTTAGCTCAAAGAGAATTCATCATTCTAAGCTTAACCCATTGTTTACAATGAAAAAAAAACTTAGATGTGGAAAGCTCTTAAAACTCAGTCCTCCACTTGCAGTAGGTTTACATATTTTATTCCAACTTGTCCAGTGCAATTGGTTATTTTGTCCTTCCCATAAAAATTTGTTAAAAATAAAAGAGATCATTTTTTTAGTACTTTTCTTCAACTTAATCTATTGAAGAGCATAACGAGGGAAAGTGGTCAACACACTTTGTAGGAGAGTAAGTCTTCCACCATTAGAAAGGAAGGAACTAGTCCAAAAATGAATTTTGGAAGTAATCTTTTCAACAACATCATCATAATGTGAAAGTTTCCTTCTACCTTTAATAAGAGGAAAACCCAAATACTTAAATACTTAAGAGGATACATTGCTTCTTTAAATCCAGTATAATCAGAAATCCAATAACTAATATTGGAACAAGCTTTTAAACTTGATAAAAATTGACATTTAGACTTATTAAAAATCATTCCTGAAATTTCTTTAAATTAAGATAAAGTCTTCATCAAGCATTTAATGGAATTCTTGCTTCCATTAGAGAATACAATAACATCATCAACATAGGCTAAATGACTAACCATGCAATTGGATCTATGTTGATATTGAATATGAGGATGCAATTGATGTGATTGATTTAACATTCTAGATAAATAATCAAAAACCAAAATAAAGATATATGGAGATAATGGATCATCTTGCTTTATTCCTCTTCCAGATTGAAAGAAACCATGATAACCCATTAATCAAAACACTATAATAAGTGTTTTTAAGCCACCTCAGAATCAAATTATAGAAATCAGTTTTAAAACCTCTGGCAGATAATACATCAATGACGAAGGACCAACTGATAGAATCAAAGGCTTTAGTAAGATCTAGCTTGAAAATGATATTAGACCCTCTACAAGATTTGTCAATATCAATAAGAAATTCTTGAGCTAGAAGAATATTATCAGTAATACATCTTCCTTTTACAAAAGCTGATTGATTTTCATTAATTAATTCACTCAACAAATGTTGTAATCTAGCAACAATGATTTTGCTAATAGCTTTAGAAAAAGTACTAGTCAAACCGATAGATCTAAAATCATGTCAGGTACTTTTTCTTTTTACCTTTAGGAATTAAAACAAGAGTTGTAGCAGCAAAATATTTGGGCAATTCATTACCCAAAAAGAAGCTTTGAACTGCAGAAATAACAACAACTTTTATGATATCCCAAAACTTATTATAGAAATCTACAATATATCCATATGGGCCTGCAGTCTTATTACTATTGACTGCAAAAAAAGTTGTACGAATTTCATCTTCATCTGGTGGATATGTTGATGAAATTCCTCTAAGTAAAGAAGGATCAGTTGGGAACAAAGAAGAAAGCTTTTGAGAGTTAATTTGATGATAGGATAATAAGCATTGAAAATGATGTACAACACTTTTGCTGAGGATCTGAAAGCCATATATTAGCATCATTTTTTATTTTAAGAATAACATTAAGAGATCTTCTATATTTGATAACTCATGATAAAATTTAGAATTTTTATCTCCATGAAGAAACCAATTATTTGAAGCTTTCTAATGTAGATACATGTCTTCTTGATTTATTACAGTAACCAACCTTTCATTAGCCTCCAATAAAATGTCATCAGATTCCTGCCCATCTTCAGTTTGTTTCTCTAAAGCATCAACAACTTTTTTAGTTTGAATAACATTTTGATGGAGACCCACAAAAATATTCCATTTCCAATGTTTTAAAACTTTAGAAAGCCTCTTTTGTAATAACCAAAGCTTCTATATAGGATCCCCATGAAAGTTAGGTAGAGGAATATTCCAATCAGTTTCAACTAGTTCCCTACAACTAGAATGATTAGACCATACATTTAAATATCTGAATGCGGATTTTTTAGAAGCTGGTAAAATGGAGAATTTAATAAGTAGTGGGGAATGATCAGAGCCAACTCTAGTTAAATGATGAACATGAGAAACATTGAAGATATCCAACCAATGTTGATTAATAAGAAATCTGTCCAGCCTTTCACAAATTGATCCTCTTTTCCAAGTAAAAGAAGAGCCTTCAAAGCCTAAATCATAAAGATTGCCAGCCTGAATATTAGTAGTGAATTTCGTCATACTATGAAGATTAGGATTACGACCTCCTTTTTTTTCACTAGGATGGGCAATACAATTAAAATCACCCCCAACAAGCCAACTATTAGACATAGTTTGATTTATACAATGTAAGTGAGACCAAAGCTATATCTTATCTTCATTAGAACATCCAACATAAATAAATGTTGCAAAACCATTGAACTATTCAAATTCAAAATGAATATGGAGCAACTGAGAATGATCTTGAAGTATAGTAAACTTCAACTCCTTTCTACAAAATAACCAAACCTTGTTTGAACAATTTGCCTTGAAACAGTAATTAGGAAAATATTTAGTAAATCTAATATAATTACTCTTCACCATAGGCTCTAGAAGAACAAAGGCCCATAACTTATGAACCCTATTCAAATTTAAAAGCCTATTAAGGGGGCCAAGGTTTGCCACCCCCCTAATATTCCAACACAAAAACTCAATCCTGAGTTTTAGCTCTCCCTCTTATAGTGAATCCAAAGAAGGAAGAAGTTGTTGAACCTTTTTGCACAATGATATTCTCTTGTGATGAATTCCTTAATTCCACTAACTTTTTCTTCTTGTCTTTCTGTATAATCCAATCATCTTGTAATTCCTTTATGGTCTCCTCCAAAGCATCATCAATTTAGGTAACAAGCTCTTGTATATTATATGGAGTATTAGGATATTGAGTAAGTATAGGAAGAGTTTCAACAGACTGATTACCGACAGTAATATTCACGATCTTCTGTTCAACAATATCTTGTTCAACAGATTGAAAACCATTTAAATCTTTAATAATAAGATTTTCAAAATTCCTATGATTATCAACATGAGACTGTTGTTGCCAATTTTCAGAAGTTTCTTCTACTTGCATAGGGATTACATTAGAGGAGTCAACATTAATTTGTAAAGGAACAGATTGAGCCAGACCATCATTAGAAACTTCATCCACTTATGCAGGACATTTATTAGAAGGATCAATATCAATTATTAATGGAGCTACATTGCCAACATATGTAGAGATCATATCGGGTTTAGCAGTTGCACAACAGATTTGAGATTAGAATGTAGCTAGAAACATTTATCCATAAAATATCCAAACATTTTACAATGATGACAATAGATTGGCCTTTGTTCCATCACAATTGGCTGCCAATACCCATTATGGGCAGAGCCAAGCCAAATTTCTTCAACATTAGGAAGAGTAATATCTCTTTCCACCAAAATCCTTGTCATTGAAGGTTTAGTCAAATTAAAAGTAGGCATATCAAGTTTCAAATGCCTTCCCAATCCAGTACCAATAACATAAATAACCCGATGATTAAAAAACTGCAATTTCATATTTGGTAACTTAAACGAAATGGAAACAAAAGGGGGTTCTTTATTGGGGTCAAAATCAGATGTTCATATTTTTTCCATCAATGAGAATAAATTTCTTAAAAAATAAATTAATATAATCGTCATCCTTGGTTAATTGAATCATAATATGACGTCCATCAAAGAGGCCTACTTTCGAACCTCCCACAAGTTTAAAATCTTAAAAGCATTTCCTTATAATTTCCATCCTTGGATGACCAAACTGAAATTTTCCAATTAAGGTGAAATTATGAACATCAGCCAAAGAAGAAAGTTCAACTTCAAAAAAAATCAAGGCAAGTTTCCCTCCTTTCTTGACCACTTTTTTGATGAATTGACAATCTCCTTTCCATGCAACAGTATCATGATAGATTTCTGGAAAGAATAACTTATCCACTTGTGAAGAATTAGTCATTCCATTGACAACAACATCCACAAAAGTAGATTTTCTAACTAGAGATCTAGATTTCTAGAACAGGTTCGAATCAGCCATCATAAGGATTGCCTTGATTCAAACCTCCCCGAAATTATTTTCCTCACAAAAAATATCAAGAAGAAAACCAATGGAACATTAATATTCAGCAGAAATTTGAAAAAATGAAGCCCTAAAAAAGAGAAAAAAATTCAAGAAACATAAAAGAAAGATGTGGAAAGATGCAAGTAGCAATTTCTACACCTCTAATCAAATTCTTGAAGGAAGAACATCCAAGAAAGATCTATGGATCTTGAAAACCTAGCAGAGCAATTTCGAGCGTCATTATATATATATATATATATATATATATATATATATATATATATATATATATATATATATATATATATATATATATATTCAAGCCAATTCAAATTGAACACGAAAGAACAAATGTTTGTTAATGTTCGACTCATTTATACTTCAAGTTTAAAAAATTCTACGTGTTCGGAATGAGTTGAACATAAGCTACTTAATGAGCCGAACACGAGCTGTTCGCGAATGACGATCCAATTTGACAACCCTATCTCGGGCAACAAACTGAAGTGTCATGGTTATGTAAAATACGAATATGCTTATTGATAAAATGGAGTGATCAAATTGAGAGACCTTTTTTTTATCATCATCATATCATATTTCTATTGATTTATGAAGAAAAGAAGAATAGTTGAAGTTCTTTGTTCAAGTTATAATTCCATTCTTTATAAATTTAATCTTTGTTAAAGTTCAAACTACGACTGAAATTAAATAGCTTAGCAATCAATCTCTAATAAAATTTAAGCTTGAATTTTAATTAAAAAATGAGGGCGAAAGGGCACTTATTAGTTGCTCCAAAAGTGATTGCTGTTTATTGACATAAACTAATTTAATTGATAAAAAAGTTTAACAAGTTATTAAAAATTGTATTTTTACACAAACCACCAATAATAAGATCTTGCCGTCGAGCCCACGGCAATATTTTCTTCACGCGGAGCACTTGCGCAACCTCACTACTAATGCGGAGGTTGCTCTACCGATTTCAGCATCTAGAACACTTGTACCTTCCTCGCATCAATTCTGCTCGGTTCTGGAGCCATAATCCTGTTGTTGCCCTAAGCCCTAAATTATCTGTCCTTGCACAATCGAATACTTTGCGTTCCTCGGCTCGTCTGTTCTCAACCATGTCGGGCTCGGCGGATGAATATGTTAGGGGCAGCGTCTTCCCCAATGGCCTTGCGGTCATCACCCTCGATCGCCCTAAAGCCCTCAATGCGATGAATTTAGGTCTATCTTCCTTACTGTTTTTCATGTTTATGTATGTTATTTTGATGATTGGAGGATTTTAGTTAGCAATACTGCTTGATGGTCTTCTTTTTTCTTCACTCAAATGTTTCTTTTGTTGAAGGGAACTAGAGATTCCGATGAATGAAGGATTAAAATCCTCAAATTATTGTTGGATCTTATTCAAATATTTGAGTACTTTTTATAATCCCCTGCTAACAAGTACCATCCGTTGCAAGCTATATATAGCTTGAGGGAGAACACTTTAATTGTGAAGATACTATTTGAATGTCTTATAAGCTCAAATGAGTTACTGGTGTGAGGACAAACGGGCGGATACCTTTTACTTTTTACTATTTGTAGGTTTTTGTATGCATTTTTAAGCTAATTCTTTAATCTTGATGTCATTAAGCATTTAGGGGCTGTTTGTTAAGGGATTTTGTAAATTATGTAAATCCGGATTTGCTAAATTCTGTGAACACCAGGATTCAGTAAATATGGGATTTAAGGCAAAACTGAGCATAAATTGAAAAGAGATTGGATTTGTTAAAGCTAGGATTTAAAATTGTCAATTTTTTTGTCTCACAAGATTCAATTTAAATCCAACTTAAATCTATTACGAGACAACCCTTTAATGTTATAATCAAGGTTTTTTTAATTACTAAGGACAAAAAAATCAAAATATGGTTTATGTAATAAATCCTGCTAGTATAAAATAAGGTTGTTGATGCTCTACACTAGTAATACGATGAAGATATGATCCTTGCACTTGAATGACTTGCTCTATAATCTTATACAAGGGAAGGAAGGCTTGTATTATGAGCACATAAAAAATGGGATGAATTGGAAGAATTGACCAAGATAGATAGAGAGAAGGACAAAGGAAATAGAAAGAATTAAGTGGCCAACCACCCCATTAAGATAATTCCATAAAGATATTGTATTCACCATCTATTAAATGAATTACAAGAATTATTTATTTTTAAGAGGACTCCCCATGTGATGAAATAACATAAGGCAAGTAGTTTAAATGACATCAAAATAAATAAATAAAGTAAAGTTCTTTCATAAAAGATGAGTCTTTTATGAAGGGAGCCTCTAAATAAAGTGACATTTGATTATGTCTTCGTGACATGAATAATACTAATATAACAAGTGCTGACAAGTCCATACGTTGAAGTTCTAATTAAGGCATGAGACTACTCAGATGATTGTCCTGCAGTAACACTCTTGCAGTGCTACGAACTACTCCCCCAAGATTTTAAAAAGATTGGTTGGTGTCTATGGAGGAAATAATGGTAGAACATGCACATGCAACTCTTTAAATATACCCAAATGTGGACATGCATTATAGTTGGTGGTTGCTAAGGCGGTTGAAAAGCATCATTCCAAATTGAGTTTTGTTTTTTAATCAAAAATTTGTGGAGAGCTTGGAGGCTTCAGAGTTAGATGTTAGCTATTGCATCCTATATTATATCAATAACATGGGCAGAAATCTAATGATAATAAAATTAATGCGGTAGCGGTAATATGATATCGCCTAAAAGAGCAAATAATTAGCAAACTATATAGAGAATTGAGCAAATTTATATACATATATATACATATACAACTCCTATGGTTAATGGCACTTAGTGGAACATGGGAAGTGATGTATCCATTAATTATGCCATTGCATATGATTTTCTTTATAACACTCTATTGGTCGTAATAATGGAAATGAAGTCATATGTGATGGTGCAGAAATATGTACAGTAAGTTAGGTTACAACTAGTATTCTTACCTATAGAGGCTTGAGAACAACAACAAAGGTTTGGGGCTCCTCAAGTTTCATGCAACATCAATCACATGATTGCTTGTGCAAGCTATGGCTCAACTCATCTTCATGCACATAATCAGGCCTTAAGTTTAATTACATTAACACTCCCAGGCTCAAGCTCATAAGGAAGTGAAGGCTGTAATATGATGGAGCTGGGACTGGAGTGACTTGTGGAGAAGTGAATGGATCCTTCTCATTTCCTCAAGGCATTATTCTACCTAGTTCAACATATAATAATAGTCCAATGTAGTAGTCTTAAGTTGGTTAAGAGAGGTAGTAGAATGTGAGACGTTATGAGCGAGAAAAATCATAGTGTTTTAGCCTAAAGGAGGATTATATCAAGGATAAGGTTACACATGATTGTCATGATATGATCAACAACAACAACAACAACAAGCCTGTATCCCACTAGGTGGGGTTTGCTACATGAATACTTTTTCTCCATTTCATCCTATTAAGCGTCATTTTTTCATTTAATTCTAATAAATTAAGATCATTTTTTATACAATATGCCCAAGTCTTATTAGGTCTACCTCTGCCTTTATTAACATAAGTCAAATCTAAACCATCCACTCTCCTAACTGGATCATCAAATAATTGACGTTTAATGTGACCAAAACATCTGAGACGACTCTATCTAATCTTGTCCGCCACTGGAGCTACATCAACTCTATGACATATATATTCATTCACATTTTGTCTCTAAGTGTCTAGCCACTCATCCACCTGAGCATTCTCATTTCAACAACACTTAAACTTTGTTTTATGCTTATCTTTTAAAGGCCAACATTCTGCGCCATAGAGCATTACAAGCCTCACCACTATCTTATTAAATTTTTCTTTCAATCTAAGTAGTACATTTCTATCACACAGTAGGCCCGATGCATTCCTCCACTTCAACCAACCAACTCGAATTCTACTAATAATATCCCTGTTTATATCACCATCACTTTGAACTATAAACCCAAAATATCTAAGATGTTCACACCTTTTAATGATTTGATCACCCATAGTTACAACTCTGCCACTAGAGCTACTACTAAAATTATATTTTATATATTTAGTTTTAGTTCTACTCAAACGAAGGCTTTTAGACTCCAATGTAGACCTCCATAATTGAAGTTATTCCTGAACTCTTTCTATAGTCTTATCCACAAGAAAGATATCATCAGTAAAAAAACATACACTAAGGTACACCCTCCTGTAAATGTCTAGTAAGATCATCCATAACTATAGCAAAAAGATACAGGCTTAAAGCCAATCCTTAATATAATCCAACAACAACAACAACAACAACAACAACAAAGCCTTAATCCCACTAAGTGGGGTCGGCTACATGAATCCTTTTTCTCCATTGCCTCCTATTTAGTGTCAAATTTTCGTTTAATTCTAATAAATTAAGATCATTTTTTATGCAATAAGCCCAAGTTTTCCTAGGTCTACCTCTGCCTTTCTTAACATAAGTTGTATTTAAAACATCTACTCTCCTAATCGGATCATCATGTGGTCGACGTTTAATGTGACCAAACCATCTAAGGCGACTCTCTCTAATTTTATCTGTCACTTGTGCAACACCAACCCTATTACGGATATATTCATTTCGCATTTTGTCTCTAAGTGTAAAGCCACTCATCCACCTAATCATTCTCATATCGGCAACACTTAACATTATGCTTCTCTTTTAAAGACCAACATTCAAGACCAAAGAGCATCGAAGGTCTCACCACCATCTTATAAAATTTTCCTTTCGCCTAAGCGGTACTTTTCTATCACACAATAGGCCGGACGCATTCCTCCATTTCAACCAACCAACCTGAATTCTACTATTAACATCCCCATCTATATCACGATCGCTTTTAATAATGGACCCAAGATACCTAAATCGATCACACCTTTTAATAATTTGATCACCCAAAGTTATACTTCTGTCACTAGACCTACTATTACTAAAATTACATTCCATGTATTCAGTTTTAGTTCTACTCAAACGAAGACCTTTAAACTCCAATGTAGACCTCCATAATTTAAGTTTTTCCTGAACTTTTTCTTTTGTCTTATCCACAAGGAGGATATCATCAGCAAAAAGCATACACCAAGGTACATCCTCTTGTAAATGCCCAAGTAAGACCATCCATAAATAAAGCAAAAAGATATGGGCTTAAAGCCGATCCTTGATGTAAACCAACAGAAATAGTAAAATATTTGGTCAATCATCCTTCAGTTCGAACACATGTAACAACTCTAGCATACATATCTTTAATGACTTGAATATAACACATTTCTTCTCAAGAACTCTCCAAAGAACATCTCTAGGAACCTTATCGTAAGCTTTTTCTAAATCAATAAAAATCAAATATAGATCCTCCTTATTATCTCTGTACTTCTCCATCAAACCTCTCAATAAATGTATAGCTTCCATGGTAGACCTGCCCGACATAAATCCAAATTGATTATGAGAAACCTTCGTAATACGTCTTAACCTATGTTCAATTACCCTCTCCCATCATTTTAAAGTATGACACATCAATTTAATTTCTCTATAATTTGCACACTATTGTGCATCTCCTTTATTTTTAAAAATGGGGACCAAAATGCTCTTTCTCGACTCAGATATCTTTTTAGTTTTTAAAATAATATTAAAAAGTTTAGTAAGCCAGGAAACCCCCAAATCACCTAAACATTTCCACACTTTAATTGAGATATCATCAGGTCCTACAGACTTTCCCCCCTTGGTTTTCTTTAAAGCCTCATCAACTTCTTTTTTACTAATGTGGCGGTAAAAATGAAAAGTTTTATTATTATTAACGATATTGAGATCACTAAGGTCGATCGTACTTTCAACATCTTCATTAAAATGTTTATCAAAATAACTCACCCATTTATGTTGAATATCTTTTTCTAAGAAAAACACTTTTTGATTTTCATCTTTAATACACTTTATTTGGGTTAAATCTTTACTTTTCTTTTCTCTTTGTTTGGCTAGTTTGTACATATATTTTTCACCGTCTTTAGTATCTAACATGTTATAAAGATCACTAAAAGCGAAATTTTTAGCGTCACGATTATTCTTTTAGACTTCATGCGTACGTTTTATATTTTTCCCAGTTCTCTACACTTTTACATTTAAATCAATTTTTATAACATAACTTCTTATATTTTATCTTTTCTTGCACATTATTATTCCACCACCATCTATTTTTATTTATTGAAACTTTTGCTTTTGATTCTCCAAGTACGTTTTTAGCCACTTGTTTAATAGTATTAGTTAATTTTCCCACATAGCATTCGCGTCTTCATGAACATCCCAAATATTTAAATATTGAATTTTACTCAAAAAATAATTTTATTTGTGTTTTTTAATTGCCCCCATCTTATTCTACGATGTTAAATCCTAATATTCTTTATTTTACAACTTTTCATCTTAAAATCTAGAACTAATAATCGATATTGGGTGCTTAATTCCTCACTTGGAATGACCTTACAATCCTTACAATCTCGACGATCTCTTCTTCTCATAAGAAAATAATCAATTTGTGTTTTATTAGATCCATTCTTATAAGTAATAAGATCGCTCATCTCTTTTCTTGAATAAAGTATTAGTAATAATCATATCATACGCTAAAGCAAAATCTAAAATGACTACCTTCTTCATTAATCCATAACCGTAGCCACCATGAATATTTCTGAAATCTTCTACCACTCTACCAACATGTCCATTTAAATCTCCTCAAATAAAATTTTTTTCTTCAAGGAGTATCAAGTGTAATAAGTCTTCTAAATCATTCCAGAATTTATTTTTAGAGTCTATATCGAAACTAACTTGAGGAACATAACACTTATAATATTAAAAATCTTAGTATCAATAATAATCTTAAGTGCTATAATTCTATCTCCAACTCTATTAATTTTAACAACAATATCTTTCAAACTCTTATCTATAATTACACCTAAACCATTTCTAGTACGACTCTTACCAGAATACCATAATTTAAAACCTAAGTTATCAATCTTCTTAGCGTTTTCTCCAACCCATTTAGTTTCTTGAATACATAAGATATTTATCTTTCTATGGATCATAATATCAACCAATTCCATTAATTTACCATTGAGAGTACCTATATTCCAAGATCCTATCCTAATACTAGTATCATGGACTAACTTATTTACCCGCATCCGTCCGTAATGTGGGAACCCTTGCCTGCTTGACACTACGCCCGGGAGCCGGCGTAGCGCCCCGCACACTTTCCACCGTATTCGAGCCATATAGCACGTCGCTTCCAGGGTATGCTCTAGCATTTACACAATGATCAAAAGGATTCATGTCATAATTTTTTTCGACAAGTTTTACGCTGGCTGTCGACTACCTAACGCAACCCTCCACTTTTCACATCCGGGCTTGAGACCGGCAACGGCAGTGTTAAATACATGGTCAATCCTCCTGTTCAAACACAAGTAAAAACTCTAGTATACACATCTTTAATGAATTGAATATAAGTCATATCGACACCTTTCTTCTCTAGAAATCTTGATTGCTCTTGGAACCTTAGTGTAAGCTTTTTCTAAATCAATAAATATTATATCTTGATCTTTTTTATTCTCTATGTACTTCTCTATCAAACCTCTCAATAATTGTATAGCTTCTATAGTAGACCATGCGAACTGATTATGAGAATTCTTTGTAACACTTCTTAACCTTTGTTCAATTACCCTCTCCCATACTTTTAAAGTATGACACATCAACTTAATTACTTTATAATTTGTACATTCTTGTGCTTCCTCTTTATTCTTAAAAACGAGGACCAAAATACCCTTCCTCCACTCTTCATGTATCTTTTTGTGTTCATTAAATAATATTAAAGAGTTTAGTAATCCAAGTAACTCCGATATCTACTAAATATTTCCACACGTCAATTGAAATATCATCGGGTCCTACTGATTTTCCACCATTGGTTTTCTTTAAATGCTCATGAACTTCATTTTTACTTTTTTTTCCTATTTGTTTGACTAGTTTATAGATATATTTTTTTACCTTTTTAATATCCATTCCTATTTTTTTTACCTTTATAAATGCGAAATGAATATATCCGTAATAGGGTTGGTGTTGCACCAGTGACAGATAAAATTAGAGAGTCTCCTTAGATGGTTTGGTCACATTAAACGTCGACCACTTGATGATCCGATTAAGAGAGTAGATGTTTTAAATACAACTTATATTAAGAAAGGCAGAGGTAGACCTAGGAAAACTTGGGCTTATTGCATAAAAAATGATCTTAATTTATTAGAATTAAACGAAAATTTGACACTAAATAGGACGCAATGGAGAAAAAGGATTCATGTAGCCGACCCCACTTAGTGGGATTAGGGCTTTGTTGTTGTTGTTGTTGTTGTTGTTGTTTGTAATATCCATTCTATTATAAAAATCATTAAAACCAGAATTTTTAGTGTAAAAAAATGTTATTTTAAACTTCCAATGAGCTACCTTATGCTTTTTCCAATTTTCTAACTTTTTACAATTTAACCAATTTTTATACCACAACTTATAGTTAATCTTTTCTTGCACATTTTTTCCACCACAAACTGTTTTGATTATTCAAGTACATCTTTTGATTCTCCAAGTATATCTTTTGTCACATATTTAATAGTGTTTGTTACTTTATTCCACGTAATATTTATTTTTTCATGAACATCTCAAATTTTGCAATATTGAAATTTACTCATAAAAATAATTTAATGTCTTTTAGGTGCCCCCATCAAATTTTATGACAATTATTTCTAATATTTTTGATCTTACAACTCTTTTTCTTAAAATTCAGAACTAATAAATGATGTTGAATACTTAAATTCTCACTTGGAATGACTTTACAATCTTTACATTCTTGACGATCTCTTCTTTTCATAAGAAAATAATTAATTTGTGTTTTATTAGGTTCATTCTTATGCTCTTGTCATAGGTAAAGTATTAGCAATAATAAAATAATAAACCAAAGTAAAATCTAATATGACTATCTTCTTCATTAATCACTCCAAAACTGTAGTCACCATGAATATTTCTAAAATCTTCTATAGCTCTACCAACATCCTTTTAAATCTCCGATAAAAATTATTTCTTCAATATATATCATTTATATTAATTATTCTAGGTCATTCCATGATTTTTCTTTAGAACCTATATCTAAACCACTTGAGGAGCACAATTACTTATAACATTAAAAATATTAGTATCAACAACAATCACAAGGGGTATAATTCTAGCTACATTTTTATTAATTTTTACAACATTATTTTTCAAACTCTTATCTATATGTACATCTATACCATTTCTAGTGCGATTTTTACTTGAATACGAAAGTTTAAAACCTAAGCTGTTAATCTTCTTAGCCTTTTCTCCAACCCATTTTGTTTTTTGAACACATAAGATATTTATCTTCTTGTGAATCATAATATCAATTAATTCCATTAATTTACTTGCGAGAGTACCTATATTCTACTATCTTATCATAATATTAGTTTCATGGACTAACTTTCTTTCCCACATCAGTCCATAATATGGGAACCCTTGCTTATTAGATATTACACCCGTGCGTCAGTGTAGCAGTGTTTGTACACTTTTCACTGTATTTAGGTCATACTGCACGTCGCTTTCAGTAAATGTGCTAGCATTTACACAAGAATCTAAAGGATTAATGTCATGATTTTTATAAATTTTATGTTGGCCATCTACTACTTACATCCAGGGCTTAAGGCCTGACAATGATAGTGCAGGAAGAGGGTAAATTTTGATGTATTATGATCTATAATAATGAAAATATAAAATCTTATGTTTTGAAAGGTATGTTTCATAAGTATTGTGATTTGAAGCGGGTCAATTTGATGCCTCTTACTTATCATTATAATGAAAATGATAAGAAATATTATTTATGCAAATAATAGGGTTGTTGATATTTTCTACGGATATAACAATCAACAAAATCATTGTAATAATCATATTTAGAAGATGGGTAATACACATTAATATTATGCTATTAAGAAGATTCCAAAAGGTGGTGTGGTGGGTGGTGCTCAGATAGGCTAGAAGGTAGAATGGAATCATTAATTTGTGATGAATCTAAAATATATGTTTGTAAAGTCTTCCAAAGTGCGAAGTCCAAAAGATGTGAACGATTGAGTGTCGAGGAAAAAATAAGCAAAAATCACACAATTCCACCTAGAAATGAGAGATACCCCCAAAAGACTAGAAGGGTGAGAATGGATATGGTTTACTCGAGAGCTTATGTGATACCGGAGTTAACCCAAACCACAACGAAAAAATAAATATTATTATTTGAAGCAAATAAGCAGTTACAAGATTACAAATAGAGAGAAATACAATAAACACACAACACTAACAAACTCAATTAAAGCGAATCCCAATGGTGGTGATGGTGGCTATTAAGGGTTTGGAGGTGTTGGTAGATGAAAGAGATGGTTGGGTGGTGGTTGGAAGGTGGCGGTTGTAACACGAAAGGGATTCTGGGTTGTTGTTTTGATGGTGTGAACAAGCATGGGATGGATGGACAACTATATGACAACAAGGGGAAGGTCTTGTCCGTGGTGGTGATGCCAGATGACAGAGTAGGGGTAGAACAAAAAAAGGAAAGATTGGCTGGCTGCTGCAGTGAATGAGGGGTCTGGGACTTTGAAAACAACAAAGCAGGTGGTAGGTACAATGAGGGGCATTGAAGGGGATGGGTGGCAGACTGCGGTACGGCGGAGGCGAGGGCTGTCTGGGGGTTGCGACCGTGAGGAGGATGGCTAGAAAGGGGTTTTAGAAGAGTTGAATGAGATAAATATCCTCGTGAGATCGAGCTACAACCAGATTTCCACTAGAACTCTTGGAGAAAGTCACCACCTTAGACGAGATACAACTGGAGCACTACTTGTCATCTGATACAACCTTAGAAGAGAAAACAACCTCCGACTATAAGCTAAACAAAATATGAAATCAGGAAAATCAAAAGCTGAACTAAGACAACAAACAAAATATTTATAATAAATAATAGTAGTTAGAATATGAAGGAATAGAATTAGGAAGGGAATAAAAAAGACAAAGGATCAAAAAATGGTCCGCAGTATTGTAGTTGCTACAGTACCACGACCCAAGCTTCCGCATCAATCTCCTGGGATTGGAGTAGCTTCGACTTCTTTTGTCGAAGCTTCTGGTTCCTTGTATCACACAATCTAGTTTTCCATTTTGATTGTAGCAGAGATATTACAATCCCCTTGGATATCGATCATGTCATATTGCACAACACATCTTGATAGAATAAATATGCAATATCTCTTGAAACATTGTAAGTAGGAGCTGTATATATATGTTGGTTTCCGTAATATAATTCTTGAGCTCTTAAGTCTGAAACCTTCTTCTTCCACTTCTTGTACTTAACGAATGTAGCTGACGCGGTGCGAGCTTCATCTTACGCGGATGTGGGAAACAGCCAACCGGCTGAACCGACTGGCATAAAGGGGCTGTTCCAGGTCATTGCTGGACCAGGCAGCTTCCTGGGGGGCGAGACTGTCGATTCCCCCCTCTATTCCCTTATGTGATCTTCTCCATATGGGATGTCTTCAATGGCTGTTTCTGGATCTAGACTAGTTGGCGCCCACTCCTTTCTTTTTTGTGTGAGAGATTCCTTTTATATACCTTTCCTTTTCTTCTCCATGTAATAGTCTATAAATTATTGTTTTGTGGTTATAGAGTCACTTTTTGTTGATTGAAGAGCTCCTTGGACAACCGCCGACGTCCTGTTTTCCCTTCGAGGGTTGTATCCGAAGAAAAAGGTAGTTCTCCCGCTGCATCACTCTCCCCAGTGGTGATTATCTACCTTGTCTTTCAACTTTATCCCTCTCCTTACTGCGTGCAGGATTTCCAATGCATCCACACCCATTGTAGCCATCCCTTTCCCTTGCCCTCGTAGCTCCAATTACTACAGACCCACCTGCCCATAGATTCCATATTCACTGCCTACCCTATTCCTACCCCAGGCACCTGCAAACCTCCTTACCGTTCAAGCCACAACCTTCCTCACATCCTCCTAGTCTTCTCTACCATAACCGGGATCCCTCCTCTCCCATGAAAGCCAACCACCCGCATATATGTACCCAGATTGCCTCTAACAACCTCCTCTAACAAGCATCCAATCCCATAATCTGTACCCAGACTGCCCCAAACAACCTCCTCTAACCAGCAACCAGCCCCACAATCCCCTTCCCCCGCACCTGGTTTCCAGGTGTTGCCAGAACCATTTCCGGTTTCCTCTTCTGACCACCTTCCAACTGACACCGACCAGCTGTCCAGCCGCCGATCACCACCCTCTTCCCATTCGTAGTGTGTGTTTTAGGTTTATACTATTGTTTTTCTAGTGTCAAGAGTCTTTGTTTGTAACTCCATTAAATTTCAACAATAATATTTGTGTATCTATTGTGGTTTGGGTTAACAAGTATCATTTGGTATTAGGACTAGCCTAACCCCAGTTCTATCCTAGCTCCAAATCCGAAATCCCCCTTACTGATTTTCAAAATCAGCAAACCTAAACAACTTTTCTGCACCCGCTATCAATTGCATACGCCCCCTCTCACATCTACCAAATAATTTTCTTTCCACAACCCAAACCCTAACCCCACCAAATTTTTTCCCCTATTCTTTAATCCATAGTCATGCCCACCAAGGAGAAATATGCTAGAGCCTATACGGGAAGAAATACTGCGAGAGCTCCGTCGCCTTCTACAGAGGCTTGTGGAAATTGAAGAGTTGACACAGGAAGAAGAGGTTACCCTCGTCCGAGATCTGGAGAGTCGAAGGGAAGAGAGAGAAGAGGATTTGAATCACTTTCATAAAGATAGTTTCAACTGTGAAGAAGACAAACCACAACGTTTCATAATCCAATATCAGAGGAGGCCATGAGAGGGATATTCGAATCCCTCCCAGAGGGAGAATTTTTGAGAGATGTCATTTGGAGGACAGAGACTACAGAATCGAGGTGGATTTACTAGATTTTGCGGGAGGCATGAATCCATATGAATTCATTGATTGGCTGGAAGTTGTTATGCAGATAGTCGAGTACAAGGAGATGCCAAAGGATAGGTGGCTCAAGCTTGCTGACATTAAGATGAAGAAGAGCGCTTCCTTATAATGGGAGAACATACAATAACAGAGAAAACATGAAGGCAGTGATAAGATTACTAAGTGGGAGGAGATGAAGAAAGCTATGCTGAAGAAGTATTTTCACCATTTCCATTAGGACATGTTTCTGAAGCTCCATAATTTGCAACTGCGGGATCTTTCAATGGAGGAGTTCACAACGCCATTTGACCAATTACAGCTGAAGTGCGCGCTGTCAGAGCCAGAGGAACATACAGTAGCTAGATACCTTGGGCGCTTGAAGCCTACTATTAGTAATGTGGTGCATCTACATTTGTATTAGACACTTGAGGATGTCCAAACACTAGCATTAAAGGCGGAGAGGCAGCATAAGCAGAGTAGGCAATAGTCATCCTTCAGGCAGCAACCTTCATGCAGACAGTCACCTACAGATGCCACGACTGTCAACATTACCTTGGGAGAACTCTAGGTCAGAGCGGGAAGAAACAAGAGAAAGTTTGCTTCTCCAACATTGTACGGGCTAGAAAGTGTTTCAGATGCCACGACTACGACCACATAATTTTTAGCTGTCCCACAAGCAGAGTAGTCACACTCAGACCAGGGCGCCATGGAGGAGGTTAGCGACGGGAAGAAAATCGAGGAACTGGGTGAGGTGTATTAGCTTCCACCGAATGAAGAAGAGACGCTTGTGATTCGAAAGATTCTACAGACTGAGGATACAAGGGTTCCGTGTGGCTTCGCCACAAGATATTCTACATGCACTGCAAAGTAAAAACAAAGATATGCAGTCTCATCATCGACAACAAGAGCAATAAGAACGTGGCATCGACACAGATGGTATAGAAATTAGGACTCACAACTTAGAGGCATTCCGAGCCGTATTTACTGATGTGGTTGAAGAAAAAGATCGGGTCAGCGTTGACCGGAGATGCTTAGTAGAGTTTTCGATTGGGGGTCAGCTGCAGGAGCAAGTATGGTTTGACGTAGTCCCTATGGATGCGTGCCACCTTTTGTTGGGAAGAATGTGGTTGTCTGACTGGAGGACTAAGCATGATGGATTCAGAAACACTTATTCCTTCATCAAAGATGGGAAACACAATCATTTTACTTCATTCGACGAAGCCTAAGATCACAGGGCCCTTATGAGCAGGGCGGCGTCAATGGGACCAGTTTTAGTGATGACACCAGACAAGTGGACTGA
The DNA here is from genome assembly GCA_022702705.1 of Papilionanthe hookeriana x Papilionanthe teres. NCBI lineage: Eukaryota > Viridiplantae > Streptophyta > Magnoliopsida > Asparagales > Orchidaceae > Papilionanthe > Papilionanthe hookeriana x Papilionanthe teres. Next base: position 101,254,884 of record CM040425.1, read on the forward strand.
GACACCTGCTTCAAATACAGAACAAATACGACCTAGGGTATGTCAGAGTCCCATGGTCGACATTGTACCACCAGTGCCACTGCCGTGCGAGAAGGTTCATGTTACCCTCACTGCACGCCCGATTGAACTGACCGTGGGTTATTTTGAGAAGATTCAACTGTATAGGCGTGGCCCACAGCCTCAAGAGAGCGGATTGATATGGACATGTGCTCGTAAGTGAGGAAGACTTTTCCGATGCTTTGGGTGATAGTGCAGTCGACAGTGGGATCCAGGTGCCATTAGGATTGAAGATAATAGCCAGAAGCTTCGACAAATGAGGCTGAAGCTCCCAAACCCAGGGAGACTGATGCGGGTGCAGGCTTCATCCTGCGCGGACATGGGAAACAGCCAACTAGCTAAATCAGCTGGCATAAAGGGGTCGGTCTAGGTCACTACTGGACCGGGCGCTTCTCTACGGGGCGGGACTATCGATTCCCTCATTCTATTCCCTCTCTTATGCGATCTCCTTCATATGGGATGTCTTCAATCGCTGTTTCTGGATTTGGACTGCCGCCCATTCCTTTTTTGTGTGGGAGATTCCTTCTATATTCCTTTCCTTTTCTTCTCCATGTAAGTCTATAAATTGCGGTTTTCTAGTTATAGGGTTTAGTTTTTATTATTTATTGATTTAAAAGCTCTCTTTGGACAGCCATCGACTCCTCGTTTTTCCTTCGAGTGTTCTATCCGAAGGAAAGGGTGGTGCTCCGGTTGTTTCCCTCTCACAGATTGTGATTATCTACCCCGTCTTCCACCATCATCCCTCTACTTACTGCCTGCAGGATTCTCCATGCACCCACACCCATTGCAGCCATCGCTTTACCCCGTCCTTGCAGCTCCAATTTTGGAAGACTTAGCTGCCCATAGATTCCATATAAACCCTAAACCCTAAACCCTAAACCCAGTATAACCCAAAACCTGTATTATTTTTCGCTTCTATCAAATTCTCAATGGCATGTCTAAATGTATGGGTTCAGTAATTCTAAAAAATAACATAGGTGCTAGTTTTATAAATAAATAAGTTTTGGGTGCTATGCCACCCCAACTACCTTCAAACCTCTCTATCGTTCACGCCACAACCTCCCTCACATCCTCCCAGCCTTCTCTACCGTAATCGGGATCCCTTCTTTTCCGTGAAACCCAACCACTCGCATACCTGCACCCAGATTTCCCCCTACAACCTCCTCTAAACAGCAACCAACCTCATAATCCCCCTATGCGCTTGGTTTCCAGGTGTTGCCAGAACTATTTCTGACTTCCTCCCTCTCCCAACCACATTCAAACTGACACCAACCAGTTGTCTACCCGCCGGTAACCACCCCGGTCCTCATCCTCGTCCTAGAGTGTCTTTTAGGTTTGTGTTGCTATTTTCCTAGTGTCAACAGTCTTTGTTTGTAATCCTATTAAATTTCAACAATAATATTTGTGTATAATGTGGTTTGGGTTAACTCCAGTATCATGCTGATAAACTAATATGTGAGGAGAAGTCAACTCTGTACTGAAATCTATGGCAGGCTGTACATCTCTCACTAGCAACTACTTAGGAGAGACTTCTTCTTCTTCACTGATAGGAGCTGGATCCCATTGAAGAATTTTCTTTCCCATCAAGCTCCTAGGACAAATTTTTAGGATGAGATTTATCCTTCCTATCAGGACATGTGTGATGAGTACCATGTTGAAATAAATCTAATATATGAATAACTCCTTGTAATCTTCCCAACATAGCACAAAAGGGTCTCACCTTTGACATGCTTGACCATCCTCAATAAGGGCAACTTAGGGATGAGTCTTTGTATATGAATGGTTTGAATTTTTTTATCCAACTTTATCTTGTGTCTGTTTTCGACTCCCCAAACTAAGAGCCCTTTCAGACATCCAAGGCCAGTCTGCTGATGCTCCTCTCAATGGTTGCAAAATGCTAGCTCGAGCCACCATGATCTCGTACTCTGTCGGAATGCCCATTACATAAGAGTAACTATCTTCTAGAGCAGCTACTGTTATCTCAATTGAAGTCTCTATCTCGGGGTCAACTAGAATCAAAGGCGTCTCTTCATCGTTGGCTAAAAAATTGAGTGTCTTTATGAAGTTTGTATCTTCTTCAAGATCACCGTTTATCTCTTCAATTGGAAGCTGGTCCTCTTGCTTTGTGTTCTCACCATCTTCAGCGTATACTGCGTCATTACCCAATTTTTCAAGAACGCCTTGCTTCGTGAAACAGATCACCCCCCTAGTTTTGCAGTCTGATTCAAAATGACCAAATCCGTGACACTTGTGACAATTTATGGCTGAGACATGTTTAGGGATGAGGATTGGTTCCACTTGTTCTCCACACTTACTCAGTTTTTCCTCTGACGTCGTTTGCTTGGATATTCTCATGAGTGTAATCTGGCTGTAAGACCTTAAAGGTTGAGCGTCGCCTGTAAGACGCGGTGTTCGCACGGTAATGTGGTTTCTCCAATTTTGAATCTTTTGTCTATGGTAAGCATGTAGGAGCTGTTGCTGGATCTTTCGTTTCATTTTCAGATTCTCCTGTTTTCCATATGCTGGCTCTTCTCTCGGCCTTTTCTAATACGATTCCAGAACATCGTGGCAGGTCTTCTGCATCACTAAAATCATCCTCTATGGAAGGGATTCAGATCCTCTTCTCTTGCTCCCCTTCGATTCTCCAGATCTTGGTTGAGGGTCATGTCCCCCAGGTTTCATCCTTAATATCTACAACCTTCGCTGAAGTCGTCAGATATCGCGCTGTATCTCCTCCCGTGTAAGCTCGGGAATCTATTTTCTTGGTGGCATGGTTATGGTTTAGGGTTGGGAGGTGAAAGAGGGAGTATGAGACTTATTGAAGGTGCAAGAAACTTAATTTTGGGGTTGTTAATTTTGAAAATCAACAAGGGGAAATTAGGGGTAGTAATAATTTGGCTAGGTCTGGGAATAGTAAAGAATAATTCTGGTGGAGGTGACTTGGGTAGGCGCAGATGCTACGAAACCCTAAGATAGGACTAGGGTTAGGTTAGCTCTCGTACAAAATGGTTCCGAAGTTAACCCAAACCATAATGAAAAAATAAATATTATTATTTGAAGCAAATAAGCGGTTACAAGATCACAACAAAAAGAAAATACAACAACAAACACACAACGCTACCAAACACAATTAAAGTGGATCGCAAGAGTGGTGATGGTGGCCGTTAGGGGTTTGGAATTGTCGGTAGATGATTGGGATAATTGGGTGGTGGTTGGAAGGTGATGGTTGTAACAGGGAAGGGCTTGTGGGGCTGTGGCGGTGATGCCGAATGACGGGGTAGGGGTAGAACAACAAAAGGAAGAATTGGCGGGCTGCGGGAGGAAGGTGGGTGTCTGGGACAACGAAAACAATGAAGAAGGTAGTTGGACAAAGGTGGGCAACGAAGGGGAAGGGCGGTGGATTGTGGGACAGCAAAGGGGAGGGCTGTTCGGGGGCTGCAACAACGAGGGGGATGGCTGGAAAGGAGTTTCAGAGGAGTTGAATGGGATAAATATTTCTGAAACCTTTAGAGAAGGTTACCACCTCGGATGAGATACAGCCGGAGCACCACTGAAATCCTTGGAGAAGGTCACCACCTCGGATGAGATACAATCGGAGCACCACTTGTCGTTGGATACAACCTTAGAAGGGAAAATAGCCGTCGACGATAAGTTAGATAAAATCTGAGAACCTTAAGATAACAAACAATATATTTATAATAAATACTGTTAGTTAGAATAGGAAGTAATTATAACAGGAAGGACATAGAATTAGGAAGGGAATAGAAAAGGGAAAGTATCAAAAAAAGGTTCCGCGGTAGTGTAACAGCTACAGTAACGCGACCTAAGCTTCCGTATCATTAGGGTTTGCTGAACTTCATTTAGGCTTGGTTGGATGTGGGTTGACCTGCGCTTAGTTGGGTTAAGTGAGGTTGGCTAGTAAGCCATGAAAATCACGACTTTTGTATGAAAATGGGAGGTTTTTTGGATTAAGATATCTTAGTGCCTACTGTAGTGGAGATGGTTACTTTTGATAATTATGTGGGTTAAGGTAAACTTAGTCAAGAGAGTGCAGGACAAAAGGAAAGTAGGATGATTCATTTTAACATTTGAATTAAATACTTTGCCTCCGTAGGTATATGCCATTCACGTGTTATGCCATATGCGTGCTATATGTGGAAGCAAAGTAGGTGTAATTCGCTGAACATGCCCTTTACTTCACCAATTTCTTGTGTTTTTGAAATTAAATTGACTAGGAAAAGCTCAAAATAGTCCCCCAACTATTAAGAAGTGTTTAATTTAATCTCTTAGTTTTAAAATTCTCCAATTTAGTCCCCAACAATGAAAAATTGTTCTGAATTGGTTCTAAATAACATTTTCTGTTTCATTTAACAGCTTCTTTCACAGTTTGAAGGGTAATTCCGTCTATTTATAAAATTGACGAATTAAACACACGAAGGGCTCGCCGATTCTCACTGGAAGATTCATACGCAAAATAATCTTTCCTTAAACATAAATCTTCATTGCTCCTCTACTCGTGCGGCTTCTTCCTTCTATTTCACCATTGACGAAACAAGCAACTCAACGCACGTACTCATTCGCTGCTTCTCCACTCGACGAAGCAGTCACCGTCTCCGTCTTCATCCACACTGCTTACACGGACAACAAGGCCGTCTCCATCCGAACATTTCTTCTCCCCTTATGTTTCACCATCGACAGAGCAAGCAACTCAAGACGAGTACTCATTCGTTGCTTCTCCACTCGACAGAGCAATCTCTGTCTCCATCTCCATCCGAATTGCTTGCATTGACGACACAGCTTCTTCTCCATCCGAGTGCTTGTAGATCCCCCTTGGCACCGTTCTTTGCAAAGAGAGGAGGCTTCAACCTGTGTTGTTCGGCTTAGAGAAGCTCGACTTTAGGTAGGTAAATACGTCACTGTAAGTTTGCGGAAATGAGTAATTTGTCGAAGAAGAAAAATGTAATATATGTGGCAAAATTAATTATTTAATTGGATTTAAAAGCAGAAATGATAGAGAAATGAGTTTTTAGATTTTGTGATATTTGCCTTTAATCATATATGAGCAGTTCTTAATTAGGTATAAAGCAAGATTTAGCCTAAATTCAACCAAACGATATATACAGTAATTTTTGTGCTGGATATATTTATAAACATAAAAGATGAAAATATCCTTCAATTCATGTAGGCTGCCGTTAAATTTAACATAAAATGATTTAAAACCATTTTGGAGTAACTTTTGTTATTCTTGGACTAAATTTGACACTTGGTAATAGTTGGGGGACTATTTTAGGCTTTTACTCTTAAATTGGCTGTGTAATTAATCTGGAACTATGTGAATGAGTCAAAAATAATGATAATGTCCCAGGCGTTTTTGATTTGGGTGTTAAAGCCATGCCAAATAGACATTTTAGACATAATTTTGACCGATTTTTATAACCATGATTGTAAGCATATTGATAATATATAAACTCTTGAATCTGTCGTTGTTCCGCTGTTCAGGTGTGGTTATCTTAAAATGTTATAAGCATGTACTTGTTTTTTTGTTGATCTGGTTTGCAGTGCATCACATCCTTAATCCTTTTGTAATCTTTTTTGTAATGGTTGGATTATTTATACCTTTAGGATATACTATTATTTGTATTACCTTTAAGTTAGTTATAGAAGATCTTTTATGAGTTCTGATATGACCTCCATTTTCATCCTTCCATAGTTATGGAGGATCTTATTTGAATTTTTCTGGCATAGTTTCCATTTTGTTCATTCCATATTTATTATTATTATTAAGACTTACGGCTTATAGAAAGAACTGAATGCAGATATGGACCTAAAATACAAAAAATATCTCGACGAATGGGAAAATAATCCAAATGTGAAATGTGTTCTTGTTGAAAGCAGTTCATCTCGTGCTTTTTCGGCAGGTAAGTTACCTTCATTGCGTGAGCTGTATGTCATGCTGTTTCAATTTTTTAGAAACACAATTGTTATCGTATTTGGTAATTTCATAATTGCTTTTTTCTGTGAATTTTTTCTCCCTTAGGCATTGTCATGGATTTGTAATTGATGCAGGAATGGATATTAAGGGACTTGTGGCGGAAATTCAGAAGGAGAAAAATACAACACTTGTGCAGAAGGTCTTTCTGTAGTTATTTTGTTTTTGTAGACGGTTTTTAAGCAATCATTATCATGATTTCTTAGGCGTTAGTTTTTGCAGGCGTGTTGCTTAGTTGTTTTTCCAATGTGAAGATACTTAGCTGATAGTACATATTTTTTAGATGCTTGAGATTGCAATACATTGGTAACCAGTGGGGTTTAGCCTTACCGTTCAAACTCCCAACTCATCCTGATGCCATAATCCCCAAGTTAATGTGGTAGTGATTGTCCTTAGCGCACCACTATTTCTAAGAGCATTAGAATGTTAACAAGTATTTACTAGTCATGGATTCGGCAAATCACATACAGGGGATTACACAGTTAGGGAAGGGGATGAACTAGGATTCCAACAACAAATTTGCTTGGGGGAAGTGCTAATGTTGAAAACACCAGAAGACGAGGGATAAACGATTTATATGTTTCAGTGAAGTTCAAATACTTTTATATCCGCACTAAGATAGATATTTGAGTTGGTCATGACAAATATAAATTAGAAGTATTTGATCTCAAATCCTGATTTTATCTCATAATTTCGTTTCTCTAATCTAAAAATACTTTTCACTGCATTTTTTTTTCTCATAACAACCCAATCATAGCGGGAATCTATGTATACATATGAAGTAGTTGTATGTTTTAATTATATTGACTATTTATTTTCTTCTTATTTAACTTTCAATGTATAACACGTTAACACCCAGATTTGTTTTGCTATCTTCACTTTTGCTAGACCCTCAGTCTTATGCTATTGTCTACAACTTTCTCATTGCATGCCTTTTCACCGATCAACCACACCTCCGTTTGTCGCAGGTGATTACAAACTTTATAGCTATCAAATATCCATGGAGCAAGAACATCTTTCTGGCTTTTCTGAACAAAACTAACCATAAGTTATCGGTTACCTTTGTTCTTGGACCTGCATTGCAATCCACAACCACTGACTTGCCGGCTACCTCTTTGCACATTGCTATGCCTACATTGCCCTACATTGAGAGCTTGTTTTGAGAGATGTCAATGAGAAATATGCTCTTTTTCTCTTATTATAGATGGTGGTAGGCCTCATTTTTTAAATGCCTAAGGCATAATTTTATACAACTCTTTTTTTATGTAGTACTGCAAATGCAACATTTCAAGGCCACCTCCTTGCACCCAAGAAGTTCTCATTGACAAGCTCTACCATTGGCTACCATGTTACTTTTTATTGGTCTACTTACCCAAAGATTATCATATACTGTAACTAAACACCAGCTCATAGGTATTTGAGGTGACAGTATGGGAAATTTGGCCAACTAGATTTGCAGTAAACTCTTTATTTTTATATTGGAATGCATCTTATGTTTATTGAGCTTTTCATGGCTTATGTTTTATATACATTCTTAGAATCATTTTCGTATATTTACCCAGGGACTTTGAATTAATTTTTGAGCTTTAAAGTGAATTAAGGTTCCTCATCTCAATAATATCCCACTTGGAGATTAATTTTGATTTACTGTCATAAGAGAGAATAATGCAACACTTTCTATCACCCATGGAGGTTGATTAAGGCTTTATAATACCTTAGTTGGCTAGTTTAAAATTTTCAGATCTATCTACTAGTAAGTTGTACTTCACTTTAGATAAGTTAATGTTAGTGTTGTTTATTATGTGATTTTGAAAATATATTTTTATTTAAGAAATTATAAAGATTTGGGTGTTGGATATGTAAATACATTAAAATTTGTGGTATGTATGTAAATCCCCTAAATATAAAATAAGTCATCAAATAAGTAACTTAACAATCATTTAATGATTATTTTATTGAGCTTTTAGTGAGCTATTTGTTAAAAACAAACAAATATGCAAACAAATGTGAATGAATGAGTGGTCAATCTTCAAGTTTTGTTCATTTTTAAGTTTGTGTTTCAAATATTTTTTTCAAGCATGCTTAATTATCCAAGTAAGTGAATATAAATTCATCTCTATTTGTTAAGCGCTGTATTTCACTTACAACACTAGCTATTGGCATAATCATTTTTAAAATTTTTAATCTATAGTTTTATGTGGTCCTGGTTATGTTGTAGTTAATTTTTTAGGGATCCATGCTGAAATTTTTTTTATATTTAGATGTGCTATTACCTTATTTGCTAATTGCTGAAACTTGGAGTTGGCTTTTGTTTATGTTTTCCTTATAGCTTTGACTGAATTGCTGAAATTTACGGGTTGGCTTTTATTTCTGTCTTTTTTACAGTTTTGGTGAATTGCTGAAACTTAGGAGTTGGTTTTTGTTTCTGGAATTTGGTTTATATGCTAAGATGGGCGTAAGGGTTCTGATGAGGTATGAAAATAGTTTTGAGCTGAATTGCTGAAACTTGGGAGGCTAGAAGTCTTCATTGGTTGGCTATTTCTTCTATTTTCTGTGCAGTTTTTGCTGAATTGCTGAAATTTGGGAGTTGGCTTTTGTTTCTGTTTTCTATGCAGTTTTGATTGAATTTTTGAACTTTGTGAACCGCTGAAGCTTGAGAGTTGGCTTTTATTTCTGTTTTATGTACAATTTTGGTGAATTTCTGAAACTTAAGAGTTGGCTTTTGTTTATGGATTTCAGTCTGTATGCATAAGGGTTTTGGTGAGGTATGAAAATTGTTGTGAGATAAATTGTGCAAACTCGGGAGGCTAAATGTCTCCATTTGGGGCAGGGAAATTGGCTATAAATTTGATTTAACTGAAATTGGCATGATAATACCAAACTAAACTGAATCTGCCATGCGTTAGTATTTTTCCCTCATACCAATTTCAATATTTGAAGTTGTGGTCAGGTTGAATTGGCACTTGTTGAAAACCTGAGTTTACTTTCAATTGTGTCTCTGTTGGATTGCTTTTCATTGCAAAATATTAAATATCGCTGTGTAGCTGGTCTTGCTTTAATCCACTAGATACTAAATGCATTATCTACCCAAATAGTTACTCAAGCGTTCTTTAACTCGAAGAGAATGAACAAAGGTCCTCAAATCTATCCTTTGAACATGAAAACAAAAGCAAGGTTTGATGTTTGCTGTTTTGATGGCAAAAAAATAGGCTTGAATAGGAGTGGAAGATTATGTCGATTGGGAGAAAAATAACATGCCTGATTAAAAAGCCAAAATTAGGGTGGATGTAGAAATCAGGTACGAGAATGGTGATGAACCTTATATGAATCGCAATTAACGTTGTTACTTGAGAAAGTTCCCTTGGCTTTCTCTATGCTCATAAGATGTTCGAGTTGTCCTAGGTATCAGTTGCTGCGACGTGGGGTTGAGCTAGTGCTCTTTGTGCTTTGGGGTAAACATGTAGGGATATTATATGTATCATACTTTTTCATAAAATAGTGATGAATAAATTTTGTTCAGGGTAACAGGGTACATACATGATTGTCTAGGTTATCAGAAGTTTGTAATTCAGAGCAATTATAGTTATTTTAGGAAGTTAAAGAATTTTGGAAAGCTAGTGTTGACCTGCTTAGGTGGATCAAGGGAGTTTTCTTGCCTTTTGTACAGAGATTCATTTTGTGCCTTCTATGAATGTAAGATTTTCTTGGATATGGCTGCCAATTCAAATTGATCCGAGATTTCATCTTCAAATTGTCTATTTCTCAGTGAAGAAAATAAATGTTACTGTTTGCTATCCTTCTAGTTCTCCAACTTCTGCTATTTTGTGTAACTCTTGTCATCGGAAATTGTTATGGTGAGTTCTATTCTCCTTATATCTCTTTTGTTATTGTGTCTTGCAGGTATTTGCCGCAGAATACACTTTGATATGTAAAATATTTGACTATCAGAAGCCTTATATTTGTTTTATGGATGGGGTGACCATGGGCTTTGGCATTGGTCTTTCAGGCCACGGTCGTTATCGCATCATTACTGAGGTACTACTTTTATTGGAAATCATTGACCAAAATCCTAGAACTTAACCAAATGCAACCTAACATTGTTGAAGTTTTTCTGGTGCAAATTTTTCTGGGTGTGCTAGCGAACTCTTTTAGCAATGCCAGAAAATGGAATTGGCTTGTTCCCTGATATTGGCTTTGCTTATATAGCTGCACGAAGTCCTGGAGGTGGCGCTGTTGGTATGCTATCTGAAGTCTTTATTAATTTCTCTCACATTCTTCAAATTTCTCAATTATGGAAACGATATAGTTTAAGGCTTACAATTTTCTGAGTAGGATTGTGCAAATTTTTGTTTTATTGACTTGTAAAAGTTGGTCCGTATTTTATTTACAATATTGAGATATCTGATTTCTTAAGCCAGATCCATTTCCTTAGCTTCAGTTTAAATAAAAAATAACATCAGTATAGCTTTATTATATCAAAGCATGCTATGTTAATTTGTACTTTTTGAAGAAATAATAATATTTATATTGTTCTTTATATTTTAATTCTTTTGGTAGTAACACCTATATGTTGGGTTTAATTTCTTATTGGCTTTTGTTTGATGTAATTGATAACAAGAAATCTAGAAGCATGACGCTGAAAGACATATTCAGTAATATTTTTCTTTATACATGACCACTAAAATATCAATTTCAAAGCCTTGTACATTTTAGAGATGCATTTAGTGCATTACTAGTATCTTTGCCATGAGAAGCTATTGCGAGGAAGTTGATTATCTGTTTGGTTACTGAATTGTCTGAGAACAGTATGCGAGCACTGTTTCGGGAGAAATGACTAGCTGCCTCGTTTGGTAAAACTGTTAAAAAAATACTGCTGTCATGCAACACTGCTTTGAACTTCAAGCGAGAAGAGTTGATATCATTTTGCATAATACAGACCATCCAAAATATTGATATATACAAATAAATCATTCATATGATTTTTATTTTGACTATCAAATAGATATATTTACACGTGTCATAATCAAATTATTGAGAATTTGATAAACTAATAAAGAATATAACTGAAAGAAGGTGGTTGATTTGTAAATAGCAAGATTCAGGTGGTGTCTATGTAATTGCTACTAACTTTAATTTAATAAGTTTTTCAACAGCTTTTGTAAAATTATTAAATGGTTATATTGCGAGAAAAATAGTAAAATAAGTGTCTTCATTTCATCACATGATTTTGATAAGTACTCAAATGACAAATCACTTATACAGTCAAAATAGAAATACTCTAAAAATCTCCATAACGAAATACAAGTATATGCCATATTAACCAATGCATTTGTTATTTCTTCTCGAAGCTGTCATTTCTTCAGCACCTTCGCCGTCCTTAGTGCAAATGTTAGGCTGTTCGCTATCATCTGTTAACATCGAAGAACCTATTTGGTTTTCTGATCGTTGTGCAACTGCTTATTGTTCATTCATTTCTGCATTGCAGAAATCGATATCAAATCGTGATGGATGACGCCTAATATAATTTTGCAGCGTCATCGTTGCTATAACGATCTGCACCTGTTTAGAAAAGGGATAAGAGGACATGTCTCGCAAGATAACCCATTTTTCTTCTAAACACCAAATGTCCTCTCGATCACGCCTCTTAAGGAAGAATGCCGTTTGTTGAAGAACTCCTTCCGGGTTCGTGTCACATTACTTGTTCTTTCAAAATCCGGTATATGATACCTTGTATCCGGGACTGGTTTCATATAACCTCGTTGCAACAGATAACCGACGTTCACCAAGTAATATTTTTCTGTTTCAATTTTGAAAGTAATGTTTGATGTATCAAGATCACATAATTGAATATTGATAAAATACGCTTACCGTTTGGTGGATGCGAAAAACAGTAATGTTCATTTCTTGTTGCACTTTTAAATATCCTGCTGTCATATGCACTGCCCTCCCAACCAGGCATGACAAATGTAAAACACATGTTAAAGTCGCATACCGCCATGACATTTTGTGTTTGTATTCCACTTCGACCGATGAATACGACTTTTTCATTGTTCGAAACGCGTGCATCGACATATGTTCTATCAATTGCTCCGATACAATCCTAACAATGCGACTTTTTCATTGTTCGAAACGCGTGCATCGACATGTGTTCCATCAATTGCTCCGATAAAATCATAATAATGTTTAGTCACACAATATATGTGTTTAGTTGTATGTAGACTCAAAATTGTACAATGAATATTAGATGAATACCTTAAGAATGACATGTAACGAGGATCATTACGAATCTCTCTTAGTATTTGTGCGAATGTTGGATCCAGTGGCTTGATAACATCTTTACTTAGGCTTACTAGAGCTTTCAAATCTAATGTGAAATACCTACTAATTGTTTCTGCAGAATGCTGAAACCGTTTCATCGCTGAACGCATCGACTCGTTCTGTGAAAATATGTTGATAGTGATTGCTAATACCTCCCGATTTGTTGTCCTCAAAGACCCGTGCAGTCCATGAGAGTCAACAAGCTCCGCTAAAAGATCTTTAAACACCTCCTGACTTTTTCTAAACATATTGTGGAATCTGGTTGGATGTTCTTCTAACATTTCCACAACCCATTTTTCTTCAATGTGTGCTGATGTGTAACATCGGGGACATTCAATGTAGGTGTTGTAGTACTCGATTGCCAAGTTTATTCTTTGCGTTTCTCCTCCTACGACGACGTTCCTCTGGATCCATACTAGAGCTTACTGTGTATTTAACAAAAAAAAATCAAATCACAAAGCAATTCATATGCATAATTGAAACACTTTTCAGAACAATATGAAAAAGACGAAATAAAATTGCGTTATGATCAGAATATATCATTTAAAGAAACATACATCCAACCATACATTCAGTACAAATAAGCAGTTGTCCAAATGTGGAAATTAAAATACAAATTGGACCCAAGTGGTCCAAAGTCACATGTTTCTCCTGTAATAAAAATGTCGTAGGTACTTCACCCTACGTTTTTTAGATATTGCCATGAAGAAATCCCTGTGTACCGAATCCTGTAGCAGCTCAACTGCGAAGTAGTACAGATCATCATCATCTGCTATGTCTTCATCCTCCTCCAAAATTGAAACCACCTCGTTCACTGAGGATTTCTGCACTTTATGCGGTGCATCATTTGAAGATTCGACCAAGTAAGAGAGTTGAGCCCTGTATGAGGCAGCTCCACTCTTCTTCCTACCTTCAAAGCGAGGGCGCTTTGATCGATTCGTTGACTGAAGCTCAGTATGTCCAGGGCTAGGCAGTACAGGAGAATCCTCAGATAGACTGACGACCACATTCTCCCGGGTCTCACCAAATCCAACCTCGCTGGGTGCACATGCATACTTGCCAGTTGCTACGATATCCTGAAACATCCGATCCATTTTCTCCTCAAGTTTGGGTTCAATCCACTCAGTTTAAATTTCGTAGCAGCAGGAATAACATGAGACAAAATTGAATCATTTAAAATTAAGCAAAAATTGTATAAACATTTGAAATTGTAAGAAATGAATGTATATACTAACCGCAAGTCGTTGTGCCCACCACTCCTCAGATGCATCTATGGTGCGCTTAACCGGATTCTAACCGAGACCTGTACACCCACGTTTTAAATCTTTTCAAGTCTTTCAATCCGTTTTGAGCTGATCCCATTTATTTTTCAGCTGCGTCTTATCATACGTCATCCCAGTTGCTTCTTTGAAATGCTTAACAATGTTTTCCCAACCTTCTTTATTGAAAAATGTGGACGGTCTATTTCCCAACTCTATATCTTTTATGCATAGATCGCAAAAAAGATATTTTATGTTCTTTTCCCATGTTCATTGGTGGACCAATTTCCTTCCCCTTACTGACCATGTTATACTAAGCTAAGGAACATATAGAAATGAAATACATTCAAATTTTAAAAAAACTAACATTTGAAACAGATTATAAACTTTCATCACATCCAATTGAAACATAAAATTAACAAAAATTTGCTAAAATATAAATGAAGACAGATTATTTAACGTGGTTCGGTCAATATGACCTACATCCACGGAAAAAAAAAGATGAAAATTTTATTAGAGGATTAAAGAGGTAGGTACAAGACTTTCATTCATACATGATTTTCTTCAACATAGCACAAAGTCCTCTATGTACATATTTTGTGAGGACTTGCATAATTTCATTGAAAATATTTACATATAGAACACCACTATAAGGGCAAACCGAGAGCCATAGCAGGGAACCCGAGCCCACTATAAGGGCCGAACTGAGAGCCATAGCAGGAAGCCAAATCAGTTCATGCATTTCCCTTTTAACACTTTGCTATGTTTAGGTAAGCAATTTGCTAACATATTAATTCATGCATTTCACTAACAAGTTTCACTGCAATAAACAAGACTTCACCAGTATGCACAATTAAAGTAAGCATAACAAACAAGTTTCACTGCAATAAACAAGACTTCACCAAACAAGCAAAGTAAAGAAAGAGAGGTAGGAAAAATTCTTACAAATATTCCACTCGATTCTTGACATATTCGCCCAAATCTTAAATCTATAACACCCGACTTCTCAAATTTTACAAATAAACCACCCAAACCTTTCCAGATTTTGCAAATAAAACCTCCCAGTACTTTCCAGATTTTACAGAGAGACCATGCAAAGCTCTCAGGTTTTGCAAATAAACCCCCCAAATCTCTCCAGATTTTGCAAAGATAATTAGACTAGCTGTACATGAAATGATAGTCACATCATGCATAGCACAAAAAACCTCACAAGAACCCGAACGCAAAACACCTTCTCCAAACTTGTAAGAGAAAACCTTCTCCAAAACATAAATTTCTATAAATATAACTTAAATTTAACCAAAATTATAAATATAACTTAAATTTACAATAAGACTGCATAAAATTCCAAGAAAAAATATTTTCCAAACTTCCAAGTTGTTTAAAGACCCATACAAATTCAAGTTGTTTAAAGACACACTCGAGACTTCCAAGCCGACCTCCAACCGTTTAAAGCTAGCAGAAGAAGCAAAGCTGCAGTGGTTACCATCCAGGAAGGAGGGCTCCAATCAAATCCAAAAATGCACAAAAAAAGTTGCAGACATGTGTAAAGCATAGGGAAAGCTCCCAAAGTTTCTATAAACCAAATACAATATATATAAAGCAAAGGGAAAGCTCCCAATCAACGGGAGGAGCCAACCACCAATTCTCCATCAGGAAAATAGAAGTAGCAGTTGCCGCCAGACACAGGGGCCATCCAAGCTACTCTATTGCCGTAGGATGTGATGGTGATAAAGCATGATAACCACTAATAGCATAGGCAACAAAAATGAAATCCAACTTTCTGATATGAAGCTCAATAGCTAGGAACTGAAGTTTCAGCAACAAAGCTAAAGAAGAAGCCAACTGACCCAAAACAACAAGCTAAAAGAAAAACCAAATAATCATTTTAAACATCATTTAAAACAGCTGAAATATACCTAATTTGAAACATACAAAACATTTCACAATGCCCAATAATACCAAACAACAAGCTAAAAGACAAGCTATCCTTCTTCATGACCACCAAAGAAGAATAGCCAAATAATCATTTAAAACATCACTTTTCCAAATCAACATTACATGTAGTAAGGAAAATGGGTCCAAAAATTTCTCCCAAGCCACCAAAACAAAAGCTCAAACATAGCATTCCATTTTTTTTTTCAAGTACGAAGCCCAAATGTGCCATCTAAAGCAAAAGCCATCTCAAACAAGTTAACGATTATTCAATTATAAGAACCTATGCAAAGCATGCCATGAAACTCCTTTTTTTCATTAATGCATAGAAATCAGAATGGAAGATATCTCAAAATAAAAATAGGCATGACTTCCATTGCTTTGGTGAAAATAGTAAGATGCATGCAGTGTTCCTACTTCCATTGATTTGGTGAAAACTCAGATGGAACATGGCTCATATATCACAAAATAAAATACCTATTTTTGAGCCACTTCAATTTATTTCTTAACTATATTGAAAATGTAAGAAGCTCAATAGCTAGGAAATGCATTCCATTTCCATCTGAACAAGCATATAGCCAATGTAAGAAGCAAAAGCTCAATGTAAGAAGCATATAGCTAGGAAGAACAACCCCAAATCTAGATACTCAGAACAAAGCCAACCATTCATAATGTAAAACCGTAACATATGTGTTAATCCACAGAAGGAAGCAACTAGCAGAAACGGGAATGAGAGGTGAACGAAGCCCGTAAATAACCATGGAGGGAAGAAGAAAATGCCCTAAGATCCCCAAGTAGTAAGAAAATGTCTCAGGTTTTACCTGAGATCTGCCGATTCGCGTGGCTAGGGAAGAAGAAAATGCCTTAGATACTTGAGATAAGCAGCGGGGTCAGGGTTAGGGCAGAGAAGGAAGAGGGATATTTCCGCGGGGTAAGGATGAGATAATCCCGTGGGCGAAAGCGAGACCGTGGGGATATTGCCGCGGCCCGCTTTCCCTCCGCTTTCAAGGGGCTTTCACCGCGCCGCTGCAACCAAACAACGAGACTTCGGACGAAGCCGCTGCGACGCCCCGCGCCGCGGAAGAAATGAGTAGGTACCCTGGATGAATTGTATTACCTAAATAATGGGCCCATTTTAGTGTCACCTGGATGAATTGTATTACCTAAATAATGAGCTTCATGTAAAATTTCGTCTCAAATCAAAATGAGTAGGTACCCATAATTGCAGCTTCTTTCTGATAATGACATTTTCATCGACTATCACATCCGATCTCTTTCCTATGAAGTTGTTTCAGAAGTTTCAAATATTCACTATTAACTTTCCGAGCTGCCTTAATTTTATCCATTTGCCACGACCCGACCCGAGGTTTGGAGTTAACCAAGGCGAAAACATACGGACGGTGAAAATCAATTATCTATTATTCTAATTATATCACTAGAAATTTAATATTCAAATAATATATGAAAGAGCCGTTGAAATAAACAATTAAAATTAACAAGTAAAAATTATACTTTTTTATTGTTATTCTCATCTCTGTATGCATTTGCTCTTCTATTCCTCTTATTCAAATATTTAAAACCTAAAAATAATATGAAAACGACATAATGAGTTATCTAAAGATAATCCATGAGTAATTGTACTTTTAAACTGCAGTAATTCAATGAGAAGAATTCAATATGCATGCGAGTCTATAAGAAATCTTATAATATGTTGACCTTTCATATTTTATAAGGAATCTAATATATATACTTATAAGCAATCTGATATATGTTAATGCATGCATCAATGATCTTTTCTAAATAAACACATTCAATTTTCTATGAACATTTACTTTAACTTTATTTTTACTTTATACTTTACATACACATCTGTCTCTGTGACGATTACTGTCAACAAAGCTAACACACTTTTGACCGATATTGCTTCATCAGCTCTTGACGACACAATGGTTAGCGATCTATACATCGCACTTGTGTAGGGTGGAAAAACTCTTAGCTGTCCCTGACTAATATTATTCCGTCAGCACAACGGTTAGTAATGTAAACATTATAATTGTCTGGGGAGGTAAGCTCTGGTCTACTCGTCCCTGACCGGTATTATCTTATCGGCACATCGGTTAGTGATCTATCACAATTGTTTGGAGTAGTAGAAAACTTTACGCGTGCGGATATACTAGCGTCCCCTGCCTGTACTATTAGGGGGTGAAATTCTCCTTTTAGCACGCACAATCAAGCATTCACGTATAAGCTATTTTATTCTTCATACATATATCATTCTGAGACATTTTTATGTATTTATTAATATGCATATTTATTATGCTGTACAACTATTCGTTAAATATATCTTTCATATCATTCATATATCTATCTCATACATATCTCTTATTTATATCCATCTCATGCATATCATTTACTTATATCATCTCATGTCTATCACTTACTTATATCATTCATGTCTATTTTACATGTCTATTTTACGAATAATTTCTATCTAAATATCATTCATCTCAAGCAAATCTTTCATGCATGAATATTATTTTCTATTATGCTTATCATGCACATCTGTCCTATCAATATGAATGATCTGATTAAACTAGAGCATACATGATGTTAAACATACAACCTGAAATAAAAAAATTACTGAAATTTAGAAATGCAATTATTCACCTCAGTCGCCATGCTAAACTCAAACTTCTACAGTTAGCTCGAGGTTGCAATGACTTTTATGTTGAGATTAATGACCTATTAGACATAATATTAAAATTTATGACTCAATTAATATTCTAACTTAGGATTAATTTATCTGAGAGTTACAGGGTCGCTTTATAGTGAATGTCCACAATCGCTTTGAGCTTACCGCTCTGGTTAACAAACTATAATCCGCAATTAACTTCAAATTTAAATATATTTTGACTAAAACAATTAATTTAACTAAAAATATAAATGATTTGCTAAACAATACCTTAAACAACCTTCTCGGCAACCAACTCTTCTCTAAAGATGCCAAATCTTCTTCTCACTTTTTATCTTTTCAAACTCTTTTCTTCACTGAATTCGTGTTAGAATACCTTATGGAGGTCTTAATCCACATCGACACTTAACGCAGAACTGTATATTGCTACTTCCAGCCTGACTAACAGCTCCACCAGTGTAGGACTTCATGTTCTTCCCAGTAGACTTCTTCTGAATGAGATGTTATTTTCACTTCATCCAAACTCTTCCTCTTTTGCAACTTTTCACGCTTCTGAGTCTGCTTGAAATCAATCTCCACCCGTCTCAATCCCAAGTGGCACTAATGGCTGTCTGATTGAATCTTTCAGTCCAGAAAGAAATCCGACATTTCTCTTCTAAATTTAGAATAAGTTGGGGTGCATATCTCGATAACATAGTGAACCTCGCTTCATGTTGCATAACTGATTGATCTCCTTCCACTAACCTAATAAATTTATCTTGCATCTGTCCTCTAGTTGATAGTGATACAAACCAATCTCAGAAAGTTTTCACACACTCGCCCCACTGCATCAAATGGTTGGTTTTACCTCAAAACTTCTCATGCATCTGTTTTTGCCACTGTCTCTCAACTTCTCCCTCAAAAACAAAAGTGGCAAGGGTAACTCGTCTCTCCGGTGGACATGATATCCCATCTATGATTTTCTCCACTCTCAATAGCCAATTTTCTGCTTTCTCTAGCCCTCCTGCTCCAGAAAACAAAGGTGGTCTCATATCTTGAAAAAGTTAAGTATTTTTCTATTGATGCTCCTCCACTAGTACAGACTTGAGATTGAGAATTCTTAATCAACTAAGTCACAACATTTATCATATCAGAGAAAGAACGAGCATTGACTGTGATATTCTGATCTACAAGAGATTCTATATTCTCATCTCTAACCTCTCTCTCTGTATCATCCATAATTCTGGAATAACAATCATATAATTTAATTCGACTCAATTAAAGTTTTTAATTTAGATTATTTATCACTTATAACTTAATCTAATTATTCTATTGACTCTTTCATTAAGATTCATGTTATTTAATCTAAATTTCTGCTCTGATATCACTTTTATCACGACCAGACTCGGGGTTTGGAGTTAACAAATACGAGAACAGACGGTCGCACTGTGAAAATCAATTCTTTGTTATTCTAATTCTATTACTAATAATTTAATATTCAAATAATAACCTGAATGAGCCAATAAAGAAATCAATTAAAATTAAAAGTAAAAAGTATACCTTTCTTGTTGTTGTTCTCGTCCTCTGAATAAATTTGCTCTTCTATTCATCTTAATCAAATGTTTAAAACCTTATATGAAAATAACATAATGAGTTATATAAAAATAAACTAGAAGTAATCGCACTCTTAAACTGCTGTAATCCAATGAAAAGAATATGCTTGCGACTCTATAAGAAATCTTATATTATGCGGGTCTTTCATATTTTATAAGCAATCTAATATACATAATTATAAGCAATCTGATATTTGCTAATGTATGCATCAATGATTTTTTTTCTAAAAGAACATAATCTTCTATAAGCATTTATAACATTACTTTTACATTATACTTTACATACACATGTGTTTCAATGACGATCATCGTCAATAAATCTAACACACCCTTGACTGATATTGCCCGATCGGCGTCGATATAGTAGTTAGCGATCTACACATCACAATTATCTAGGATGGAAATGTCATTACCTGCCCTTGAATTATATCATCTCGTCGGCACAGAGTTTACTAATGTAAACATTTCAATTGTATATCTAGGTAAACTTGGTCTAGTTGCGCTTGACCGATATTATCCAGTCAGCTCAACAGTTAGTGATTTAACCATCATAATTGTCTAGGTGATAGAAAAACTCTACGAGCGGGGGTACACTGACGAGCCTTATTTGTACCCTTAGGGGGTGAAACCATTCTCTGCACATGCACATGCAAGCACATAAATTTATTCATTCTTCGTAAATACATTATTCTGAGACATCTTTTTGTATTTACTAACATACATATTTATTCTTCTGTACAACTATTCATCATACATCCTTCATATCATTCATATATCTATCTCATGTATATCTCTTACTTATATCTATCTCATGTATATCCCTTACTTATATCTATCTCATGCATATCTCTAACATATATCTATCTCATGCATATCTCTTACTTATATCTATCTCATTTTTCTTATATGCATATCTTACATGTCTATCTTACATATAATGTCTATCTAAATATCATTCATCTTATGCAAATCTTGCATGCATGCACATCGTTTCCTATTATGCTTATCATGCATATCTGTTCTATCAATATGAATGATCTAATTAAATTAGGACATATATGAAGTCAAATATACAATCTGAAATAAAAAAGATTACTGAAATTTAGAAATGCAATTACTCAACTTAATTGCTACGCTATACTCTTAATCTTCTACAGTTAGTTGGAGGTTGCAGTGACTTTTACGTTGAGATTAATGACCTATAAGACATAATATTAAAATTTAAGACTCAATTAATTTCTTTTAATCAAATTAATCTTCCTAACTTTGGATTAATTTATCTGAAAGCTACAGGGTTACTTTACAGTAAATGTCTACACTCCCCCATCGAGCTTACCGTCTTGGTTAACAACCTAGAATCCACAATTAACTTCAAAGTTAAATATATTTTGGCTAAAAAAAGATTAATTTAACCAAAAATATAAATAATTTGCTAAAATATACCTTAAGCAATGTACTCGTCAACCAGTTCTTCTCCAAATCAGCCAAATCTTCTTCTCCCTTCTTATCTTCTCAAACTCCTCTTTTCTTCGCTGAATTCGTTTCATAATATTATATAGAGCTCACAAACCACATTCGACACTTTCAGCACAAGATCGACACCTTCGACAACTATCAGAAAGGAATAATACAAAAACAAGGCAATACTCAAAATGAAAACAATAGAAAGAAAATGAAACACTCAAATAATATGAAATAGGATTCCACGCTCACCAAAAATATCCCAGAGCCATAAAATGCAGATTACGACGTTCTGCGGACTGCTCAGTTGCCGATCGAGACTCTGTTAGAGTGCAAAGTCACACAGAAATGGGAGATGGGGAAGACGTGCAATGCTCAGGTGGCCACTTATCGCCTCTGCTCTCGTATGCGTGCTAAGCTACTATCGCAGCTCCTCATAGGAGCTTTTGCCAAGCTCGATCGAACAGGGAGGGAGGGTGAACAAGTGAAACCGAGAGGGGGAGAGGGAATTCAGGAGCAAGGAAAGAAATTTGGAGAGCTTTACCCTATTTGACACTCTGATAATTTGATGGGGAACAGTAATGCGAGATTAGGGAGGCTTAATTAATGTTTAATTATGTTTAATTTGTTTAATTAAACTTATAACTTCGTATTTTTATTTCTCTCAATCTATTCATAATTAACTTATGATATTTTATATGGAACTAATCGATTTTTTGTGTAGAGTCTTTTAAAATTGTTTTGACTGAAATCTGAGAGGTGCAAAAATTGCGGTGCAATTTTAGTCGCAAAAAATTTTCTCATTTTTCTAAAAAATTGGTTATTATACCATTAGCGTTGGTTGTACGATCAATCGATGTAAATATGCCATATCATCTAATCTTTTGACCTCCAACTGCATATTATAAATTTCTTTAATCAATTAGAGCTCCTAAGTAATAATCCAGTATGCAATACCCGCGGATTTTCTGTTCAAAGCTTGACATTGAGATACATAGTCAACAATATCTTTATTTATATCTAGCCACCAGAATATCAATTTCAAAGCCTTGTTCATTTTCGTGCCGCCTGGATGAATTGTATAATTTGAATATTGAGTTTCATGTAAGATTTCTCATCTCATGTTAGAATGATCAGGTACCCATAACTGCAATTTATTTATGATGATACCATTTTCATTAACAGTCATATTAAACCTCTTTTCTAATTTAACTTGTTTCAGAAGTTTCGAATATTCACTATTAACTTTCTGAGCTGACTTAACCATTAGCGTTGATTGTACGATCAATAGATGTAAATGTCATATCACTTAGTCTTTTGACAGCTGAAAAGCGTTAATTTGCTTAATCAATTACAACTCAAAAGTTATAAGCTAACTTTTAATTCTTGTGGATTTATAACTCAAATCATCGACAACTATATTTGCTCGGCTAGGATTCTACTATATTTCTAAATCATAGTATTTGATCAGCTCTATTCATATTCTCTACCTCAAGTTCAGTTCTTTCTGTGTTAAAATATACTTCAAACTCTAATGATCGGCAAAGAGTTCACATTTAACGTCATACAAATAATGTCGTCAAATCTTGTGAGCAAACACCACAACAACTAACTCCAGATCATACGTCAGTACTTCCTCTCACGTGGCTTCATCTATCTGGATGCATAAGCTATTGCTTTTTTATTTTGCATTAAAGCACAACCCAAGTCTCACAATGATCTGTCGTAAATCTGGAACACTTATGTATCTGATGGTATAGTTAGCACTGGAGTTGTCAAATATTTCTTTAATTATTGAAAACTAAGCTCACATTTTGCAATCCACTCAAATTAGATATCTTTCCTCATTGGCTTGGACAACAACATAACTTTAGATGAAAATCCTTTTAACAATTCTTCTGTAATATCTGACCAAACCAATAAAATTGCTTATTACCTCTATAACATTATTTGGGGTAAGCCAATCCATAACTCCTTTCATCTTCTGAGGATCAACTAAAGATTTCTTGGCCATTGATAATATGCCCCAATAATGCAATAGTCCGTAGCCAAAATTCATATTTTGACAAGTTTCCATATAACTGATTTTACGTTAACATCTCAAATATTATCCTAAATGCTTGAATGATCATCATCAATTCTTGAATATGTCAGAATATCATCAATAAAAATAATGACAAATTAATGCACATAAGGCTTGAAGATTCAATTTAGAACAATAACTTTAATTAAGCCAAAAGACATAATAAAAATTTCTAATGATTATATTTGGTCCTAAATACTGTCTTAGTTATATCTGTCTCTTTGAGTCTGAACTGATGATATCCTGATCTCAGATTAATCTGGGAAACTACGATAACACCTTCTAACTGATCAAATAAATAACCGACCATGGGCAATAAATATTTGTTCTTCGTTGTCACATTTTTCAACTTTCTATAATCCATCATAATTGCATAAATCCGTCTTTCTTCTTGACAAGTAATACAGGAGCACTCCAAAGTGAAATTCGTGGATTGATAAACCCCTTATCTATCAATTCATACAACTTTCATTTCAATTCTTGCAATTTTTTTGGAGCCATCCTGTATGGAGTCTTGAAAAATGAAGACGTGCCTGACTACACATCAATGCCAAACTCAACTTGTTTTGATAATAGCCCTAACAATTTTTCATAAAACACTTCAGAAAATTGTGCAACAACTGGGATGATTTTCAATTCCTGCACATTTTTATTCAGCAGTTCTAATTTAATTAAGATCACAAGATAACCACTCCACAAATAATTTTAAACTTTTACAACACTAATGAGGGAAGATTTGCCTTTCGATCACATAAAGATACAATGGCTTATCACCATGCATATTGATTTTCACTCACATTTTCCAGCATTCAATTGTAGCAAATGCTTCACTAACCAATCCATCCCCATTATGACATCGAAAATCTGAATCGGTAATGATAATCAGTTTTGCTTGCAACTTCTTATCATGAAGGTTAACATGCACGATATATTTTCTGTTTGCTTAAATTTCACTTTCTGAAGACATAATAACACACAAGTTAGGAGTAAATAGCATAATATATAAACTTGCAATAAACTCATTAGAAATGAAAGAATGTGATGCACCTGAATCAAATAGAATAGTGTCAGGCTGATCTTGAATCAGAAGTGTACTTGTAATCAATTCTTCGGATTTTTTGGCTTCTTGAGGGATAATTACAAAAACTCGGATATTTATTGGTTGCTTAGTTTTGCACTCCGAAGTTTCATTCTTTGCTTGCATTGAAGGTTTTCCCAGAAGTTAGGTTCTACTTGATTGACTACCTTCCAAAAATTTCATGTGATATCCCTGTCCTTGAATTGTTAATGGTGTGTTATCTCATTTTTTTCCTACGAGCAGTTCATTTGAAGACGACCTGGCTATCCTCATTTATAGCATTTAATGAAACCCATCACACTGCCCAAAATGTCTTATTCGACATTTCTCATAAATTGGTTACTCTGACTGAGGCTGCTTTTGTTTACCTTTTGATTTAATTTATTGCTTTGGAATTCGTCTTCTTTGCTAACTTCTTTTTTTGCTTTTCTGAGGTTGTCATCGCTGACCCAGAAAGTCCAGCTCGTTTTTCAGTTTATTTGGCTAGCACAAATAAATCATTCATTTTAAGTGGCGTCAAAGACAACATCAACTGATATCTCTGAGGCTTCGTAGAAATCAGTGGCATTTTTTTTCCTTGGTACTAACATAGTGAGGTGCATATCTAGAAATAAAAGTAATTCTACTTCATATTGCATGATTGATCTGGATCCCTGTGTCAGATTGAAAAGTTTATCTTTCTAAATTCCCCTTGTAGCATGAAAGTCGCTAACACCACCCTTTCTTTTTTCCATACAAATCATGCCATCCAAAATCTTTCCGATCTTCAATAGCCAATCTTCATCACTTGTAAGGTCCCTAACATTTTTTGATTCATGTTGTTTGAATGTATGAAAGATCATCGAGTGCCGATTAACTTCTGCCCCAACTTCAAATTTTGGCTAGTAGATGATTTTTGAATAGCCATTTTGTCAATCACTTGCGTTATCTGTTGCACAATACCCTATAATTCTATTGCTCTGGTGTTCTCATTTATCGTGTTCAGATTGCCATTTTTGTTCAATACATTTTCAGCTCGTACTTCTTGCTCTGCAATTGGCCTAGGAGATTGACCCTCACCACTTTTTGATTCTTTTTCAGATATATTCATTTGTATTAGCACAATTTATTATTCAAATGCAGTTTATCATATAATAGTTATATCATGTATGTACGATATCTTAAGTTGTACCGGTTATCTACCTTAAATCCATCAATATATAGCTCTGTACAAATCAATTTGTATTTGTTCTAATTTTTATTTATTTATAAATCCAACACGCTTCCATCATTCTTTTCATCCAATAATCATGCTCTGATATTATTTTTTTCACACCCCAACTGACCCCTCTCTTAAGGGTCGGTTAAGGTGCGACAGAGGTGGACGATTTGTTAGACTAATTTCTTACTAGCACTCATTCTAACTTGCTGAATCAAACATACTTGATATATTTCATTTCATAGTTCATTCACATGCATATACTTGGAAGCGTGGATATCATATCATTAAAACATATATATCCGTACAAAGCTGCTAATTCTAATGTATATCATATATGTACCCAAAAGACCGTACAACAACTACAACAACATAGCCTTAATCCCACTAAGTGGGGTCGACTACATGAATCCTTTTTCTCCATTGTAGCCTATATAGCGTCAAATTTTCATTTTAGATCATTTTTAAGCTGAAGTCTTCCTAGGTCTACCTCTGCCTTTCTTAACATAAGTTGAATCTAAAACATCTACTCTCCTAATCAGATCATCAGGTGGTCGACGCTTAATGTGACCAAACCATCTAAAGCAACTCTTTCTAATTTTGTCCATCACCGGTGCAACACCAACCTTATTACTGATATATTCATTTCGCATTTTGTCTCTAAGTGTAAAGCCACTCATCCACCTAATCATTCTCATCTCGACAACACTTAACTTAACATTATGCTTCTATTTTAAAGGCCAACATTCAACACCATAGAGCATTGCAGGTCTCACCACCATCTTATAAAATTTTCCTTTTAGTCTAAGCGATACTTTTCTATCACACAATAGACCAGACACATTCCTCCTCTTCAACCAACCAACCTGAATTCTACTATTAACATCTCCATCTATATCACCATCACTTTTAACAATGGACCCGATATATCTAAATCGTTCACACCTATTAATAATTTGATCACCAAAGTTACACTTCTATCATTAGAGCTACTATTACTAAAATTACATTCCATGTATTCAGTTTTAGATCTACTCAAACGAAGACCTTTAGACTCCAATGTAGGCCTCCATAATTCAAGTTTTTTCTGGGCATTTTCTCGTCTTATCCACGAGGAGGATATCATCAGCAAAAAGCATACACCAAGGTACATCCTCTTGTAAATGCCAGTAAGACCATCCATAAATATAGCAAAAAGATATGAGCTTAAAGCCGATCCCTGATGTAAACAAATAGAAGTAGTAAAATATTTGATCAATCCTCCTTCAGTTCGAACACATGTAACAGCTCTAGGATACATATCTTTAATGACTTGAATATAAGTCATATCAACACCTTTCTTCTCAAGGACTCTCCAAAGAACATCTCTAGGAACTTTATCATAAGCTTTTTCTAAATCAATAAAAATAAAATGTAGATCCTCTTTATTATCTCTGTACCTCTCCATCAAACCCCTCAATAAATGCATAGCTTCCATAGTAGACCTGCCCAGCATAAATCCAAATTGATTATGAGAAACCTTGGTAATACGTATTAACCTATGTACAATTACCCTCTCCCATAATTGTAAAGTATGACACATCAATTTAATTCTTCTATAATTTGCACACTCTTGTGCATCCCCTTTATTTTTAAAAATGGGAACCAAAATACTCTTCCTCCACTCCTCAATAATCTTTTTAGTTTTTAAAATAATATTAAAAATTTTAGTAAGCCAAGGAACCCCCATATCACGTAAACATTTCCACACGTCAATTGGGATATCATATGGTCCTACAGACTTCCACCCTTGGTTTTCTTTAAAGCTTCATTAACTTCTTTTCTACAATTGCGACGATAAAAATGAAATGTTTAATTATTATTTATGATATTAAGATTACTAAGGTCAATTT
This sequence comes from Papilionanthe hookeriana x Papilionanthe teres, assembly GCA_022702705.1. NCBI lineage: Eukaryota > Viridiplantae > Streptophyta > Magnoliopsida > Asparagales > Orchidaceae > Papilionanthe > Papilionanthe hookeriana x Papilionanthe teres. The sequence goes on from CM040425.1 coordinate 101,282,438, forward strand.
TATTTTAGAATCATCATTAAAAAGTTTATCAAGATAACTCACCCACCTATGTTGAATATCTTTTTCTAAGAAAAATACTTTTTAATTTTCAACTTTAATGTTTTTTTCTCTTTGTTTGACTAGTTTATACATATATTTTTCACCCTCCTTAGTTTCAAACACGTTTTAAAGATCACTAAAAGCAGAATTTTTAGCGTTACAGATTATTCTTTTAGACTCCCTATAGGCCGTTTTATATTTTTCGCAGTTCTCTATGCTTTTATAATTAAACTAATTTTTATAACATAACTTCTTATATTTTATGTTTTCTTGAACCTTATTATTCCACCAACTATTTTTATTTATAGAAACTTTTTCTTTTAATTCTCCAAGTACTTCTTTTGTCACTTGTTTAATAGTATTAGTTACTTTTTCCCACATAACATTCTTCTCATGAACATCCCAAATGTTTAAATCTTGAATTTTACTCATAAAAATAAGTACTCCCAACTAAATCTACGATGTTGAATCTTAGTATTCTTTATTTTACAACTCTTTATCTTAAAATCTAGAACTAATAATCGATGTTGGGTACTTAATTACTCACTTGGAATGATCTTACAATCCTTAAAATCTTGACGATCTTTTCTTCTCGTAAGAAAATAATCAATGTGTTTTATTATATCTATTCTTATAAGTAATAAGATGCTCATCTCTTTTCTTGAATAAAATATTAGTAATAATCGGATCATACGCTAAAACAAAATCTAAAATAACTCTACATTCTTCATTAATCAGATCATACCCAAAAGATCGTACAAACCTTCAAAATTATAATTTAAAGGCTCTACAAGTCACACCTGACTACTCGCCTTGTTGCTCTTTATCCTTTTTTGAAAGTCAACAATGAGCTCAGTGAAATAATCAAACCACAATAAAATTTTATACATAAAAGATAAACAATATGCATGCTCGTATGTAATTGTACATGTCCACGCACAAGTCACAAAATACTAGAATCGTATAAAACATGGAAGATGAGAGTAGATAATAAAAGAAATCATGCTTGTTGTATATAACATGTAGATTATTCATTCATATATAGTTATAAGCATGTTCATAATAATCATCAATTTAATCATAACAATGTCACTTGTAATCTTATAGGCATCAACTATTTCCCTGTCATGTAATATCGTTGGATCGTCACCCAGCTTGAAGGCTACATTAACTATAGATAAATGTTGATCCCCCAGCATGTTAATTATCAACAACCCCCATGATACCAACGGTGCCATATTTTTCTTCGCCACCCGTTTCCAATGGTTTTCAGAGTTTCGTCACTGTTTGAATATCAAGAGTCAGAAATCCTATCATTCCCTATCATTCATACTTGCAAGTATTTTTGTAATAACATACCTATAACATCATTTATGATATTTCTTAAAACACAATTTCTATAGCAACATTTATCGGACCTTTCATATATCATGTACATGAATCATACCAAATGAATACCTACGAACAATGATTTCATAAACATATTCATCTATTCCATAGCATACTAAAATCACATGTATCGCAAGGGGCAACCAGTTTGCATTCATACAACCAGTGCATGTATTCATCTACAATATGCAGGAAATTTTAAATGCAATAGTGTCAATTATGATATATATATAAAACTCACAAGATTTATTCTTCTTAAGTTACCACAAGATTATTTCACCAAAATTGACTGAGCAATTTTACGATGAATCTCCCTGAACTCGCCTTGAGCTTGCGTATAGTGTAGATAACTTGGAATTCATAAACATCTTTGGATTTCATAAAATCGTAGCTCATTTCGTGATTTAACCATAAACATCATTTTATTCAATAGTACTTACCACAAACGAGCTTCTCTACATTACTAACCCTTCTCCTAGACTGCCTATTATTTTATCCTCTTTCTCCTATCACGTTAATCTTCCCTTCACCGATTTCATGCTAAAGCCTTACGGAAACCCACAAATCAATTTTGTCGCTTCCGATATAAGTGTCTCTCCGTATAGTTATCGGAAATGAAAAAGTGCACATATTCGTGGCACACCTCAAAATAGAAATGCAGTGAAGGAAAGGAATGCCACAATTAGCATGAAAGATGGTTTCTTACTCACCAAATTTATCACAGAACCCTGAAATGCTGTCTACGACAATATGCGTGTCGCACTTCCCGCTCTATTAGCATCTGTGCTACACTGTTGAGCGTAGGAGCTCGCGTGAAGGAGAATTAAGAGAGGGGAAGAGGAGGAATTCCTAGCCGTTCGACCTAACCAAGCCATTGGCACACCGAGAAAAATGCGGCGAGGTCGGCTGACTATTGTAGATATGCTGGATTAGGAGATTAAATAAGGTTTAATCAAGTTAATCAAACTTTTAATTTCTTATGTTTATATCTGCTCATCCATTTAAAATTCATGCATATTGTTGTATGTTGGATTGATCGATTTGATGTGTAGAATTTTATAAATTGATTCGATTGAAATAAGAGAGATTTGAAAATTGAGGCACATTTTAAAACTAAACTTTTTACCAGATTTCTAAAATTTTGAATGTTATCGCTCTCCACTCCTTATAAAAATTGTCATTGAAATTTCTGATTTTACTTGAATAATAGGGATATTTTGATGATATTTTTTCTTTTTTTTTCATGTGACTTCTTTTTTAGGCCAGTGCTTCCATTTTTATATTGACAAAATGAATTTGTCTGTTGTTCAACTTCTTAATATCAGTTTCTAAAACTTTTTCTAGCTCTTCAATATAATGTAAATTTTTCAGCATGTTAATATTTTTCATGTGAAATTCTTTGGTCTGTTTTTGAAACCCCTTTTCTCAGTATTGAGATGTGAAACACATCATGAATGTCTGACATATCAGCAAGTAAAACTAGTATGTAAGCAACTGGACAAATGTTTTCTATAATTTCAAAACGAACGATGTACTTGGCACTCAACTTGCTTCTCTAATCAAACCTATTTGTACATTTTATTAGTCCAACTTTTAAAAATACAAAATCACCGGTTTCAAATTCTACTGCTTTGTGCTTTAGGCCATAATATTTTTGCTTTTGATATTGAGTATATATTAATTTGTCTTTGATTAACCTAATTTTTTCTATGGCTTCTTCAACTAACTTAACACTTAACATTTGACGTTCACCTACTTCAACCAACTTAATGGAGTTCTGCATTTCCTTTCATACATTGCTTCATAAGGAGCCATTTTAATATTGGATTGATAACTATTAGGTGAACTTGATCATCGGAATGTAATCTTCTCAACCACTTCTAAAATCAAGAACACAAAGCCTCAATTAGTCTTGCGGTACCTAAATTGCCTTTTCTGATTGTCCATTGGTTTGTGGATGAAATGTTGTACTAAAGTACAAATGGGTACCCAAATGTTGTTGAATGTCTTTTCACAAACCTGGATGTAAATCTTCTATCTCTGTCAGAAATGATGACTTTTGAAACTCTGTGCAATATGATAATTTCTTTATGTACAAAATGACCAATTTTTTCACTGAATCTGTTTGCTTGATTGACAAGTAGTGAGTGATTTTGTTAAGCTGTCAATAATGACCCAAATACTGTTGTGACCCTGCCAGTATTGGAGAAATCACATAACGAAATTCATAGCGATTTCTTTAGATTTTTATTCACGTATAAACTATGATTGCAACAATCCGCTGAGTCTCTATGCTTAGCCTTTACATTCTAAGAAGCTTTACATTGAGATACATATTCAACAATATCTTTCTTCATACCTGACCATTAGAATAACAATTTCAAATCCATCTATATTTTAGTGATGTCTGAATGAATTAAATAACCTGAATAATGAGCTTATTTTGTCTCAAATCATAATCATAAGATACAGCTTATTTCTGATAACACCATTTTGATCAACTGTCATATTCATCATCTTTTTTGATTGAAGTTGTTTTAGAAGGTTCAAATATTTACTATTAACTTTCTGAGCTACATTAATTATATCCATTTGTGTTATTTGTACGTTCAATGGAGGAAAATTTATCATATCCCAGTCTTCTGACCTCCAATTGTAAGACATTAATTTTTTTAATCAATTCTAGTTCTCGAGTAATAATCCAGCTTACAGTACATGTGGATTTTCTGCTTAAAGCATCAATAACTACATTTTTTTTGCTAGAACAAATTATATATCCAAATCACATTGTTTGAGCAGCTCTAACTATCTTCTCTGGCTTAAAATCAGCTATTTTTGTTTAAAAATGTACTTTAAACTTTGATTATCGGTGAATACTTTGCATTTCACGCCATGCAAATAATGTCATCAAATCTTGAGAGCAAACAGTGCAACAACTAACTCAAAATGCGTCGGATAATTCCTCTCATGCGGCTTCATCTGTCTGGATGCATAAGCTATTACTTTTTTATTTTGTATTAGAACACAGCCCAGGCCTTGCGATGGTGTGTCACTGTAAATCTGAAGCCCTTCTAGAATAGTTAACAATAGAGCAATAGTTAAATATTTCCTTAATTCTTGAAAACTGTAGCGTTCTGTGTCCACTCAAATTGGATATCTTTCCTCATCAACTTGGACAACGTCAAAACTATATGTGAAATTTTTTTTAACAAATCTCCTGTAATATCCATTTAAACCAAGAAAATTGTGTACCTACGAAACATTCTTTGGAGTAAGTCATTTCACAATTGCTTTCACCTTGTGGGGATCTACTGAGATTTTTTGGCCACTAATAATATGCCCCAAAAATACAATACTCCGCAACAAAAATTCATATTTTGACAATTTTGCATATAATTGATTCTGGCTCAACAGCTCCAATACTATCCTCAAATGATTGTCTTATTCATCAGTTCTTGAATATATCAGATTATCATCAATAAAAATATTGATAAACCGATCCACATAAGGCGTAAAGATTCGATTCACCAAGTCCATGAATATAGCAGAAACATTGGTTAAGTCAAAATGCATGGCTAAGATTTTATAATGATCATACCTGGTCCCAAAAGCTGTCTTAGTTATACTTGGCTCTTTGAGTTTGACCTGATGATATCATGATCTCAGATCAATTCGGAAAAAAATAAAGCACATTCTAACTGATCGGATAAATCATCTATCCCGTGTAATGGATATTTTTTATTGATTGTCACCTTGTTCAGATCTCTATAATCAATGTATAACTGCATAGATTCATCTTTCTTCTTGACAAATAATTAGGTGAATTTCCTGGCCTGAGAAAACACTTACCTCTAAATTCATGTAACTGACATTTCAATTCTTGTAGCTTTTTCGGAGCCATATTGTAAGCAGACTTGAAAATTGCAGACATGCCTGATTGCATGTCAATGCCAAACTCAACTTTATGTTCTGGTGATAGCTATGTTAATTCTTCAAGAAATACATCAGAACATTTTGCAACCACTGGGATGCTTTTCAAGTGCCGATCAGTTATAACATAGTTTTGATGTATTATTAGTGTGTTATTGGTGTGTTATTGTTATGTTATTTGTGTGTTATTCATGTACTATTGATATGTTATTGATGTGTTTCCTCTTTTGATGTGTTATTCTTCTGTCCTTTTCATTGTTATTGATGTGTTATTTATGTGGTACTGTTTCTTCAATTTGAAATATAGCTCCATATTGACACTAATAATGTGCTATTGTTTCTTCAATTTGCAGGATTATGAGCGCAAAGACTTTAAACTGTAGACGTCGTCCTGGATGCAGTTAGAGATCTCATCTCAGAGGAGACGATTAATAATCTAAAGGAAATGAGGGTCTTCACTTTCTTTGACATGCCACCATATCCCCAGGACAATGTCCTGACTTTACATATTCTGAGATGTTGGGATAACGGGAGGAGGGTGTTCAAAATGGGTGGAAAAGAGTTGAAATTACATGCTGACCATGTGACTTTGTTGATTGGCATGCCAAATAGAAGACAAACTGTTGCATGGAAGAAAAGTCCACTAGGCAGCGCCAATGCCAGACAAATAAAAGACCAAATGACGTTTTTTTGCAGAAAGAGCTTCCACTCCTCTATTTGAACAGTTGTATTTGAAATTCTTATTAACTAATCTATTTTTTCCTTCTAGTAATTTTAATGTGCCCGCAGAGCTTGCTTCTTTTGGTGTTAATGCACAAGTTTTTCCTTCATTTAACTGGCCTGCTGCCATATGTGAAATGATAATCGAACAAGTCAGCACGTGTCAACCATTATTTTTTTGCTTTGAAAGAATTTAAAATATTTGGTGATTTAGTTTAATATAAAAAGGTATATGATTTTGAAAGTAGTTTTGAAAATAGTGTATGTTTAATTTTGAAAATTGAGACCGCGGGATCTCATTTTGTCCGGTAATTTGCGTAATCGTGCTCGATGTCACAAATGATACAGCACTACCGAAAGATTAATGTATCACCGTGACGACGAGCCACGATCATACGAGTTAAGGGACTCGTGACATCCGTTTAGTCTGCGAACGCTTTATGTGTGGCCATGGAGTTCCTACACTAATAGAAAGGCTAGGTAGGGTTTATTTCTACAGGTTCGAAGCTCTACATAGCAAGACCCACTATAGTTAATTACATCCCAGAATGGTAGGTGTCACTTGAAAACTCTCGATAATGATCGGTGGTTCGTCTTCGAGAATTCGAGGTTTAGATTTTCACGGTAGGACGTGGAAAAACAAGTGGGAGTGGCTCGAATGGGAACGAGTTATTTCCGGGAGTCGAAGAAAGGAAAGGTAGGGGATGTCACGAGATCCAAGATGGCCGGTGAGCTTAGTTATCTACATGGTGTGGTCACGTTTTGGAGACGATATTAATTAAGTGTTTGATCCTACGATTTTATTATTTGGAACTTACATTTGCATAATACTGATTATGCGAAATAGCACGCAGATATGAGGGTTTATGTCATACAGTACGACAACTACGCAAGCACAAAACGTGTTAGAACTACACTGCTAGAAGACGGTTGCACAGAAGCCCTTAGAGAAAAGTGAGGGTTTATGTCGCGTGCGGCGAGCTACTCTCGAGTCCTATAGGTTGTAATTCAAACCAAGGGAGTTTCTTGAAGAAGATCCTCTTCTAGCTCGATCCAAGCTCCCATTGTGTTGCCTGACAGTCGACTCCGAAGCACTTCTGTAAGTAGCATCCACTGTCTCAGGTTCAAACGGTTTTGCAGAATGTGTTTCAATGTTTCAAGTTTTGTTGTTGTTTTCAAGTATGCGTACGAGTAAAGTAAATTATTTGGCGAAATAAAAGTCTTTGGAAAGTAAAGTGCGATAAAGTAGACAAATGAAATTGCGATCTTAAAATGTAAATGTGTACGCAGATCCGTCATACCGATGCATGACTAGTATTGCAAGCTTGGAATGATTTACAGTGGATTTAAATAAACTTGTCGGACGAAGTAAGCAGAGCGATAAAACCAGACACGAAAATAAAGAAAATAAAGAAAACAAGTCGTATAAATCGCAAACAAAACTCGTAGTCACATATGGAAGATCAAGACTGAGTATAAGACATCAGTAGAGGTGGAGGCTCGTAGATGCAGGGCTGTGTCTTCCGAGCCTTGGATAAGAGTCGCTGAAGCCGACGATCCAAGGAGGGTAGTGCTTAACCTAATCCAAGTATGCTAGCAATGGACTTTTATATATTTTATAAGGAAAAATCTTTCGATTTTAAATGCAGAAGTTATTTAAGTTTTTTATGTGAACTTTCGTTAGCAAGCGAAAATAGATTTTTATTTTATATTTTATCTTTTTTGTTAAGTATTTTGTGAAGTAGTATAGTCGCATACTTAGTCATTACAATCGTCTGTAGAGTCTATCGACGACCTAAGATTGTCGGGAAACAATCTAGCCAAGAAGTCGGTGAATAAGTATCATCGGTCCTTTCCTCTCCCCTATGGAGAGTCGCTCGAGTGAGAGAATACTATTTAAATTATCACTCGTATCCCTCGTATAACACACATCAAGCATTATTATCGTTGCCTCGCCACTTGGGACCTCGGACTTACAGACGGTCCAGATGATCCATATGTGACAAAACAAATGTCCCCAATTGCAGGGAGGATGCGAGTGTAATGCTCGGCTCAAATCCGGTGCATTGGGTTTCAATATCGATTAAGTCATTTTAGGGAATTCGCATTTGATTTAATCCAAGGAAGGGTGAACCAGCCTCGGTGCAGTTCTGCATGCAGTGTCTCGATCGACCATGTAGATTAGGGTCGGTGTCCTAGTTTCACTTTGTGCGTTTGAAAGTTAGGTGGATGAGCTACTCACTTAGGGTGCGCTCTAAGATTTAGGAAGTCTGCTGATTAAGGTTAGGTGGGTGGCTCGCACAGGGGTGTGCTTCTGAGGTTTAGGAAGCATATCTTGTGAATTAGGTAAAGGAGGTTTCACACAAGGCTCTGCACTAGGTTTAGGAAGTTTATGTTGTGGGTTAGGTAAAGGGGATTCACACAGTGTGTGTGCTTGGGAGAGCTTCACCTAAGGTGTGCATTTTAGGTCCAGGGAGCCTACACGAGAGGACCAGGTGATTGAGTTCTCGCTTAGGGTGTGCGCGCTAAAGTGCTGAAGCATACGACTCTAACTCGTGCTCGAAGTACTAAAAGTGCTCAATCCTTCGCTCGAGATTAAATCGAAATTCCCTTTTTGTGACTTAACCGTTTTAAACAACAATAAAAAAAACGAAGAAAACAAAGAAGGCCGGCTCACTTCCAACACAAGCAAAAGCCAAGAGAGGAAAATCGCGAGTGAGCAGGGCTTAAATCACAATTTTAAGGCTTCCAACGACTCGGGCAGCAACTAACAAACTCCAGACAACGGTTTTGAACTTCCGAACATCACTCTTATTTTTTTTTAGATTTCCAACAACTATTCCAAACTTCCGAACAACACTTTAGCTCTCCAAACAACACTTTTCAACACCTAAATGATCCAAACAGCACTTTAGCTCCTCCAAACACCACTTTTCAGCACCCACAACGGCTTCCCGAACAACTGGACAACAACTTCTAAGGCTCGAACTCGCTTCCTACAGCGACTTCTAAACCTCCAACAGCACTCCCAAGGCTTCACATATTCAGCACGAGCGATTCTAAGCTTTTCCCGACTCTCCTACAGACTTCCTACAGAGACTAGGCAACACTTAATTACACCAAATAACACTTGTAGTCTTCCAAACAGCACTTTAGCTCTTCCAAACAGCACTTTAGCTCTTTCAAATAGCACTTAACAGCAATTATAAACCTCTCACAACACTCCAAACAGCTAAACAACAGCTTTTCGATCCTAACAACAGCTTTTGGAGCTTAACAACTATTCCAAACAATCAAACAACACTTCCAATGGCTAACAACAGCTTTCTAAAGCAAATTCCAGGCCTCTCATAGCACCTAGCAGAATTCTACAGCGAGTATACAACAATTAATGGCATCCTACAGCAGTCCCAGACATTCTTACAGCTCTAACAACACCAAACAACCATATTAAATACCAAACAACAATTTAAATGATTCCAAACAGCATTTAAATGATTCCAAATGGTAACAAGAAGGCTCCCAAATGGCTCCAAACAGTGTAGAAATTAACATTTAAACGAAGTAACAAAACTCTTCAAAATAGTAAACAAATGAGCATTTAAATGGAGCATGAAGTTTTCCAAAAGCAGTGAAGAAATCGGCATTTTAAATTGAGCACAAAACATTTTTAAAGCGGTGAACAAAATGATATTTAAATGGTTCACAAAAATCTTCCAAGATAGTGAAAATATTGTACCAAAAGAAACGCCTAAATCTCCTCTAAAACAGCGAAAGCATTGGGCGATATCAACATAAAGATAAAGCCTAGGTTTAAGACATGTAAAATGCTTGAGAATCGTTTTAGCATGGATGGAATCCACGTGACAACATGAAATTCAAGTTTAGGTGCTAGATATGCGAGTAAGCAGCATGCATATAAATTTCTCAATGTTTTAAGAAGGAATCATCAAAACAAACTATGATTGATATTTAAGCACTCTCTGCAAAATCAACTTAAACTCATGCACTTTAATTCATGAAAGTAAAAGGATCTTCGCAAAAATAAAGCAAGCTGAGATAAACCGAAAGAAAAAAGTTGGAGAAATACAACCTTCGATCCGAGAAAGCACCGAAATCGCTACAAAATTGCGGCGAGTGCGGGGTCCGGCGTCCGAGGGAAACAAGCCGAGTAAGCTTCTCGCGTGAGGAAGAAGAGGATACGAGCGGCTTCGGTCGAGCGTGGAAGTCGAAGCTGAGCTGGGGCTTTCGTCGTTCGGAAAGGAAGCGCTCGAGCAGGCCAAGGGTTAGTGCCGAGCGTATGGGAGGAGCCGAATGGTGTAGAGGAAAGCACGAGCTCGGTGCAGAGAGCCAGGGGGTAGTTCGCGAGCAGGAAGGCGAGCGGGAGACCTTCGGTGCGGGAAACGTCGAGCAGGCACGAGAGAAAGCGGGCGAGTCGGGGTCTTCGGGTCGCTGAAGCGTCGAGTTGGAGCGTCAAATGATGCGCGAGGGCCTCTGCGTGAGAAAGGGGAGGCCGACGCAGGTGCCCTAGTGCAGAGAAGGCGTGCAGAAGACGAGCGGCGCTTCGGTGCAGAGGACGGAATCGAGTAGGCGAGGCTTTCGGTGCGGAGCTTCGATGGATGCGATCGGGAGAGGGGGAGCAGGCTCGGTTCGGTGCAGGATGCTCGAACAGGGAGAAGGAGGGCTGATTTTGAATGAGGAGGAGGGCTGATCTTGAATGAGGAGGAGGGATCTTGAATGAGGAAGGCTGTTCTTGGTGCAGGGTGCTCGAACAGGGGAGGAGAGCTAATGATCCAATGGCAAGCCATCCCGCTTGTATTTATTGACGCGTTTGGGCGCTAAAATTAATTAATTGCCATATGCAGGGGCTTTTATTTGGTAAATAGTAATTCTGAATTAAGTTTAATTGGCAGGAAATTATGTGGCTGATTTGAATTTTAAAATTTGAAATTTTAAATGGCCCAGGCCAGTGTTCAATCTATGTCGGGCTCTAATTGAACCTGGGCTGAGTCCGAACCCGTGCCCCGCTAATTACAAAAAATGTGCATCGATTTTCGTGTTGCTTGCCCGCACATGAAACCATAACAATATGGGTACGCTTCCTAGCTAAAGTCGAAGCCCCGGACGCATCCGTGTGGTCCGCTTCGTCATCCTAGGTCGTCCGGACAAGTTCGGCGACGGTCGGGCGTAAAAAGGTGTCGAGTGTGGTGTGTCGAGTGCTCGGCAGTTAAGGGTTCACTGGGCCGTGCGCCTTCTATGGGAACTCAGTTTCGAGCCCTCTACAGTGTCAGTCGCTTGCCGCTCGCAATAAGTGTCGAGTCATTGGGACCCTACCTGCGTGCAGTGCTTACAAAATGGGTCTAGAAGTGATTCAAAGCTCTATGGGAGGTGGGCTCCATGACTAGTCCGCTAGGATGGTCAATAAGGAGTTCCTATAGCTAGATCCTAGGGTCTAGGAGGAATAGCCTAAGACCTCACTAAAATGGGGTCAACAGCACGACTTACATGAAGTTGAGGGAGAATAAGTCATTGGGTTATATTCAAGGTTTTGTATTTCTTTTAACGGTATATATTTGTTATATACATTACAATATTTTATTCGGAAGTTTTAGATTTATTGTTTTTCTACTTTTACATAATTGTTTTTGGTGTTTGTCATCCTTAACTATGGTTTTACGAGCACTCGTCCATGGTAACTTCTGCCGCCCCTGACGCTAGACTTCGCATTATGAGGTGACCAACAAATCATGGGTGGAGTGGGCAAGAGATTCACGAAGCCTTCAAGAGGTTCGATTATGCACAGGTAACTCATTTACTGCATGAAAATAATTCTGAATGCTTAATACATTTTATAGAAGTCAATCCCATTTATTATGACATGTTCAAATTCATTGTAGGTTAATACAACTTTTTAGATTTGAGGGACGATGAAGTTCAACTACTATCAAATCCAGAGCAGGGATCACCTAGTCCTGCAAGACCTTTACCACACAAGGAAACGGTGACAGGCCCATCTTCACCCAGATTGTGTGCCAAGGGTACAATTGTTTCAAGCGAGATTACCCCAGTACCTGGACATACGACAGAGACTGCTGATTTTGAAGTTCTGTAGATATGCTGAAATCTCAGCAACAAGTTAGCTTAAATATACAAGAAATAGTGGTTGAAGTGAATGTACATACATCTGTATACTGTGGTGGACACATTGTCCACTATGACAGGATTGATACATAGATTATTTGAAAGCAAGGCTGACATGGTGGTTGAGAGGGAGAAGTCCAGTAGTAGTGGACGGAAGAGGACGTTCGACACACCTGTATTTCGATACCAATTTAAAAGAAGACGTAGGATAGTACATACAGATGATACACCATATACAGATGATCCCGTACATACTAAGGATCCTGTACATACAGATGATCCCGTACATATTGCTGATCATGTACATACAGATGATCTTGTACATACTGCTAATCATGAACAGACCCAAGAGGCCGAATTACATAGTGCTGATCCTGAACAGGCCCAAGAGGCCGAATTAATAGTAAGAGATGCGCAAGACGAAGATGTTGGGGATCAGACAATCCATGAAGACCTCGCTGAAGTCGAACGAGCAATAAAGAGTGTTCTAGATTTTGTCCCTTTCGGTGAGCACAACATTCTTTTTTGTATGATTTGATATACCTTCCTATTATGTTTTCTAAAAATATTTTTTATTTTTCTTTTGTAGATGCGTCTTGTGACATCTGATGTAAATATTGATGCTGGAGAGGGTGACCCCCAAGAGGCCCTCGTTCCAGAAAAAAAAGTTAATGCAGAATTGAGTTTATATAAAGAAGCAGCTGCTTTAGAGGAAATCTCAAGTCAGAGTTAGAGCTCTGATGGACACGAATACGCGATAATCGTAAATATTTAATAAATCTTTATAGTTTGAACCATATATTTTATGTTTTTATTGTTGTTAAAAAGTATTGTTTTCTTTTGCAGCCGCGTCCTACGGGAGCAATTATTGATTATCCTGCTAGATCATTGATACCGTTTGAAATGCGTGAAGAAATATATCGGTGCATTGCCAGATACCCTGTACCATAAGTAAATGTCCACATTCTATTTAAAGATTGTCAGTTGTGTTGTACTTAATTAACATAAACTCTTTTTTATCAATGCAGTAGTGATAATGTATTTAACAGAGACGACATTGTGATTGACCGATCGACCCTCGAGGATGTTCTGTGTAATAAGTGGTTTGGAAACAAACACGTCGATCTTTTTACTGTCTTATTGCGCGAAATAACCTTGATGAGACCTGAGTTATACTGGCCTTTCCAAAGTTATATCGGCCTTGCTGTCTTATTTGCTGTTAATCGTTTTATTCATTATAATTTATATTCGTTATAGTTTTTATCATGTATTCTTTGCTTACTCAAAGTAATAATTTTTATGCAGATGCATAAGAAATATAGTAGCAACAAATCCTTTGTGGCCCATATCACCAAAGAGACCATGAAACATACAAATAACATTTTATTTCCAATCATTCAGAATCAACACTTGGTTTTGTTGGTGAGAGATTTCAACCTGAGAAGATGGAAAATATATGACTTCTTACCTAACCCGATGCATAAGGCCTATGTTGAAGCCGTTGTAAATTGAACTCTGTTATTGTTATCTTCAGTAAATTTATATTCAAACCACTTCAGTAATACAAGATTAACACTACATTACACTTCAGTAACACAAGAGTAACACCATATTATTTTATTGTTGTGTATTATTCTTTTATAATATCTCTTATACAATGGTAATTATTGTTGAACTCTTCAGTAACAACAGACTGCTTCAACCATGCAGGTAGAAATGTTTGTTAAAGATGCAAGTGATTTATTCAAAGATAAAATCGAGAAATGGAGGATGACAATTGTGAGGAATGTACCCTCTCAAAGGAGCAATGTTGATTGTGGCATGTTTGTTTGTAAGTACATGGAAACACTTGTGCAGGCTAGAGAAGTCGATTGGCGTCAGCATATGAATCGGCAGGATGTAATGAAACTATTCAGAGCTGAATTTGCATCCTGCCAAGGACTTCATTATCTGTATACTGTTATAAGTTTGTTTATCTGTTATAAGTTTGCACTGTAATTTTTTTATATGCAATTCATCAATATATATGTGTCAAATAATCCCAAAATTTCTGACAAACAAATACACTAACGAATTTATAAACTTATTTAATTTTTATTTGTGCTTTAATTACTTTTAACATTTACTTATATAATATGTACGATAACATACGATTCACTGTTAATATTTTTTAAAATAAAAAACAATGAAATCGCGGAATAACACAATTAAATCGGCTGTAACACCAATTAATTCGCAGAATAACACGATTTTTTTTCTGCGGTAACATGGGAATATTCCCGCAGTAACGCTGATTAAATCGACAGTAACACGGAATATTCCCGGAGTAACACCGCGTATTAGGGTAGTAACACAGGGACTGCAGTAACGCAGGAATATTCGCGGCATAATAACACAACGGGAATATTCCTTCCAAACAGCTGTAACGCAAAGGTGGTAACACGGGAATATTCCCGTGGTATTAACGTGCTATTTTTGTGTTATTAATGTGTTACTCGATTGTTATTGACGTGTTTCGAGTCTTAATCACGCGTTATTGTTATTCACACGACAACTCGTGATAAAAACGTGTTATTAAATTTTACATAAATGTATGGAGTCTTATTCACGTGCTATTCCGATGTTACCCTCGTGTTATTTGCGTGATATTCGCGTGTTATCAATGTGTTATTGACGTGTTATTGTTATTCACACGATAAGACGTGATATAAACGTGTTATTTACTAGTTATTCATGTCTTTCGAGTCTTATTCATGTGTTTTTTCAATGTTACCCGTGTGTTATTTACGTGTTATCCACGTGTTATTTGTGTTATTCACGTGTTTTTTTGGTGTTATTAATGTTATACACATGTTATGTAGGTGTTATTAATGTCAGCTATGTAAAATAAGAACAATTGAAATTTATACAAAATTTATCACAATCAAGTTAATTGAATTACAATATACAAAATAACAATTTTCACCGACCATGATCAAGCGATGTCAAATGCCATTGCAGAATACCTCCCACAGACACGTCACAGATTATGACAATGACCATCTACAAGAATCTGTCTTCAAAAGTATATTGTGGAGTTCGTACGAAGAACGCAATTGGTCTTTTTTATAAATGCATGAGTAAGTGTGATTCCGAGGAGTTCGAAGAAACTTGGTCTTTAATGATAGAGGTGAGAGAACTACAAACAATGTCTGGTTAGATGAAATCTACCGTATAAGACACAGATGGTCAACAACATATAATAAAGACATATTTAGAATGAGAATCTTATAAACGCAGAGAAGTGAGTCCATCAATAATATCTGTCATAGTGTTGCAAAACCCACAAGCTCTCACGGATTGTTTTATCGGTATTGAAAACATAACGAAATCGTGGCGCCAAAGCGAGAAGGACGAAGATTTCAAATGCGGTCAGTCCATCACAACTCCCATGGTTAAAATCAATCCAATGTTGAGCCAAGATGCGTCATTCTATACACGAAAGCTTTACTCAATGTTTGAGCAGGAGCTATTGAATGACTTATGTGGGTTTACAGTTGAATTACCCATGTGGAGTGAGAATAAATATATATAATGAGCCTGGGCGATGAGGGAACATGACAACCCTGGACTGTGTTAGTTGACAAAGTTAACTGTGAGGTGAGACGTTCTTCCAAAAATTTTGAAATGATGGGACTGTTGTGCTCCGATTCACTATTTGTTCTTAATGTAGCCAAAATGAAGTTGATTCCCGAAAAGTATTTCTTAATGTGGTGTTCCATGCATGTTAAAAGGGACATCTATAACATGTTTGGATCTAGAGATCTAAAGGACTCCAACTTGAATAATGTTTCTTCAAGCGGACTTACTATTTTTTTTCATGCTATCAGAAATTTGCATATCAACTCATTAATAAAACACAAGAAAATGAAATAGCCGAGGAATGTTTGTGGGTCACATTTAAAAATTTATCTATAAATCTTGATGATGTTCTAGCAGGGAGAATGCTTCAAGTGAAGAAGACAACAGAGAAGAAAAGACTTTCAATTGTGAACGACCCAGCAAAAATTAGACCGAAAGGAATATCTACATCCAGATTGAAAGGTTATTGGGAGAAAAATATGAAAGCTAAAAGTAAGTGCTTGTTGATTTAATATTTCCTTCATTATATGTATAATGTATATTCATTACTTTAAACATTACATTCATAATAACAAGCATCAAGTAGCCATGATGTTGTTAATCCAGACGATGAAAGTTTGACAGACTGTCTGACCCAAGTATGTTAATAAGATTTAGTCTCATTTGACTGTCTTTTATTTAAAATAATTTACTAAAATGGTACTTTGTATTACTCCCCCTGACATGAATACTATGCAACGCAACTAACCGAAACATATGCTGAACTGTTGATGGATTCTATAAATGAGCGATAAATGTACTGTTTTCATTGTTCTTATGTATTTGGTGGTTATACTGTAACATTTTGTAATACTTTTTTTCAATGTTAGTTTTGTATATTTTGAAATGTAAAATGATAAAGTTTTTATAATAATTGTAATTCAATTGACATGATTGTGATAAATTTTGTATAAATTTCAATTGTTCTTATTTTACATAGCTGACATTAATAACACCTGAATAACATGTATATAACAATAGTAACACCAGAAAAACACACGAATAACATGCGAAAAACACGTGAATAACACATGAATAATACACAAATAACACGTGAATAAGACTCGAAAGACGTGAATAAAAAGTTAAGAACACGTTTATATCACGTCTTATCGTGTGAATAACAATAATACGTCAATAACACGTTAATAACACGTGAATAACACGTGAATATCACGCAAATACACGCGAGTAACATCGGAATAACAGTATAACACGTGATTAAGACTCCATACATTATTGTGTGAATAACAATAACACGTGATTAAGACTCGAAACACGTCAGTAACACTTGATTAACACATTAATAACACATAAATAACACGTTAATACGACGAGAATATTTTCGTGTTACCGCCTTTGCGTTACTGCTGTTCGAAAGGAATATTCTCGTTGTGTTATTATGCCGCGAATATTCCCGTATTATAGCGGTCCTTGTGTTAACCCTAATATGCGGTGTTACTCCTGGAATATTCCCGTGTTACTGCCGATTTAATCGGCTTTACTGCATGAATATTCCGTGTTACCGCCGAAAAAAATCATGTTATTCCACGATGTAATCGATGTTACAACCGATTTAATCGTGTTATTCCGCGATTTTATTGTTTTTTAATTTTAAAAAATATTATTAGTGAATCGCATGTTATCATACATATTATATAAGTAAATGTTAAAAGTAATTAAAATATAAATAAAAATTAAATAAGTTTATAAATTAGTTAGTGTATTTGTTTATCAGAAATTTTGGGATTATTTAACACATATATACGATGAATTGCATATAAAAAATTTACAGTGCGAACTTATAACATTCAGAATTATTTTCCTGCAGTAAATGAGTTACCCATACATGATCGAGCCTCTTGAAGGCTTCATGAATCTCTTGACCACTCCACCCATGATTTGTTGGCCACCTCTGAATACGAGGTCTAGCGTCAGGGGCGGCAGGAGTTACCAGGGACGTGTGGTCGTAAAACCATAGCTAAGGATGACAAACACCATAAATATTTATGTAAAAGTATAAAAACAATAAAACTAAAACATCAGAATAAATTGTTGTAATGTATATAACAAATATATACCGTTAAAATAAATACAAAATCTTGAATATAGCCTAATGACTTTTTCTCCCTCAATTTCATGGAGGCCGTGCTAACTTGTTCGATTATCATTTCACATATGGCAGCAGATCAGTTAAAATGAAGGAAAAACTTGTGCATTAACACCAAAAGAAGCAAGCTGTACGGGCACATTAAAATTACTAGAAGGAAAAAAATAGATTTGTTAGTAAGTATTTCAAATACAACTGTTCAAATGGAGGAGTGGAAGCTCCTTTTGCAAAAAAAAAAAACTTGTCATTTGGTCCTTTATTTGTCTGACATTGGCGCTGGCTAGTGGACTTTTCTTCTATGCAACAGACTGTCTTCTGTTTGGTATGCCAATCAACAAAGCCACATGGTTAACATATAATTTAAACTCTTTTCCATCCATTTTGAACACCCTCCTCTTGTTATCGCATCATCTCATAATATGTAAGTCAGGACATTGTCCCGGGGATATTGTGACATGTCAAAGAAAGTGAAGACCCTAATTTCCTTTAGATTATTAATCGTCTCCTCTGAGATGAGATCTCTAACTGCATCCAGGACACCCCTCACTGCAGATGGACGACGTCTATAGTTGAAAGTCCTTGCGCTCATAATCCTGCAAATTGAAGAAACAATAACACACTATTAGTACCCATATGGAATTACATTTCAAATTGAAGAAACAGTACTATATAAATAACACATCAATAACAATGAAAATGACAGAAGAATAATACATCGAAAGTGGTAACACATCAATATCATATCAATAGTACATGAATAACATACAAATAACACAACAATAACACACCAATAACACACTAATAATACATCAAAACTATGCTATACATCTGTTATTGTTGTATTATTTGTGTGTTATTCCTGTAATTCCTGTATCATGAATGTGTTATCCCTGTATTATGCCTTTGATATTGAAATAACACATCAATGACAGTTCAATAACATTCAAAATTGCATAAGGAATGTTACACAACACAAGAATAACACCAATAACACAAAAAACACAAGAAAAACCTATCAACTAAGGCAACACAACAATAATACATGAATAACACATCAATAACAAAGGAATAACACAACAATAACACAAGAATAACACACCAATAACACATTAAAACTGTGTTATTGGTGTGTTATTCCGTGTTACTGCCGAAAAAATCACCCGTTTTATTTGGTGTTACTTTAGTGTTATTCCAATAAGTAAATGGTTTTATCGTGTAGATTATTGAAACCATATTATTGTAATATTGGTGTGTTACTTGTGTAGTATTGTTGTGTTATTCATGTTTTAGTGATGTTTATGTTTTAGGTTTTAGGTTTTAGGTTTTAGGGTGATTTATGTTATTCGAGTTTGGACACAATTACTTGGGTTATTTACAAAGAAAACTAACCTAATTTCATTATAAAATAAAATGTATCATCTTACCTTAATTTAACTGAGCGGCTGGACGCTATTATCACCTTCTCTTGCGTGCCGGAGAATGCCTAGGGTTTCGCCGAGCCAGAGGAAGAAGAAATCGTCGATGGACCCAAACGACTAAATGGCTTTATTGAAAATTAAATGGCATTAAAAATACGAAGCATTTTTTTTGAATGAGGGGTTGGGCCTAATTCAGGCCGGGTCACGCTAATTAAAAATATTTATTTATTTTTCATCTTTTTTAATGGGTGGGGCCGTCCAAAGTAACGTGACGGCATGACATTGGACTCCGCACGTAGAGCTACGTGCAGAGGGTGAATTATTGCATACGGAAGACGCACGCAACATCCGCACGTAGCTCCCAATAACCATACAATATCCTGGTAATAAACTAAGAATAACTCTAAAATGAAATCTATGTAGTAACCTGCAAATAATCAAATATTTATTTAATACCTAATAACTTGTAAATAACCCTCCAATAACCTCAGATTGAAGTTACTTGCCGGTTATTCTGCACGCAGTGTTGCGTGCGTCTTCCGCATTAAATAATAACCCTATGTAGAGTCCTAATGTAATATTTCTTCCCTGCCTCCACGGCGGCTACTAACCGCAGAATCACATAAAGGCTTCATTTGAGAACGACTCCATTGCTCCGTTCAATCGTGCACAAAGCCGCTTCTGGAAAATATATGTTTGCTGATCGTCCGTCTTCGTCACGTCTTTGAACGCTCGAGAGGACGAACATGAAAAAATTAGCGTTTAGATGAGATCTGTGCTTGAACTTTGCATCCATCGTAGAGTCATCAATGGCGATATTTTGGCCGTGATCAGGGCGCTGTTTCCGAACCGACGTTTGACATTAGGGAAGGTAGTAAGCTGATTTTATCTTTCGGGATTCCATACTGCACTGAGAACCCGTTGAGAAGATCATTGCGGCCAGCCTCCATCTTCTTAAGCTGTATCTCGGACCACGAATCCATGGTGACGAATTGGACGAAGCTGATGTGAACACCGAGGCCGTGAAGCTTGCCTGAGCATTCAAGCATATGAAGTCACCTTAGGAAACCGGTGACCATTGAGGATTCTTCTGGGAAAAGTCCTCGCGGCCGTCTCGACGCCGTCGCGGATTCCACCGCCGCCGTCGCTATCGCCGCCGCCATGGAATTGCTGTTGATTGACCGGATCTATATCTCTGATTGAAACAAGTGAAACGGACAAATAAGGAGGGAGAGGTTACTGGAGGAGGACCCTAGATTGATGGATTAGCTGTAAACCCTTCTGTTAATTTCGGATTCAGAATTCCACCGGTGGAGAAAGGGGATTGCGGGAGGAGAAAAGAGGAATGGAGAGAAGTTTGAATGATTGCAGCCCTTCTTCCTCCTTTTGCTGACCGGGGCATTGTTTGCAAGGAATCCATCGAGAAACCAGTTTTGCCACAGCTATCTCCTCCCTACCACAATCATCTTCTCTGTTTTTTCATCATAAATTTAATTCTTCCCCCCATTGCTGTTTCTTTTTCTTATCATCTGATCCCACTTTTTATATCTCTTCTTGTTTGATTTCAGCCCAAAAGGCTCCCACCTCTCTCTGTCGTCGAATCTAG
Organism: Papilionanthe hookeriana x Papilionanthe teres; assembly: GCA_022702705.1. Lineage (NCBI taxonomy): Eukaryota > Viridiplantae > Streptophyta > Magnoliopsida > Asparagales > Orchidaceae > Papilionanthe > Papilionanthe hookeriana x Papilionanthe teres. The sequence continues at coordinate 101,303,451 of CM040425.1, forward strand.
ATCTCATCTTGTGTTCTTGATGGGAAAGATCACATCTTCTTCATCGTGAAAGATATCATCTTTCCAAATTGCTTTTTATGCAATCTGTTAAGAAGTTGTAATATTTGTCTTCAACATTGTTGTTCTTACTTTGCAGGAATTTTTTTCTATTCTGAGCTCTAACAATAGCGGAAGCAAAGCCAAATACCCACTCGTTGCCCAAACCTACTTCAAGAAGGCTTTTAGACTTCATGCAATCCATTAAGCTCAAGTATGTCAAACCCCACTACCTTTACCAGTTTTTTTCAGTTTTCTCATCACCAAACGACGCCTGGCATTGTTGTAGGTGGGATTACTGGCTTACCCGATTCCTTCGTGGCTGTCGACATTGCCGACATTGTAGTTGGAAACAATTTGTGGGTCCCAACATAACCAGTTAAGTATGTAACATTTCTGATTTGTATTTCTATTCGCTGTTATGGCTGCATCATCTCGCTGGCCATCACAATCGAACTAATCTTTCATTTATCCTTTATTTCATTGGCTCATGTACGTACATAACATCCAAAACTTTGGCATTTATAAAATAAATCTGATACCTTTGGGGCTTGAAGCCAGGTCTTAGCAATGTGGTACATCTACAGCCGTACTAGACGTTGGGGGATGTCAAACGAGACTAACTTTGAAGGTGGAAAGGCAGCAGAAGCAGAGCCGATAGCCACCACTAGTCAGGTAGCCACTCATAGTTGGAGACATCAGCAGGAGCACGCCGCTAGGAGTTGAGAAAATTGGTTTGGAAATAGATAAAGCCACCCTAGTGAGAAGAGGCCGACTGCAGTACCTGCCAAAAAATGCTTCAGATGCCAAAAAATGCTTCAGATGCCAAAAATTTAGGCACATAGCCTCTAGTTGCCTGACGAGCCGAGTTGTATCTTTTACCGAGCAGGGCGCCGTTGGAGAGGTTGGCGAGGAGTGGACAACCGAGGACCAGAGTGAGATACATCATCTTCTCTTAGACGAAGGAGAGACTCATTATTCGAAGGGTCCTACATACCGATATTGATACAAGGGATTCACAATGGCTTCGTCATAGTATTTTCTACACCCATTGTACTTTATACAGGAAGGTATGTCATCTCATCATTGACGAAGGAAGCAGTAAGAATGTGGCACCGACTCAAATGATAGAGAAACTGAGGCTCACGACTAAGAGACATTCCAAGTTATATTCACTGATGTGACTGAAGAAGAAAAACAGGGTCAACATCAACTGACAATGCCTAGTAGAGTTTTCGATAGGAAATCAGCTGCAGGACCAAATATGGTGTGATGTGGTCCCCACGGATGCCTGCCATATTCAGCTAGGAAGACCGTGACAGTTTGATTGGAAGAATCAGCACGATGGATTCATAGACATTTATTCCTTCACCAAGGACGACAAGCACATCATTCTACTTCCTTTGGCAGAGCCTGATGACACAGGAGCCTTATTAGCAGAGCAGCGGGACCGATCTTGGTGACAATCAATTCTTTACCACTATGGCCACCACTATGCAAGAAATTTCAGTCTCAGGAGATTGGACCGAGATGGAGGTACGCTCGCAAGTACTTTGGGAGATAGTACAGTTGACAGTAGGACCCAGGTGCTACCAAGAGTAAAGATAAGGAACCAAAAGCTTCGATGAAAGAGGTCGAAACTCCCCCAACCCCAGGAGACTGACGTGTGGCTATGAGAGCCAACCTGTTCTTGATCCAGCTAGGCTGGACTTGCCGATCCTCAGGGGTGTGTTGCCGACCATGCTCCCCCTTTCCTTTTCCACCCTCCCTTTCCTTTTCCCCTTATTTTCCTGCCCTGCCATTTCCTTCTTTCTTTCTTAGCACCTTCACACTTTAAATTCTTTTCTAAATTCTGAATTTTGATTACTTTTATTCACCCTTACCTAATCTTATTTTTTCTTACTTTATTTCCTATCCCGAATCTGAAGTCCTGATTATATTTGATTATTCTTTCTTATTTTAAATATTGTCTAAAATAAGCTCTAGCCTTATTATAAATAAAGGGATGGCGTGCTTAGAGTTGGGGGACTTGGTTTTGAATCTGAATTCAGGTTTTGCCTTGGTATTTTTCCTTTTGAGGGCTGTATCCGACGATAAGGAGGCGCTGCGGCTGTAGCCCTTTCAAGGATTATCTCAACATTCCAACTCCTCCCTGCACACTTGTAGGTTGCCGTCGCTTCTACATATTTCTAGCCTGCTGCAGGCAGTTTTCCTGCATGCCTCGTACTGCCGGACCCCTCCCTGCACCTTTGCAGACCACCGTGCAGTCCCCTCCTTGCAGCCAGCAGGCTGCCATCCTGCCTCCAACGAGCTGCCACCTTCCTCCCAGCAGGTTGCAACCCTCCTCCCTGTTTCTGGAAAGCTGCTACCTTCCAGCAGCAGGCTGCAACCCTTTGTCCTGCTTTCAGCACGGTGCTACCTCCCTCTCAGCATGCCGTAGTCCACTTTCCTGCCTCCAGCAAGTTGTGCCCTGCCCCAGCAAGCTGTCTTCACTGCTCCCTGCCCCATCAGGTCGTCTTTCACCTTTCAGGCCTCCTTTCAGGCCTCCTTTCAGGCCTCCATGCTCTATCCTGTCAGTTCCCAGCTGCTGACAACGTTCTCTCCTTCTTCCAGCTGCGTTTCAACGCCTACACACTCGCCACCTTGCTGCCCTCACCTTCGTCTCCCTCCCACAGCAGCAAGAGACTTCTCCATCGACAGTCTTCCCGCCACCCGGCCTTCACCGCAGCCGCCAACCCCTAGACTTCCACTCCGGAGCTCCTACTCGTCGAGAATATTTGTCTTCTTTATTGTGTTCTTTTGTTTGCAATTATCCTGCACTTTTTGCTTTGTGTGGTTGTTTTCTTTTATTTTTTGAGTCTTCTTTGTATCCTCCATTGATTCAGCAATAATATTCGTATTTCAGAGTCCTGATTTGGGTGAACTCTGGTATCAGAATAGTTCTGGGAAGAAGGTGAAGAAGATCTCGAGTTGAAAGGACGAAGCAGCTTCACAAATGGATCAAAAGCTTCGCTCTGGAATGTAGCTTCACTCGACAATGGATTTACTGCTTCAATCGCGATTGAACCAACATCTTCGCTTGCCAAATGGTGCTGTAAACTTCGCTTATGAATGATCTGGAGGAGGAGAGGTGACGGGGTTATAATAGGATTTTAATTTTTCGGAGTCTTCATAAATAGAAAACAAAGGCTTTTATCCAAACGCTAATTCTTTGATACTTATCCAAATTTTTAATCGCTACTTTTTAAACTGTTGCTTTAAAACGGAATTCTCAAAACAGCGAAGCATTTTTACACGAGGCCAAAATCCCTAGTCGCAGGAAATATAGCGTCCACATCAGGATATCATAGAGTTTTCGCGGTTGAGATTGCAGGACCATAATTCTGTCGAGACGCCCCCGTGTAAACTAAGGCGGCATTTGGGATGGGGGCTGCATGTGACATAGCACTAGGCCTGTGTGAACTGCATGCTGCCAAATGTCATGCTTGGAAAACAACAAAAACTGGGCTCACCCTTGTGCGGGCATTGTCCTGGCTGCATTGCGGTGGTGTCTTGATAGATCCCAATGAAACTAAGAGTTTCTAATAATTTAATGTAATTTTTTTCATTTCATTCTAAATTGTTTGCAATTCTATGCTGTATACTGGCATGCATAGATGAATACTTATCATTAGCTGCAGTTGAGCTATCATTATAGTGCAGTAGCAGGTTCAAGTTTGGAATGACTACTCTACAAAATGGAAAAAAGAAGATGCAAACTTATAATTTGATATTGCTTATAATTGTGTGTGGGGCATTGGGCAGTTCTTCCTCTAAATGCTGTTTTTCGTTAGGATGATTCTAATGCAACATATGTTTGGCGTTGATGCAGGTAGTTACCTTGCAATGACTGGTAAAAGAATTTTATCTCCTGCTGATGCATTGTATGCTGGCCTTGGAACTCATTACGTACCATCTGGAAGCTTGGCATCTCTTAGAGAGGCTCTTCACTCATACAACTTGTATTAATCTTGCTCAAATTACTTGCAATTTTCTGAATTTAGAGGAGGCTATCATGTTTCTTTGGCACTTCTCCTGAGCAACTCCTTGATAGCCTGCATTAATATTATCTTTGAAACAATGAATTGTCGTGGAATGCTGTTGTCATCGTTAAGGGTTACTTAGTGACGTTCATGTCATGTTATTTCATTTGATTTTTTATTTATGGAATGGTTGGCTATGCATTTGTTTTTGGCATTATTTCTCCTTATGAAAATCACATTTTATATGATTTTGAATGTTTCATAGGTTGCTATCTCACACATGTAAGTTTGAAAACTTTCAGTCCATTTTTTTTTGAAACTGCAATTAGTCCCTCACTTCTGACAAATTTAGCCAGCCTTACATTTGATTAATGTGGTACTAACTTATAAGTAATGGCATCTCTCATTCTTTCCCTTTATTGAAGGAAACAAATCATAGTGCTGGCACTTGCCATTGTTGAGTTGACACAGAGGAAGATTTATGAATGGGAACCCTAATTTTTTCCAATTTTCTTGTCTAGAATGTTTAGCAATTGCTCCATGGTCACTTGACAGGTCATATTAATTTATTAACGAGGCCCTCTTTTGCTCTTCAAATTTATAAACAAATCAATAATGAATTTAAAGGTCATAGTTTGTCGTTATTTTTATTGGTTGCTTGTTATTAGATTTTCTAACCGGTCATATCGTGTTTAAAAGTTATTTGGATTGTCATGTCACACTCATCTCTTATGCATGTCATTATCTTGTTAGATTTTGATTTGCCAGTCGATTCAGACTTGACAAGTTTTCATGACAAGATTGAGCTTACTCCAAAATTTTGAACGAAACTCATTTAAACCATAGTGTATAATCCCTGACGGGCTTAGGACAGATTAGTAGTTTGAGTCAGCAGGATTCCAATACTTGTTATTGACGGAACCCATTACTTTAAAATTGTGGTCAAATTTCCATTATAATTTATGTATGATTTCGGAGTCTATATAATCTATCCTTTTAATGATCTTGGTCTTGCCTGTTTTGTGCAAACAGCTCTGGGGACACCCATGCGAATGTGCAAACAATTTTAGCACAATACAATAAGGAGCCCAATTCTGATGCTCATCTGAGATTGGTTTTACCCCATATATCATCATCATTTGCCATAGACAAAACGGTTTCTGAAATAATAGAAGAACTAAAGAAGCTTGAACTAAATACTAATGGACAAGGTATGTAAATCTGTTTCGTGTATCTGATATTATTTCAAATGACCTGATGTACTTCCTGTATTTCTGGTTTCTGCTAATGCTGCAATGCTGAGGTTGTTTCACCATAGATCCATGGAGGGGATTAAATTCTTTCGTCGTCTTCCTTTCTGCGTGATTATATGTTAACGGATGATTTTATTCCATTTGTTCCTCCCAAGATTTTTATTTGGAGTTTAATCTGAGTTAACATAACTTCTTTATTTCCTTGATTATCTTACATCTTTGCATTTTGAGAGATTGATCTTACTGAAGGTTTGCAAACCAAAGCAAACATCAGTATCTTTTTGTTTCAAAAATTAAGCAAAAATTGTTGTGATAAAAGGCTAATTATGTTCTTATTTCCATGCTTCCATCTTTCAATGTTCTTTGTGTTAAATGCCATGAGTTATTTGGGTAAATTTAATTTTCAAGTAATTTTGAACTAAAATTAAAAACACTTGATTTTTTCTTGGCCGTAAACATTTTCCTTTTAGTTCAAATGTTTATTGGCGTTGTGTGTATTGTTGCAGTCTCTGAGTGGGCTCATGAAGCTCTTCAAGGACTTGGGAAAGGTGCACCTTTCTCTCTGTATTTGACCAAGAAGCATTTCTCTGAAGTTGCATCTGCACAGGGAAATGCTGAACATCATTTATCAAAAGTATGTAGCATGAATTGTTGATTTCTTGCTATGCCAATTGTTCTTTTTGTGTTTATACTTAATAGTGCTGCTCCTGGACAGCTTCATGGTGTAATGAAGATCGAATATCGAATAGCTTTGAGATCTTCACTTCGAAATGATTTTACCGAAGGTGTAAGAGCTGTATTGGTGGACAAAGATCAGGTCAGATAATCAGTCCCCCAAACCCCCAACCCATATCTACATTCATTTATAACTTAAATTAGTTATCTTTTGCTTATATTTTCTGGAGCGTATTGGGCTTATGATCTATTTATATATCAGTCAATCGATCCTGCTTCACGTTCCTAGTTCAGATAACTTCAGGAAGACGGAAAACAAAAGAAAAATTCTAGAATATATTTTGAGATGTGACTTCTTGTTCCTATATTTTTAAATGTTTTGGATCTCAACTGGATGCAAAGAAAAAAAAAAAAATTTAAGTTAATCTATTTTGCAGAATGTTGGCCTTTAAAAGAGAAGTATAATACAAATTTAAGTGTTGTCGAGATGAGAATGATTAGGTGGATGAGTGGCTTTAAACTTAGAGACAAAATGCGAAATGAATATATCTGTGATACGGTTGGTGTAGCTCCAGTGACACGCACAAAATTAGAGAGAGTCGTCTTAAATGGTTTGGTAACATTAAACGTCGACCATCTGATGATTTGATTAAGAGACTAGATGTTTTAGATTCGACTTATCTTAATAAAGGCAGAGTTAGACCTAGGAAGACTTAGGTTTATTGTATAAAAAATGATCTTAATTTATTAGATTTAAATGAATATATGACACTAAATAGGACGCAATAGAGAAAAATGATTCATGTAGCCGACCCCACTTAGTAGGATTAAAGCTTTGTTGTTATTGTTGTTGTTGTTGTTGATTTTAAGTTAATCTACCTTTGCAATCACATGTAAATTCTACTTTTATCTATTTTGAGAGATCGGATAAAATTTTGTCAATCTAAAACTTACCTTAAATTTTGGATTCCTCAGAATTCAATCGAATAAATTTTATAAAATTATACTTGTCAAATCGATCATTTCTATATAAAACACAATATATAAATTTTGAATAGATTGAAAGATATAAAAATTGAAAGTTCTAAATTAATAATTCTAATTAACCATTAATTAATCCTCCCTTATCCCCTCACTGTAGCTAACCGACCTAACCTATGCGGTATAATCGTCGAATAGGGTAACCTCCATCTAAGAGTCCATTTGGGGCCTCATTTTTCAAGCAATGTGACCCCAAACTGTGAATCTGAGGTCGAATTTGGTATTTGGATTTGCGTTCGCGGCCGCCCGCCGCTAAAAAGGACGAAACGCGAGCGGATTTTACCTCTTTTGCACCGCGCTCCCCTGGTTTCACTAACTTCACGCCATGCAACCTGCAGATTTTCCTCTCCAACAAGCTCCTACTTTGTCCATTTCCCAGTTCCCTCTCATTCTACTATGAGGCGAGCAATTTTGAAACGCCGCACTGTAACTCTTCTTTCGTCTCCTCGTCGGCGACTATTGCTGTTGTGCAATTGCCTGTGACGGTGTTACCTATTTTGAGGAGGAGGAGGAGGAGAAGATCGGGAACGAAAGTGGAATGATATGTGTTGAGTGGGAAATGAGTGGGTTGGGAGGATGCGGATAATCTGTGATGTCTGCGAGAGTGCTGCAGCCGTTCTCTTTTGTGAAGCTGATGAGGCCACCCTTTGTTGTCCCTGCGATGATAAGGTTTCCTTTTTGTGCTCAAGTTTTTCCATTCTCCATCTGGAATTTATATTTGTCATGGATTTTGGTTCTCTGATTTTTTTTTGTTTTTTTGGGTTACTATGTGAGATTGGGACTTTCCAGTTAACTGGATTTGCATTATTTTCTATGACTTTTTGCTGTGGAATATATTGTTTTCATTTTCCTCACTGTTCCTTATATAATACGGGATTTTGTAACATTTAAAGGCCAGAAATGTGAGCTCGTTTACTGCCTAAGTGCACTTATAGTTTATTGATCATTAAGATTAAATGGATTTGTTTCTGAGACTCTCCTCGCTCCATTAGATTTAAGGGCCATTTCTAGCATGGAATTACTAATTCTTTGCCAAACAAAGGAATTATTTAAAAAGACAATAGTGGTCTACCTAGTGATTTGGAGAAGTTTTAAGCTTTGGAAGTAAATGATCAAATGAGGGCATGTTGACAACAAAGGAGGTTGCTAATGTCCTCCCACCAATGGTTAATGTTAGAAGCTGCTTTGGTGACTCTGTATTGCTAGTGATGGTGTTGATGTGTACCATTGTAATGTCCTTCCCCCTCGGCACAGGCCTAGGCCAACACAAGGAATAGAATGGCTTAAATGATTATTTTAATTGGATCTGGTCTATGAAGAACACTCCAGGTTGTTTGAACTTATCTGGGTTAAAGCTTTGTAGTTGAAGCATTAATAAAATCATTTAGACATTTGAATGAGTTGTATATCTGAATTTTTGTACTGTTTGCAACTCAATTTCTGCTTTTGAAGTAACAAATATATGAGTATCACAGTTCTGTTACAAATAACTTTACTAAGCATGGGTAAAATGATCATTTTATTAGAAGCAGCTGCTTCACACCTGTTTTCACACAGCTGCAACTAACAGATAGTCAGCTTCCCCGCAGCAGCTTTATCACAACAGCTTCTTGGGGCAGTGCAGCTGCAGCTACCCTAAACAGACTCTAAAGTTCTTGGAATTTCTCCCGTTACTCTTCTCCCCCTCTCTCGTTTTCGTTCACACGGCCTCCCTCCCTGCCTCTCGGTTGCGCTCAATACCTTCTGTGAGGAGCTGCGATTGCAGCTCAGCCTGCAGCCGTGAACGGAAAGGGGCGAGCGGCTTAGTGGAATTGCACGAACTGCAGTATCCCGCGTCCCACTAATTCCCTCTCCCGATCCTTCTCTCGCGTCCCCACGATTCCAACTACAGTGCTGGAGTCGAGATCTTGCGCAGTCGCATGACATCGTGCCGTCATCTAGGTTTTCGAGTTCCAACACGAAATCGGTAAGTGGTAATCCTTATTGCACACTATTCGAGACATTTATTTTATTCCTCACACTTTCATTTTGAGATTTTCCATGTATCTTACATTTTTTTTCATCTCCAATCTCCTTAGTGGAGACAAAGTTGCATCGAAAGTGATGAAGTTAGTTAGCAGGTCTCCGAAAGTGATTCTGGCACGAATTTAGGAATGTTAAGCGAGAGTAAGCAAAGTTAAGAAGAGAGAGAAGATTGGGCAGGTTTGTAGAAGGGCTAGTTGCCGAGAAGGCTGTTTAAGGTATATTTTAGTAAATCACTTATATTTTGAGTTCAAGTACTTTATGAACTAAGTTGTTTAAGATTTCAGCTTGTTTACCTGAGGCGGTAAGTCCAAGGCAAGTGTGTGGAAGATCGTCGTAAGAAGGCTCTGTAAATTTCAGGTAAAAGAATCTCATGTTAATTTAAGAAAAGTAATTCGATTTACGAAAATCAATTGAATCTTAAAGTTTAATATTATGTTTCATAAGTTATTAAGATTAACTTTAAAATTACCGCAACGTATAGCTAATTAACGAGGATTAAGAATTTAGCTTGGCAGCTAAGATGAATAATTATATTTCTAAAATTCATTAATTTTCTTTATTTCAGAATGTATATTTGATTTTATATACGCTCTAGTTTAGTTAGATTTTTCATATTGTTAGATGGAAAATATATGCATGCGTAAAAGATATACAAGATATGCATGAAAGATACTATAAGAGGCATGATATGTATGATACGTATGATATGAAAAGTAAACAATGGGAAACATATTTTCGTGGTAAGCATGAAACAAATAAATATGCATGATATAAAGTATATGCTTGAGATAAGAGATATGCTTGATATGAGAGTTATATATAATGAATAGTTTGCAAAGCAGAGTAAGAGTAAGTATGCATGTGATTAGATGCATAAAAATATCTCAGAATAATGTATATTATGAAGAATGATATAACTTATATAAGAATGCTTATATGTGTAGCTATTCAGTCGTTTTCGCCTGTTCCGTTGATCAGCAGTCATTGCGCTTCGTCTTCGTTCAACATCTGCTCGCTCGTCGTCTCGAGGTCGAAGGTCTCGCGTACGTGGGGCTCCTGCAAAAGCGTCGTCCTTCTTCCTCGCAGAGCTCGCGACATCTGGCGCTGTTACTGCAGCAGCTTCCCTTCGTGTTCACAGAGATCGCGACATCGGGCGTACCTGCTCGACATCGTATGTTGCGCCTGTGCTGCGGAGTTTTCGACTGGAGGCAGAGTAGTCCAGCTGCGCTAGCTGTTCTGCTCCTAGAGTGGTGAAGCGTGCTAAGACAACGGCTCCCTCCTACAGCTCCCTCCTGCAGGCCCTGTGGGACTTGCGCAACTGAAGCAATGGCCTCGGGTCGTTCATACGCCGAAGCCCTCGCCGACAATAACCCCTCTCGCGCCCCCTCCTGTTCCAGCATTTTCCCGCAGAGATACCACGATTCTTTTGCACAAGGCATTGAAACTGAGTTTCTCAAAAAGGCTTCCTGCAAAGACGGAAAACCTGCAATATTTTTTACAGAGGAAGAGATCTGCACTCTAGCTGCACCCTGCCGACTGTTTATAGTAGGTAAGTTCTTATAAGACAATCCTAAACTTGAACTGATCCGAAAAGAATTTGAGCAAATGAAGCTGAATGGAAGTTGGAAGATTGGTAGATTGGACGGACGACACGTTCTCATCCAATTAACCGATGATGGAGATTACACCCAAGTGTTTGCTAGAAGACTCGTTCGAATTGACAATCGGGTGATGAAGGTGCTAAAATGGACGGTGGATTTCGACCATCGTACTGAGCCTCCCATCATCCCTGTTTGGTTGCGCTTCCCAGATCTGCAGGTACACCTTTACGATCAAGAGCTTCTATTCACCTTCGCAAAGATCTATGACACACCACTCCAAACCGACCCGCCTACAGAGTGCATGACTCGACCTTCTGAGGCTAGAATACTGATAGAACGAGACATCACACTACCTTTTTCGAGAGAGATATGGATTGCCACACAGCATCAGGGACTTTGGCAACCAACAGAACTAGAACAAGTACCTCTTTACTGTACCCATTGTCGTATGTTTGGCCACTCTCCCCATCAGTGTTACCACTTGCATCCGAACCTCAAATCTCCACATGCAAATCTTACTGGACCGCACATTCCTGCGACGGGTATATCGCCTTCCTCACCGTTAGTGATACTCACTATCGTTCCGGCAACAGTGCCGAGAAGGATCGACCCTGGAGGAGCATCGGTAGTTGCGATCGCTGCGACGTGAATGAGGTCATCTCTCTGCCATCTTCTACTGGAGCAGCTATACCACCATCTCAGGTAACAACTACTACAGAGGGAGATCAGACTCTCCACCATGACATGTCTGAAGATAGGGAAGGAACAAACACTCATATTATGATGACGGAAAAGGTGCCTACTACTACTGAGGAAGAACTATTGCCTAATTGTAGCTTGGTTGTTCTACCCGCTCAATGGGTAGGAGATTCCCAAGTATTGAAACCTATCACAGCAACAACCTTTCCCACTTCGGATCAGACTGTCAAGTCTATTGAACAAAAAAAGACAGATATATACCTCCCGAAGGAAGAAGAAAGCCGGGGTTACTATTCCCCTTGGAAACTTAATGGATGATATTTTGGTCTCCCCTGGTAATAGAGAAGCCCTTAGAGTGTGATTTATGGATGCACTACAAGAACCAGGGGTAGAGGGAAACCTTAGCGACCTCGTCCTCTTTAGTTGCTTGTTTCTTTTGTTCTATCTTTTGTATCGCTCTGTTTGAGCTTTATTTGCTTTTTATTTTTTATGAGTCGAGCTCAATTTTTTTGGGCCCTCTCATACTACTTATTTTGTACCCCTTTTTATTTCAATGAAATAGGTCATACGACTCTTTCTTTTAAAAAAAATATGTGCATGTTCAGAGAGGGTTACACTCCTTAATGGTACGGACATGGACGCCGGTTCACTCACGCGCTTAGAGTTTTTCTATCACTTCAGACAATTGTGATAATTTGTTTATTAACCGTTGTGCCACTAGATAATATCGGCCATGAGTGAATGCTTACCTCCCTAGACAATTTTAATATTTATATAGCCAACCGTTGTGTCGACAGGATAATATCGGTCAGGGACAAGGGCGTTTCCAACCTGAACAATTGCGATGTGTAGATCGCTAGCCGATGTGTCGACGGGAGCCGACGAGGCAATATTGACAAAGGGTGTGTAAGGTTTTGGTGGTTGTGATCCTCACAGAGACAAAAATGAATTTAAAGAGTATAAAATTTAAGTTAAGATAAATGCATACAAAAGATTAGTAAATGTTCATTTAGAAAGAAGTTATTAATACATGTATTAGTCTTTATCAGATTGCTTATACAAATATGAAAGCCCAGTATATTATAATATTTCTTATAGACTTGCATGCATATTGAATTCTTTTTTTTCTATTACTGTAGTTTAGAAGTATGATTACTCCTGGGTTGTTTTTAGATAACTCATTATGTTGCTCTAATATTATTTTTAAGTTTTATGCATGTGAACAAGATGAATAAGAAATAAACAAATGTATATAGGAGGCGAGAACAACCAGAAACATACAACTTTACTTGTTAATTAAATTGCTTTCTTTAGTAACTCTTTTACACCTTATTGGAATATTAAATTGCTAGTAACAGAATTAGAATAGTAATAAATTGATTTCCACCGTCCGATTGTCCGTTCCTGTCTTGATTAACTCCAAGCACCGGGCCAGGTCATGACAACCTTATCCTCATGAAATGTTCATATCAATCTACTTTTGAATTCAATTTGTGATCCATAATCGGCATGCCAATATTCTTGCATAAGCTCACATGAGAGGCTAGAATTTATATTGATGATTTAGGAATTTTTTGGAGAGGAATCGTAGTGGTATATTAATCAAAGGAACGGCAACTCAATTGAGTTTTTTCATGTAGATGTCTACTCTTTTCGTTTTGTACACTTTCTTGCCATGGACAGAAAGTACTGACACTGATTTTGATTTCTTCATCAAAACGGCAGCAAACTATAATCTGCCTTTTTTTATGGGTCGTAAACAGTGAAACTAGACCCTTTTATCTTCCTGCAAGTATCAGCCAGTTCTGGGACGGCACACCATGCTGCAACGGCAGTTTTTGGCTACTCTAGCTTTAGGAAGTGGTACCGGCAATTAAGAGGACTTCAGCAGGCAGAAAATTCCTTTGGATAGCTGCTGGAGAAATAGCTGCAAGCAGAAGATTGGTAGCTGGCGGAGGGAAGCCTGGTGATTTGGGCTTTCATGGTAAATGAGTGTTAGAGAGGAGATTTGACAGAGATTTCAACGGAATTTTATTGCAGAAAATCGACTTATTAATGTACAATTACATTTGAATTATCCTTCTCTTTCAAATCTAACTCCCCAAAAGAAGGAATAAAATTCCACTATTTAGAAAAGCCCATTCGTGAATTTAAACATCCAAGTACATCTAAGTACAGCATATCGAGAAAAATTTCAAACTTCATGCCTACCTATGTGATAGGGTTGGCCAATTATGCTTATCCTTTTATCCCGTTGCATTGAACTAACTCAATATTTTGCTTCCCATTTTAATTACTAGACATTTGATGGACAGGCTGATTGCATACATGGACTTACTGGTGTAAGTGAGCCGAGCTGACTCGTGAGCTGGCTTAGCCTTGACTCGATAGATGGCTTATGAACTAAGCTCGATGAGCTAACAAGCCATCATCCCAGTTTTGACTTGACTTGTTGGCTTACGAGCCGATTTGTTTAAAAAATAGCTACTATAAAATATACTTAAAAAATATATTAAAACTCAAAATTTTATCTTTAAATTTTTAAATTTTTTTTAAAAAATACAATTTATATTTTATATAAATTGATTTTTTTTATTTCTCTTAATTGCTCGTACTATTATTCATTTTATTATAATTCTTGTTTGAACTGATATTATTTTCTCTCTTTAATAATAAAAAAGTCGGATTGTGAGCCGAACTCATAAAAGTAAGCTTAAGCTTGAGCTGAAATTTAATTAGTTAATTAAGCTCAAGCTCAAGTCGAGTGTGGCTAGAGCTTGACTCGACTGGATTCATTTACGCCTCTATATGGATTCATGAGGTCAATTTCTACAATGTGATCCACAAATCACCACTATTGGTCACTGTCAATCTCAATCAAAAGATTTGACTTCTGAAATTTCAGTAAACACTATTTAATTAATCTTACCTCCATTTGGTACCCAAATTATGAGAGTACTTTCTTTTGATAGACTTATTTGAGGTGGATGATCATATCGACTATCTTTTTCTTTTGATAGCCTCCAATGATGAGGGCCCAGGACAAGATACGGTCTACTATAAGCTGGGCTGAAGCAGGTAGCATGTCACACCCCAACCAACCTCTCTTGTAGGGTCAATCGTGATGCGACAAAGGCTGGTGACTTGGTCAAAGCAACTCTCATCAGCACTCGTCCTAACTTTTATAATCAAGATTCAATGGGTGATGAATTAGTTTAATTGGATCGCCACAACATACGTGATACATTGCATTTCAAATACATACTTGCTAGTATGAAAATCATATCATCCAAAAAATGAAAACTATAAAGAGCTATTAAATTCAATATAATTTAAAAAATACTTGCCAAAACATATGTGCAAGCTCCAAAATTATTGTGCAAAAGCTATACAAAGAAACCTGGCTACTCGCTCCAGTGCTCATTGCCCCTAATTGGAAGACAACGATAAAAAATGAGCAACAAAGAGCTCAGGGAAATAACCAGGGCTAACATAAGATTTTATATATGAAAAAGAAACGTGCATGCTCGTATGAAACTATACATGTCTACACACAACTCATAACATGCTAGCATAATAGAGAACATGAAAAGAGCGCAGTTACAAAAATTAAGATTGCAGTATAACATGCAGGTCGTAAGCATGAAATCATAAGTATAATAAAAAACATATTCATAAGCATGTTCATAATATATTATCATAACAATGTCATTTCATAGATGTTATATCATAATAATGTAATATATAAGGTTTAACTATTTTCAGTTCTTTCATTATGAGTTGTCACCTTGCCCCAAAGGCCATATCAATTGTCGAAAAGATTGAGCTTCTTCCAATATATCAATTGTCGATTGCCCCCCCTAATGCCCACAATTCCCTAACGCTCTGTCACCACATAATCCCAGCGGTTCCTAAAGTTTTGTCCCCGTATAAATATCAGGAGTCGGGAATACTACATCATTATATAGTTTACTTGCAAGTACTCATGTAATAGTTTACGCCTAATATTCCTCGTGACATTTTAATCATCATTTCAGCGTCAGACATTTAGAAGGCATTACATGTATCATAGGCATGAAACATAATAAATGAATACCTGAAGGGAATTCATATCATAAGCATAGTCATATCTAGCATAGCTTGATCATAGCATCACATTTATCATAAGGAAAGTAAACAAACATTCATACATTCAATTGCAGGTTTCCATTCACAATATGTACAAAATTCTAAATGTGTTTGTTTCATAATGGAAATTATATGAAAACCTATGGAAGATTATTTTTCTTAAATTAACACAAAATTATTTCACCTGACTTGACAGAGTAGCTCTACGAGTAGTGTCCACATGCTCGTCTCGAGCTCGCCTCCCCGTATAGACAACTTGTGGCTACTAGACAACTAAGATTTCATAAAATTTGGCTCATAACATGCATTAACCCAAAACATGCATTAATTTCCAAAACATACCTCAAATGGACTTCTTGGCATAATTAGTTCGTTTTGAAACCGCCTAATTTCCTTTCTATTACTTCCAACCTCACCTCCCTAATATTAAGTTCGTGTTAGAACCCTTAGGAAAGCTGGCAAAGGACCTTTGACACTTCTGACACACAATCAGTGCCTTCGACGGCTACGGGAAGTGATATTTCCACGAAAAACAAGGCAAAAATAAAAAAAAGGTTTGAGGAAGGAAATAAACGTTTAGAATGACGAAAGAGAAATTTGTACCATTGGTTATCTCTACCCAATTTTACCTGCCTCTGAGTCGTGAGTCCCAGTTTCACTATCATCTAGGGCGAGGCCACATTCTTACTGCTACCCCTGTTGATGATAAGACTGCATACCTTTTTTTTACTATGCAGCGGGTGTATAAATGTTTTGGCGAAACCACTGCGGATCCCTCGTGTCTTCGGTCCGCAGAACCCGTCGAATCACAAATTCTTCTTCCTTATCTAGTGGAAGCTAATACTCCTCAACTTGTAATCAGCTTCCTGCTCCTTGCTAATCTCATCCATGACACCCTGCTCGGTAAAAGATACAATTCTGCTCATCAGGTAGCTAGAGGCTATGTTCCCAAATCTGTGACATTTGAAGTATTTTCTGGCAGGCACTGTAGTCAGATTCTTCTTACAGGGGTCCAATTTTCTCAACTTTCTGTGGTGTGCGCCTGTTGGTGTCTCCAATTGTGGGTTGCTGCCTGGTTGGTGGTGGGTGTCATTTTTGCTTCTGCTGCCTTTTCACTTTCAATGCTAGTGTTTGGACATCCCCAACGTCCAATACGGCTATAGATACACCACATTGGTAATACTAGGCTTCAAGCCCTTAAGATATCTTACTACTGTATTCTCTTCTAGCTCTGTCAGGTCGCACTTCAGCTGTAAGTTGTCAAACTGAGCTGTGAACTCCTCCACTTAAAGGTTCTTTGCTGCAGATTACTGATTTTCAAAAACATGTTTTAACAGTAATGAGGGGGAAGATATTTCTTCTGCATGTTTTTTTTTGTCTTCTCCCACCTGTAATTTTCTCACTGCCTTCTCGCCTCCTCCATCGTTGTGCGTTCTCTCACCATAGGGAGACACTTTTCTTCAATTTGATAGTAGCTAATTTAACCCACCTCTCTTCGAGCACCTCTTTGTATTCGAAGATCTGCTCAACTACTTGTAGCCATTCAATAAATTCATCCAGATCCACCCACCCTCAAACTCGGGCAAATCTATCTTGATCTTGTTGTCTTGGTGCCCTCCAAATGACATGTCATCCCTGAAAGTTTCCCTGTGGGAGGGACACATATATCCCTCCTTAGGCCTCCTTTGATATTAGATTCTAAAAGGTCGTGACTTATCTTTTTCATTGTTGAATTTATCTTTATGGTAGGGATTCAAATCCTCTTCTCTCTCGCCCCTTCGACTCCCCAGTTCTCTGTCGAAATTAACTTCTTGTGTCATCTCTTCAATCTCAGCAATTTTTTGTTGCAGGTAACAAAGTTCTCGCTGTATCTCTTCTTGGGTATGCTCGGGCATATTTCTCCTTGGCGACATGTTTGAGGGTTTAGGATCTGTGGAAGGAAAGAGAAGAATGAACAAAGAAAACGGAGAATAAATAAACAAAATACAAAACAAATTTGGTGCGGTGGATTGGTAGGGGCAGATGCTAGAAATCTTAAGATGGGACTAGGGTTGGGCTAGCTCTGATACGAAATGATACCGTGGTTAATCCAAATAACATTGTAAGTTGACAAATATTATTACTGAATTTGACAAAGGAAAATAATCATACAAAGCAAAAGTATAGGAAGGATTGCAAGAAAACGACACAACAACATGACAAACAATCTTGACGAGGAGGAACTCCGGGGTGATGGTGCAAGGAAATGACTGCTGTGAACGCCAGATAGGTGTCAGGCTGCTGTAGAGGCATCAAACCGCAGCTGAAGGAAGTGGAGAAGTCGTCGATGGCTGGAATCCAAAGTGCAGCTAACTGCTGCTTTCAAAGAAGCTGCAGGAAGGAGGTACAGTGGCGGGAGGAAGAGGGCTAGCGGGCAAGATGGTCGACAGGTTGCTGGAAGAGCTAAGGAAGGGTCAACGCAGTGGTTGCGGCTTGCAGGGAAGCAGTAGGGAGATTGGTGGCGGCCCGCAGGAAGGCAGAGGACGGTTTGTTGGTCTGTTGATAGCTCTCAGTGGTTGTTGAGGCGTGCTGGAAGGGTAGGGGTGGTGGTCTGCTGGTGGCTGAAGGGCGCGACAGCTTACTGGAAGGACAGAGGAGGAGTTATGGTGGGCTGCTGGTGGTTGAAGGTCAGCGGCAACCAGCTAGAAAGACCGGGGAGTATTTGTGGTGGTCTGTTGTAGGGTTGGAAAGTCAGTTGACAACACCAGGAAGGGTGGAAGGATAGATAAATATCTCGGCGGGGATGAGCTACAGCTGCAACACCTGAACCCATGGAGACGATCACCACCTCGAATGAGTGACAGCCGGAGCACTACCTCGACGTCAGATACAACCCTCGAATGGAAAATACCAATGCTAAAACCTGAATTCAGTTATGAAAACCAAGACCCCTAACTCCAGGCACATCATCTCATATATATATATATAGACTTGACCTATTTTAGAAAACACATAAAATAATAAGGAGAATAAAATTAGATTTCAAATATTAGGAAAGATTTTTAAAAATAAGAAAGGAGAATAAAATTGGATTTCAGATTTTAGGAAAAACTTTTAAATTAAGAAGGGAGAATAAAATCTGATCTATGAATTTGGGAAATGATTTAAATTAGAAAGGGCCTAGAAAGGAAATTAAGAAAAGAAGGAAATGAAAGAAAAAGGAAAGGAAGGGGATGGAGGGAAGAGGTAAGAGGGGGCGGTACCTCCCTTCCTTGAGGACCGACCAGTCTAGCTATGCTGGACCAAGCCCATACCAGTCCTCCCTCGATCGCCGCATCAGTCTCGTAGGTTGGGGGGAGCTTTGTCCTTATATGTTGAAGCTTCTGATCCCTTTTCTTTAGTCCTGACAACACTTGGGTCCCACCGTCGACTATACTGCCTCCCAAATCACTTGCGAGCGTACCTTCATCTCGGTCCAATCTTCTGGAACTGAAATCTCTTGCATCGTGGTGGCCATGGTGGTAGAGAATCGATTCTCACTAAAATTGATCCATCTACTTTGCTGGTAAGGGCTCCTATCTCCTCGCGTGCTACCGAAGGAAGTAGAATGAGGCATTTGCCATCCTTTATGAAGGAATACATGTTCTTGAATCCACCGTGCTGAGTCTTTTGATTAAATTGCCACGGGTTTCCTAGTAGAAGGCTACAGGCTTTAATGGGGACCACATCACACCATATTTAGTCCTGCATGTGTCTCCCCATTGAAAACTCTACTAGGCATTGCCCATTGATGCTGACCCTGCTTTTCATTTTTAGCCACGTCAATGAATATTGTTGTGAATGCCTCTGAGTCGTGTGTCCCAACTTCTCTTCCACCTGGGTCAATGCTGCATTCATATTGCTACCCCGGTCGATGATTAGGACTGTCACATTTCCGTTCACTGTGCCGCAGGTGTAGAAAATATTTTGGCAAAGCCACAAGGATCCCTCGTGTCATCAGCATGCAGAACCTGCTAATCACAAGTGCTTCTCTCTCATTTGGTGGAAGTTGATACTCACTCTGTTCCTCAGCTTCCTACTCCTCTCTAACCACTTCCACAGTGCCCTGCTCGGTAAAAGATGCAACTTTGCTCATCGGGCAGCTGGAGGCCATGTGCCCAAATTCTTGTCATTTGAAGCATTTTCTGGCGGACGCTGTGGTTGACTTCTTTTCACCAGGGGTGTCTTTATCGATATCTAAACCAATTTTCTCAACTTTTTATGGCATGCTCCTGCTTGTATCTCCAATTGTGGTTTGTTGCTTGGTTGGTGGTGGATGTCGGCTCTGCTTCTGCTGCCCTTCCGCTTTCAATTCTAGTGTTTGGACATTCCCCAACGTCCAGTACTGTTTTAGATGCACCACTTTGCTAATGCTAGGCTTTAAGCCCCCAAGATATCTGAGTACTATATTCTCCTCTGGCTCTGTCAGGTCTCACTTCAGCTGTAAGTGGTCGAACTGAGCTGTGAACTCTACTTAAAGGTTCTTTGCTGCAGATTGTGGATTTTCAAAAACATGCTTGGCAGTAATGAGGGGGAAGATTTTTCTTCTGCATTGTTTTCTTCTTCTTCTCCCGCCTATAATTTTTTCGTTTCTTTTTCGCCTCCTCTATCGTTGTACGTTCTCCCACCATAAGAATACACTTTTCTTCAATTTGCTAGCAGCTAATTTAACCCGCCTCTCTTCGAGCATTTCTTTGTATTTGAAGATACACTCAACTGCCTTTAGTCATTCAAAAAATTCATTCGGATCCTTGCCCCCCCTCAAACTTGGGAAAAATCTACCTTGATCTCGTGGTCTTGACATCTCATCCCGGAAAGTTTTCCTGTAGGAGAGACACATGTATCTCTCTTTAGCCTCCTTTGATATTGGATTCTGAAACGCTTTGGCTTATCTTCTTTATCGCTAAAATTATCCATATGGAATGGATTCAAATCCTCTTCTCTCTCTCCCCTTCGACTCTCCAAGTCTCGATCGAAGTTAACTTCTTCCTGTGTCATCTCTTTAATCTTTGCAATTCTTTGTTGGAGGTGACGCAGTTCTTGTCGTTTCTCTTCTTGGGTAGGCTCAGGTATATTTCTCCTTGGCAGCATGTTTAACGGATTGGGATCTATGGAAGGAAAGAAAAAAGGAACAAAGAAAGAAGAGAATAAATAAATGAAAGAAAGAAAAAAAATATGGTGTGGTGGATTAGATAGGGGCAGATGCTAGAAACTATAAAATGAGACTAAGGTTGGGTTAGCTCTGATACCAAATGATATCAAAGTTAACCTAAACCACGATGTAAGAGGTTGGGCTAGCTCTGATACCAAATGATACTGGAGCTAACCCAAACCACGATGTAAGAGGACGAATATTATTACTGAATTTAGAATAATGATACAATGGAGACTCAAAATAAAGGAAAATAATCATACAAAGCAAAAGTACAGAAAAGATTGCAAACAAACGATACAACATGACAAACCATTTCAACAAAGCGGAACTCTAGGGTGACTGTGCAAGGCAAACGACTGCGGTGAAGGCCGGAGAGGCGTCAGGCAGTTGTAGAGGTATCGAACTGCAGCTGGAGGAAGTGGAGAAGTTGTCTGTGGCTGAAATCCTTAGTGCAACTGACTGTGGCCTGCAGTGAAGTTGTAGGGAGGAGGTGCGGAGGCTGAAGGAGGAAGAGGGGTAGCGAGCAGGATGGTCAAAAGGCAGTTAGAAGAGTTTGGAAAGGGGCAACGGTGGTTGCCACCTGCAGGGAAGTTTGAGGGAGATCGGTGGTGGCCAACAACATAGCAGAGGAGGGTTCTTCGGTCTGCTAATAGCTGTTGGTGGTTGCTGAAGCCTATTGGAAGGGTAGGTGCGGAGGTCTACCGGTGGCTGAAGTGCTGCGGTAGCTTTCTGAAAAGATAGGGGAGGAGGTGCGGTGGGTTGTTGGTGGCTGAAGGGCAGCGTCAGCCAGTTGGATGGACCGGGGAGGAGGATAGGGCCAGGAAGTGGGTTGAGAGCAATGGGAAGGGAGGAATGATGGATAAATATATCGGCGAGGTCGAGCTACAGTTGGAGCACCACCCGGACCTGTGGAGACAATCACTACGTTGGATGCGGAACAACCATAGCACTATCTCGAAAGAAAAATACCAAGGCTAAAATCAAAATTCAGATATCAAAAGCAAGATCCCTAACTCCAGGCACATCATCTCCTATTTATAAAGTGACTTGACTTATTTTTGGAAACAATTAAAATAAGAAGTAGAATAAATTCAAATTTCAGATTTAAGAAAGACTTTTTAAAATAAGAAAGGAGAATAAAATTTGATTTTAGATTTTAGGAATAACTTTTAAAATAAGAAGGGAGAATAAAATCAGATCCCTGAGTTTAGGAAATGATTTAAATTAGAAAGTGTCTACGAAGGAAAGTAAGAAAAGAAGAAAAGGAAAGAAAAAGGAAAGAAGGGAAGAGAAAGGAGGGGGTGGCAGTCCCCTCTCTTGAGGACCTGCCAGTCCGGCTAGGTTGGACCGAGCCTAGACCAGTCCTCCCCCGAGCCCCATGTCATTTTTTTTCCGGATAGATTTATGTGATTAATGGTCTTTTTGGGACAGCTTTATATCCGTTTTACTTTTCAGACCGCCACCACTATTTTGTTTGAGGAACAGCTTTCTCGCAACTTTTTAAAAATTTGTGGTGGAAAGCTGTTTTTTTAACTTGATTTGTTTAAATCTAATTTTTTGAAAATAAAATAAATTTGTAATAGCCACCATAGTTTTTTAAAAATCAGTTTCTTTGTAATAGCTTCATAACTGTTTTTCAAAACAGCTTCAGTTGCTCCAAACAGACCCTAGGTGTATCTCTCACTCTATCATGGGAAGTAGGATATCAAAATGGGGGTTGGAGTTCAATTAGTTAAATCACACGCATTTGTTACGTTCTACATTGACTATTAATGGGGTCGTCATGAGGCATGCACCGATACAAGTAGGTTGAACAAAATCTTTTTTTCAAAGCTTGAGGCGTTTTTCTATTCTATGATTTTGTACCTTGTTTAATCTTTATAAATTATAAGTTGAATTTTTTTTAAATAAATGAACTTAACTATTGGGGCAAGCACATATCATTTGGCAGCCTTATACATATGTAACATGCACATTATTTGATTTATCGTTAATAGCATGCTTTACGTAGAAGGCTGGAGATCTCCATGAAAGAGTTTACTCTTCTCTTTCTTACCCTTTTTGCTGTAGGTATTGATCCCTCTGTGTATCTCTTTATAAAAAATTACAGTAATTGCTTATAAATATCTGTATTTGGGTTGTGTTGGATAAAATTTATCTGTGAATAATACCTTAACTTTACTGACAAGGTACTGCATAGTATACAAAATAGAAATCTAGAGAGAGAGAGAGAGAGAGAGAGAGAGAGAGAGATTTTAGTGAATCCAGAGAATAAAGTTTTGGGATTTCATTTGATTGCCATAAGCATAAGAGAGAGGTACAGATGACTGATGTGTCTTGCTTTATCGTTGACCCCATATTTATAGGTTTGATTTAGAGTTCAATGCTGTAGAAAAGGCAACTTCTTGAGCTACATTAGAAAGTAAATAATATGATTAAACAATTGCTTGCTATAAAAATTCCTGGGGTGTTTAAATGGAATACATGGAAACGCTAGTTGATTGAGTGAATTTATGGCTGAATAAATGCTGATGATTGGCTGAAATTATGATTTGATTGAAGTTGCTCACTTGCTTGAACAAAGTTGGCCAGTGGTTGCCTAGCCTGTGCAAGTTCAAAAGGCTTACGGTGAGTTCAACGTGGTCTTCTTAGATTAGGTGATTGAGGTCTCAGCGAGTTAGATTAATTTTGGTATCTTCAGGCTGAGCATGGTGAGTTCACTGTATCTTGACTCTACTATAGAGTAGAAAGTTCCTAGTGATAAACTTTCTCGTTACTAAGGGATATGGCGTTGTCATGATATATATGGCCTAAGAATTGTAAATATGAAGTAGGAAAAAAAGGACAGATGGTTTTTTAATTTATTAATATTAATATTAGAAGCTGTCTTATAGTGGTATTTTCTAAAATAAAAAAATTCACCAATAATACTGTAATAATCTATTTTGAGAAATCAGGTAAAACATTTTGACGACTTAAAATGTACCTTAAATTTCACATCCTTCACATTTCAACCGAATTAATTTTATAAATTTTATGCGTCAAAACAATCAATTTGATACGTAATACTATGTATAAATTATGAATAGATTGAAAGATATAAATATCGGAAGTTATAAGTTTAATTACTTTAATGAAACTCAACATAATTCTAAGCCTTCACTAATCATGCATATGCACTGTAGCCATCGCCTTCTCACGTGATATTTAGTACTCTGGGATGAGCGGAAGGGCTAGTATACTTTTTAGAGCCTTCGCGTGTCTTCCTCTGACTGTTTTTGGTTAAGCCTAATGGAAGGATCCCGCAAGTTCCAGCCTTCGGGTCCATGTAGCAGGCGCGAACCGCGTGATCACAATGGAGCAACAGCTAGCGGCAGAGACTTCCAGGGAGATTCTTTTAAGTGCGAAACTTACTTTAGCGATGTTTTAGACATTCATTTCCATCTTTCACACCTCCATTTTGAGATTTGCCACGAATCTTGCACCATTTTAGTTTCCGATCGTCGCAGCGAAGACGAGATTGTGTCTAAAATGACTAAATTGGTTTTCTGAAATTCTGTAATGACCTTTAGCGAGAAATCAATGAATATAGGAGAGGAATAAGGTGATAGAAAGAAGAGGGAAATATCTGGTGTTAGCAGAAAGGGTGGGTTATGCTAAGAAGTTCGTTTAAGGTATGTCTTGGAATATGGGTTACGTTATTGATTAAATCAGTTCATGAGCCATGATATTATGAAATCTTAAGATAATTATAGATTCCAGGTTTTATACAAGAAGAGGCGAGCTCGAGGCGAGCGTGTGAAAATTCACCTTAGGTCTACTCTGTCAATTTCAGGTAAAATAATGCTGTGCTAACTTAAGTAGAACAATTTCACTAAAGAAATTTTCCTTAAATTTTTGAGTTTGATATTATGTTCTACATGTTATTAAAATCAACATAAAGGTTATTGCAATGCCGAGCTAATTACTGAAAATTGAGAATCTAGCGTGACAATTATGGCGAGTAGTTATATTTCTAAATTTCACTAATCTTCTTTATTTCAAAATGTATGTTGATTACATGTATGTTTTAGCTCAATTAAATTTATATGATAATATATTATTCATATTGTTAGGTAGAAAAAATATGCATGATAGAAATCATTTCCAATATATGTACGAAAGGTATGCATGAGATCCAAGATATGCAAGATAGGCATATTAGGAAAGATATGCGTGATAAATAGTTGTAGATTAGAGTAAATATATATGTTAGTCGAAGTTGTCTTAGAAGAATTTATGTTATGAAGAATGAAATAACTTGTTTACAAATGCTTGTATATGCATGTTAAGAAGAGTTCACTCTCTAATGGTACAGATAAGAGACACCAGTGTACCCGCACGCGTAGATATTTTTTACCACCCCAGACAAGTTTGATAGTTCACTAACCGCTATCCGATGTGAGAATATCTGTCTGGGGCGAGTAGACAGAACTTATCTCCTTAGACAATTGTAATGTTTAGATTGTTAATTGTTGTGTTGATAAGAGAACATCGGCCAATGGAAGGAAATTTTCTTTTCACATCAGACAATTGTAATGTTTATATCACTAGCCGCTGTTCGACCTGATAGTGTTTTAGGTTATTTTTAATGATATTCCTCAGACAAGCAAACATGTATGTTAAGTAAGCTAAAGTTAAAGTATATGCATATAGAATATTTGAGAATTTTCATTGAGAAAAGGTTATTTATACATGCATTAGTATATTGAAAAATTTCTTATAGAAATATGAAAGATTTGCATATTCAAAGATCTTTTATAGAGATGTGAATATCCAACATGCATATTGATTTCTTTTCATCGAGTTATTGTAGTTTAAAAATGGATGACACTTGGATTATTTTTAGATTTAACTCATTATTTTGTTTAAATATTTTTCTTAGGTTTTTAGTTTTTAAACATGATGAATAGAAGATAGCAAATATTTATAGACGGCGAGATCAACAATAAAAAATGTACAAATTTCTACTTGTTAATTAAATTATTTTCATTATTCGCTCTTTTATGAATATTTGAATATTAAACTATTAGTGATAAAATAGAGTAGCAGAGAATTTATTTTTATTGTCCGACTACCTATTATGGTTTTGGTTAGTTTCAAGTCTCGGGTCGAATTGTGACAAATACAACTATGTTCATATCCAAATCATAATATAAATCATTTTATCTTATACATTTGCAAATAATGAAGCAAAAATAAGATACAAACTGAGAAATATTTTTTTTGGTAATATTTGTCCTCATTTGCTTCTCTTTTGCTATCTAAAACTCTTGCACTTATTGAACTCTGTAGGTTTCTATATGATTATGTTGACACATTTGTATTTAGTATTTTCTGTATATTGTGAATGAAGACCTACATAGACTGTATGAATACAAAATTGATTCGACTCTTATAATATCGATGATTTTATTATCTTATGAATATGATAAATATGTTTATCAAATAATTGCTTACAGGTATTCGATTACTATGATTCATGCATTTGTTATATGAAATTCTTATGATGAATGTTTGTTACAGGATTTATGATTTAAGATATGTCACAAGTAATATTATTGGTAGACTATTATAGAATACTTGCAAGTAGGAATGATAGGAGATATTAGATTCCCGACTCTTGGTGTTCAGACCGGGACGAAACTCTGGGAGCAGTTGAGATCATATGAGAACTTCGAGAACCATTGAGATCAGGCGGGGACAAAATGTTGGAAATTGTTGGTACCAGGGGGCTATTAATATTGCTACATTTGATGGGGCACAACCTTTATATTAATATTTAAATTAGCATTCGAGTAGGGTGACTACCTAAATAATATGAAATAATATAAAACTAGTTGTGACATACAATTATAAGTGACATTCATATAATTACGATTGATGACTATGATTTTTTTATGAAATGCTTATGATTACACATGAATAAATGAAATATATGTTTTATATGATTGTCATTGATTTCCTGCATTACATGCTTTTTTTACATGTTTTTATATGATTATAATATGTTGTGGACATGTACATGAGCTACATATGAGCATGCACGTTTCTTTTCTGTCTATAAAATTTCTATTTTAGTCTTTATTATTTCGTTAAGATTGTTGTAGTTCACTCTATATTGATTTTCAAGAAGGGCTAAGGAGCATATGGGCAAATAGCATTGTGTGACGTGTACATTTTTTGTATTATATAAATTGTAAGAGCTTGTACAGACTTTTAGGTATGTACTTCTATTATGTCATATTTAACAACTTTGTATAAATATATATTTTTATGATATGAATTTCCACACTTTTAATTATATGAATATAAAATGAAATGAAATGTATTATGTATGTTTGCAGTGATTTAATTAGATTAACTCATAACTCATTAGGTTCTGACTATGCAAGTCAGGACGAGTGTGTGAGAATTTAATCTGACCGAATCATCGCTTCTGTCACACCGCGGTTGACCTTAAAAACATGGTCAGTTTAGATGTGACAGATAGTGGTATCAGAGCTTCATTATTGGATGAAAAGAATGATTGGAGTGTGTTGGATTTAGAAATAAGAATGAGATCAACTATGATTTGGTTTATTTAGAGCTATATGTTGATTGATTTGAGGTGTGACATATAGTGGATTCAATGCATGGTTACTGGACGAAAGAGTATTGAAAGTGTGTTGGATTTAGAAGAATGAGATCAAATATGATTTTGTTTATACATAACTATAGGTTAATATATTTGGGGTGGGTATCTCATACGAGTTAACGCATCATACATGCACGACATAATTATTTTATGATAAATTACATTGAGTAATGAATTATGCCAATAAAATGAATTTGCTTGAAGAAGAATTAGAAAGTATTGAGGTCAGTCTCATAGGCTAATTGTAGAGCAAGTAGTTCAAGCTGAAACTGTCTTGAAGAGAAATAATAATTTGAACAGAGCAAATGAAGAAATTAGAGTCGTTGAGATATAAGGCATTGTTCATTTGATATCACAAGTTGTTGACAGAATAACTGTTATTGAAATATCTTCAATCAGTACAAAGTCCATATTTGAAGATAGTACAAAAGTTAATCGTCATTTGAAGATCTTTCAAGAATTCATGCCACGTACTTTCAAAGGTGACACTAATCTTACAACCGCTGAAGATTGACTATTAAAGATCGGAAAAATTTTGGATGACATGATTTTTTAAGAGAATAGAAGAGTGGTGCTCGCCACTTTCAATGTTTGAAGGCAAAGCATATACATATTGGCAGGCGCAGCATAGAAAGAAATTTCAGTGGACACCCTCTTTCACAAATTCAAAGAGATGATTTTGTCAAAGTTTTCAATGATTGGTTTATTCCACCTTTGGTCAGATTAGCATTGCAAGATAAATTATTCAATTTAATTCGAGGCCTAAGATAGTTATGCAGTATGAGGCATAATTCACTTTTCTTTCCATATATGCATCTCATTATATCTGCACCTAGGAAGAATAATATCAGATTTTTGCGCAACCTCAGAGATCAGTTAGGGTTGGCATTAGCTTTGTTTGAAATCATTGTTTTTCAGTGCTAGTGGATAGAGTCAGATGAATTAAACATGAGCTAAACTTCTCCAATCAATGGTGACAACCTCAGACAAGCAAGAGAAGATTTTGGTAAGAGAGGACTTCCAAAGCAAGAAATTTAAATCGAAAAGTAAGCACAAGCAAATACAGTCAGAAAAACAAATTATTGAGAATTACAGAAAAAGACATTTTGGGAAGTGCTTTAAATGTGGACAATCAGGATATTTTCAGATGAAATATCTGTAGGAAAAGATAAGAGAACAGATCATTAACATTTCAGTAATGATGACTCGGGAAATTATTAGGAGGTCAGTCAAGCAAAACTCAATTTTTTAGAATGCCTTCAACTCAAGCAAAAAAGTAAAACTTTAGATAGAAATGAGCAACCAGTGAAGGCCAAAGTTTTTGCAAGTACCCCTGAAGAAGCCAATATGAAGAAGTGGTTATAGATATGCTTATGATTTTAAATTATCCTGATACTGTTTTATTTTGTTTAGATGCATCACGTTCTTTCATTTCTGAAGAGTTTGCTGCTAGCTTATCTTTTATATTGTGCACTTTACTTCTATCTTATGTGTCATTATGCCATCGGAAAGTGATTTCTATGCGAATAACAAATGTTTCGTGAACGTTAGCATTTCTGATAGAAAGTTTCAAACAAAATTAATTATCATACCAATTCAAATATTTGATGTTATTTCTTGAATGGATTAGATGGTGAAATATTTTGCTACGATTGAATGCTGGGAAACAAACATGAAGAAGCCAATCTGAAGAAGTGGTTATAGATATGCTTATGATTTTAAATTATCCTGATACTGTTTTATTTTGTTTAGATGCATCACGTTCTTTCATTTCTAAAGGGTTTGCTGCCAGCTTATCTTTTATGTTGTGTACTTTACTTCTATCTTATGTGTCATTATGCCATCGGAAAGTGATTTCTATGCGAATAACATATGTTTCGTGAACGTTAGCATTTCTAATAGAAAGTTTCAAACAAAATTAATTATCATACCAATTTAGATATTTGATGTTATTCCTGGAATGGATTAGATGGTGAAATATTTTGCTACGATTGAATGCTGGGAAACAAACATGTGAAATTTAATTTGCTTGGCGAGAAGTTATTTTATTTTTACTGTGATAGAAATGCACAATTTTCTCTAATTAGTATAGTGAAAGTTGGAAAGTATTGAAGCTGTTGAGGTAGAACTAGTTATTTGTAAAGTTTCAAAACGTGAGCTTTGGTTGCAAAGTATTGCATTTTTGGGGCACGTCATCGACGAGTAAGAAATTTAAGTGGATTCTCAGAAGATAACAATTATAGAATGAGCTACACCAAAGAATGTTACAGAGGTGCACAATTTTCTTTGTTTGACCAGATATTACAGGAGGTTCGTTAAAGGATTTTACAGATAGCTATGTCGTTGTCCATGCTGATCAAGAAAGACATTTAATTTGAGTGGATTGCAGAATGTGAACACAATTTTTAGGAATTAAAAAATATATATTTTACGATTGTTCCAGTGTTAGCTTTTCCGTTAGGTATAGAAGGGTTTCATATTTATAATGAGGCATTATTATGAGACTTGGCTTGTGTTCTAATGTAAACTAAAAAGGTAATAGCCTATGCATAGTTGAAACCGCACGAGAGGAATTATTTGACACATGATCTATATTTAGCTGTTGTAGTGTTTGATCTTAAGATCTAGATACACTACTTTTTTTTTAAAGGGCCCTAGGGCCTATTTCATTGAAATAAAAGGGGTACAACACAAATAGTATGAGAGTGCCCAAACAAATTGAGCACGACTTATAAGAAACAAAATAAAGCTCAAACAGAGCGATACAAAAGATAGAACAAAAGAGAAACAAGCAACTAAAAAGACGAGGTGGCCAAGGCTTCCATCTACCCCTGGTTATTGTAGCGCATCTAGAGATCAGACTCTGAAGTGATTCTTCATTACCAGGAGAGACCAAAATATCATCCATTAAAATTTTAAGGGGGATAGTACCTCCAGCTTTCTTCTTCCACCGGGAGGTATACACTTACCATTCTTCTTTAGAAGAGTGAACAGTCTGATCCGAAGAGGGAAAGGCTGTTGCTGTGATCGGTTCCAATACTTGGGAAACTTCTATCCTTTGAGCAGGTAGAACAACCAAGGTACTGTTAGGCAGTAGTTCTTCCTCAGTAGTAGTAGACACATTTTCCATCATCAGATTATGAGTGTTTGTTTCTTCCCTATCTTCAGACTCGTCATGGTGGGAGTCCGAACTCCTCCATAAGTAGTGGGTACTCGAGATGACAAGTATAATGGCTCCAGTAGAAGAAGGCTGAGAGATGACCTCATCCTGCCTATCAGTGGCAACTACCTGATGCTCCTCCAAGGGTCGATCCTTCTCAACCTGTTCTGAAACAGTAGTGGGTATCACTGGCGGTGAGGAAGGCGGTATATCCGTCGCAGGAATGTGTGGCCCAGTAGCGTTTGTACGGGGAGGTTTAAGATTCGGATGCAAGGGTGAACATCTGCTGGTGAGAGTGACCAAACATACGATAATGGGTGCAGAAAGAGGTACGCATTCAAGTTTCACGGTTGCACGCAAAATCCCTGATGCTGTGTACCAATCCATAGCTCTTTCGGGTCCGTTCTATCAATATTCTAAGGTCTAGATAGATGCTCTGTATGCGGATCAGTGTGGAGTGGCGTTTCATATATCTTTGCGAAAGTAAAGAGAAATTTGGCATGGAATGCAAGATATTCATTGATTAACTAGATATCATTAAAGATTATGATATGGATATACCATATTGTCATGACTGAGCAAATGTAGTTGCCGATGCGTTGAGTCGTAATTTCACATATAGTGCAAGCTAGGTCATTGCTGAGGAGCTGGAATTGATTAAGAAAATATATGCCTTCTGTTGGAAGTTAGAAAACTTGGAGATAGTAGGTATTTACATCTGTTGATTGTGCAACCAATTTTGATAAATAAATTCAGGCAACTCAGTGAGTTGACATTGAATATCTGAAACTCTTGGAACAATTTCAACCAAGAAAGAGGTTGGATATGACTGTCGATGAAGATGATATTATCATAAACAAGATGCATTTATGAGTACATGTTGATTCTAATTTGAGACAAAAAATCCTACATGAAGCTCATCATTCAGGCTACACAATTCATCCAAGCAGCACTAAGATATTTAAGAATTTGAAATTGATATACTAGTGGCTATGAATGAAGAAGGATGTTGCAGAATGTGTTAAAATGTCAAGCTATCAGAATGTAAAGTGTCAGGACCCGGCCCGGTGCTTGGAGTTAACTAAGACGGGAACGGGCGGTCGAACTGTGGAAATCAATTCTCTGTTATTATAATTCTATTACTAAAAATTTAATATTCAAATAATACATGAAAGAGTCACTAAAGAAAGTAATTAAAATTAACAAGTAGAACTTTGTACCTTTTTATTTGTTGTTCTCATCTTATATATATATTTTTTCTTCTATTCATCTTGTTCAAATATTTAAAACCTAAAAATATTATTAAAGCAACATAATGAGTTATCTAAAGATAACCTAGGAATAATCACACGGTGCTTGGAGTTAACTAAGACGGGAACGGGCGGTCGAACTGTGGAAATCAATTCTCTGTTATTATAATTCTATTACTAAAAATTTAATATTCAAATAATACATGAAAGAGTCACTAAAGAAAATAATTAAAATTAACAAGTAGAACTTTGTACCTTTTTATTTGTTGTTCTCATCTTATATATATATTTTTTCCTCTTCTATTCATCTTGTTCAAATATTTAAAACCTAAAAATATTATTAAAGCAACATAATGAGTTATCTAAAGATAACCTAGGAATAATCACACTATTAACCTACAATAATCCATGGAAAATACTACAATGTGATGCTTGTTTATACGAAATCGTATAATATAATGGTTTTTTAATTTATTTATAAGTAATCTAATATGTGTTTATAAGCAGTCAGGGATATGTTTATAAGCAATCTGATATATGCTAATACATATATCAATGATATTTTTCTAAATTAAAATACTCGATCTTTTTTAAACATTTATTTTAACTTTACTTTTACTTTATACTTTACATGCACATCTATCTCTATGAGGATCATCATCAACAAACCTAACACACCCTTTGTCGATATTGCTCCGTCGGCTCCCTTCGGTACAACAGTTAGTGATATACAAATCGCAATTGCCTAGGGTGGAAAGGTCTTTACCTGCCCCTGACCTGATATTATCTCGTTGGAACAACGATTAGTAATGTAAACATCACAATTGTTTGGGAAGGTAAGCTCTGGCTACTCGTCCCTGACCGATATTATCTCGTCGGTACAACGACTAGTGGACTAGTGATCTAACAATCACAATTGTCTGGGGTGATAGAAAATTTCTACACGCTCGGGTACACTAGCGTCCCCTGCGTGCACTATTGGGGGTGAAATCCTCCTTTGAACATGCACATGCAAACATTTACATATAAGTTATTTCATTCTTCATATATACGTTATTCTAAGACATTTATGCCTATACTAACATGCATATTTGTTCTGCTGTACAGCTATTCATCAGACTTATCTTTCATATCATATATTTATCCCATGAATACTCTTATATCTTGCATATCATTCTTACATGTCTATCGACATATCTATCTTACATATAATGTCTATTTAAATATCATTTTATCTCCTGCATTTTTTTCATGCATGCACATCTTTCTTATTATGCTTATCATGCATAGCTTTTCTATCAATATGAAGAATCTGATTAAACTAGGGCATATATGAAGTCAAACAGACAATCTGAAATAAAGAAGCTTACTAAAATTTTGAAATGCAATCACTCACCTCAGCTGCCACGTTAAGTTCTTAATCTTCGACAATTAGCTGGAGGTTACAATGATTTTTACGTTGAGAGTAATAACCTATAAGATAAAATATAAAATTTAAGACTCAAGTAATTTAATCAAATTAATCTTCTTAACTTAGGATTAATTTACCTGAAAGTTACAGGGTCGCTTTATAGTGAATGGTCACACTCACTCGAGCTTGCCGCCTTGGTAAACAATCTAGAATTTGCAATTAACTTCAGATTTAAAGATATCTTGGCTAATAAAGTAATTTAAATAAAAAATTTTGCTAAAATATGATACCGTAAACAGATTTCTTGGCGACCAATCTTTCTTTAAAGCTGCCAAATTTACTTTCCATCATCTTCAACCATACTTCTCCCACATTGATATCGTTCTAGAACCCTTTTGGAAGCTCACAAAAGACTTTCGATGCTTCCGACACATAATCGACACCTCAGAAGGCTATCGAAAAGGAAAAATACACAAAAAATGAGTTAAAACTGAACATGGAAGCAAGTGAAAGAAAATGAAACTCTCAAATAGTATGAAATAGAGTTATTTACTGACAAAAAATACCTCGGAGCCCTAAAGTGCAAATTGTGGCTTCCCATCAGTGTCGCTCGACTTGTCTGCTACCCGCGGCCCTTGCACTGTAGCAAGAGTCGCAGCTTCATCACTGCTTCTGCCATGCGAGAAAGGAGCTGGGAGAAGAATCTGGGAAGTGAGGAGAAGAAATAGGGAGAGGGGAGTAGATCGTAGCTTTCTAGGTGATCGCTCGTCCCTTCGGCTCGCGTCTGCGGACCTATTGTGATCGCAGCTCCTTTCTTAAGTCTTCTACCAAGCATTTACCGAGCGAACCCGCGAACCACGAAGAAGGAAAATTGGGAGGTGAGGAAAGAATGCGAAGCTTTAGCCTCATTCAACCAAACAAAAGATTTAAAAGACGAAGGAATGTCAGTTGGCACAATGAAGCTGCGTGATTAGAGAATCAATTAAGGTTAATTAAATTAATTAAATTGAAACTTCTCAAATTTTGTATTTCTCTGTACGTTCATAATTTACATACATTGCTTTATATGAAATTGATCAATTTTTCTTGTAGAATCTAATAAAATCATATTGATTGAGTTCCAAAGTGCTAAAATTGGGGTACATTGTATGTGGCCATTAAGTTTATGAAAGTTCTCAGAAATTGGTTATTACATAAAGGTTGAGCGTTAAGAGACCCAACGGATTACTGTAATTATTGTTTATACCTAAATGAAAATGAGAAGAAATTGTTATGAATTTTGTTATAGGATATACAAATCTTGGTAGGGTCACGATATTATTTGGGTTATTATTGACAGTCATTTTTTGCTAATCTAGCAAACAGATTCAGTTGAA
Organism: Papilionanthe hookeriana x Papilionanthe teres; assembly: GCA_022702705.1. NCBI lineage: Eukaryota > Viridiplantae > Streptophyta > Magnoliopsida > Asparagales > Orchidaceae > Papilionanthe > Papilionanthe hookeriana x Papilionanthe teres. The sequence goes on from CM040425.1 coordinate 101,337,977, forward strand.
ATGTTTATCAGATTATATGTAAAATAAATTATCAGATTGCATGGCTCTGAAAAATTATTATTTCTAACAAAGATGGAAGATTTACATCTCAGTGGTGAAAAACATTCAAGAAGGTTTCGAGTACGCATTTGCATCTTAACACAACATTTCATCCACCGACCGACAAACAATTAGAAAAGATAATTCAGGTATTGGAAGATCTGTTGAGGTTTTGTGTCATTGACTTTGAAGATAGTTGGGAAGATCATATTCTAATGATCAAATTCACCTATAATAATGGCTATCAAACTAGTATCAATATGACTCATTATGAAACACTTTATGATAGAAAATGTAGAACTTCACTAAGTTAGATTGAAGTGTGCAAACATTGAATATTAGGGCTTGAGTTATTTGATGAAGCCACATAGGAAATCATGTTAAATAAAGATAGATTAAAATTTTCTCAAGATTGATTGCAAATATATTATGAACTAAAGCACAGAACAGTGAAATTTGAAATTGATTTTTTTTTTTCGGTTTCTAATAGTCAGGCCACTGAAAGCTATAATTGATTTAGTTAGAGAAGCAAGTTGAGCCTCAGATATATCGGTCCTTTTGAAATCACAGAATGGAATGGTCCAGTTGTTGACTGGCTAGCTTTCCTATTGATCTGCCAGATATTCATGATGTGTTTCATCTCTATGTTGAGAAAATGAGTTTCAAAGTTTGATCAGAGGATTTCATACGAAGACATTGATGTGCAAAAAGATTTAACCCACATTTTGGAGCTTGAGAAAATTTTAGAAACTGATATTAAGAAGTTGAGGAATAAATTCCTTTTGTCAATATAAGATAAAAGCACAATGACAAAGAAGTTACATGAGGTGAAAGAGGAAGAAATGCAATAGAAATATCCCTTTATATTCATGCAAGTTCATAAATTTTGAGGATAGAATTTTAATGAGGGAGAACTGTAACACTTACTTTTGAGAAAATAGGTAAAATTTTGATAATTTTAAAATATATCCGAATTTTTGCATCTATCGGAATTAGACTGATTCAATTTTATAAAATTTTACACGTCGAATCGATTAATTTGAAATATTACACCTAGTACAAATTAAAAGTACATGCGAAGTTCTAAGCATAATTAATACCTTAATTAATCATAATCTTGTATCCTTAATATTGTTCAGAGTTCCCAGCCAACATTCTCCGAACCTAAATGCGCATGCCTCAATCTTATTGATCAGAAGACTGGGGAATCAAGCAGACCTTAGATATATGTTGAATTCCTTTCATTTTTCCTCTCTCGTTACTTCGAGTTCACACATCTGGATAGTCTGCAATCGTGACACTGTAGCAGGCATAGTTGCGCGACCCGCAGGGAGCTGCAAGCGACGATTTAGGGCTCCTGGGAGAAAATTATGAGTAGGAAATCCTCTTTTTACAGTATTTCGTACATTCCTGTCTTCTCTTACATGTTCGTTTTGATATTTGCCACAAATTAAAGCATTCTACATGTTCCACGTTGTTGTAGCTTTGCAGGAACAACCATGAGATTGTTGAACCGAGTGCTAACGCTCTCCTATAAGTTTATTTCACGAGTTAGGGAAGGGTTGGGGGAATGAAAGAAGAGGTTCACATATTGCATACGTGTTGGAGAGGCATATAAATGTCGAGAAGCTCTTTTGTGGTAAGTTAAAGCAAGAAAATCATATTTGTGGTTAAATTAAGATCTTAAATACAAATTTCATGAATTTTAAGGGATTATGAATTTCATATTGCTTACACTAGGTGGTGAGCTTGAGGCGAGCTTGGAGAAATTCATTGTAGGACTGCTCTGTCGATTCAAGTGATAGAATCCCGTGCTAACATAAGAAAAATAACTCTGTAGGTTTTCATATGATATGTTGACACAATTACGTTTACGATTTTTTGCATATTGTGGATAAATGCCTGCATAAATTGTTTGAATGTAAACATGATTTGTCCCTTACGATACCTATGATTTTATCATGCTATCAATCTGATAAACATTTTTATAAATTCATTTCTTACAGATATTCGTTATATGATTCAACTTACGATAGCTATGATTTTATCATGCTATCAATCTGATAAACATTTTTATGAATTCATTTCTTACAGATATTCGTTATATGATTCATACATATGATATATATAATGTCTATGATGAATATTTTTTACATAAATTATAATTTAAGAAGTGTCAGAAGTAATATTATATATAGATTATTACATGGATGCTTGTAAGTTTAGATGATTTGGAGCAATAAGATTCTCGAATTTTGCAAGTTTAGATGATTTAGATGGGGACGAAACTTCGCGAACCGTTGAGATCAGACGGGGGCAAAATGCAGGAAACTGTTGGTACCAGAGGGACTATTGATAACTACTATGTTGGGAGTGGCCCAGTGATCCACTTCAAAAGTACCTATTTTTATGCTTTATTTATGATTCAATTTTTAATGATATTATGCTTTAATGAAAGATATTTTTATGTTTTTTGATATAGGTGATGAAAAAAGAGTTCAAGAAGCAAAAAAGAGCAAAAAGAAGCAAAAATTGAGCTAAAAAGCAAAATTGCCAAAATTATAAGTCTGGCGCCTAGGCGCCGCAGACTCGATGCCTAAGCGCCAGTTCGATACTAAAGCAGATAAGATTTTTGACAACTTTCGGTCATTATTTCGACGGTGTTAAGCGGTTCATCGACCTTCGAAGACCGAAGTTACTCCTAATACATGGGACACGTGATACAACGCATCCTGGACACGTGAAAACGAGTTTTAATCGTGAAAAGGTGCAATCCAAAATGAAGAGGTGCGAAGACTTCAGTCACGGAGTCCGGCGCCCAGGCGCGCGCATCACGGCGCCTAGGCACCACTGACGCTACTTTCTAGAAGATTCATCGAATTCGAACGACTCTTGAAGAGGTCTTAGCAACCTCTCAGTCATTTTTAAGCTCTATAATAGGAGACATTTCTACAGAGAACCGTGCCCCCCTCGATCTCCAGCATCCGGAGATAGATTTAGAGAGCCACCATATTTTCTTCTTAAGTATTTATGAGTTTATTTTAGTGATTTTGAGTGTTACTAATCAATTCCTTGAGTAGTAAGTGCGAGTTTGTAAGTGTTGTTGTTGTTGAAGTCTTGTACCTTGCATTAGAGTCAGTAGGAGTCATAGGATCACTTGAAAGAACATTCTAAATAAGTATTTGTAACTTGGTTCAAAGTTTTATAAATATGTTTTGTTATGTGAATTCAATGTGTTCTGAGTAGTTACTTTTCTTTCTCCTTTCAACAATGAAAAGATAATAAGATAATTTGATTTTGTTGGAGAACTTAACTTAAATTTTTAAAATTATTTCGATGATATTCATACTCGATCTTAATTTACTTTTTAAACTCGACTCATTCGAATTGTTAAAACCTCATTACTGAGTTCTTAATCTAGCAGATATCACATGAATCCTCGGTAATCGAAGACCTTGAGCGGGTTATTCAAGCGAAGTGCAAATAAATAGGGAGATATTGTTTATCGGGCATATAATCGATTGGCTTTTAGAGTGACGTACTAAATTCTAATAATTTGGCTTATAGATAGTGTAACGGTCACTAGTAGGGCCGACCATACCTACCCTCGACATCTGTAAGTGTGAGCTCAGATTAACCCATTCTACTAATAATACATCACGAACTCGATCTATAGATAACTAACGTTTTTTATACTATCGAGCGAAGGTAAAGAATATGAATGCTTCTATTTGACGCAATACCATAATCTCAAGTTCTTCACGAATAATAATTATTCTGAGAAATATTGGATTAGTTGAAAAGAAGAAAGTTGTTTTATTTATACTTGCATTAACCTTTACTTTATTGTTGCTTTACTTACATTTAGTAGAAATTTCATTAAACTTAAAATCTGAATTTTCAAAGGAAATAAAAATTATAATTACTTTTAATTTGAAAATCTAATAAATTCCTTCAATTAATCTTTCTTTATTCTTCCCTGTTGGATCGATAACCAGGACTCCAATAGAGCCCTGTATTACTTGAAACGATACGTATACTTACGTTTGAAATTGATACTTGACGAAAATATTATAATTATTTAAATATAAATTCATAATTCTTGCAGTCGTAAGTGCCTGTTCAAGTTTTTGGCGCCGTTGCCGGGGAAGTGAGAGAAAAAGAAAGGAAGTGAAAGTCAATTTTTAGATTTCTCAAATTAAAAATATTTTATATACATTTTTATTTCTTTAAAAATACAAAAATATTTAAAAAACAAAAATACAAAAAAGATTTTATTTTTAAGTTCTTTTATTTAATTTTTATGCATAATTCTGAATATGAAGGATTATTATCTTTTGATTCTGAATTAGAAAGAACTGTTAAAAGAATTAGAAAAAGAAAACAAACTCAAAAATATCAGGAAATGACTAACTTTCATAACAATAATCAAAATCCAATAGAAATTAATGAACAAAATGTTTATAAATTATTAAATGATTATGCAAATCCTACAGTTACTGAACTTCATATTAAGTATTCAAACGCTCATTGTAGATGCTTAATTCTTTTGAGCTTAAACATTCTATTATTCAAATAGTTCAAAATAATCAATTTGGAGGAACAACAAATGATGATCTAAACTTACACCTCGCTAGTTTTTTAAACTTCGCGCTACCTTTAAATATAATAATGTTTCGATGATACGTTATTGAGCTAGACTCTTTCATTTTTCCTTAAAAGATAAAGCAAAAATGCTAGCTTAACTCATTAAGAATCTGCTTCTATTAAAACGCGAGTATTATGACACAAAAATTCTCGCTAAATAATTTCTCCTAAAACTGCTAAATTAAGAAATGATATTACTTCATTTACGCAATTTGATGGAGACAATTTATGAAGCATGCGAAAGATTTAAAGAATTATTAAGAAAATGTCCTCATCACGCTTTACTAGATTGGCTAATTATTCAAATATTTTATAACGATTAATTGGATCACTTAGATCTATTATAGATGCATCGTAGTAGTGGTTCTATAATGACTAAAACATTTGATGAAGCTTATACCTTAATTGAAGAAATGACTAACAATAATTTTCAATGACCTTCTGAAAGGGTTAATCCTAAAAGAGTGACAAGTATACAAGATAATGAAGCCTTTTCTATTTTAGCTTCATAAGTGGCTGCTATATATAAGAAATTGGATAAATTTGCTATTAACGTATCGCATGTAAGTAATAATAATTCTGCAAATATTGATGATTCTCAAATAATGGAGACATTGTAAGCTATTACTAGTAAAACTAATAACCCTTATTCGAATTATCATAATCCAGGTTGGAAAAATCACCCTAATTTTAATTGGAATAATGGGCATCAACAATTGAATAATAATCAAGTTAATCCGACCGGGAATTGGAACAATCAAGGAAATTCAAACTTTAGACCAACTTATCCTGCTGGTTTTAACAATCAACAGAAAAAGTTATCTTTAGAAGAATTGATCTTGCAATTAGGTAATCAATTACGAAGTCAAAACACTGCTATTCGAAATCTTGAGAATCAGATGGGTCAAATTGCTAATTTAATTAATTACAGACATCAAGGAACACAGCCTAGCAACGTCGAAATTAATCCAAAAGAAATTGGAAAAGACCATGAACAAACAAAAGCTGTACAACTTAGAAGTGGAAAGAAATTAAAAGAGAAAATTCAGAATGAAATTGAAAAAGAGAGAGATGTTGAAGAGATTGAAAAACCTAAAGAAACTCTTTCTCCAAGTAAAGATCAAACTCGTAATTCCTATTGAAGTGGAAGTTAAAAGACCACCACCACCTTTTCCTCAAAGACTAAACAATAGAAGTTTGACCATCAATTTTCTAAATTCTTTGAGATTTTTAAGAAACTTACCATCAATATTCCTTTTCTACGTTTTGGAACAAATGCCTAATTATGCAAAATTTATGAAAGATATTTTAATCAAGAAAAGGAAATTTAAAGCTTATGAAACTGTTGCATTAAGTGAAGAATGTAGTGCACTAATTCAAAAGAAACTACCTCAGAAGCTTAAAGATTCTGGAAGTTTCAATATACCATGTGCTATTGGAGAAATTTTGTGAAAAAACCTTATGTGATTTAGGAGCAAGTATTAATCTCATGCCATTTTCTATTTTTCGAAGGTTAGATTTAGGAGAGATTTCTTCCACCACTGTAACCCTTCAGTTAGCTGATCGATCTATTATTTATCCTAAAGGAGTTATAGAGGATGTTCTTGTTAAAGTGAATAAATTTATCTTCCCTGTGGATTTCATCAGACTTGGATATGAAAGAAGATAAAAAAATACCTATTATTTTAGGAGACCTTTCTACTACTTGGACGTCGCTATGATTGATGTGCAAAAAGAGAATTAACAATGAGAGTTAATGATCAAGAGATAGCATTTAATGTTCTGAAATCAATGAGGTATCATGACAAAGAAAAATGCTATCGAATAGATATTTTTGATTATATAATTGAAAATCATTATCAAGAAAAATGTAAAATCATTTTTGAAGAAAAAATAATGAATCTATGTTATATAATGAGTCATTAACTGAAGAAATTGAAGAAGTAAATAAAGAAAATTTATTTGAAGACACTCATTATATTAATAATAATTGAGAAATTTTAGACATGACTAAAAATGATATACTTTTACCCTCAGTTGAAAAAACCCCTGAACTGGAATTAAAAATGTTACATGTACATTTAAAGTATGCATTTCTTGGAAATTCATTAACTTTACCTGTGATTATATCTTCAGAGCTAAGCAAAGATCAAGAAGAAAAATTAATAGGAGTTCTGAAGAACTATAAGAAAGCTTTTGGGTGAACTATTGCAGTTATAAGAGAAATAAACCCTTCAATTTGTATGCTTAGGATTTTAATGGAAGAAAATTGTAGACCTACTATTGAATCTCAAAGAAGATTGAATCCAATTATGAAAGAGGTTGTTAAAAAAGAGATTTTAAAATAGTTAGATGATGAAATTATTTATCCTATTTCAAATAGTTAATGGGTAAGTCCTATACATGTAGCAGAACCCACATAATGGGATAAAGGTTTGTTATTATTGTTGTACACACTTTTATCTCATAATTTTAACCTAAAATATATTTAGTTGCTATTGAATACTAATACTTCCACACTATAATAATGCAATGAAAGACAAATAAAATGTATATTAATTAAGTATATCTAATCAATATAAAATAAATAATCGACATTTAAGTATTCAATTATGATCATGTGGTAAATATATAAAATCTTTAATAGTGTCATACAATAAGTTATCTTTATCTATATCTTATCGTTTACAATAGATGTAGGAGCGTCGTCTAAGTTGTACCAATTAAGATACATCAATAAAAATAATCTTTTTTTAATTATGTACACGAGTATTTTAGTGTCTCCAACTAGTATGATAGAAGAATGAACTCTTTCAATCAATCACACACATAGAAACATACTATATAATCAATATCTATAATAATCATTTCATTTATATTTTCACATTAGACAATATACGTGCCTAAGAATCAATATCTATACTAATCTAAATATGTTGAAAGCACTTCATTTATTTAATATGATTAAATATTCAACATAACTAATAAGAAAAAATAAATTTGTCATGGCATCAATCTAACTGGTGACATTGGCAGTAAATCCATTTGATATAGAAGAAACCAATAACATTATCATAATTTTAAAACACAAGTATTCACAACGTCTTCAGAAAGTTTTATTTTTCAATCTGTCCAAAGTATTATTGATTTATAAGTTTTTAATTTAATATTATTTCATTTAAGTACATTTTCCCGATCTTTTACATTTATTTTTACTTTGTTATTCTAAACTACAATTCTACAACTTTAATATTTTAAAATTACTTGATAGAACATTTAAACTTTATCCTAATGTTTTATTGTAGTTTTGCAAATAATAATAATGATCATTATTATTCTTAATTTTTTTAGTCAAATTACCTTAAATATCTGCTTAAAACTTAACGTGCTCAAACACATTGTTTAATCTCGTCAAATCGCAACACTTGGAATCGACCCGAGCTCGCGATTACCTCTACCTCTGCTCCTATTTGCTCATCAGAGACTCGCTCACATGAGTCATCCCATTTGCTCTGGCCTCTTGGATGTTCGTCGCTTGGTTCTCTTGCGTGTAGCCTGGCTGTGCTTGCCGCTTAAGCTTGAGAGTTGCACACACTTAGCTCCTTTCGATCTCGTGTACTACTTACACATGCAAGTTCTCTACCTCCGTCCTTGCTCACAACATAGTTCCTCTTTACTTGTGAGCCTTGCTTGATGCACAATTTGCACGCACAAGCTACTCGTTGATGCAATTGCTTTCGGCTTCCTTAGAGTCGAGGGTAAGTGTCGTCGCTCAAGTTCTCGCCTACCCTTGTCACCTCTTAAAGAAATAGACATTCGTTTCGCTTCTCTAAGTAGCATTAGCGTTATAAAAAAATTTAAAATCAAGCCTTACGATAAAATTGTGATTTGACAAGGCATAAGGTGTTTTGGAAGTTAAATATATATGTTGGCCAAAAGGTATTTAGGAGTCAAAATAGGCTAATTGGGCTGTGTGCTAAGATGAAAATGGTTGAGTCGAGGCTATTTCAATGCTCACGGCAATATGCATATATGTGATTCCATATATCACATTACAGTGCACCATGATAGTCCCATAACATAAGTAGTAAATACGAAAACGATCCAACAACAAAATGTCTCGGCAAACAATACGAGCTAAACGACCCTACAAAACATTGGTCCTTGAAATTACAAAAGAAAATAATTATACTAGACGTGCCCTAGGTACATTGCATCTTGACTTGATGACAATTAAGATGCCTTGCATTAACAAGAGTTCGGATTCAAAAGGCAAGTTTAAATTTATAAATGGTTATTATAATAATGTTTTTGGCAATTAAAGACTTCAGTTTCATGGTTTTGGGTGGATTACAAGAAGATGATCGTACATTTCAGTGTGGTTAGTTTTAACCTATAAGACTATAATAATATTTACTCTACAAATTTCTTATATTTGTGAGAAAAATATGTATTTTGAATACTGTTATGTGCATTACATAATTAAAAGAATCATATAATAGCTTTTTTATCCCTAAAACATATGAGTAGACCTGGTTGTAGAAAAGTTCCCTAACAATTTTTTTTTTTTTAAAAGTACCAATGAAGTTACAACCAAATAGAAGCATGGTTGTTTTCGAAAAGTGAAAATGAATCCTCAATAATCTTTAGTTTTGTGAGGTTGCACTTTGAAGATTCTTAAAAGTGACTTTAGCATGTGACTTGAGGTTGGGTTAAGGCTGATGAAGATGACCATTTCATCATTAGAACTGCCCTAAGTTCTATAATGATCAACTTTTCTTTCTTTTGGTATGCTAGCTGATGAGATTGTCTAAAGCTTTATTCTTTCCAACCACTGTTCAGAAAGTTTCTGCTTGTTGAGGGATGAAATGTTATGCACCATATCAACATTTTTTCTCAATAATATCTCGATATAGTCATGCAACACAATTTCTTGTTCAGGTTTTGAATAACCATCCAATTCCTTACTTTTTTGCAGCAACCGAAGTGGAGTCCCGCAAGATTGGAAGATGTTGACATAAATGAAGTTGAGTCAGCGTTCGAGCCTTTGCCTGCTGAATTAGAGCTGAATGTATGAATAATCAGCTGATGGAAAATACCGAAAATATTTCTGCCTGCCGATGATATGAGAAGCTTTTATCTGCTGTGTAATTAAACGAAGATTTGAAACAGCCAGTCGATTTTCAATTATCATTATGATGTATTTATACCGTTAACCTAAGTTCCCTATTGCATTGTCCCACAAATTTTCTTACGCTAAGCAGTGTACATGTTTGTTTTTCAAATAAATGTTTCTGCTTTGCAACGGCTTTCTCAATAGATGTGTGTGTGATTATAATAGTTTTTTTTTTTTTTAATTTTTAAATAAGTGGTTAAATATGGGCTATAGTTTTGCCGAACCTGAATAAATTAGAATTTGGGTTGGATAAATCTCTCACATGCTTGCCCATTAATATCCATCTAAGTTGTACATTTGGTTTGGGTGGGTTTGGGGCAGTTGTTTTTTGACGCAACTGTGAAGCTGCTTCCTGGGAAAATACTTCACAGCTGCTGTTGGAGTGTGAGCCTATTTAAATAATCTGTTGAGTGTGAGCTTATTTAAATAATCTGTTATGCTGAAGTTATTTCTAATAGAAGGGATAATTATGCCCTTATTGATGTAAATAAGTTAAATGGTTGCAACTTTCAAAGTAATCGAGAGTAGAATAATACAAATAGTTTCAATTGTATAAAATACATTTTAAGATTTTAATTTTTCTAATACATCAATTTTTAGACACTATTTTACACTATCAAAATAATAAAAATTGTAAAAATGATAAGTAATGATATAATTGATACGTTATGAACAAATCTATTGTTTGACATGAATATCAGGGTGATCTTTTAGGTAAAAAATATTTTAATTTTGATGACTTTCTGGAGTTATGATTTTAGCAAATTTGCAGTCAATCTATCATGTATGACAAGATAGACTTAATAGTACCAAATTTGATCCAATTTAAGTTAAATTAAACCTTGATTAAGTTATTAAATCACTTTTAAAATCTTTCAGACATATTTGGAGGTCAAACGAATGCTGATCTGGCAAGCTTAATGTCGAATCGAGCACCTCTACAAAATGAATCCAACGAACCCAATATCGGTCAATTCCATATTATTATAGAACTCTAATGTCCATTAAACATCGTCTTTGGATTGTTTGATCAGAGTGGTTCATATTCTTTTATTAATTGTAATAGGGAAATAGAGTCTTACCCCTCTTTTGAAAAAGGGAGAGGAGAGCTTGAAGCCTGAAGAAGATTGAAGCTCAGAGAAGGAGCAGAAATATAACATCACTTTGACAACAACGATTAATCGACCACCAGTTGCTGATTGTCATCGACAACCACTTGTCGGTTGTTGTTAATAACCATCGGCTGCCACCCACTTTTTACGACAAGTTCATTGGTGCACAAGCGTAACTCAAGATAATATAAAATCCTTTCTTGCCTATTGGGATAAGGGGTTGTAATAGCAATCACAAATTTATAGTGGATTACTTCAATTGGGTCAGACTCGTGATTTTTTTCCTTTTTTGGTTTTCCACGTAAAAACTTCTGGTATCTTTACTTGTTGTTTTCTTTTATCTGAGTGTGTGTTGAATCCTTGTACAATGCTAAAATGATAATATGTCACTCTACCGCCATGAATTTTCTAACACGCACTAGTTCGAACCACTAAAGTACTTGCGAAACTTGTTGCATGGCCACCAAACGTAACACTCGAAACAATGAAGCATCCCGATCCAACACCCATTATTATAGAGGTAGTCATGGGGCGAAGGGCATCAGACCTTCACATCTTCCCACCCTAGAAGACGTTACCTCACCGCCGAAGGTGCCTCGAGTCCTTCTCTAGAAGATTGAGTACACAGGATGGAGGAGTCTCAAGTGGAGGTTCTACAACTCCTATGTGAGGCTTGACAGTCGCTAATCGATAGAGCTTACTAGCCACCAATTAAATAACAACTGGATGACGAACGAAAATACTTGTATTGAGCCCTTTCCCCACGAGGGAACCTTTCCCTGTCATGTTGGGATACTGTCCTCCTGGATACTGCAAGTTTTACTCATCAATCTCACACACCTCGCCTAATACCACCCCACCTTATTCTCGTTCTTGATAATATCATTTGTGATGGGCGTCGAGCAACGATGCCTGGTCCTAGAAGAGTTCTCTTTGGAGAATGGGAATAGCTTCCCCACTTACCGTATTTTTTATGAATCCTCTCCTTTAACAGAGGCCGTTCTCCACCACTCCATCCCAGAGTGCTTCAAGCTTCCAAACATTGATACCTATTAGGAGAAAATTGACCCCTACGAGCATGTTGACCACTATCAAACCATCATGCACATTCGACATGCATCTGATGCGCTTCTATTTCAAGTATTCCTGGTCACTCTCAAGGGTCAAGCTCGCATATGGTTCTACTCTCTTCCGAGGAGCACTATTAACACGTTAACTAGCTTGTTAGACTATTCGCGGAGCAATTCATGATGAGCTAACAGATCATTAAGGATTTATCCTATCTCTTAGGAACTTCCCAACATGATGGAGAGTCGCTCAAGGACTACTGTGAATTCTCCTTTGAAGCACATCAGATTCCGAGAGTGGATCCCGAGTTGTTGAAAGGGAGGGGGAGGAAGGTGCAAATGACATTTCATCTACAAATCCACATCTGGCATGAATCACTAACTTTACACGGATCTCAAGGTGTTTTTGAGTATAAATATTCAATCTTTGATTAAACGTCATCCAGAGCTCCAATTTAAGAAACTTTACAGTCAAACTAACCGGCTCGATGAGACGGACCCAATTGTACCAAAGTTAATCCAATCCAAGCCAAATTAATTCCTGCTCAAGTTAATAAACCAGTGTTAGAAGTTTTTAGAGTATATTTGGAAAGTCAAACCAATGCCGAATTTGACGAGCTTATAGTCGAATCTAGTATCTCGACAAAACGAATCCAACAAGCTAAATATCGCTCAATTCTGACATCATTAGAGCACTTAAATGTACATGAAATGTCATCCGATCGAGGGAATCTCTTAGGATCGTCCAATCAGAGTGATTCAGATTCTTTCATTAATTGTATCGAGACTCTATAAATATAGCTCTACCTCTCTCTTGAATAGGGGGAGAGCTTGAAACTTGAAAAATGACGGAAGCTTAAAGAAGGAGCTGAAGTTTAAAATCATTTCCGCACCTATAATTCATCGACCACCAGTCGCGAACGCGGTTGCTGCTGACTACCATCAGCCACCACTCACTTCTTACAATAAGTTTATTCACGCACCGACATTGTAACTCAAGAAACTCTGAAATCATTTGTTGCATGTGGGATAAGAGGTTGTAATTGTAATCGCCAATTTTTAGTGGATAACTTCAACTAGGTCAAACCTTTTGACTTTTTTCAGGCTTTTTACAAAAACTTCAACTGCCTCTACAAGTTGTTTTCTTTTTTTTTAGTGTGTGCTAAATCCTCATACAACTCTAAGGCGATAATATATTATTCTACAGCCGTGAATTTTCTAGCACACATCAATAATGATGTTCACCTTTATGTTTAGGTGAACAAGTCTTTAAAATTTTCTATCCATAATATCTCTCCTAATTTGGTAATTATTTTGAATGAACTCCATATCATCAGCGCTTCGAAAAAGTTTAAAATTTTCATGTATCCTATTTTTGGGACAGCAATAAAATCTCCTTGCATAGTTGTCTTCTCTTTTAAAGTATGTTCACAATATTGCATAATACAATGATAGCATGAAGCTCTTGAAGCTTTTGATTTTGATTTCATTTTTTCTTAAATTATAATACGTTATGTTTTTACTCAATAAATTAAACTCCATATGCAATAGAGCAACAAAAAAATACTAGGGTTAATAATAAAAATATATAAGAAAAATACGTAAATATAAAGTTATAACTTTAAAAATTAAAATGTTAAAACATGGATGAGAAAATATATATCAATCAATTTTTAATATATCTAAAAGAGTAGACAAACAAAAAGACACTACAAAATATTAGTTATAATACTTGATTAATTTATTAAAAACTCTGTAATCTCCTCTCAGTTGAGTCATCTAGTGAACCCCCTCGCTATTGGGTGTGTTAAAGTCATTCAAATGATTGTCCTGTTTGATCATCAAATATATACAAATATATATTTTGGATCTTCAAATAAGACCCCTGAAATCAACATCGTCCCAAGATGGATGCCTTTGCATAAAATTACATAGAGCTGTCATTACAATAGTTATTTTATCTTCTTTTCTAACATGAACATATATCGAAAAAATTGCTCACTTCTTTTATATGCCAAATGATGTCTTGATGACACTCAGTAATGTTGAGTGTCTTTTGTTGAACAATATATTACTCTCTCTAATCATTTGGTTGATACACTCTAAATCGGAAAAGTAATACATCGTATCAAGGAAGAGCTTTAAGAATCTTGTTGCATGGGACATCTTGAATCGACAAGGTAATATGTCCCTGAATAAAAACATTATTGTTACATCATTTCTAACTTGCCTCCTCATATACAGTCATGAGTGTATTAACTAGGTAGAGGCATTAAAATTTGTATTCACGTCGTGAGGTAGCAAATTTAAATACACAATTGTAATAGGCGCTCTCTTACCATTCAACTATTAAGAAGGTAAAACACATATTAAAATAACAAACTACCAAGATATTTTATATTGAGGATCCATAAATATATGAGACTTTATAATTGTTACCAACACGTGCATCGATGTGTATGCCACCAATTGCTCGTATACATTCATGTTTAAAGTATTCACGAAGATAATTTATTTTTGTTAACATGCATGCTTAAATAGATAATACAATCAAAACAGTGAAGAATGACATATATCTCGTATCGTTACAAATTTCTCTTTTATTATGCCCAAAAGTAGGATCTATAGGATTAATAATGTTATTTGACATTCTAACCAAAGACTTAACCCCAATAACAAAAGATCTATTGATTGTCTCTGTTAAATATTGTAATTGCTAGAAAATAGCACAAATGGACTCATTATGTGAATAATATATAAAGTGATGGCTAAGACTTCCCTTGGTGCAAAATGATATGTTCTATATTTATTAAATCACAAAAAGACATCCCGACATTCGAAACATATTATGGATTCTATCTAGATGAACTTGGAACAGCTCACCAATCATTTTTCACCCACATAAGGATGGCACACATGGTGTCTTACACAAATATGTTTGATACTACTCATTGATAGGATATATTGCAGTTGCAAAAATATTTTTTTCATTCCATCGTCTCTATAATTTTTTTTCAGTCCACCGCCTCTATTATTTTTTTCATTTGAGGGGTTCATCTGGCTAATTTATGTATGTTATAATACAAAATATTAATAATAATAACAAGCTAGGTTATAAGTGAACAACCACATAATTAAAGTATTGCAGCTTGTGCAAAACAAACATGATCAAATGTCACATAAACATAACACATGATATTATTCGCCATGAAAGTTCAAATTATTACACTATATAGAAAAAGAAATTAAGAGCACATAAATTAATTCGATTGGTTGTTTAAAAATAGCAAAGGTAAGGAATCCTTCTTGTTGACACCCTCATAATGAAAGCATATCACTTTGTTTAATCCTTTAAATATGACAACAAATAAATATGGCAGCATATCATTGAATATCATGGGGGGTTGGAATCTAGTAGCTTAATGACTTGTGCCATGGGTGGGTATCGATATTAGCTATGCGAGCACTAGACATCATACTAGTGTGGGTCATAACGAGCTAATAATTTTACCCAGGTAATAGTCGGGCTCCGACCTTCATTTTCTTTTTATGTTTAAGGTTGAAGGGTGCAGAGTGCTTCGAATGAATTGATTCACCTAGTTCTTTCTTATCTTGCTTCCTCGTGGTCTTCGTTTGAATGAGTGTATTCAAGCTCATCTGAATTCTAAGGGAAGCCCAGGTTGTAGCCCGGACATTGGAGCCCGTATCCATAATTTCAAGAAACATAGAATCAAGTTTCTCATCCAGCTTAAGGTCAATATTAGAAATCCTAAAATTTTATTGTATTGTTTAGGACCTACAATTGATAAAATCATAGTTCAATTGCTATTAGAATATAAAGACTTCATGAAACATTTTTCACTTATTGAAAGTTTTTCTCTTCACTGCTCCTCTGCTGCATCTACCGTTATCTTAATCAGGTCCTAAACTAATCCAGTTACCCCTCTCTTTAACTCCTTCCATAATGTTCAATCTTTTTTTAGTTGTGCTCATTTTTTCTTCAACCGAGTTTTATTTTAAAGTCTTCATGTTTTGTCATTGAATTTTTTTTTATGTTTTTTTAACCTTCTTCATTAAAATGTTTGGTTTGTCTTCTTCCTGTTTTGATTTAGTTTAAACATAAATTGCATAACCTCTCCCAAATGGCTGATATACCACCTTCCTTTTATTTTGCCATATGGTTTGTATCAAGAGTATGAAAAAATTTAGAGGAATTTATAGCTTTATAACTAAAAAAGCAATTAAAAAAATTGAAGAAAATATAAAAAATTAAAAGAATGAAGTGGAGCTCAGTGAGATCAATTTATTAATGATTGCCCCATCATCAACTGTATTTGATAATCATATAAACATTTTTTTCATGACTTGGCAGTATTGGTGATTTGTGCCATGTGTTTTAAGAGCAAGGAGCATCTGTGAAAGAGTGTGTTGGATGTGCTAGAAGACGAGATAGTATTGATGGTTTACTATGTCTTGCATGTTTTTAAACAAGATAGTATTTGTTATTGATTGTGTCGTGCTGGCTTTGAGAGTAGGAAGTATCGGTGGTTGGCTGTTTCTTATTGGATTGAAGATCAAGTATTATTTATGGTGGTTGGCTTTAAGACCAAGTAGTATTCATGGTTGACTATGCAGTGCAGGCTTTAAGACTGGATATGTCAAAACGACTCAGCACGAATAGCTTGTGTTCGATTCGTTCGCGAAGCAAATGAACCGAACAAGAATAATTTCTTACGCTCGATATATAAACGACCCAAATACAAACAAAAAATTTTTGTTCATGTTTGGCTCATTTTGGCTAGAAATAATTATATATATATATATATATATATATATATATATATATATATATATATATATATATATATATATATATATATATATGTATGTATGTATGTATGTATGTATGTATGTATGTATGTATATGTATGTATTTATGTATGTATATGTATGTATTTATGTATGTATGTATAGTTAATGAGTATTTTTAAAAAAATAATTTTATTGACTACATGGCTACAATGTTTTAGAATCAAATAACATTATAAATTAAAAAAAATGTTTATCATACCTTTGAGATGATTTATAATTGCTTTTATAATAGTCTCAATTTTAATCGTATTAGAAAAACATTAATAACAATATGAAGAAGGTTTTTTCTAAATTTAAAATAGATATTGGTATTTCCGTTACTCAATTTGTTCCCGTTACTTGGTCCAACTCTCATGCGCCATTTATCAAAATAAATGGGGATGGTAGTTGGAAGGCTTATAAAGCTGGTTCGGAAGGTGTTTTTAGAGACCTTTTAGGAGCTTTTATTTGTTGATTTGCTAGTAATGTTGTACCTATTTATCCACTTATTGTTGCAGCTAAAGCTGTAGTTTTTGAGTTATTGATAGCTAAAAAATATGATTAGAAGTAGATTATTTTAGAAATGGATTCTTTATTGCTTTGGAAGTTTTGCAGGTATAAAATAGATCATCATTGGAGCATTAATTTACAAATGAAGAAGATTGAAGAATTGACTAAGGACATATGCATCATCTGGTCTCATACTAAGCGAGAAGGTAACAAGATTGCTGACTGGATTGCTAAGCTGGGATGTTTGCTAGACTCTGTCGTGATTTCTAAACTTGTTCCTGTGGCTCTAAATCATCTTTTACTTTTGGATTTGCTTTAGTTTTTTCTTTCTTGGGTATGTTGGAGGGGTGTGTTGTATTTTCTTTTTTAAGAAAGAACCTTTAGTTTGCTTTTTTTGAGTGAGTTGTATGGGTGTTTAGTTTGGTTCTTCTTGCCTCTTTTTGTACTTTATTTTTTGATGGAATAAACCCCCCTATGGGGTTTTATAATATATATATATATATATATATATATATATATATATATATATATATATATATATATATATATATATATATAAAATTTTAACAAAATATTATTGATCATTTTTAAGATATTAGTTGGGGAATAAAGTTTAAGAGAAATTTTATCATTATCATTTCAAGATTTTTAGTATTATAATTGGTGTGTAGCCTTGGAGAGATTTTTTTTGTTGGGTGCACACAAGGTATCGAAAGGAAAATTTCAAAAAAGCATTATGTAACATAGGATTGAAGTTTGCATATATGATTTGCAAGAATAATATTGGATATGTAATATAAATGATTTTATTATATTGAGCATAAATATGACTATTAAATTTGATAAAAAAAGTTTATGATAAGTTTATTTAATAAAATGAAACAAATTAGAACTTGTGTTATGATGAGGTTTTAAATATGATATTATGATCATTAATGTGACTGAATATTCCAATAAGGAGCTTAAATGTGTTTGTAGCCTGCCAATATAGCATTTACTGTACCAAAAATATTACAATACTATTGACTATTCTTAAACTGATCGGAGGGGCATTATAATTATTTAATTATAATTTGGCAGACCTATTTTTTAATGTAAAAGCTTTACATCAATGATTTGTGAATGAACCACAAAAAAAGTTTGTAAATTGATTAGAAGTATAATAATGTTATAGATTATACCGTGTTTTTGGATGAAAGAGATAATTGTAGATGAGTTTATAATCAACCTTTAATATATCATATTCCTATTCCCATGAAGTATAAAGTATGGACCTCACTATTACTTTTATTCTTAAACACTTCACTGTCCATAAATATAAGTGTACATAACAAAATTTAGCTACACGAATCTCAAGAAAATTTGATAGATCACGTAAAGAGGATATTAAAGGATTGTGTTATCATAGTTGAAAGACCAAACCATCGAGCATTACATCATCCGATCGAATCATGGGCCTACCAAAAGAAAGTATATTCAGCTAATGAATGTTGTACATCTGAACTAGCGACAACCATACAAAATTGATTCCTCAACCAATTCCAGGTTACTCATAGAGAAGATCAACAATCACTCTGAATTACTCTTCAACCCTCAATGAAGACCTCTTGCCTGAAGGAAGGCCTCTTGTCAAATTATGTTGATGCACCCTCTGCATGATAGAATAAACCTAAGGATAAGAAGGTCTTCACCAAGGGTTCCCTCAGGAAAGCTAACCGAAGACCTATCGACTGTCCGAATGGATCTCAGTCCAAGTGTTCAACTAACCAAGTTGTATGATTACAAATATGAAATGGTGCCAACAACGATTATTTATACAAAATGGTTCCAACAACGGTTACTAGGGTCAAAAGATCCCAAAGTTAGTTAAAAATATGTTATGGCGCAATGACTCATTAATCATGGGTAACATTCTTATTTAATCAATGAAAAAATGTAATTTACTAGGTTTCCCCAATTATCTATAAATAGGAGAGTCATTTCTTCAAGCGGAACTATTGAATCTATTCCAGAAGAACTTATATTATTGTGTTTTCTACTCTGCCTACTCTCGGTATTTCTTTCTCTCTATTCCTCTCATTCGTCTAATGCCCTATCCCTTGGGCATGATCCAAAGGACATTTTAGGATCCAACATCCTAAAAGGTGAGGTGAATGTGGAGTTATGCCTTCAACAAGAAGAGTAGCACATTACAGAGAATGAACACACTTGTGAGAAACTTCTAATATGGATACCATCAGAGAATTTGTGCAACAACAAACTTAGGAACTCCAAGGTAGAATAACATGACAGATGGAAGAATTGGTTTGTGTAGAGCTTTAGGGGACAACATATGCTCTTCCAGAACCTAATCCTCAAGTACCTGAACTCCAAGGCCATTAGACAGCTCAAGGAGTTGAACATGTGAAAGAATCTTTGTACCAAGATAGTGTTGGGTCCATGCTAAGAAACATACCACAAGCAAGGTGAATGAAATTATACAGCCGACTGAACAATGCATTCTCCCGACGGATCATTGATGCAGAACCCCCAGAGAAGTTCAAGGTTCCATCTTTGGAGCCATACAAGGTCAGAACAATCCAGTTGATCACATTGTGTCCTTTGAGTTAGCTATATGTCTTCTCAAAGTTTTCGAAACATTGCAGCGTCGACTATTTTATACTGCACTGAGGGATTCAGCAGTCGGGTGGTTCAATGGACCTTCGCTTGGGATTATTACTTCCTTGAGAGAGTACAAGAAGTTATTCACGACACATTGCTAGCGCCCAAAATCCCACAAGGATTAGTAATCCTTATGACAAGTCACACAAGGGCTGAATGAGTGCCTCTAAGCATATGGCATGAAGTTCCAAAAGGATATGCTAGAGGTATAAAAATCTGTAGCTGGTGATTATAAAGGCTGCCCAGGCACAAGAGCTGAGGAGTGCACAATTCAAGTATTTTCTGAGTTTATGAAACCCAAAATTTTGGCAAAACTCTTAGTGTTGGCCAATGACCACATTGCGGCAAAGGAGTATGTAAATGCACCTATCTCAAAAGTTAAAAAGACTGACCATCACTTAGATAAAAACGACTTGTGAGATTATGGGTGAAGGGAGAAGGATGGTCTCCGCCCCAAAAGAGAAAAGAGTTGGTAGTCTCGTGCAAATAAAGAGGCTGGCAAAAATTCACAGAGGCTTAGTCAATCAAATGATCATTAAACTAATGATTGAGGGATGTCAAACCCCACTCAACCAAGGTTTTTAATGGTAGAGCTCCTGCAAGCTACTCATGGCATAACTTTAATCGAGAGCCTTCTCAAGAGAAATTCTTGAGATGTGATTGACTATGAAGGAGTCCTCTCATATGGATACCAGATCCCAGAATAATATAAATATTATCTATGACAAAAGAATGATCCTAGCTCCACAAATCCATAAATCACAAAGATTTTCCTCATCCGAATAATTAGATCCATTCCAAGGTAATATTTTTATTCTTTGAGATAGTATATTATTCTCTGATTTTCGTATATGTTCATTTAGATAGAAATCTTTTTAGGTCTATGGTGGCCACCAATAAATAAAAATACCACCAACATGGAGCAGAGAGCGTTGGATATACATGACCCATGAGAAAGGTATTTTGAAACCAATGAAACTACCATTGAGATCCCTATAAAGTTTTTCTAATTGGTGAGACTTTTGATGCAAGGCACAAAGATTCATTGATCCGAACCCTCCAAGTGCATCGAGATGACTTTGCCTCTTCTTATGTGTGGCATATCATCGCGTCAACATACATTCAACCACATGACTAGTGAAACAAAAGATTAGGGCTTCAGCTATGACTTTGGTCAAACCAATTTGTGAGGAGGTTTAGAAGCTCAAGGAGGCAGGTTACATCTGGGAGGTGCAGTATACCTTATAGATATCCAATGTGGTTATGGTGTAGAAGTTCAAAGACAAATGTTGGATGTGCATAAACTTCACTAATATGAATATAACTTGCATCAAGGATAGTTATCCCCTACCAAGGATCGATGCACTCATAAATTTTGCAGTTGGACATTCAGTCATGAGTTTCCTGGATGCATTCTCCTGCTACCACCAAATCAAGATGCATCTGATGTTGAGAAGACTACCTTCATTACAAATGAAGGATTGTATTGTTATACTATAATATCCTTTAGGGTAAAAAATGCTGAGTTACTTACCAGTGTTTTATTGATGTTATATTTTTTGAACAAAAAAAGAGAAATATTGAAATCTATGTTGATGATATTCTAGTTAAAAGTAGGTCGGCCGAACAACATATAAATGACTTGAAAAACACCTTCCAAACGCTTAAAAACTATACTATGAAGTTGAATCCATTAAAATGTACATTTGGAGTGTCGATAAAAAATCCTTAAGGTATCCTCTAACGATAAGAAAAATTAAAGCACTCCTGAACAAGCCTTCTCCTCATAATACCAGGGAAGTGTAGAAGCTAACCCGCCGAATAGCAGCACTCAGTAGATTCATTTTCAAGTCTGGCGATAAATGTGCTTCTTTCTTCAAAATATTGAGGAAAGCCAAAAAATTTAAACGGTCGACTGAATGTGAGTAAACATTCTAAAGCACGAAGTAGTCACTAGCCTCACCTCTGTTGTTACAACATCTGAAGCCAAAAGAAGAAATTTTCTATTTTTGGGGGTTATCCTGAAAGCCATCTGTTTGTTTTTAATTTGGAAGGAGCTTGTAAAACAATTCCTAGTCCACTACACTAGTCGGGTCCTCAGGGAGCTAAGGTCAGGTAATATTTACTTTAATTATCTCTGCTCGTAGGCTCTGACTGTATTTTCAAATGCACCTGATCAGAGTAATTTTTGATCATTCACTAAAATCCTTACTTGACTGGAACATTCTGGTCAACTCTTAAAGTGATTTGTGGAGCTTAGAGAGTACTATATTAGTTACATCCCCTAAATAGTGATTGAGGGTCGACTTGTGGCTGAGTTCCTAGTCGACTTCTTCGAACATGGTGAATCAAGCGAAGGAGATGAGGTTCGTGATCAAACCAAGACTCCATATGCTAATGGCGCTTCAGGCTAAGTGAGTGCAAGAATCAGGATGACATTAAGTAGTTTGATTGGAGAGCATCTTTATCATTCGGTTGCCTTGGAATTTGAAGTTACAAACAATCATACAAATATGAAGTGTTAATATTCGGACTACGCTTAGCCCTTGACATGGGTGTCCGACATATGTTAGTTAAGTCAGATTCTCAGCTGGTGGTGAATCAAGTAAACAGAGAATTCGAATCCCGAGATGAGATGTTGGTCAAATACTTGAACAAGGCAAAGGCAAAGATAGAGAAGTTTGCAAACTTCTGAATCTAACATGTTGAATGAGAGGAAAACCAAGTGGTTGATCTTCTATTAAAAAATGTCTACTTTGGATAAAAGATGCCACAAAAGCTTTTCTGAATGAGAATAGAGAAATTAGAAATAATGGAAGTTGAAGTCGAAAGTGCAAAAGGTTGGTTAGATCCCTACATTAAGAACGATCCTCGAAGAAGTAACGGACCCTAATAGGTTCAAATTTAAAGATTCACAATACCTCATTTTCGGAGATAAACATTTTCGAATGTCAACCACTTCATTGCTTCGGAGGTGTGTGAAAGAAAATGAGACGGAAGAAATCCTCCGAGAGTTGCATTCTGCCGAATGAGCAAACCATTTTGGTGAAAAAACCTTGGTGCAACATGTCTAGAGGCAAGGCTACTTCTAGTCTCCTCACATGAATGATGCAAAAGAATTCTCCCGGAGATGTGAACAATTTTAAAAGTACGCTCTATTACAACACCAATCAGCCCAAGTTACAAGTGATAGTTAGTCCGTGATCTTGACATCTTTGGTCAGTTTCCTCCCTCAAAAGGTGTGTGAAAGTTTATATTTTTTCCATCAATCTAATATAATAGCACGCAGCACACAAGTTTGCTATATTAAGTAACGATGGTTTTATAATTTCTAATATATTTACTTCCTTTATACGTGGCAAAGTCGTGCATGGAATACACAAAGCATCTCACTGGACAAGTTAATTTTTTTTTTAATGGTATACTAAACACATCACTCGCTATAAATTTTATTTAGTAATTTTAATTATACGTTTTTATGTATATTAAAGTTGGGAACTATGTTTGAAAACATTAGTTAGTTCTGCATGGCTAGAGAATGGCTTATTAAATGCCCATTCTCATTGAAGCACTTATATTCATAGGCAGTGCTTATTTACTACATTTGTCTTGACTCATCATCACCGACTCACATCTCTGGTTTACGGACCATGCTAGCAGTTATCTGAAAGAGCACAACCGATTGACTGATGGGAACAATTTTATTTATGGCCCTTTAGGATCTCTTTCATTTTTTGTTTTATTTTTATTTCTTATTTTAATTAAAATAAAATACGTTTATCTAGTGTTTGTTTAAAATTTTTATTTCATTTTTTTAAAATAAATCTATTTTAAAAATTAAATTATTTTTTAAAATTTGAAACGAGTTTTACTTTAAATTGAAATATAAATAATATAAAATAATCATAAAGAAATTAAAAAAAAATCTCAAAGGACCCCTAAATTATGATGCAGTAATACACCGCCACTCCAAAAGCACCCTAAGTAGAAGAAAAAATTCCTTGCCTATAGAAAAACAGAGAAATTACGGGTTTGTTTGGGACAATTTGTGCGTTTCAGGATAAGCAGCTTATCCTGAAACGTGGCCCGCAGGCCGACCACGACCTGCGTTTAGTGTAAAAAACTCAAACGATGTAGACTTTTAAAAATACACGAACCAAACGGTTAGGCGGCGTTTTCAAAAATGCCACTGCACTTATAAGTTGTCTCAAACAGGCCCTACATCTGCCACCAGCAAAAGACAAGCCGTTGTTACCAAAATTTATTATTGGTATCTGATATTGAATAAAGTATACATAAATTGCATATTTTATTTTAATAAATAAAATGGAAGACCAACCATTGTGTCATTCAAATAAAAAGATACATACACGCACCATAATTGTCAGTATGATTCCCAGGTGGGGTGGCGAGCACTGTTTCATCTATAATCAAATATGTACTCACGTGGCAAAAGAGAGCATCCATCATGGCTTCATAAGAGCTTTCGATGATAATATTTGTTAAGAAGTGCTTCAGAATACTCACCGAAGGTCAGAGTTCCATTTGGTGGGATCAACTGTAGCAGAGAAGCAGAAAAACAATCCATATTAAAATGTTCATTAAAATACTTACAAGCGCAGAGTTTCAGGAACAAAATAAATAAATAAATAAATTTCTGTTTGTGATGAATAGTGCACTTTAAAAGAAATTTCAGCCCTATGGTCATCTATCACTAGTAGTACCTCCCGATGATGACGAATTTCAGCAGGAAAGTGGAGAAGCTCATCCCTGCAAATATAAATGGGAAGTTTACAAATTTATACTGGAAGGAAAAAAGGAGTTCTATATTGTAGCAAAGCCACATTTTTTAGGGATTAAAATTCTCAAGAGGAAAATTTGAGCTATGAAATTAAAAGAGAGAAATTTATCTAATGAAAATGATTTTTGAACTATTTGAAGGTGCCAAATATTACTGTTAAACATACCAGTCAGGCTGCATAAAAAGTGCAAAAGTTGAGCGTTCTACACCAATCGACTCTTCCCCTTTAGGTGCCTGTAAAACAGGATAAAGGGAAATTACCAGACAATAAGTTAGTATCCTTATCCATATACACCAAACATCAAATTGGAAAAACAATTCATCGAGTGAAAATTGGAAAAGTGTGATGCTAGCTTCCACGTACTTATAGTTGAGAGATATGCTAATTAAGTAGAAGATTTACATATATATAACTAAATTCTTATGTATTTATATATCTAACACCTAAACTTCAATTTTTACATATATGGCACAGTACTTGTATATGAAAATATGTATTCCATTTTTTATAATAGTGGCACTTTTGATGTGACATAAAAGATTTGGATGGTATAAATGTAAAAAGTAGTGTTTAGGTGTTATATATGTAAAATACATATAACTTGTGTGGTATGTGTGGTATGTATGTAAATGTCCCTAGTTCAGGAGTATCTTTTTGTGAGGGTTGCAATATATTTTTCTTAATTGGAATTTTGGAACATTTGAGAAGATTTGGAAGAAATAAATCTATACTCTATTAGATAACCCGTTTCTCTATCTCAAAATCTGGAGTTCACTGTATGACGTAATTCGGGTCTATTGGCTACCTCACATTCCAAGTAGTTGCAGTTTTGCCTAGTCCAACCAGGGGATGATTTGGTGACTTAAGGGCAATTACAGACGCCTGGAGAAATCTGTGTTTAAAATGAACACATAAGAAATTTAGAGCTATTTTGACCATTTAGTCTTATCGTATATAAAACTGTCCTTGGAAATGAAATATGGATACTAAATCATTGGTTCAACTATGGCACTTACAAGGAAATGCTGAAGTATGCTGATCATATGCATAAATCTTTAAGGAATTAAATTTGGAGGTTATCACTGGTCCAACTGTGAAACTAAAAGGAAACCGCGTAAGCTAAATTTGCTTTTTTTTTGTGTTAAATGATCAAAATTCTCAAATTTTCTCACATATTTGATCCCTCTATATTGTTTTAAATTTTCTTTGCAATTTATGAAAAGAAATTGGCAATTGTTACCTCTTTCATTATTGGCAACCAATACAAGAATTAGTTCCGATGCACTTGTTTTTGATGAATTCGACAATGTATTTGGAAGGAGAAGAGAGATGAACTCCCCATATATAAGTGGGAATGATCAGCATACAAATTTTGTACCGAGAGCATGGTCAATTAATCTCATATCTCATAAAATAATTCTCATTCATCAATCAATCATTCAATTGCAATTCATCAATCCCTAATCATAGAAAAATGGTCATAAATTTAGGACTACATGATTTTAAAAAAAAAAACCTCAAATTCAATCCGACCTAAACTAAAATTTACTTCTATCAAAAAATTTAAATTATAATTGATAATAATCCAAAAAGGATAATTAAACCTATTAAAATAATTCAAATAAAAATAAAAAAAAAATTCAAGCAAAAGTAAAAATGCTAAAAAGCCACGAAAACATACTTAGTTCAATCTTACGATAGCAAGTTGATTTAACGTGCTTAATGACCTGAAGTACTACATCAACTCTTACATGTATAAAAATCTTCTATCAAGAATTAGTATTCATGCAATCATCGGGTGGTCATGAGCTAACTTCTGGGATTATCCTTACTCATCTGTATTTCATCTAAAGGAAACAAGTCTTTTCAGCTGACCAAAAACACGTGCTTCACTTTTCCGAAGCATCATTGATGTTGGAGCATGCACTGGTTGCTGTCCTAGTGTCCTTTGTGGGGAAGAAAATTGCGTACGTCAACCATACGCAGGAGCTGCGTACGTAATAGGTTACACGGGAGTTACACTGAGATTACAAGGGGGTTACAAGCGCGTTATAACATCCTTGTAACTTCCGTGTAACTCACCTGTAACCCGCGCGCTTCTATTTCATCCATTTGTAGGTTACAGAGGTTACAAGGGTACAAGTGAGTTACACGGGAGTTACAAGGAGGTTATAACACGCTTGTAACCCCCTTATAATCCCAGTGTAACTCTCGTGTAACCTATTACGTTACGCAGCTCCTGCGTACGGTTGACGTACACAATTTTTTTCCCCTTTGTAGGCATGTTGTCTCAGTCTTTTTCTAATGTGTCCTGTGTATTCTGGAATTTTCTCTTTGGATGACAAATTTGTAATTACGAAGGGTCAGCTTAAATATAAGAGAACCCTAGGCTATTTTGGGCGGGCCGGCTTTTGGAAAGAGTTTTCTATTTTCCTGAAGAATGATTCCCCCTCTTGTTGTTGTAGCCGGAGGTGATTCTCAGGTGATGTTTTTGCCAATGATTTTTTGCAGTTTCCCTTTAGATATTTTGTTCATTTCCCAATTGACATATCGCCGTTATCAATCACCATATCTAATAAAAATGACAATGATCGCTGGTATTAGAATCAAGATTGACATTCTGGATTTTGCAGGGCGAAAAGATCCGAATGAATTTATTAATTGGCTATATACAATAGAGAGAATTCTTGAATTTAAAGTTCCCAAAAATAAATTGTTTAAACTTGCGGCCATTAAAGAATTGTTACCTGTACACTATGGGGAGTAGCGCATAGAAGGCCTTGTGATAGTATTTCAGTTATCTCGCCAATTTGATATGCCAGTTCATCTTCCCCAAAGACAGCCTGATGAGATAGAAAGAAAACCATCATTTTCAACTAAATAAGAAACACCATTATGTTAGTACAATACAAGTTAGCTTGAGAGAAGTATCTTTGCAAGAAAGCAGGCAGATATGCACTGCTTCAAATGGTGCTTTAGGGGAAGAAAAAAATCATCCATTGAAAAGCTGATTGAAAAAAATTGGTAGCATAGAGTCCGAAGACAAATGCAAAGTTTTATGGATTCAAATAAGAGGTTAAGTAAACCGAGGCTTGTGTCCCATGGGCTACTCTTATGCTGCTCTAATCTTAAGGATTGCATAAACAAGTTAGCTTTGATTAGGCTTCTTTTAACTTGACAAAAGTTAACCAACAAATAAATGTGGAATCACCATGAAGTAGAATACCAAAAGTAATGAAGCCATTTGAAACCTTCCTTTGCAGCCTTTGCAAATGAAATTTTAGAACATAAAATGGCTCAATTCTTGTCACACTCCAATTGCACAGAGCAGGGCAACCGGATTTATAAGTGTAAGTTTAAGTTATTTAATAAATAAATATATATATATATATATATATATATATATATATATATATATATATATATATATATATATATATATATATATATTATATTTAGGTTTATTATTTAAAGGTTAAACTTAAGTGAATTTCATTCTGGTACTAAAGAAAGGTTAGTGTTTCAATTTTAAATGTATAAATTATAATATTTAATATTAATTTTAATTACAATAATAAAACTTAAAGTTTAAAATATTAAAATCTTAATTGAAATAGTACAATACAACGTTAATTGATAAATAAATTAAAACACAATTGAGTAAATGATAATTAAATATTTTATATTTTATACATGAAATTTAATAGAAGTAATACAAGAGCAAGAAGACCGTCTATCATGGAGGTGAATATTCATATTCTTATACTATGATAATATTTTATTCTTTTAGACCAAATTCATTTACTGGTACTATCATTAAGTTACTGCAAACTAAGGATTTTGAATTCTAGTAAATTTTTATTCATATTATAGAAATGATATATGTGATAGCATAATCTAAATTATCATTTGAATGATTTATAATTATATTATCTGATACACAAATGAGAATGAATTATTTTTTAGTAAATAATGATTTGTATAGAATGTTTGCATTGGAAATCAAAGGAGTCGAAAACGATATTGCAGAAGCTCTCTCGTGGATGCGATTCAGCTCTCGCGCCAGAGAAGAAGATCCCTCTTGCACAGTCGACGGAGTCACAGTTTCACCAGTGCAGACTAGAGCAACCAGCTTTATAAGGGTAAATTTTAGTTAATAAATATTATATAAAATAACAACAACAAAGCCTTAATCCCACTACATAGGGTCGGCCACATGAACCCTTCTTCTCCATTGCGTCCTATTTAGTGTCATATTTTCATTTAGTTCTAATAAACTAAGATCAATTTTTTACAATAAGTCGAAGTCTTCCGAGGTCTAACTCTGCCTTTCTTAACATAACACGAATCTAAAACATCCACTAACCTAATTGGATCATTTGATGGTCGACGTTTAATGTGACCAAAACATCTAAGACGACTCTCTCTAATTTTGTCCGTCACTGGAGTTACACCAACCCTATCATGGATATATTCATTTTGCATTTTGTCTCTCTAATTGTAGTGCCACTCATCCACCTAATCATTCTCATCCCGACAACACTTAACTTAGAATTATGCTTTAAAGGCAAACATTCAACGACATAAAGCATTGCAGGTCTCACCACCATCATAAAATTTTCCTTTCAGTCCAAGCGTTAATTTTCTATCACAAAAATGGCCTGAAGCTTTCCTCCACTTCAACCAACCAGCTTGAATTCTACTATCAATATCCCCATCTATATCGCGATCGCCTTGAACAACAGACCCGAGATATCTAAACCCGAGATATCTAAAATTAAGTAAATTTCATTGTTGTACTAAAGAAAAGTTAGGATTTTAATTTAAAATGTATAAATTAATAATATTTACTATTAGATTTGATTGCAATAATTAAACTTAAAGTTTAAAATATTGAAACTTTAATTAAAACAGTGCAACACATTAAAATGTAATTAAGTGATAATTGAATATTTTATATTTTATAGATGATAATTTGGTTGAAATGATAGGTCGTTTATTACCAAGGTGAGTACTCATTTTCTTATAACATGGTAATATTTTATTTTTTCTACACCAAATGTATTTACTAGTAATATTATAGGTATATTGAAATTACTACAAACTAGGGATTTTGAAT
This sequence comes from Papilionanthe hookeriana x Papilionanthe teres, assembly GCA_022702705.1. Taxonomy (NCBI): domain Eukaryota; kingdom Viridiplantae; phylum Streptophyta; class Magnoliopsida; order Asparagales; family Orchidaceae; genus Papilionanthe; species Papilionanthe hookeriana x Papilionanthe teres. The sequence goes on from CM040425.1 coordinate 101,367,961, forward strand.
TATAGTAAATTGTACTCATATTATAGAAATGGTGTGAAACAATATAATTTAAATTATCATTTGAATGATAAGTATATTGTCTGATACACAAATGAAAATGAATTATTATTTATAGTAAATAATAATTTTCATAAAATTCTTGTATGTTCATGACTGACTATGATGAAATCACACTTTTATGGTACTAGCAATGGAACGCTAAGGTATCTGTGCACGTAAACGGAAAATGATATTGATGTTGAAGTACATTAAGTGATATAAGTTTTAGACGGTGCTCACGTGACAGTTGTATAGATATAAACTGATATTGATATGTTATTGATATCGTAAGATTCACTGAATAACATCTCAAATATTTATATTGATTTATTAAAAAAATTAACTAGATGCATATTGCTTTCATTTTCCATTGTATTATCGCAGTTTAAAAGTATCAGTATTTACTGGCTTGTATAGCTCATTATTATTTTATACTAACTCTACAGGTTACTAAACGAATTAAAAGATGAGCGATAGAAAAAATAATATTTATAGAAGACGAGAAACCAATTATAAGGTAAAATTTAAATTATACTATCTTAGATTAATTTTCTTTAGTGATTATTTCATTTGTAAAATTGTATTTATAGAGAATGAATATAGAAAATTTAGTTCTCACCATATGACCGTTTGTACCCACATTGGTTAATTCCAAGCCTCGGGTAGGGTCGTAAAACTCATTTCTCAAAGTTAAAATTGTAGAGTAGCTACAACAAGGTCAACAAAATAATCAAGATAAAAATAAGATTTTATATACGGAAAAAATAATATGCATGCTCATATGTAGCTCATTTACATGTCTACAATACATGTCACCACATATTATAATCGTATATAAAACAGGTAAAAGAAAATACATGTAATGCAAGGAACATGAACTAAATAAAACATATTTTATTCTTTCATGTATAATCATAAGTATCTTTATAAGAGTCATCAATATAATCATAGAAATGTCACTTGTAATTGTATTGGTCTCAACTATTTCCATGTCATATCATATTATCAATCATCACACAGCCCGAAGGCTCATTAACTATTGATAAAGACTGGATCCCTCCCAACATATCAATTATTAATCGCCCCCATGATTCCAACGGTTCCACACATTCTATCCCAGTTCAATTCCAATGGTTCCCGTAGTTTTGTCTACCTAAATACCATGAGTCGAGAATCTCATCGTTCCCTTTCATCCGAACTTGCAAGTTTTAATGTAATAGTCTACTTATAACATCACTAATGGTATTTCTTAAATCATAATTTTTGTAACAAACATTCATCATAAGCACTTCATATATCATATACATGAATCAAAGTAAACGAATGTATGCAAGCAGTGATTTTATAAACATATTCATCATCGTAAGGGATAAATAAAATTTGCATTCATACAATTCTACATGCAGTTGTTGCAAACATAATTACATAAAAACCTACAGGGTTATTTTTTTTTAAGTTCAACATGAATAGACAGAGCAGCCCTACGACGAGCTTCCCCAAGCTCACCTCGAACTTGTCGTCTAGTACAAACAACGTGGAATTCATAATATCTTAAAAATTTATGAAATTCCTAATTGAGATATTAATTTAACCCCAAATAAGATTTTCTTATTTAACTTATCTTGAAACGGCTTATCGTCATAAATATGTCTCTTGATACCTTTTTATTATGTTCTCTCTTTTTCCTATGACCTCAACTCTTCCCTAACTCGTAAAATGTACTGGCCGGAGAGCATAGCACTTGGTTCGACAATCCCATGATTGTTCCCACAAAGCTACAAAAATAGGGAACACGTGGAATGTCTCAATTCATAAAAAATGTCAAAAAAAAAACGTAGGCAAGGAAAAGAATGTCACATATATTATAGAGATGAAGTCTCTTCTTACTAAAATCTCCTTAGAACTCTAAACAGTGAGCTAAGGCTCTCGGTCGTACGGTCTAGCCGCGCACAGTGTCCGAGCGGAGGATCTCGTGGGAAGAAGAATCAGGAGAGGAGAAAGAAGAACGTGAAGGTTCAAGAGGAATTATTGCTTCTATGATGAATCATAGCCCTTCAATTTCATCCCATGACTGAGAAAGGCATAAGTAGATTGGTGGCCGCAGTGTCGATGTAGAGATCACGAAGTTAATTAGGATTAAGTGTAATTAAATTTTTATTTCATAATTTTATATCTTCTCATATGTATAAAATTCATGCATGGTGATATATATCAAATTGATCGATTTTACATGTAGAATTTTATAAAATTGATTAGGTCAAATTCTGAGGGATAAAAAATTTGAGGTATATTTTAAAATTGCTAAAATTTTACCTCTATAAAGATTGAGTTTTACAATTCTAATGCATCAGACAACAAAATCCATAGCTTCTAAATTTCACATTAAATTACTAAGAAATGTATCCTAAGTTTTTTTTTTAAAAAAAAACACGAAAAGCATGAGTAGTAGTATGCCATTAGAACAAAAAAAAACCAATAAAACTGAAAAAATGCACCACAGAGTTCAAATTTATTCAAATTTCTATTGAAATGTCATCGGTCAACCATGAAAGCCTAAAAATCTTTGAATGATAAGATGCAAGATAAAGTATGAGTGACTCATTGCCATCGCCATGCTTGAAATGGGTAAGCTAATGATTATGACAGAACTTGCCACACAAATACCGTCACAACTCTGGAATGAGGCCCGTGCCAGCTAGTTCATGTCCATTTCAATCATCATCTTCTGCTTGACCTTTCATATTTACGGGATTAATTAAAAAATTCAGACTACACAGACCACAAGCTGTGAGCCCTCAACTTTATTCCTATCCTTAAGGACCACAATATGTTTGTATTCATAACTCAAATCCACGGTGAAGCTGATTTATATCATTTGCATATTTGATCCACCTTAAGTTTATGCCTTCTCTCTGTTTTCCGTGTGAGCTAAATAAAATTAAGAATCGAAAGACATTATATACAGAAGCAGGTGCAAAATCAAATTCTTTACTTTTAAGATGTGGTGAGGCATTTACTTTGACAATCTGATTATTACGTGTTGTAACATACAGTCCAGCTGCAACGTCAGGGCAGGAGATCTCAACCCCATTTTTCATGAACATTCCACTAGTAAGCCCTACAAAATCACAATAGCCAATCTGAGCATCTTTAAAAGTAAGGGAAGCAGAGAGTGCTTCATAACATCAACCAATACTAAATGCTGGAAAGTTTAGTACTATTATTTTCAAAACAGATGTATATGAAATTATCTCAGGAAAGTAAATACTAACAGTTTCAACATCATAATGTTGAAACAAACCCAAATATTGCTAAACATTCGCAAAAATGGATTAGCCAAGCAATAATCATGCTGCAGACAAGCTATAATTTGATAAAGAAAGTCTTAACCCGCAGAAGCTAAGCTTATATGTGAAGAAATGTGGGTAAGAAAAAAAACTTCAGTGAAGCTTCAAGAGATGAAGCAACAATCTAGCATGCTGAGGGCATCAAGAGTAGGCAACATATATAACAGCCAAAACTTTCATCTAGCAGGAGCATGCAAATGTTCACACATAATAGTACTTCAGGTTGAAATTGCAGAAAAATCTTTAGTTTATCTACCACATTATGTAATAGCTAATTTGCTGTGTAATTTATGTGGAAGTAGTCAATTGAACCACACAATAGACATATAAAGCGAAATCATAGAGGTTTTTATTAGCATAGTGGAGGAATTGACGCATGATATCCTAGGGTCTAGGATTTCTAATCTAAGTAGATGATGCAACAAAAAAATATCACGCGAAGAAGATTTAGGATTCATAGATTCAAAGACTACCAATAAAAATATAAATTGCTTTCTTTTCGTATAAACTCAAAAATACATCGAATCTATGCCAAAAGACGACTTAATGATCACCTGATTAGAAGAAATTCATCTGGAATTCTAGAGCAATTAAATCTCAAAAGTTGAGTAGCATTAGAATGCAATAGGAAAATAATCGAGATCAAATTTGATTAAAATCAGGAAGACTGAAAAAATCATAACAAATTTGAAGAAAATAATATGAAAAAAATTCAATCCGAATATAGGATAATTTTCCCTGGAATTTGATTAAAATGAGCACTAAAAAAAAATAAATAACAAATTATTTAGAAGAAAATAATAAGGAAAAAGTCCACAATGAAAATATAATAACTTACCCTGTAATTAGATTATCGTTTTGTAACTAATTAAAGGAATGCAGCATCCTAAAGATGCTCACAAGATTGAAGGAAAACAAAATATTTATATAGAAAAAAACATCCCACTAAACATGCCTAAATTATGTTATTTACAATCACAAAAATACCTTGGCCACATGTGCTGTTGTAGGTTCAATACAAATTCAAAACTAATACCACCTCACAACCCATTTAAAAACCAACAATAATGAAACAAAAAATGCCACCCTATTGGCTCAAATGTGGCATAAAAATGTATTTTCTCACTACAAGAATTTGTAGGCAACAACACTACCGAATCCACTTAATCCAATTATTGTTTAAAAAGGTGTTCCACAAGACACATCAGACAGAGGCGCACAAAAAAAGCCTCAAGGCTTTTGACTCATAATTACCAGTGATGCTTGCTCCTTTTTCAGATGTTTGAGACAATGCCTTAATCAGATTATGTAAGAAAAATTAAATTATAACATATTATATTATATCACATTTAATATATCTAATGTAACACCTCAAAAATGTCAAATAATAATTTAAGTATGACTACTTGTTAAGTTAATTTTATTATTTTTTTTAAAAAATATATTAGATTTCACATTACTTGCTAGCGATAAAAAATAGTGAATGTAGAATATTTTAAAGTTGCAAATGAGATAGAAATAGATTAAAATATATATTATGATTCTTTTGAAGATGATGAAAATAATGAGTCCACTTAGATCTTTACCTCATAGAATATTTAAATTTTAGGTGAATGATTACCTAGAATCACATTTCAAAGATCTATTTTATATCAATATTTAAGATTAAGATTTGTGGTTTATAACTTTATGATAATAGATTTAAATCAACATATCAATGGTTTACATCATATTATGAATTATTTTTAATTTTATGAGCTCTTTTCTTATTTGAGGCTTATGCTTCGATCCGCCTCAAGCATTACGCCTCGCATCAATTGGGGAAAATGCCTCTGTTTCTGATTACACCTTTTTAAACGTTTAATCCAATAGAAAGATAAGTCCTATAACACCCAAAATTTAAGAAATCAGATAAAATTTTGACAATTTAAAAGGTACCACCAATTTCATATCCTTCTAAATTTAACCAAAGAAATTTTATAAAATTTCACACATCGAATCGATCAATTTGATATATAACACCAAACAAGAATTTTAAATTTATAAAGAGATATTAAATTTTGAAATAATAGGTTTAATTAAACTCAAATAAACCCTCATTTCTTAATTATTTCTCCCTAATCTCGGATCCTTATTGTTCCCAGTTGACTCTTCCGCACTTAGTTGTGTATGTGTTGGCTTGATTCGATCGAGTGACTGAGAATAAATGAAGGTGATTTGAATGTTATAATCCCTTCCCTCTCCCTCATTCGGTTTCCTCGTGCTTGAAGCTCCAGCAATTTGATCCTTGTAGCAGGCTCAAACTGGGCGGCGGTCTAAGAGCTGCAGTTCATGACAGAATCACCAGGAGATTTCTTTAAGTAGGAAATTCACTTCACGATATTTGAGGCATTCCTTTCCTTCGTTACATTTCTATTCTGACAAGTCACAAATAGATGCACTTTTTCATTTCACTAACTGTAGCCAATGAAAACTTGTATCGAAAACTACGAAATTGGTTTTTGGGCTTTCGTAAGAGCCGTTAGCGGGAAATCTATGAAGAAAAGGTAGGATTATGGTGATAGGAGGAAGAGGGAAGAAGAATGGATAGTCAAAGAAGAGCTGTTATGCAGCGAAACCCGTTTGAGGTAAATATTCGTAAATAAATTGTTTTTGGGTTTAAATCATGAAATGAGCCAATATTTTATAAACTCCTACGATGTTTACAAAATTTAGATCGTTCACATTAGGCATCAAGCTCGAGACGAGTTTGAGAACTCATTGTAGAGCTGCTCTGTCAATTCAGGTGGAATAATTATGTGTTAACTTAGTAAAAATAATTATTTGTAAGTTTTCATATAATTATATGTTTAGCAATGTTGCATTTAAAATTATTTGCATATTATCAATTAATACCTGCATAAATTATATGCATGCACACTTGATTTGTCTCTTATTATAGATGACTTTATTTTGTTATGAATCGATGAATATGCTTATAAAATCATTGATTGCAGGTACTCATTTGTTATGATTTGTATGTTATATGAAATGCCAATGATAAGTGCTTGTTACAACAACTATGTTTTAGTACATGTCATAAGTGATGTTAAAGGTAGATTATTACATGAATACTTACAAGTATGGATGATGGGGAATGATGGGATTTCTGATTCGTGGTATTTAAAGGGTGACAAAATTCTGGGAACCGTTGGAATCAAACGGCGACACAATAATATGGCATAACTTGAAAAAAGTTTAGGTATATACAATTATAAATGATATTCTTATGATTATATCGATGACTTTTATGAGCATGTTTATGCTTGCTCATGAATGAATGAAATAAATGTTTTATATAACAGTCATGATACTCTGCATTACGTGTCCTTTCCTTTCATGTTTTAAACATTTACAACAAGTTGTGTCGTGTGTTGTGGACATGTATATGGATTACATACTAGCACATAAGTTATTATTTTTTTCTATAATATTTTATTTTAACTTGATTATTTCGCTAAGCTCGTTATTGCTCACTCTACATTGTTGACTTGCAAGAAGGGATAAGGAGCATCAGGATGAGTAGCCAAGTGTGATTTGTATGACCTTTGCATTTCATAAGTTTGAGAGCTTGTACAAACTTTTTTGCATGTATTATATATATATATATATATATATATATATATATATATATATATATATATATATATATATATATATATAATGGCTCCCACGATCGGCTCTGCTAGGGTTTCGCCTTATGGCGAACCCTAGCGACCGTTACTACGATTTTTCGCCTCTGATCTTGCGTCTTCTCAGGCATCATCTTCTTCGCTGCTCTTCGGCTTCGCCGTGCGCAGCGTCTTCCTGCATAGCTTCGTTCGTCTGGAACTGCGCGGCTCTGCTGCTGCAGATCGAACGTTCCGTGCCTCTTGGTTTCGGCTGAACCTTGCGTCATCTGGAGCTCGCGGTCATCTGGAGCTCGCGTCTCTGATACGAGTCGCGTTCAGCTTCCGCGTGCTGCAGCGGTGCTTACGCTGTTGTTCGAGTCCTTCACTGATCCTTGCGGCCCTTCTGCAGCAGCGAGTGCCCCTACGTCTGCTGTGGCTGGTTTTCTGTTACAGGATCGGGTCGAGCTGCTGCTGCGCTCAATTCGGTCTTCTTCTCTGCTTCGTTCGCAGCGGTGGCTGCAGGTTACTTCCGTCAGCGACTGCTGCAAGCTTGACGGGATTCCATCTCAGCCGCAGAAATGGCCTCCGGTCGATCCTACGCCGCCGCCCTCGCCGGCGATAACCTCGCCCGTGCCCTTTCACGTTCTAACATGTTTCCGCAGAGATTCCATGATGCATTCGAGCAAGGCGTCGAAATTGGGTTTCTCAAAAAAGCATTCCGTAAAGACGGCAAACTTGCAATCTTTCTCACAGAGGAAGAGATCTCCATCCTAGCTGCACCCTGCCGGCAGTTTCTAGTGGATACTACAGCAATCCTAAACTTGAACTGATCTGAAAGGAATTTGAGCAAATGAAGCTTAATGGAAGTTGGAAGATTGAAATACTGAATGGTCGGCACGTTCTCATCCAATTAACGGATAATGTATATTACGCCCAAGTGTTTGCTAAAAGAATACTTCGTATAGACAATCGGGTGATGAAGGTGCTGAAATGGACGGTGGATTTTGACCATCGTACTGAACCTCCCATCATTTTGGTGTGGCTACGTTTCCCAGATTTGCAGGTTCATCTTTATGATCAAGAGCTTCTCTTTACTTTCACAAAGATATATGGAACGTCACTCCACACTGATCCGCCTACAGAGCATCTATCTAGACCTTCTGAGGCTAGAATATTGATAAAACGGGACATTACGTTACCCTTCCCGAAAGAGCTATGAGTTGGTACACAGCATCAGGGATTTTGGCAACCAGCAGAACTTGAACAGGTACCTCGTTACTACACCCATTGTCGAATGTTTGGTCACTCTCACCAACAATGTTACTACATGCATCCGAATCTTAAACCTTTCCGTACAAACGCTACTGGGCCACACATTCCTTCGATGGATATACCGCCTTCCTCACAACCAGTGATACCCACTACTGTTTCAGAACAGATTCAGAAGGATCGACCCTTGGAGGAGCATCAGGTAGTTGCCACTGATAGGCAGGATGAGGTCACCTCTCAGCCTTCTTCTACTAGTGCAGCTATACTACCATCTCAGATACCCACTACTTTGGAGGGAGTTCATACTCCCCATCATGACAGGTCTGAAGACAGGGAAGAAACAAACACTCATAATCTGACGACGGAAAAGGTGCCTACTACTACTGAAGAACTACTGCCTATTAGTATCTTTGTTGTTCTACCCGCTCAAGGGGTAGGAGATTTCTAAGTATTGGAACCGATCACAGTTTCGGATCACACTGTTCACTCTTCTGAAAAAGAGTGACAAGTGTATATCTCCCGGCGGAAGAAGAAGGCTGGGAGTACTATCCCCCTTGGAAATTTAATGGATGATATTTTGGTCTCCCCTGGTAATGAAGAATTACTTCAGAGTCTGATCTCTGGATGCGCTACATTAATCAAGGGTAAAGGAAAGCGTTGGCGACCCGTCCTCTTTAGTTGTTTGTTTTTCTTTTGTTCTATCTTTTGTATCGCTCTGTTTGAGCTTTATTTTGTTTCTTATGAGTCGAGCTCAATTTGTTTGGGTCCTCTCATATTACTTGTGTTGTATCCTTTTATTTTCAATGAAACAGGCCCTAGGGCCCTTTTACAATATATATATATATATATATATATATATATATATATATATATATATATATATATATATATATGTTTTGATGACATAGTTTTCATGTACTTGAAATATATATATATATATATATATGTTTTGATGACATAGTTTTCATGTTTTCAAGTACATGTGAATTGTAAATAATTATGAAATGAAATGCATCAAGTATGTTTGCGGTAATTTAGCTAAACAAGTCACCCACTGGGTCCTAATTATACAAGTTAGTACTAGTGCAAATGAGAATTTAGTCTTATCGAATCATCCGCCTTTGTCGCACTTCAACCGGCCCTTAAAAGGGAATCAATTATGGTCTGACAGAAAGTGGTATCTAACGCGGGGCTTGCTGGGTGGCCAACTTAACCGGCCAACCTTTATGGGGTTGGAATTGTCGCCCATTCCCCCTCCTAATTTTCTATTCTAATCCCATCCATAGAGGAAACTCATTCTTGTATTCCTTTTTTGTTTCTAGTCATTATCTATTTCTCTTCCTTGTAAATTTTTATTCCTTATCTATTTCTCTTCCTTTCCTATTTCTATTCTTTCCTCTTGTATTCCTTGCCTTTTCTCTATTTTCCTTATATTCTAATTCCTTTCTATTCTAAATACTAGCACCTATATATATATATATATATATGTATATATATGGCGTCTTCCTCGCCGTCTCTCGGCTTTGCTAGGGTTTCGCCTCATGGCGAACCCTAGCAACCGTTACTGCATTTTTTTCGTATCGACCTCTGCTTCTCTGGCGTCGTCCCTTGTCATCGCTTCCGTAGTTCTTCACTGCCGACAGAACGAGCTTCGCAGTGCTCGCTCGTCCCGGGAAGCAACTGCGTCCTCTGCTTGCGACTTCGTCGTCGCTTCTTCAGCCGACAGAACGACGCGAGCTTCACGTGCTTGCTCGTCCCGGGTCACAGAGCTCTACTGCGTGACGCTCGGGAAATCTGTCGACTTCTGCTTCGTCTTCGTCGTCGTTTCTTCAGCCGACAGAACGATGCGAGCTTCGCGTGCTCGCTCGTCCCGGGTCGCAGAGTCGCATCTGCTGCGTGACACTCAGAAATCTTGACTGTTGTTCTTTGGGGAGGACGTCGCTGTGACCGCCTGCTACAGTAGCTGTCCGTTTGACTGCTACTGTTGGATCTTGTGCTTCGTTGCTGCGCCGTTCTGCTGACTCATGTTTGATTCGGACTGCTGATTTTCCATGGCGTGCCCTACTACCTTTGCTGGGGTGGTGGGAAAAGGTATGAATACTCGCAAAGGCCCTGAATATTTAGTGTTTCCACAGGCTCTCCATGATGCTGCGGCGGGAAGAGGTTCTTGTCCTTTTATTCATCCTCTAGGGGAGAAAGATGGCTCTCCTGCCATTATTTTTTCAGAGACTGAATTAAATGCATTGAATGAGGAGGTGAAGTTCACCCTTATCGGTAAGTTTGCCTTTGGACATCCTAAAATGGAGTTGGTGAGAGATTTCTTTGACTCACTCCACTTTATTGGAGCTTGGAAGATGGGACTGTTGGATGGAATACATCTATTGTTTCATTTCACAGTCTTGGAGGACTATGCTAGGTTGTTTGCCAACCAGACTGTTCTAATTGCAGGGACTGAAATGAAGATTGTAAAGTGGACTCCAGATTTTGATCCCTCTAAGGAACCTCCTGTCGTTCCTATTTGGTTCAAGTTTTCGTGCCTCTCATACGGATATTTCAATCGAATGTTTTGTCTCAAATCGGCGAGCCCTTGGTACCCCACTGCAAATGGATGCTACAACTTATAACAGGACCAAACCTGATGCTGCTAGGCTTCTCATTGAGAGGGATATTACTCTTCCTGATGTCCACAGAGTTTTGGTGGGCTCTGATCAGGACGTTGTTTGGCAGGAGGTGATTAAGGAGCAAAAATCTTATTACTGTCCTCACTGCAAAATGTTTGGGCACACCAGGGATAGGTGCTATCGGCTTTATCCCCCAACTAAGAGAGGAAATGTTGGGACTTCTGTGGGTCAGAAAGCTAAAGGTTTGGCTGACTCTGCCCCCCCAACTGTCCCCCTTGAAGAGCAGGATTTTTCTGAAGTTGGTCTTAGCCAGGTTAATGAACTGGTTCCTATTGTTACTCCTCAATCTTCTGTTTCACCTGCTGGAGAGGTGGATCGAATTGAGACTACTCTTGTGGCTAGAACCTCGGAGGCGGAAAAGGAGGCTCCTCCCGTTTCTCGTGATGTTCCTGTGGCTACTAAAACTGTGGAGTTCAACCGGTATATTCAAAAATTCAGTCAAAAGAGAAGAAACCCCCAAGTTATACCCATTGCTACACCTATCTTTCCTTCCATAATTCAGAAGGATCAGTCCTCAGAAGAAGAAGAACCAGAAGAAGAAAAGAATGAAAATTGACAAGTTTACACTTCTCGACAGAAGAAGAAGCCTGGGGGTATACTTGGAGACTTAATTGATGATACATCGGTTACTCATGGTAATGGAGTAGCACTTAAGAGATTACTTTCTAGAACGCCAAGAACCAAAACGAGAGTACTGCCTTGGCAATACCGTTCTTAGACATTGTTATTTACATTTCTTCCTTCATGTCTTTTGTATCGTTGTTTGTTTTGTATTGTAGTGGTAAGGCTTCATCTTTAGGTCATATCCTCAAATCTTCTGTAACCGCTTTATTTCAATAAATCAGGACCTAGGGCTTTGGAAATATATATATTTTTGGTGTTAGTTGAGTTTTCTATTTGGACAATCGTCGATGTCCTCATTCTTTCTAAGGTTCTATCTGACGACAAGATGGTACTCTGGTTGTAACTCATTTAAAACGGTAATCTTTCCAGGGATTCAAGAGGTGCCCCGGTAGTAACTACAGTGATAATTATCCTTCTATATTCACCTCACCCGCTCAATGTCATCTTCCCGACGTTAACACCCTTCTTTTTTCACTCCTACACTCTAACTTGTTGTCGATACCTCTCCAACGCATTAACCTACTGTCGACAGCCCTCCAACGCATTGACCTATTGTCGACAGCCCTCCAGTGCTCTGATCTGCTACCTACAGCCTCTCCAGCGCTCTAGCCTGCTACCAAAAGCCTCTCCAGTACTCTAACCTGCTATCGTCAGCCTCTCCAACGCTCTGAACCTGCTACTGACGGGCTCTCCAATGCTCTGACCTGCTACTGACAGCCTCTCCCATGCTCCGACCTGTTGCCGTTAGACTCTTCTGCACACTAACCTGCTTCCGACAATCTCTCCAACACTTATTCCTGCTACAGTAACTCCTCCAACACCCTACCTAACTGAGGCAACTCCCCCATAGTTACCATGTTGTTGCCGCAGCCCCGGGTCACCATCTTATTGAACAGTGGCAGCTTACCCTCTTCGCCATCGCCCTAGTGTGTCCTTTTATGTCAATTATTCTTCAATTCATGTTTTGTGATACCGTCATTCTAATTCTAATTGAATTCAGCAAATAACATTTATATTTCTTGTGGTTTGGGTTAACTCCAATATCATTTGATATCAGAGCTAGCTTAACTCTAATCCTATCTTAGGGTTTCCTAGTATCAACCTTATCCCTCTACCAAAAATTTTCTTTCCTGCTACCAAGCCATAGCCAGAACTTTAACCTAACCCTAATTTTCTCTTGCTGATTTTGAATCCCCCACTCCAAACCCTAGCTATGCCACCAAAGAGATACATGTCCGAGCCTACCAGAAAAGATATACAATAAGATATGTGTTGACTTAAGAGAAGGCTTGCGAATATTAAGGATGAAACCCAGTGGGAGATTACTCGCAACCGGGATTTGGAGAATCTAAGAGGAGCAAGTCATGAGGATTTGAATCCATTCCATAGGGAGGACTTTAGTGATGCAGAAGACCAACCACGAAGCTATAGAATCCAGTATCGAAGGATGCCAAGAGAAGAGCAAGCATATGGAGAATAGGAGAATTTGAAGATGAAGGAGCTCCAGTGCCGTTCCCAATAGCTTACTATAGTTAGAAGTTCAAACTCTAACTTTAGCATAAGAGAGACCACATCACCGGACGACCACTGTTTTACTGGCAGCTCTCAACCTCAGGGTCAGACATGCAGATTACACCCAGGAGAACATCCCCATCAGAGGAAAAACTGAGTCAGAGTGGAGAACAGGTGAAACTAATCTGCATCATTAAATCTATCACAGCCAGGATGTGTTGCAAGTGACACGAATTTGGGCATATTGAATTAAACTACACAAACAGTGTAATAACAAAAAGTTAAATAAATAAATAAATAAAAACAATAATCAATTTATAAATAAATAAAATAGGTGTCAATTTGGAAAGACACCTCTTGATGGGGATTAAATCGCAACATTTACCACTTTACTCATTTGATCGTATCCATGATAACGAGCGAGAGAGACAGCATGAGAGGAGAAACAGTCGAGCCCTAGCCAGTCGAAGTTGAGGGGGAAGTTGCGGCTTCGTGTGCATGTATTGTGTCAAGGAGAAGAAGAAGCCAAATAAAGGAGTCTGCGGCTCTGTCGAGACCTAAGAAGGGGAAGAAGAGGAGCAAACCTTGCGAGTCGAGCGACGAGTGTGTTATTGTGTCGAGCCCAATCCGAAGGAAGAGGAATAGAGGATCTTCGACGTTGCGCTCGCGTAGCAGAGGGGGAAGGAGAGCCAAATACTCTGTGTTGAGTCAAGATAAAAGGAAGGAGTGAGGCTCTGGATGGAGTCGAAACTGAAGGGAGGACTCACATGCATGAAGTTGAGCCAGAGGCCTACTTTTTAAAAAGGTAAGGTTTAATAATTTAATAGATAATTAGTATATCGTTATAAAAATACACAAATATATACGCGTGTCGGTGTGTTTAATAATAATATTAATAGAAAGTTTTATTGAAATCATGACTAATAAATAGGGAGTTCAGATTCGAAGGAAAGATTGGAGAAGAGTTTAGGAGAGAGCAGATTGATCCAAGAAACTTATAACATAAATCTTTAGATTTAAATTAAGTTAATTAATGTTAAAATAAAAGTTTACTTGAATCTGGAAGTACTTGCGGTTGAGGAGTTATAGTTCAGATTGAGGGGAGAAAAAGAAGACTCATGCAAGTAAGCAAGTCAAATTTTAAGGTAAGGAATTTGCCTATTGATATATAGGTGTCATTTAATTATGTCATTTAATATATGTAAATCTTTCTTTTAAAATACGATTCTTATAATAATATACATCTTTTAATTGATTTTGGTGTTAGTTAAAAGAAAGTAAAGAGAAGGGATAAATTATTTCTAAAGTCTCTTGTAAGCAAATGTGAGTGATCATTTTCTTTTATGTATTAAATCAATGTTTAATTAATGAATAATTGCTTTAATAAAAGGTTTAAAACACGTATTTTATTCATGTCGGGCATTTTGAAAGTCTGAAAAGGCATAAAAAACGGGAGAAAAAAATTGACATATGAAAGTACATTTTAAGGATTTTAAATTGATGTAAAATGAAATGTAAATATTAACTCATACAAGATTACCCACAGATAGTACTGGCAAATGACGAGATGTAAACCCGTGCATGTTAAAAAAATTCTTAAAGAATAGCTTCGAGTGCAAATTGAGGGTACCGTCGATAACATTTTTTTAGGATACCTTCTGGTGAGACGATAATCTTGTTATGACTATTAAAAAGATTAAAATAATAAACAATAATCTTGTTATGACTATTAAAAAGATTAAAATAATAAATACTTAAAGTGAAACAGGAATGACTAAAATTAAAATGAAAGTTCAAAGTTTTATAAAATAATGAGTTGTTTTTTTTCTTTTGGTCTAAGCATCATAATTTAATGTATATCAAATTATAATTATTCATTAAGTCAAACTTATAGTTGAATTTAATTATTTTTTTCAGGAAAAGAAAAGTAGTGGTAGTAGCTTGAAAGAAACTTAATTTACAGAAGTTCTATAGGGGACATGTAGATTCTTATATATTTATATTTTCATTTTGCACTATTTTCTTTCAAATTTTGATATATTATTGGTACTAGTTTGAGATTTGATTTTCAGATTATGTTTGTTATCTCTGGATGTTTAAATTCATTGCACTTTGTATATGTTAGTGGCTCTTTTATAAATTGGAATATTCTATAATTTTGTGGATAGTTTTTTAATGTTAATACCGACCGACCATAATTCCCGACTTAGTTATTTCTAAGCATCGAGTTAAGTCATGACAAAAGGGGGTGAACTGATTCGATGGACAGGGCATTTTTGAATAAATGAGTAATAACAGTAGACACTGAAGATGGTGAGGACACAAAGAAAGAGGACCAGCTTTCAGTTGAGCAGGAAAAGATGCACATAGTCCCAACTGAGCCCGTAGAAGAAACTCCAACCGACTTCAGAATGTCCAAGACAGTGAGGAGCTGACACCGAAGGCATGGCAACCCTATATAAGAAAAATTCAGACCATTCAAATCTATAGACTCATTCGTGAGTTGGCCCTACCGAGGAAGGTCCAACACGTAAGAAATGGGGCCCTTCTTTGCTAGGACGAGAAGATTACATCAGGTTATTCAGATATTAGATATATTTCAGCAGTATACCACCATCAGATGTACAGGCAGGAGGGATGAACCCCAGCCTTGAAATTTGTCTTAGGAGCTTCATGGGGAAGCAAATTCTTAAGTGGGATCCAGGTCCTATCAGTGAAGAAGAGGTCTAATATAAGCATTTATGAAAGGGGTAGGAAAGAAAAGAAGGAAAAATTCAGATCTTACACTTATCATCTAATATAAGCTTTTAAGAAAAAGAGATGATGAAATGTCTAGCATAGTTTAAAATGCAAATTTAAAAGGAGAATGAAACAAAGAAGAATAGAAGGAATTGGCTGCAAGGTCATAAAATAAATTAAAATCATACAAATTGAAAAATAGAGTAAAGCTAGAACTTCCAAGGATTTCTAATTTTTAGCAATACGTCAAAATGAATTGAAAATTTCAAGTGGCTTTTCCTTTCTTGCATTTGAATTTTTAATGACTCCTATAAGAAACCTTATTGGACGCCATAGTCCAAATATATTATCACCCGTTTTAAATTTTATTTCTCTTATTCATAATAGCAATTAACTTTCCAAAAATAACATTAATTTCTTGCAAATATCCTCGGGCAGACTTAAAAGTCCATGCACGAAAGGCAAATGATTAATATGACATCAAGCAAATAACGAAAATCTTAAAAGGATAATGACGCACAGGACATAGTATTAAAGACCAGCAGTTACTTCCTAGATGATGCTATAATTAAAAAAATGAATATTGACAATGCATACAAATATAATGTCTATATGGATGAACAATATCTATAGATAAAACAAATTTAAAAGGCTTACATTTGTGCACCATTAGGATCAATTAGATAGATAAAGTTTTTAATTTTATGTTTATTTTGATGCATCATAACTAAAAAGGTTCCTTGAAATAGTAATGCAATTTAACTCCATCCATAAGATTCTTTTTATGAAATAACATATCATAAAATCATAAAATATAATCCAAATCAATCAGTCTAATCATAAGAATAATATCAACATACATTTTACAAGAGTAGTATTTTCAAATTATGCAATTGTGCCATCAACCATAGTAGACATGATTGGCTTAATTTCATGAACAATTATTATAGATTCGAACTCCATTAGAAGTAAAGGTTCAAATATGATCTCTTGCTTAATACTATTTTCAAACTTCAATTTGATTTTGTTTCAGTATAGGTTTAAGTTCATGAACACAAATTAATATAGGCGTAGATTTAGATTTAAAAATAGATACATAAAGTCGTATTGTGACTGCAAATAATCTCCTATGTCAAAAAGGAATAATAAAGTTTGAATACGATCAATTTCATTTACAAATGATTCTTACGCTGGCGTGTGTTTAATATGCTTCAATGAAGAGGATATTAATTTTTCTTTGGGGGCATCTATCACAAGTGCAATAATCCTAATAGAAAAACTAAAAAGAGAGCCAAAAATGCTCATTAGGGGTGATCTAAATTCTAAATGATTTGAAATTTAAATTATGGGTCCCCTAGTCCAAAAGAACTCACAGTATGGTTTTCAAAAAAATTTGGAGTAGGATTTTAAAAAATTTTAGATCCCAGATGCAGAAGAAACAATTATTTAAAATCATAGAAAAACAATTCTAGTTCATTGGGTCGTAAAATTTTTCTAGGTAAATTTCTTAGGATCTCAATGATTTTATAAAAATTAGATACATAGTAACATTAATATTGCTCAATATCCCATAACTGTGTATAAAACCTCATGCAATATTTTTGGAGAACTACAAGTTAATTCATCTCAAATGTCCACCTTAAAATATTTAGTGAAATAAATATGATAGCAGAATTGTTAAAGTAAATAATGCTTAGATATAAGACTAGCAAACTTTTCAAAATACACAAACACACCATAATCATATTATTTATAACATTCAAACTTATCTTGCAGTAGATCCTTAATACTTGAAATGACAAATATTATAATATATATTAAGTAGCAACTCTTCGTCAAAATGTTTGAAAATGCGAATTAATTTTGATTCAACAAATCCAACTTTCTCATGATAAATATTATTATATTTATGCAAAAAAATTCTCCAAATTATTATCCAAATGTAAAATTCTCTAAAATCATACTTTCGATCAAATGCAAGGATAAAATTTTGAACCTTATTGTAAACATATTTTAGTTTTCCAGAATCATAGCTAATATGATTTCATTAAACCCGCATTATTATTTTTTTTATTTTGTCAATTATAATTTCCAACATTTTATTGACATGAAAATGTCACCATAAATTATGACACTAATTTGATATAAGGTGTCTTAGGGTCTAGGCTCCTAGTGTAACTAGATGATGCTACGAATAATAAGATCACAGAATACAAATTTTAGATTCCAAGCTTCCAAGCTACAAATTAGAACCCACTTTCTTTTCATGTAAACTCAAAATATTAGAAATTGTCACGAAGATACTATTTATTGATCAACCAAATCAAAGAAACTCAATGAAAATTTTAATACCACAAAAATTTGAAACTGAACTAGTTTTAAAATCACAATAAGGAAACCAATTTATATCATATTTGACTGAAATAAGAAAAGCTCTAGGAAAATAACATATTACCTGAAAAAAGAAAAAATTCGCCAAATTAAAAAATTAGGTCTCACCCTAACACAAGTATATAACATCATTCATAATTTGATTATCGCACTTGTAATGTAATTGAAGGAATTCAGAATCCAATCACAACATGCAAGATTGACAGAAAACTTAAAAATTTTACCTAGTGAAATGTTCTCTACACGTGCCTCATCGTATGCTATTTATAATCATCAAATTCCCTAGGTCAATTATTTTGTCAATGGTTCAATTCAAATACATAACTCAAATCATGTTACAAGTCATGCAAAATATAACTGCAACGATTCCAAAACAACAGCCATTAGAATATCACCAAATAGGCACATAATTGTATTCGCCAGCTACAGAGTCATCAAGGTTTTCTAAAACAGTATATGAATATGTCCACCATAACAGTAAACAGCATTGCAAGGGCCCAAGGCCACAAACTATGGCACTGCTAAACAACTCCAAGAAACAAAGTGTATGAGAGATGGAAATCATCCCAGAAATAGTTTTCAATAGTAAGAATCAAAAACACATACAATAAGATAACTCAAAACACAACTCCAAAGCTAATTAATCCATATAGAGTTGTCAACAGATTGTGTGGATTTGAATTGAACAAGATGAATGTTAGCCAGACTAGGAACATCATAAATAAATAGAACACATCCCTCCCTCATATGCACATCATCATAAGCATGTCCCAGACTACCTGAAATAAAAATCACAAAAATGAAATAGCAACCAAAAAATACGACTAATTATACTTGTTTAGATCATTTACTTGTTTTCTGTTTCCCAGCCAAATAAACTTGTAAATCTCCATCAAGGGTGGTTTTGAATTAGAAGAGTTGCGATTTTTGGATGAAATGTGACAATATAGGATAAATTGCATTAGTTATCCAAATTGTACATAAGAGTCAAACGAGTATTAAACATTTTTGGAGTAGCAAGGTTGTATTATTCAGATCAATAATATACTTAATAAGATTGGACGTCCAACTATAAATGCAGGTTAGCAAAACAAGCCTATCATAATGCTGAAGTAACACAGATATGTAACCGAATTATAAACATTTCAAGTAAACCAGAGCCTTATTTGACATCACTATAAACTACTGAGCAACCTGTGAGAGATCCATGGTCAGTATGCCAGCCGCACCAAGAAGAAACACTAGCATCTTTCATGCTTTCACTGCAAGTTCAAAGCAATAAATCCATGGGTGAGTAGAACATGAAAAGACAATTGAAATACATCGAACTGATTTCTTGCAAAATGATTCCAGAGATGCATGGGCATATGAGAAACATTACCGGACCTTCAAGCCGCATTACGACAGAGAAACAAAAACAAAAAAGATATCACTAAAACCCGTGCTTACCTTTGCTGTTTGGCGAAGTAATGTAACAGACGACCTTTGTGGCATCTGGAGTGCATAAGGATTTGTTGAAGGCAGTAATCCTCGTTTGTTTTCATTGCTTTAGAAACTATAAATACAAAAAAGGTCAGAGCTACAATAGGAATAAATTCATATATATATAGAAAAGCAAAACAGCTTAAATTCAACCAGGGCTGAGCGACAAGAGCATAACTACCCTACAAGGTAACATACTGATAAATATATATATATATATATATTGTGTGTGAGAGGACCCAAAAGATAGCAACAGACAATAAAACACCAACATAAAGAAATACAGACTCAAAATAATTATAAATATACAAAACAAAACAAGAAACTAGGGACGGGCCGTTTTTGTCCTGCCCCTTCCTCTAGTTTTAGTGATGGAGCCAGATATCAAACTTTGAAGTGTCGTGTCATTTCCCGGAGTAACCAAAGTGTAATCCATTAAGTTTCCAAGTTAGAGTGTGCCCCCAACCTTCTTCTTCCGCCGAAAAATATAAAATTGTCGTTTTTCATCTGAAGATTGGCTCATGCAATCTTCAGTCTGATTAGATGGTAGAACCTCAGTAGAAGGAAAGCCAATCATTGCAACAGCGGGAGGTTCAGTGCATAATGTCACATCTGCACCTAGTGCTTCCAGAAGAGGAGCTGCAGGACTGTCCTGATTTGGAATTCGAACATTATCTCTTGCAGTAAGATCAGAAGTAGGGGCAATTGCTTCAGATACCAACTCCGGTCTTGTGGTGAGTCCCTCCTCAGGTGGAGCCAATGTGTCCAGAGCAGTGGGGAGTTCCTGAATTACATCAGGTACCAATATCTGTCTTGTAGTAAGTCCCTCCTCTGAAGGAGTCAATGTATCCAATGCAGTGGGGTCCTACTTTTGACTATAAGTTCTCAACTGTGGGTGCAATCTGAAACATTTCTCTTGTGGACATCTTGCAGTAATGAGGTTTTTGTTCCATAATGATTTTTTGCCAATAGTCACTGTGAGTAGAACCAAGCCAAATTTCGTCTGCATCTGGTAATGTACTATCCCTTTTAATCAAAATCCTTACAGTGGAAGGCCTTGAGCAATGAATCGTAGGCAGTGTCTACACCGCATGGTTTTCCACGAAATTCCCAATTGCATATATGGTAGAATAGTCAAAGAATTGAAGCTTGAGTTCAGGTAATTAGAATGAGATAGGCGCAAATGGGGGTTCTTGACTGAGACCAAAATCAGGGGTTCTTGACTGTGTGTGTGTGTGTGTGTATTCCAAAGCCCTAGGGAGGGCCTGTTTTATATAAATAAAGTAGTTACAGAAGATATGAGGATACAGCCCAGTAGAAAGCCTTACCACTACGTTACAAATCAAACAAAGAATACAAAAGACATAAACAAAAAATGCAAAGAACAATGTCTAAAAATGGTATCGCCAAGGCAGTACTCTCGATCTGATGCTTGGCGATCCAGAAAGTAATCTCTTAAGTGCTAATCCATTGCCAGGAGTAATCAAGGTATCGTCAATTAAGTCTCTAAGTGTACCCCCAGGCTTCTTCTTTCGAAAAGTGTAAACTTGTCAATCTTCTTCTTTTTCTTCTTCAGCTTCTTCTGAAGACTGGTCCTTCTTATTCATAGAAGGAACGGTAGGTGCATCAATAGGTAGAACTTGGAGGTTTCTTCTCCTTCTGCTGAATTTTTGAATATATCGGTCGGGCTCCACATCTTTAGTAGCCACAGGAACATCAGGAGAAGAAAAGGGAGGAGCTTCCTTTTCCACCTCCGAGGATCTAGCCACAAGGGTATTCACAAGTCGATCCACCTGTCCAACAGGTGAATCAGAAGTGAGTGAAGGAGTAACAATAGGAACCAGTTCATTAACCTGGCTAAGAACAACTTCAGAAGATTCCTGCTCTTCAAGGGGTACAGACAAATCATGGGCCTTCTGACCCACAGAAGTTCCAACATTTCCTTTAGATCTCTTAGTTGGGGGATAAAGCCCATAGCACCTATCCCTGGTGTGCCCAAACATTCTGCAGTGAGGACAATAATAATGTTTTTGCACCATGACCACCTCCTGCCAAACAGCATCCTGATCAGAGCTCACCCAAATTCTATGGACATCTGGAAGAGTAATATCTCTCTTAATGAAAAGCCTAGCCGCATCAGGTCTAGTTCTGTTATAAGTTGTAGTATACATCAGCAGTGGGGTACTAATGGCTCTGCCAATTTGAAACAAAATATTCTGATTGAAATATCTGTATGGGAGGCCTAGAAACCTGAACCAAATAGGAACCACAGGAGGTTCCTTAGAGGTGTCATAATCTGGAGTCACTTTACAATCTTGGTTTAAGTCCTTGCAATGAAAACAGACTGCTTGGCAAACAACCTAGCATGGTCCTCCAGCACTGTTAAATGAATCAATAGATGTCTTTCATCCAACAGTACCATCTTCCAAGCTCCAATGAAGTGGAGTGAGTCAAAGAAATTCCTCACCAACTCCATTTTAGGATGTCCCAAAGCAAACTTACCAATAAGTGTAAACTTCACCTCATCATTCAATGCATTTAATTCAATCTCAGAAAAAATAATAGCAGGAGAGTCATCTTTCTCCCCAATAGGGTGAATAAAATGACAAGAACCTCTTCCTGCCGTAGCATCATAGAAAGCCTGTGGAAACACCAAATGTTCAGAGCCTTTGCGAGTAGTCATACCTTTACCCACCACCCCAGCAAAGGTAGCCTTAGACCAAGCAGCATTGGTCACCATAGGAGGCGGCATGGAAACACAGCAAGGAAACGAAGCAAACCCTTCAGCAAGCCGAGGAAGAGCAGACGAATCAACATGAGCCCTCCTCTTCAAGCGGGGACCCTTCAATCAACGAAGAAGAAGCTTTACCTAAGTCACGGGAGCAAAAAAGAAGTGGAGTCGGCGGCAGCAGCAAGCGTACAACCTGTTGGATTTGTTGGCAGTCTACATCCAAGAGAAGACCACAGTCTGTAGTAGCAAAACCGTAAAAAATGCGAGCTCCAAGAGGCACAACAGTCGACGCGAGCAGCTTGCAGCGAAGACGTCGTGCAACCTGCAACGAAGACAGACAGACGACGCAGACGAACCTGTTCAGCGCGTCCGCTGCGACGACGACGGCGTGCGACGAAGCCGACAAAAGACGACGACGGCGTGCGAAGGAGTAGACGAGAGGCGCGAACCCCTTCTCCGACCGATCGATGCTGGAATGCAGGTGAGAACGCGAGACAGGAACTGGACGAAGCAAAGACGTCAGACGACGAAGACAAAGCCAACCTTCGTCGTCTTGTACGAAGATGAGCTTTCGTCGTGCTCGACGGAGCCGAGGAAAGGAAATAGGATCACCGGGAATCGCCATGGCGAAACCCTAGCAGAGCACCGGACGCCGTCATACGCGGCGAATTTTTTTGATATATATATATATATATATATACACACACACACACACACATGTATATATATATTAAATTGAAATATTAAATATAATAAAAAAATACATATTTCTCACATTAAGATTTATCGAACATAAACAAGATCATTTAGTCTTTGATGTTTAAGTTAATTTCTTCTCTTTGAGTGAATTTGTTCAAAAACGCTCAAATTTCTCTAGTATCCAGACAAAGATGTCTGATTAAAAATATGAATAACTAACTTTTGTAGGTTTGGATCACAAGAGCCAAGCATCTTCCACCATTCACCAGTGGTCAATCACATGCTACTGTGTACAATCCAAGAGCCAATAAATATTGATAGAAGAAACAAGCTTTCTTTGAAGAAGGCAAACTCTTTCAAGCTCAAAGATGTGACCTGCTTCAGCACCTTCTGAAATTGAGTTCGTGTATCCTCGATCGAACCAGAGTTATCAATAACAATATCAGCCTTCTTCTTCTTCCATTCCAATGAAGTCTGAGCATCAATTTTGTTCCTCGCCTCCTCTTCCGATATTCCATCTCTATCCATTAGCCGCTATAGCTGCATTTCAGGATTTACCCATACGACGATAATAGGTTTCGTCAATCGATCCATCTTAGCTTCAAATAAAAATGGGATGTCAAGTACAATGACTTTATATCCCTTCAGCCAAAGATTCGTAATTTCCCAGAATATACGACAAGTTATATGTGGAGTTAAGAGACGGTTCAGAAGTTGACGTTTTGTTACATCAGAAAAAACAATCTGCCCAAGGCGTGATCTATCGATCTCTCCATTTTCTAGCAAAATATCCTCACCAAATGCAGCACCAACCTTTCTCCATCCAGGTGTCCCTTTTTTTACAACATCCCGAGCGACTAGATCGGCATCCACGACAGGGATGCCGTTGAATCTAAAGAGAGCCGAAACGGTACTCTTTCCTAAGGCGATCCCTCCTGTCAATCCGACAATCCTCATATTCGTCTCGCTGCCTTTCACTCTCCAACACCAAGTAGCTGATGGAACGTTCAGCCCCGGCGGCGCGTTTGATTGGAACGAGATGTGTGTGTGTGTGTGTGTGTGTATTATTTAAGCGCAAATGCTAATATATTAAAGAAGAAAAGATACAGATAGATTGTATGAGAGGGCCAAGCATAGCACACTACGCACACGGTAAACACCACATGCACATAGTTCCAAAACAAAAAAAAGTATAGAAAAAACATGAAATCCTAAAAACCAAAAGTGCCAAAGCTCGTGGTATTAGGTAGCTAGAGAGCGACCCAATTTTGTCCTGCCTCTTCCTCTAGTAGGAAAGGAGCCAGCTAACAAATTGGTAAGATGAGTGTCATTGTCGTAAGTAACCAATGTATCGTTTATTAAGTTCATGAGCTCTAGTAGGCCTCCATTCCTCTTCTTCCTCCTGAAATAGACCTGTTATTCCTCATCCGAAGACTAGCTCATTTGATTAGTTGATTGGTCTAAAGTTTGTCGGACATGTGTAGGTTGTTGAACATTGGCAACTTCCACTTGTTGTACCAGCTGATCTTTTATTGGATCAAAGGAGCACTCTCGTGTGTCTTAGCATGTAAGTGAGCCTTCTTCAATGACAATGAGTGGTATGAACACGTTTGGATCAGTAGTAGTATGGAGAGATTTGTCATGAGACTCCAAAGTACCATGCTTCAATCCAGCATCTAGGATAGAGTGTTCAAGAGCAGGAGCATCTAGGGGTAGAACGGTATGGGTATGGTGTTCTTCATCTACGACAGCCAAGGTTTGAATGAGGGTCATCAGAAATTTTCCCATCAGAAACAGCGTCAGTCAGATGAGCAGAGATATGTGCGGTGTTGGAAAGAGGGTCGGGTTTCACCTCCTCAGCAGGAATGGTAGGTGGTAAGGCGTCCACCTCCAATTCAGTATGAATAGATTTTTGAACAAATTGCTGATCTTTAGCATTATCCGGCTTAAAATGAGGATGCAAGCGATAGCAAATAGTAGAGTTGTGGCCAAACATACTACAATGAGAGCAATAAGAAGGGTGTGGTTCTATTTCCACCTTTTGTCAATACCCGTTGTGATTGAATTCAATTCATACCTCATCCGGAGCTGGTTGGGTGATATCTCTCTCAACTAACACACAAGCCACAGAGGGTCGTGACAGCAAGCATGGGACTATCAACCTTAAGAGGCTTATCGTAAGCAATTGCTAAGGATAAGAGAGTTTCATAGTTGAACGGGTGTAGTTTGAGACCCGGGAACTTTATCCAAACAGGAATGATAGAGAACTCTGCTTTTGGATCAAAATCGACAATCCACTTTAGGATATTCATAAAACGGTTATCAATCTTGAATACCTTTCTAGAAAAAAAATTCGAGTGTAATCCGCATCGTTGGTTAGCTGAACAAGTATATGTCGGTCGTCAATTAAGCCAATTTTCCAACTACCCGATAGCTTCATAGCATCAAAATCCTTCCGAATGACCTCAAGTTTTGGGTGATCGTAGAGGAATTTTTCCACTATAGCAAAACGACAAGAAGACAAAAGAGTACTGGTTTTAGCCTCAAAAAGTAACAGAGCAAGTTTTCCATTTTTTTCCAAGCTTTTTAATGAATGTGTACTCACCACCAACCTGAAGAGCCTCGTGGAAGGATTGTTGAAAAATGCAGCACTTGTCGATACCAAAACCAGGCTCCGAACCCGAAGACACAGCAGCTGCATAACTCCGCTCCATCCGAGTGCAAGGATCGGGCAAAAGGTTCGAGCACAGTCGACAAAAAGGAACAGGATAGTGTCGAGCAGAGAGGAAGGACTCAACACAGCGAGAACGACTAGAAGAAGAGCAGAGGATTCAACACAGCGAGAAAGTCGAGGTGCATGCACTTCGTCTTCGAGCAGGACAACGTCAGACGAATCAGCACAGCGAGATCGAAGCGCAACGAAGCAGACAGTCGAGGCGGGAGCAGACGACGTCTTTTACGAGCACAACGCTACAGTAGCCGAGCCCGACAAAACTCGAGACGACGAAGGGCGAGAAGACGAGTCAGGATGAAGACGAAGCGCAGTGACAGACGAAAACGATCGAACAGTATGCAGTAGAGCCAAAACCAGGGTTCGCCATAGAGGCGAAACCCTGGCAGAGCGTGATTGAGGAAGAAGATATATATATATATATATATATATATATATATATATATATATATATATTAAACCCACTCAGTCATGATTTTCATTTATTAAAATTTATTATTCATAGAAAAATCTGTGCTGGAGCTGATCCACTTTGGTTGGAGTGGGTAGCATGCAACCGTACGATTCTTTTAGTTTGGGAATTAACATAGTTAAGTAAATTATACATGATATATACACACTTGTATAACCCAACCCTTTATTTCCTCGTTTTCTCTTCGATTCTGTGCCATGGGCTAACCGAGGCAAGGCAGAACTGGAGCAAAAAACAGAGAGCAGCGGTTCCCATTAAGCATCTGGGAAGGGGGAAATTGAGGCTTTAAGGCAGGGAGACTTAGTAGGTAAGTATATATATATTCTATGCAAATACTTATAAAACATGTTTATTAAAATCATAATTAATCCAATTATTTTCTCTTCATTTACCCGTGAATTCAACTGGCCGAACCAATATCTGAGAACATTAGCTAATGGGTTGTAGATAATTATAAGGAGAAATAGAAGATTAAATAAAGAAAAGTGGATTTTAGAGGTGTTAAGATAAGGTTATATATATATATATGGAAAAAGACCAAGGGATATATATTAAAGAGGAAAAGATACAGATAGGTTGTATGAGTGGGCCTAAAAGAAGCCCAACTCACACAATACAACACACAAAAATCCCAAAAAAAAGAAAATATACATATAAGATCAAAAAACCAAAATCACCAACGCGTGGAAAGGCTAGGCACGTCCCAATTTAGTCCTGCCTCTGTCTCTAGTTCTCGTACGGGAGCCGGTTAACAACTTGGTGAGGTGCGTACCATTACCCGAAGTAACCAAATTATCATCCATCAGATTCCTGAGCTCAAGTAGGTCTCCATTCTTCTTCCTCCTCCTGGATGTGTCTGATCAGTGGATTGGTCCAAAGGTGGTCGGACAGGTGTAGGCTGTTACACATCATGAACCTCATGTGTCTGAGTAACATTAACCTCTTGCTCGACTTGAGACAGTAGAGAAGCAGTAGAAATATTGTCACCTGTATCAGTGAAAAGTTTTAGGGCAACAGCTTGAGTATGAAGTTCTTCATCTGAGACAACCAAGATTTAAATAGGAGGATCATCAGAAATGTTCCCATCAGGAGAACCGTCAAGCAAATGAGCAGAGGTATGTGCGGCGTTGGAAAGAGGATTGGGTTACACCTCCTCAGCAGTGATCGTAGGCGGGAAGACGTCCACCCCCAATTCAGTATGAATAGATTTCTGAGCAGGTTGTTGAACTTTAGCAATATCCGGCCTTAAGTGAGAATGCAAGCGATAGCAAGTAGTAGAGCTGTGACCAAACATACTACAATGAGAGCAAAAAGAAGGGTGTGAACCTATTTTAAACTTTTGTCAATACCCGTTGTGATTGGATCTAATCCATACCTCATCCGGAGCAGGTTGTGTGATATCTCTCTCAACTAACACACAAGCCATAGAGGGTCTGGTGACAGCAAGCATGGAACTATCAACCTTGAGAGGCTTACCGCAAGCAATTACTAGGGAGTAGAGAAATTCATAGTTAAAGTGTTGTAGTTTTAAACCGGAAACTTTATCCAAACATGAATGATAGGGGACTCCACTTTTGAATCAAAATCGACAGTCCACTTCAGAATTTTCATAAAACAGTTATCAATCTTGATTACCTTTTGAGAAAAAATACTAGTGTAATCCGTATTGTTAGATAACTGAATGAGTATATGTCGGTCGTTAAGTAAGTCAACTTTTCAACTGCCAGATAGCTTCATAGCATCAAATCTTTCCGAATAATCTCAAGTTTTGGGTGACCATAAAGAAATTTCTCCACTAGAGCAAAACGATAAGAAGACGCAAGAATACTGGTTTCAGCCTCAGAAAGAAAAAGAGCATGTTTTCCCTTTTTTGGCCAAGCTTTTTGATGAAAGTGTAGTCACCACCACCAACTTCAAGGGCCTCGTAGAAAGATTGTGGAAAAATGCAAGACTTACCAATAGCAAAATCAGGCTCCGAACCCGCAGACACAGCAGTTGCATAACATCACTCCATCCGAGTGAAGTTATGGATCGGCGGTAAAGAGAAGAAAAGGAAGAAACACTCTGGGACGCTTGATGCGTGTGGAAACAGACGGGCAGCAGACGGGCAGCAGCTGTCGAGCCAGGTCACCCTGCAGTCGAGATCTTTGCGGAGTCGTTCAGCCTGCATCGAAGCACCGCAGAAGACGACGCGAGCTCCAGACGAAACAGACGATGAAGAAGATGCTACCCACTAAGCAAACTATGCGAGCCGTCGAGATCGAAGACGTCGTTCAGCCTGTAGCGAAGCACCGCAGAAGACGACACGAGCTCCAGACGAAACAGACGATAAAGACGACGATACGCATGAAGCAGACGACGTAATTGCATTTTATTGAAATTAAATTGCATTTTATCTAAAAACTTTTTATTTCAATATCTATTTTATCATGAACTTCAGGCTAGCAGAGAGTTAATTAGTTGTAAGGAAGGAAACATAGAAAAGACATTTGGGGCGGTGGTGCGATGCAATTTTTTTTGTTTGATAAAATTTCATTTTGTCTGTATTCTTAAAAAACTGCAACTGAAATCTATGTTTTACCACCAGACCTGACTGCCTGCATTGGCTACTACAAAGTTGTTGTCTAACTTAAAAAAAAATTTAATAGCCACTGTAATTTTTTGAAAAACTTCTTAGCTGCTTTTAAAAGAAAATCATAGCTATCACAACTACTTTAAATTATATTTCAAGCTTTTGGATAGAATTTTCCCAATTTTATTCTAATTCTCGCAAATCATGCCTGAGAATTCATGTTGATGTAAAAATATCAATTGAGTTTATTAATGTTTTAAATTAAATTAAATTTAAGAATTTCAAAAAATTGAAATGAATTTGTAGTTTCTAGACTATATTTTTAAGAAAGCGAATTTGAGGTGACCATAATGAGAAAGGAATATGGGATACTCAATCGTAAAATAAAAAATAAATTATTAATACGGAAAATATTTCTTATTGCTTATTAGTAAATTTATTTGTTATGAGCTTTCATTTAATTTTTTTTCAAACTAAGCATAATTGTCTCTGTTAATAAAATTTCATTTATGTAAATCAATTCATAATATTTTATAGAGATACATAATCACGCATAAATGCAAAATATCTCTAGGTACAATGCATTCCTAATATATGCTATTAAAGTTGATCGTCCATTGGTATATTCATGTTAACCAAGACATAAT
Organism: Papilionanthe hookeriana x Papilionanthe teres; assembly: GCA_022702705.1. Classification (NCBI taxonomy): domain Eukaryota; kingdom Viridiplantae; phylum Streptophyta; class Magnoliopsida; order Asparagales; family Orchidaceae; genus Papilionanthe; species Papilionanthe hookeriana x Papilionanthe teres. The sequence continues at coordinate 101,397,547 of CM040425.1, forward strand.
TTAGCATCATATGAGTAAAAAAGACAATAAAGGACTATTTGTTTATAGAAATGAAGTAAACAATCAATAATTATTAGGAGAGATAAAAATATTTAATTATTTACAGCTAACTTAACCCATTTATCATGCCAGTATACTACAGTTGATTATAATAATTGATTTTTTTTTCAGGAATTGGCGGAAAACGTTTTGTCTTTGCGTGTAGAAGCTTAAATCAGAATTCAAGATTTTGAGAAGGTAATTATATTAATAAATATCAGTACTATTTTCTGCTTCTCAATGTTATGCATTTAATTAGTATGACTTGTTTTAAAATAGTTTTACTCATAATTTCCGTTGAGTGACTCTCTTTTACAATAGATTTCTCATACTATTATGGATAAAATATGCATCAGTTTTACTTAAATCATGTGCATTAGTTTTCTTTAGGAAAACTATTAAATCATTACAACAAGACAGATTTTCTACAGGATGATTTACAACGATTAATAGACACGCATAGTGTTACAATGCATGTGTCGGCCGCTTAAAAGAAGGGCTTGAGAATTTAATTTAATTTATATATATGTATTGATTTTTGAAAATAAAATTTTAAGTTTTAAAATATGAGAATGAGAAAGGACAGATCTCATTCGTTAAGTAGTTGATGTAACGAGCCGTAATATCGCGAATAACGCATCTATTCCGAAGAATAGACACTCTACTCGACAATATCGCTCGATCAAATAAACCACAAAATCTCACGACATCCGTTACGGTCACGAACCTTTACGTAATCGACAAATTCTCCTATTTAATACAAAAGAATTAAATAGCGCTTATATTATCTCTGTCTTTAAAACTCCCTATGCAAGAAGTCACTATAGCTTAATTACCCTCAAACGACGTAAGCCACTGGTAGAACTCTCGATTTAGATCGCGGGTTTCTATCTTCACGAATTCAAAGCGTAGAATCGAAATGAGTGAAGAGGAAATCCATAAGTGAAAGTGCATAAGAAAGAACGGTTATTTCTGAGTCAAAGAAGAAGGGTAGAGGATATCACAGATCTCGATGAGGACCTCGAAGACGTCCCGCACTATCCTATGATTGGCTTTAAATTTTGGAAAGTGATTTATTTTAATTTCGATCCCGCAAATTAATTATAGGAATTACGTTCGCATAATGTCCCGATTATGCAAACTACTCGAAAGACAGGGAGGCTTACGTCGTATCGTACGACAACCTCTGAACCTAAACGAGTAAGTGCTTATATAGCACGAGTGAGGATCGGCAAAGCGCTTAAAGAGCGTGAGTGTTGATATCGCACGGGCGGACTACCTCGAAATCCCAAGCGCTTGTTATTTAAGCCTAAGGCAGGGGCTTTGCCGATGCTGATACAGGTGTTTCGAGCAAGATGATCGACATACGCGCCACCGTGCTCTAAGCTCACGTCGTAGCAAGGTCATGATTTAAATTAAAGCTTTAAATTAAAGTGTGACATACAAACCATTTATTTCATTTTATCGCAAGTGAGTGTGTGCAACAAGGTGACAGCTAGAATAAAAGAAGGTAGAAACAGGAAGACGTTATAGCGAATAACATAAAGACTATCACAAACAGAGTATGCTGCTTAAGCATGAAACATGCTAAACTAAGCGAGAATAACATGCTACTGACAAGTAAAACACGCTAAGCAAATGTACATGCACGAAAGAAGAAACTAAACTTAACAGGGATATATTATGAAGTAAACATGCTAAACAGAGTATAACCGAAAGTAAACAGTGCTAGACTAACAAGAGAAGTATGTCCGAAAAGCAAAGAGTATAACGAAGAATAAAGTAAATGATAGTAGTGTTATAGTAAGTATCGCATGCTTCATCATTCACGCGCAACGATCGCATTCGTTTATTATTATTTTCATATTTTTCTTATTTCCTCGCAGAAGAGTCGTTAGCACATGCGAGAAAAACAAGAGTAAAAGTAACTAGGCAGAACCTAGTCTCGACAGGAGTACTACTGATGCACGTACAAACGGAAGCAAAGTGCGAAAACCTACCGAAGAAAAACGAAAGAAAGACAAAGCGGTAAAACGAAAAAAAAATCGTGAGAGAAAAACCGAAAATGGAGAAAGAAAGAAAGAACGTCCGTAGAAAACTCGAGAAAGTCACGAACGAAAACAAAACAAAGTCGTAGAAAACCGCGAAAGAACACCGAGAAACTCGCAGACGCTCGCTAAACTCACGGCAAAACCGTAATGAAAACCACGGGACATCCGAAAGAAGACCGTAGTCAGCGACAGGTGTTACGGACTCGAAGCCGCGCTCAATATCCGGACTCAGTGCCGATCTACTAGACCAACTTTCCGCGAAGGCGGAGCCTGATCCGACTCGAATACTGAACCATCGACCTTTATAAATTTTTCACACATTTCATTTTTTCCGTTCGCATGCAAGAAATCCGCAGGTAGAGTAGTCCGTGTAGTGAGAGGTGATTTTGTATTTTTCAAACATATATATTTTTATCGTTTTTAAAATATTTTTAAATTCATGCGTCGACTACTCTAATAGGACTGTGACTACGAACATCCTTAGCATCGTCTGCAGTAGGAACCCCGGGCGACGGGCGAACAGCTCCGTGGCTTCCGCTCTACTCTCTACGAGTCTCGAGTCGGCGGCTCCATTCTACGATTCTCGCAATTTTTCTTGCAGACCTTATCAATGTCCCCACCGCATGCTTCGGCTGATGGCCTCACATATAACCCGCGGGGTTATATGTGCACACCTACACGTCCCCTGTAGGTGTGTGCTTGAGCCAAGAAACAAGGCGAAAACTAGTGATGAGAGGCCAAGGAAAGAAGAGGAAAGCGGCTTATTGGCTTTTACGAACTCAGGCTAGCGTGAACCGCTTTCCTCTTTCTTTCCTCGACCTCTTATCCCTAGTTTTCACATCGTTTTCGTTCAAAGACACACCTACAAGTGACGCTGTAGGTGTGCACATATAACCCCTCGGTTATATGTGCACACATCAGCGCCGAACAGGCTGCGGACATCGATAAGATCGCAAAAAGAAAGATTACGAAAATCATGAACGGGCCGCCCGACTCGCAGACTCGCAGAGAAGAGACATGAACCACTGAACTTCACCGCCGATACGCTAAAAGATGTTCAGAAATCTGAATCTATTAGCAGAATTAACCCGTGACTAAAAAATATTTTAAAAACAATAAAAATATATATGTTCGAAAAATACAAAATCACCTCCACTACTACACAAACTTTACCTACCTACTGCTTACTTCGTACGCAAATGAAAAAATGAAATGTGTGAAAAATTTATAAAGCGTCCACGGTCGGCTATTCGAGCTCTGATAGCCTGCTCTTGCAGAAAGTGGTCTGCAGAGTCAAGCACTCAGCCCGGATAATAAGACAACTTCCGAGCTCCGTAACACCACCGCGCTTACGGTCTTTTCTTTCCAGATGCCCCATGGCTTTCTTACGGTTCATCGTGAGTTTAGCGTGCCATCTGCGAGCTTTCTTCCGTGTTCTTCGCTGTTTTCTACGACTTGCTTTGTTTTCGCTCGTGACTTTTCTCGAGTTTTCTACTGACGTTCTTTTTCTTCTTCTCGATTTTCTCGGTTTTTCTCTTACGATTTTTTTCGTTTTCTCGCCGTCTTTCTTTCGTTTTTATCATAGGTTTTCAGCACTTCGCTCCATTCGTACGTACCGTAAGACTCCGTCGAGCTAGTGCTCCCGCCCACTACTTTTACTTCGCTTTTCCCGCGCTAACGACTCTTCCGTATGAAATAAGAAAATATGAAAATAATAATAAACAGTGTAATACGTGCGCCGTGGATGAAGCAAAGATACGGCACTTCCGCAACACTCGTCATTTACTTTATTTATCGTTATACTCGCTTACTTTTCAAAGACATACTCCCGTTAGCCTAACTCATTTACTTTCACTTATACCTGTTTAAGATGTTTACTTTTCAAGATATATCCCTCGTTAGTATTGCTTACTTTCAAGACACATACTCGCTAAGACGTTTTACTCGTCGTAAGCACGTTATTCCCGCTTAGGCTTTAAGCATGCTTCGCTTACCTAAGATACTGCTTCGTGATAAGTGCTTTATGTTATTCACTATAAGATGCTCCCCGTTTACGCTTTTTGCTACACATGTCATCGTCAGACACACTCACTCGCAATAAAACGAAATAAATTGCTTGCATGTCCACTTTAATTTAAAACTTTAATTTAAATCACGACTCGCTACGACGCGGAGCTTCGAGCACGGTGGCAAGACGGCCATCTTCTTCAAAGAAACCCGCGTCGACATCAAGAAAACCCCCTTCTTAACTTTAAATAACAAGCTCTGTGATTTCGAGTAGCATCGCCGCCAGCGACATAAACCCTCACCTTTTCTTTAGCCCAGACAGCCCTCCCGTGCGATATAAGCCCTAACTCGCTAGTGTTTCCGAGGTCTGTCGTCCGATACGACGTAGTTCTCCCGTTCTTCGTGCAGTTCAGTATAATCGCGACATTACGCAAACGTAATTCCTATAATTAATTGCTATGATCGAAATTAAAATAAATCCTTTTCCAAAATTTAAAGCCCAACCATAGATAGGCTCGGACGTCCTCGAGCGTCCTCCTCGAGATCCGCGACATCCCCTACCCTTCTTCTTCGACTCCGTAAATAACTGCTCCTTCGTACCTTTCACCTATCGGATTTCCTACTACCTCATTTCGTCAAAACCCTACCTTTCGAATTCACGAAGATGAAACCCGCGATCTAAATCGAGAGCTTCTCTCAAGCTGACTTCATTGTTTGAGTGGTAATTAACTATAGTGCTCATTCTATAGTGAGTTTTAAAGACCTCAGATAATATAAACCCTATTTAATTCTTTTGCATTAAATAGTGAATTTGTCTGGTCCACATAAAGCGTTCGCACTGTAACGGATGTCATGAATTTTGTGATCTATTTGATCGAGCGATATCGTCAAGTAGGGTGTCTATTCTTCGGAATAGATGCGTTACTCTCGATATTACGCTCGTTCATCCAAACTACTTAACGAATGAGATCCGTCCTTTCTCATTCTCATAATTTAAAACTTAAAATTTTATTTTCAAAAATCAATACATATATATAAATTAAATTAAATCCTCAAGCCCTTCTTTTAAGCGGCCGACAACTTCTGGCGACTCCGCTGGGGAAAAACTACTCTCCATTAAATCAAAGGTTTCTATCCCCACACATCGACAATGTGTCCATGTCCCTCATGGTCCAGATTGTCATTCTTTCGTTAGCTTGCTTTGCTCATTTCTCTCTTGGGCAAGCACAGTCAACTCTCTTGGATTTCAGAACCGTCTGTTTAATCACCTTTAAACAGCGTGGTTCGAGAATCCTTGGGCTTTTCGATTTTGTGGGGTCGGACCCCCAATCAGGTGTGTCAGTGCGCGAGGTGCGCCGTGGACTCGGCTCGTGACCGGTCCCGAACTTCCCTTTCACTCCGTGTCTCCTGTGCTTCGATTTGCCATCGGCAAATAAAATCGAACCTCCCTCTTTTGTGCCTCCCGCTTAATTTTCCAAATTGAACGAACGCTGTTAATAAATTAAATCGTAATCCGAAGATATAAAATGAAATAAGTTAAAACATTAAGACAATGATAATAAAGGGTTACCCATTTTTCATAAGACAACCTTTGTTGGTTTTAGTTTTCTACTGAAATTACAAGGTAGGCCGTAACTAACCTTTGGAACTTTTTCTCAACTAACAGTTGGAATGGCGTCACCAAAGTTGATCTTCTCATTCGACGGGAACCTGCCCCGCGACAAAGCTGCGCTCCACCAGGGAGCAATGATAAAGTTTGGCACCGGCTTCGACGAGGTCGAAGTCATACTTGGAAAAGCGCCGTATGTAGTCATGAAGACTGCTCCGTCAGAGGTCGCCGAGCCTGCCGCCGAATACGATTTGAATGAAGATGCTGATTTTCCCGCAATCAAGAGGCCGAAGACCAGGAGTGCTCCTGCTAAGCCTATTGCCCCCGTGTCTGCTAAGTCTGTTGTCCGCGTGCCGAGGAGGATCGTTACCACTACCTCCACCGGATTCGCAATCACCGCCCCGACTCTACCGTCTGCAAAAGGAAAAGAGATCTTGTTCGAAAGCGAATTCCGTAGATTTGTTCGCTTCGCACCGTCGTTGTTCGGTTGGTTCCGGCTCGCAAGCCACGCCGTTGACCAAGGCACAGAGGAAGAACCAAAGACGAAGAATTCGAAAGCCGCAAAGAGATCGACTTCCGTCGGGCCGACCTCTCAACCGAAGAGAATGTAGAGTTTGGAACCTCTCACCTCCTCAAAGGAGTAGGTTTCATCCGTTGTCTGCTTCTACCGGAGAAGAGAGTCTTCGTAGGATTGCTGCTGCGCTACCACCACCTCGTGTTCCAGCCAAGTTACGACTAGGGAAACGTGTTTCCACTTCTGCTACCGTTTCAGACGTCGCTACAACGAGCTCGAAGCCCGTCACCACAAACCGCTAAGTCTCGCCCGGGTCCAAAAGTGTTACCTACTCGCTTGTAATGAAGAACTTCCTAGGAAGAATAAAGGAAAGAGATCGCTTTCTATAGCGTCGGGTTCACACTTTAGGGATCATACCCCCTTTCAACGCGGTGATGGCACTCCCGAGACACCCCGTCTCAAGGCATCAACGTTGAGAAAGAAAGTTTGGATACCTAAAGCCGCAGAACCGATGTTTTTGAAAGGATCACAGGAGTGTTCCCTTGAAATGGAATATAAGTCCGATACTCCGGTTGCTACCACTACGACTGCTTCGAAGCTTGCTACGGGAAACATTCCAGAAGTACCAGCCGATCTTAAGATAGTTAAAGGGAAGGAAGTTGATGATAAACTGAAGAAGCTCAGAGCCGAAATCACCGGGCTAGCAAAGGAACGAGGAGTAAATTTTGGAAACGAAGACTGCGACCTGTCAGACTACATGGAGGAAGAATCCGCCGAGATCTACGTTGTTGAAACCCGAGCTACGTCGTCTGCACGTGATGCTCCGTCTGTTGAGGAGAACACGACGGATGAGTGGCGAAGGTCTTCACAGCAGAAGGATGAAATTATCAACCGCCTTGAGAAGAGGATCGAGGAAATGATGGTCGTTATGGTTGCCGCACAGGATACTCACACTCGCAAGCAAGTAGCGTCCCGTAAATGAATCACCGTAGATTGTCCATATTACAGATGAAAGAAGGGAAGTTGCTTCTGCAAGCCGAGATGAGCCGCCAAAGAAGGACTCGACTCCGAATATGGTGCCTCGAAAAGACATTAAGCAGTTGGTCGAGCAACAAGTAAAGGAAGCCTTAGCCCAATCGAAAGGGGGCGCGTCGATTTCAAGGGGTAGACCCTACCCGGAGGAGTTCGATTCCGTCCCATATCCTAAAGGTTTCGTTCCACCGACCTTTAAGACTTTCGATGGAACGGGCAACCCCCGTCAGCACGTTGCACACTTCCGAGCGAGTTGTTGCAACGCGGGGGGTAGTGAGGCATTACTTTTCCGTCGCCTCGCGAGCAGTCTTCGTGAATCGCATTCGATTGGTACGCAGTAGCCGCCGAATCGGTCGATAAAGACGTTCACAGAGTTGGAAAACTTGTTCGTGAAGAGATTCGCCGGAGTACACCACCACATCACTATCGGAGATCTTATAATGGAGCGTCGAAACCTACGCAGACTCGTGCAGAGTATATTCTACGGTGGAGAAACTTGAGCATGAAATGCGAGCCCCAATTGCAGGAGCAACATGCGATTGAGATCTTACTCAAGAGCATCCACGGACCAATAGCTTTCATGCTTAAAGGACTCACCATCAAGTCATTTGAGAAGCTACTCCAAGAAAGCCGCAGCTTCTACAAGAAGAAATCAAGCATACAGAATCTCAGGAAAAGACTGAAAAGCCCAGAGTAATAAAAGCGTTCGAGAAGAAGTCTGGAGTAGTGGCGGCAGTGGACAAGAGTAAGCAGCCCATGCAGATTCAGGCCGAGCCGTCACGACAATACGTGCAGCAGCCACGACAGAAGACGTCAGCTAGCCGCTACCACAAGTATCCTGCAGCCCGCCACCGCAATAGCCTGTCGCAGCAAGATGTTCAAAGACCGCCGCAAGATGTTCAACGATGTCCAGCAAGCTATAGCCAATCGGCCAGCAACTGCTCCAAGACAAGGCCTTACAGAGCGAATAGAGGACAGGGTCCGACGATGAATGCTCGGTTCAACAGGGTGTATTCCTTCAGGGATGACGCAGTGGCAAAGATGTTCAGAAATTTAATCAAGAAGCCAGAGTTCAGTTTGCCTGAGCCGAAGAAGCCCGAGGAGGTCAATAAGAAAGATCAGCCTAACTACTGTCCATACCACAGGTTACTCGGCCACACCATAGAAAACTGCTTCAGCTTCAAGGATTGGCTCGAGAGGAACTACAAAGAGGGGAATATTGCTATTCCGAAAGAATATTTGAAAGAACCTGAACAGGGTTCTGTAAATGTAATTTCGGACGAGCATGTTCACCTAGTGGAATCGCATCCGATGGATGAAAGATGGAACACGACTCGGACCGCATCTTCCAGAAGGATCCCGAATCGATTCGACTACGCCAAGACAAGCTTCGCTCGTAGCTCGTAACCCGCTCGCCCAAGAATCGCCGTTACACCGGAGAAGTCGCCGCAACAGGAGATGAAGCAGAAGAAGATGGATGAAACGAAGACCGATTGCGCGAGGGGTAGGATAGAGGCTGCTCCTGTTAGATTAGTTGTCTCGGATTTGGGGGAGAAATTTCTCGAACCCCTAACTTTGTATGACTACCTCTTCGTCCCTTTAGGACGTTTTGAATTTAACGATTTTGATTCTGGTTACGTTCTGGTTGTCTCTACTAACGATATAACTGATCATAACCAATTTAACCCCGATTTCGATTCCCAAAACGATCCTCAAGTCATACAAAATTCCGATGAACGCGTCGATGAAGATGAAGATGGCAACGACACTGGTTACGACAGTTCAGGAAGTGACGAGCCCGTTCTCGAATGTAAAGGCATGCCAATCGCCATCGAGTCGGACTTGTCGATTCGCATCCAACACCAGAAGAATCGACCGCAGCGTCTGAAGAGATAACAGAGGTGTATTTAAGAAGAGGAAAAGTGTTACCCTCGGGGACGACCCCGATGGATAAAGGAAAGCAGGCAGTTACTCAAGAGGAACCACCCCCAGCAATAGAAGAAACACATGCCCAAGAGGAAACCATAAGCTCGAGCAAAGTGGATTACAACGTACTAGCTCATCTTAGGAAGTTGCCAGCCCGACTAAGCATTTACGACGCTCTGATCCTGTCAAAGGAGATGAGAGAGTCTCTGATCAAAGCTCTACTTGGATCCGTAAATTTGCTTAGCTCAGCTGGGCAAGACATCCTCGGATGAAGCTTATTCGTCAAGGAACGTACCTGGCGCGACTTTCACCGATGAAGATCTCGCTACTTGGTACTACGGAGCATAACCGCCCTCTCTACATTTCGCCGGCGTCAACCGGTTTGTGCTTTCCAAAGTTTTGGTGGATCCCGGAGCATCCATCAACATAATGAGTCTACGGACATTAACGTACTCGGACATCGATGTGGAAGAACTCTCCGCCGATAAAATGATGTTAAGAGGATTCAACCAGAAAGGATAAAGAGCTCTTGGTTCGATAACGCTACTGATGAAGGTTGGTGACTTAGTAACAACCGTGAAATTCCATATCATCGACGCGGACACTTCGTTCAACGCCCTACTCGGCCGGCCGTGGATTCACGAGCATAATATGGTTCCGTCATCGCCGCACTCGCTGTATCAAATACTACAAGGATGGTCGAGAACATCGCATAAAAGGAGATCTACACCGTTTTCAATACACGAGGTAGGCATTCATGAAGACGCCGTCTACTACGCGCCTCCGAGGAAGACCGTGCTGTCCAGAGATGTCATGTTGAACAAGGTTGAAGATCCCAAAGGATCGCAGGAGCAAGACCGGTCGATTCCAGTTCGACGATATCCCACCATTTCTTTTGCAACAAGAGGGTGAAAGTTCTTTTAGCCCACGCATCCGAGGTTGAGGCCGGGAACGCGGGCGAGGAAGAACTAACAATATTGTTGAACGGAAAAGACCGACTATCAAGCATGAGACGCGGAAGAAGGTTCCGAAGAAGAAAAGTTAGCCAAAGATGCAATGACACCAACCAAAAGAAGCCTCGCTCGAGATCTCTCTCGAGGATAAAGAGAAGAGTGAGTACGAGTCGATGTATGATCGGATCAACCACTATGTTCAAGCCTACGACCTTAACCCCAATCCGCCCTCGACGGTTCGGGAGCTTAGAGGTTGGAAGTTCATAAGTGCGGGCATGAAACCGATCAAGTTCCACCGTGCTTCTCCTTCTTCTAGTCTGGAAATCCCTCGTAAATTTGAATGGAAATGTTTCTAATGAATTAATGGAATTACCTTTTGGTTACTTTTCGCCGTGTGTACAAAAATTAATTCAACAAGGATATGTGCCGAAACAAATGTCAAAGGATAAGTTCGCAATCGTTCGAAAAGCTTATGAAATACAAAAGTGAAGAAACTTAATTCAAAGGAAGGCCTCGGGTTTGGTACGATATGACCAAATCGATGATTCGGAATTTTGCATGATTGTTGCTACCGCAACGAAGAAGAATGCCACAAGATCGAGGATAATTACGAAGATTCTCCGATGATGATGCGCCACCGAATTCGAGGAGGAAATCAAGTCAACGGTCGATCGAGTCGAAAGAAATCAACCTCGGGATGTAAAAACAACCTCGACTCACATTCATAAGTTCTCTCGCTCGCAGCGTGAAGAATCCGAGGATTTGATTAAACTTTTGTCGAATTCAAAGATTGTTTTGCATGGAGCTACGAAGAAATGCTGTGCTTGTCTCCGCGATGTTAGTACCACAAGCTTCGGATTGGATCGAAGTATAACTCCGCTGAAGCAAGCTCCTGTGAGAATGCGCTTGAAATGCAGCAACAAGTCATCGCCGAGGTGAAAAAGCTAATCGACGCTAACTTTGTGAGGGAGGAGCAATACCCCAGCGGTTAGCTAATGTCTGTACTCAGCTAAGAAGAAGAACGTACAAATCCGCGTATGTGTCGACTTCAGTGACTTAAATAAAGCATGCCCGAAGGACGAGTTTCCGTCGCCGATACCATAACCGATGGAGGACATCGCGTCGTCACACGAGATTTTCTCTTCACGATGGATCTTCGTGTTACAACCGTATCAAGATGGCTCCAGAGGATGCAACGCTTACGCCTTTCGAACTCCAATCGAATCTATCGCTACACAGTAATGCCGTCGGGCTCAAGAACGCCGAGCTACTTACCAACGAAGCAATGACTAAGATCTTCGATGACCTCATCCATAACCAAGTCAACGCTACGCGGACGACCTAGTCATCAAGAGAGAAAGTGAAGGAGAATCATTCGTATGATTTGAGGATTGGTTCGAACGATTACGGCAATATAATCTCAAGCATGAATCCTCGAACGGCCTTCGCCGTTACCTCCGGAAATTTCTAGATTCGTTCGTCATCTGGGAATCGAGATCGATCCGAGAAGATTAAAGCGATATTAGAAATGCCTCCTCCCAAGGCCCCGAAGCAATTACGCTCTTTTCGAGCGAAGTTCGGCATACCCAAGACGCTTTATATCTAATCTGTCAGTAGAGTGTCAACCTTTTTCGAATTTACTCCGAAAGGATGCTAAATTTGTTTGGGGAGAGCCGCGTCAATCTGGCTTTCGAAGATATTAAGAGATACCCGACGACACCTCCTCGTTTTAGCACTCCCTATCCCGGTAGACCGTCGATAATTTACACCGCGCTTTAGATGACTCCCTCGAGCCTTACTCGCCCAAGTCAACGACGAGGTAAAGAAAACGCGCTCTACTACCCGAGTCGACGTCTACATACCCGCAGAGGTAAAGTATCCTCCCGTCGAGAAACATCGTCTAGCCTTTGGCTTGCCGCTCATAAGCTTAGACATTACATGTCATTCTCATAAGCGTCAGCCGATTTCGAAGGTTAATCCGTTGCAATATTCGATGACCCGACCAACGCTTTCCTGACGTTTAGCAAGCGGTCAATGATATTATTGCAATTCGATATAACGTTCGCGCCTCTTCGCACTATTAAAGAACGATTCGCGTACTTTCTCAACACGCACCCACTACCAATTGGTCCCTCTCAACGACGATCTACCGGATGAACGATAATGCAAGTAGAAGACCCCAATGCTCAACGTCGGGAGATGTACTTCGACTGAGCTTCGTCACTGTGAGTGATAAAGGATCGTGAACGGTGACACCCGCAGAACAGAATCGGTTTGATCTTCATTACACCGGATCGGGAACGTCGAGATTCTCCTATCACTCGTCGTAGCCGCGCACCAATAACGAAGCCAGAACACGAAGCACTAATCACAGGATTGGAGCTTCGACAATCTTAATGGACATAGCAGTACATCGCCATCCATCACGACTCTCACCATTGTCATTTAAAGAATAGCTGGACAAAGTGCAAAATTTCGCCAAGACTAGCGGAATATCACAAGTACGCGATGAAGTTGTTGGAGCAGATCCCCAGCCATGGTGTTCTACAGGGTCCCTCGAACGGACAACGCCCACGCGGACGCTTTAGCCTAAACTTCGCTAAGGAATTAGCATGTCCACCGGAGGATTCCGTTGACATCACTCGTGCACGGACGTCGTGTTTTGTCCCGCATCGACCTCGACAGCTAGCATAAGTCGGGAAACGAAGATAATACAATCGCAATCGCCGAAGATACAAAGGATCGGCGCCGACTGTTCATCGACTACTTACGTGCACAGAGCGTCGCCGCAGGATAAGCCGCAAGACATCGCATCCGAAAAGATCAATGTCGTATGCTCGAATCGACAATGTTTGTACGTGAGGTCCTTCGATCGATGTGGCTACGATGTCCGAGCAGACGTAGCCGCAGTAGCATCGTCAAAGAAGTTCACGCCGGATCGTGCGGTGCTCACCGTACCGGGCCGAAATGAAGACGAAGATTAAGAGGCTCGGATATTATCGCCAACGATGATATCCGATCGCATGGAAACAACAAGAGGTGTCACCAATGTCGAGTGCACAGAGTGGTCTTGCATCAATCTCCGAATGTGCTACACCCGACGGCCGTGGCCGCGTGCCATTCGAGTGTCGAGGCACGGACATAGTGGGTCCGATAGACCCTCCGTCTTCTGGAAGACACCGATTCATTCTCGCAACGCTACGGATTATTTCTCCAAGCGGCGGAGGCGCGTCGTTACGAGAGGTTACAACACGAAGACGTTCTTCTGCTTTTTCAGAATCAGTCTGTCTACCGTTTCGTGTTCCGCGCGTAATCATCTCCGATAATGGGTCCGCCTTCAAAAGCACAAAGATTAACGCACTTCGTCAGACGACACTGGATGAGATCGGAGATACTCTACAATCTACTACCCTAGGGCAAATGGCTTAATGAAGCATTCAACAAGACTTCGGCACGCATCTCGAAGAAGACACTCGAAAACAACAAACGACAATGGCACGAGAAACCGCTGAAGCCTCTGCGGGCATACCGACAACCGTCGAACGCCGACGTAGTCCACGCCATACGCCCGTGTATGGGTCCGAAGCCGTTCTCCCGTCGGAAGTCCGGCCCACCCTCGCTCGTAATCGCCGTCGCCAACAAGATTACAACGTAAGACAACGCCAAACTACGACTCGAAGAACTAGAAAGTCCTCGAAGGAAGAAGGATGCTCGCGCAGCAGTAACTCCGGAACTTTATCAAGCGAAGATGATTCAAGCCCACGACAAGTCGGGTCCGCCCGAGGTCGTTCAAAGCTGCGACCTCGTCCTCGTTCTTCGAAGACCTATTCTCGCACACCGCAAAATAAAGAAAGTTCGAACCGACCCGGGAATGACCATTCAGAAGTGAGAAAGTCTATTCCGGAGGGTCGTACCACCTAGTGGATTCCTGCAAGGCGTAAGACCCATGTCGTCGATCAACGGACGTTACCCGAAGAAATACTACGCTACGCGACGTGTCAAAGAACGAGCCCCGAGACGACACTAGTTCCTGTGGAGTAGCTTTACTACCGATGTCTGTGATCGGGTTCCAAGAAAATTTTTGTAATAACGAAATTTTAATAAAATGAATTTTCACAAGATAATAAAAAATGTTAATGTTCTTCACTAAATGGTTTTGTCATCTTCGTTAAATCCCGATTTCCTAAGTTAATTAAATAAACCTCACACCCGTAATGTAATTAATTCACTTAATTATAAGTTGTTTTGTTATCGTTCGTTTCGAATTTCAAAGACGCCGACGAGTCCCCCGTTTTTCGCAGGAGAATGACGGGTCGAAGTCGGTTCTCGCTTTTAAAGACGGCTATAATCTAGCGCTAAATAAGGAGAAAGCACCGGAAGGCGGTGTAGTAAATCTCGACTGGATTTCACAAGTCAATGTGGACTACGAGGGTTCCCTCATGAAGTTAGTCCGACACTCCGAAATGACAAACATGAAATCTGTGGTCCTGGATCGCCAACGAGAAATCGGGGAGACGTCGAGACAATGCGGTACAGAGGTTTCGTCGATTCACACCTCACAAATCGAAGATAAAAGGATCTCGTCGATGGTTGCCAAGCCGGAGGCGACCTAGTCACCGCAGACACACGGACGAGTTCCGCATCCGCCACGGAGGCAAACACTGGAAGAGGAATGTTTACCGCCGCAAGCGCCGTAAGATCGAAGCATTTGAAAGAAGACAAGCCCGAAGAACCCGCAAAGCTCCCGCCAATTCTTGGAGAAGCATTCGAGGAATTTCTCCCCCAAATCCGAGACAACTAATCTAACAGGAGCAGCCCCTATCCTACCCCTCGCACTATCGGTCTTCGTTTCATCCATGTTCTTCTTCTGCTTCATCTCCTGTTGCAGCGACTTCTCCGGTGCAACGGCGATCGCCGGCCGAGCAGCTGCGGCTCCGAACCGAAGCTCAGGCCGACGCAGTCCGAATCCGATCTCGGATCCTTCCGTAAGCATCTCGTCCGAGCCGCGTTCCATCTTTCATCCACCGGATGCGATTCCACCAGTGAACATGCTCGTCCGAAATTACATTTACGTAACCCTTTTCGTGCTCTTTCAAATATTCTTTCGAATATAAATATTCTCCTCTTCAGAGTCCTCTCGAGCCAATCCTCGTCCGGCAGCTTGTCATGGCGTGGCCGAGTAACCGCTGTACTGGACAAGCAGCTAGGCCGATCTTCTTATCGATCTCCTCGGGCTTCTTCGGCTCAGCAGAACCGAACTCCGGCTTCTCGATTAAATTTACGAACATATTTGCCATCGCGTCATCCCCGAAGAAATATACCCCGTCGAGTCGGTCTTCATCGTCGAACCTCGTCTTCTTTCCTCTCTATAAGGCGCTCCATTGGGAACGGCCGCCGACCAGCCGGCTAAACTGCTGGACATGCTGAACATACTGCGGCGGTCGTCGAACATACTACCGCGCGGCACCGCGGTAGCGGCCGCAGAGTACCGGTGGTAGCGACCGCCGCACACACGCGTGGCCGCCGCACGATTGCCGTGACGGCTCGGCCCGAATCCGCATGGGCCGCTTACTCTCGTCCACCGCCGCCACTACTCCGTACTTCTTCGAACGCTTTTATTACTCCTGGCTTTTCGCCTTTTCCCGAGATTCCGTATGCTTCGATTTCTTCTCGCAGCCGCCCGGCTTTACCGAGCAGCTTCTCAAACGACTCGATAGGGCGCGTCCTTAGCCATTGAAAGCTTACTCAGTCCGTAGATGTTTCGAGTAAGCACCTCAATCGCATGTCGCTCCCCGCACCGGGGCTCGCATTTCATGCTCAAGTTTCTCCACCGTAGAATATACTCTACCAGAGTCTCTGTAGGTTTCTTACGCTCCATTATAAGATCTCCAATAGTGATGTGGTGGTGTACTCCGGCGAATCTCTTCACGAACAAGTTTTCCAACTCTGTGAACGTCTTTGTCGACCCATTCGGCAGCTCTGCGTACCAATCAAATGCAATCCCCGAAAGATCGCTCACGAACCGACTCGAAAAGTACGCCTCACTACCCCCCGCGTCGCAACAACTCGCTCGGAGTGTGCAACGTGCCGGCGAAGCCGCCCATTCCATCGAAAGTCTTAAAGTGTCGCCGAACGAAAACCTTTGCGATACGCGGGACGGAATCGAACTCCTCCGGTAGGTCTACCCTCGAAATCGACGCGCCCCCTTTCAATCGGGGCCAAGTGCTTCCTTTACTCGCCGCCGACAAACCGCTTAATGTCTTTTCGCGCACCATATTCGTGAGTCGAGTCCTTCTTCGGCGGCTCATCTCACTGCGTAAGCAACTTCCCTTCTTTCACCTGCATATGGACAATCTCCCGATCGATTCATTTCCTCGGGGACGCTACTTGCCGCGAAGTGCGACTGTCCCTCGTGCGGGCAACCATAATGCATCATTTCCTCGATCCTCTCTCAAGGCTGGCCGATAATTTCATCCTTCGTCGCGAAGACCTTCGCCACTCATCCGTCGTGTTCTCCTCAACAGACGGAGCATCACGTGCAGACGACGTAGCTCGGGTTTCAACAATGTAGATCTCGGCGGATTCTTCCTCCATGTAGTCTGACAGGTCGCAGTCTTCGTTGCCAAAATTTACTCCTCGTTCCTTTGCTAGTCTTGTGATTTCTGCTCGAGCTTCTTCGCTTATCATCAACTTCCTTCCCTTTAACTATCTCTGAAATCGGGCCTGGTACTTCGAATGCTTCCGTAGCAAGCTTCGTCGCAAGCCGTAGCAGCAGTGAACCGGAGTATCGACTTATATTCCATTTCAAGGAACACTCCGTGATCCTTTCAAAAGCATCGGCTTTGCGGCTTGCAGTATCCAAACTTTCTTTCCGAAACGGTAGCAGGTGGAAACACGTTTCCCTACCGTAACTCCCGGCCCGAAACACGAGTGGTAGGCAAGAGGTAAATCCTACGACGACTTCTCTCCCAAGAGACGTACAACTGGATGAAACCTACTCCCTTCGAGGAGGTGAGAGGTTCCAAACTCCTACATCCTCTTCCTGGCCGAGAGGTCGGCCCAACTGAAGTCAATCTCTTCGTAGCCTTCGTAATTCTTCGTCTTTGGTTCTTCCTCTCGTGCCTCGTCAATCTGCAAGTGGCTTGCGAATCGGAACCAACTTCGAACACCGACGGCAGTGTCGAACAAATCTGGCTGCACTCCTTTCGAACAAGAACTCTTTTCCTTTGCGTACCCGTGCAGAGCTCGGGGCGGTGATTGCAAATCCGGTGAGGTAGCGGTAACGATCCTCCCCAAGCACGCGTGCATACCGTACTTAGCGTACACTGGGGCACAGGCTTAGCAGGAGCACTCCGGTCTTCGGCCTCTCGATTGCGGGAAAATCGACATCTTCATTCAAATCGTATTCGGCGACAGTGCCGCGACCTCCGACGGAGCGCCCTCACGACTACATACGGCGCTTTTCCAAGTACGACTTCGACCCGTCGGCGTTCCGGCACCAAACTTTATCATTGCTCCCCGCGAGCGCAACCTTGTCGCTGTAGGCAGTTCCCCGTCGAATGAGAAGATAAACTTCGGCGACGCCATCTCCAACCGGCCACCGAGTAAAAAGCTCCAAAGGTTAGTTACGGCTCACCTCGTAATTTCGCAGAGAAACTAAAACCAACAAAGCGTTGTCTTACGAACTCGATAACCCTTTATTATCATCGTCTTAATGTTTTAACTTATTTCATTTTATATCTTCTGATTACGATTTAATTTATTAACTGCGCGTTCGTTCAATCTCTGAAAATTAAGCTGAACGCATAAAAGAGGAGGTGTTCGGTTTTCAACGAAACGAGGAAGAGGAATCCAATAGTAGTGTAAGCAAGATAGCAGGAATCGTTATTTCCTGAGTCGAAGATAGCATGCAGATGAGACGTCACAGATCTCGAGTGAGGACCTCGAGGACGTCCCAGATTATTCCATATTGGGCTTTTAATTTTGGAAAAGGATTTATTCTAATTTCGATCCCGCAAATTAATTATAGGAATTACGTTTGCATAATGTCCCGATTATGCAAACTACCCGAAAGACAGAGGGCTTACGTCGTATTAGACGACAACCTCTGAATCTCAAGCGAAGTTAGAATATATAAGACTATATGAGAGTCAAGTAAAGGCTTAAAAGAAAAGGCTGAGGCGCTTATGTCTACGTGCATGACTACTCGAAATCCTGAGGCGTCATATTTAAGCCTAAAGAGGTGGTTTTATTGGACGTCGACACAGGTGCCTTGATCAAGACATGACGGCCGCGCGCCCACCGTGCTCCAAGCTCCACGTCGTAGCAAGCGCTCACGATTTAAATTAAAGTTTTAAATTAAAGTGATACGCAAACCATTTATTTCATTTTATCGTGTTGAAGTATGCAGCAATGACGATGTGCGTAAGAAAAGAAGTAGAGAACATGAGCACGTTATAGATGAATAACATAAAGACCAATCACAAACGCAGTACGCTGCTGCGTTATGAAACATGCTAAACTAGTTATGAATAACATGCCACGACAAGAAAACATGCCAAGTTAAAGATACAATCGAAAGTAAGAACTAGCTTAACAAGTGATATATACTGAAAAGTAAACATGCTAAATAATGTATAAACCGAAAGCAAGCGCTGCATCAAACATGAGTATGTGCTTAAACGTAAAGCTAGATATAACAAGAAATAAAGAATGACAATATTACAGAGGCATCAGATGCTAAGCCTATCCGCGACGACATCGTTACTCGTTTATTATTATTTTCATATTTTTCTTATTTCCCGCGAAGAGTCGTTAGCAAGGTGAAAAGCAAGAGTAAAAGTAACTCGCGTTGAACTCAGCTCACCAGTGAGTACTACCAAGACGTACAAAGCGGAGCAGAAGTGCGAAAACCTATCAAAAAAAAACGAAAGAAAGACGGCGAGAAAACGAAAAAATCGCGAGAGAAAAACCGGAAAATCGAGAAAGAAAGAAAAGTTAACGTCCGTAGAAAACTCCGAGAAAAGTCTACGAACGAAAACAAAACAAAGTCGCAGTAAAACCGCTAGCACACCGGAAGAAACTCGCATGATGCCCCGCTAAACTCACGCAGAACCGTAAGAAAGCCATAGGCATCCTGGAAAGAAAGACCCGTAATCGCGCTGGCTGTTACTGACTCGTAGCCGTGCTAATATCCGGACTCGAGCGCCGACTACTGCACCAACTTTCTTCGTGGGGCGCGCCTAATCCGACTCGAATAACCTAACCGTGGACCTTTATAAATTTTTCACACATTTCATTTTTTTCTATTCGTACGCAAAGAAAACCGTAGGCAGGCAAAGCCGCAAGAGAGTGGAGGCGATTTCGTATTTTTCAAACATATATATTTTTATTGTTTTTAAAATATTTTTTAGTCCACTGCGCCGACTACCCTACGATGACTCCTGACTACGAACATCCTTAGCACTCGGCTCTGCCAGTAGGTTCGCGTTGCCTCGCTCTACTCTCTGCAGTCTCCGAGTCGACGGCCCCATTCTATGATTCTCGTAATCTTTCTTTTTGCAGCCTTATCAATGTCCCCACCGCACTTACAAGCTTGTTGATGTCTCACATATAACCCAAGCGGGTTATATGTGCACACCTACACGTCCCCCGCAGTGCGTGTCTGAGCAGCAAACAAGTGCGAAAACTAGTGATAAGAGGTCAATGAAAGAAAGAGGAAAGCGGCTCACCTAACACAAATTCGTAAAAGAAAGTGAACCGATTTCCAACAATCGAAAACAAGTAAATCACCCCGAACTCCCGACCGTCCTCACACGTCCTAGAAAGAGACCTACGAGCACCACGACGCTCCCGGAGAGGATGAGGACTAGACCCCTAGGAACACACCCCTTTTTCCAAACAAAAATCGTAAAATCAAGAAAAACATAAAGAGAAAGCCACTGCTCGGGTCCTAAACTCCAGGCCACTAAACTGAGAGTGTTATCACAAAATTTCAAGATTTTGCTATTTTTAAATTCAAAATCCAACCTCCATTTCATGCTATAAAATCAGGCCTTAGACAAGTGTTGAAGCAAAGGCCACACATATCAACATCAATCCCTCAAGTGACTGCTATGGCTTATGCTCATATATTTCTTAATCAAACCCTGACATTTAAATCTCAGAAATTAATTGAAGCAGTATACGAGATATCTCCAAATCCATCTAATCAATTCCACCACCACAAATACATAAGATTAAATTCACTAGTGTAACCAAATAATTCACCCCTCTCTACCCCACGAGAAGCACAAACCCGAGCCCCACATAGACCCAAACTCAAGCCCAAATGCATTCTAAATCGAGCCCAACATGCAACTTCAGAGCAAGCCTCAACCGCACCCAAAGCGTAACTCAAGCCCGGCCACTATGGCTAAGAACATAGCCCAACTCCAAGGCCTAAATGACTATCTACCACAGGAACCGAATCCAGCTCACACAAAGCCAAACCCGAGCCACTACCTGGTACGTAAGAATCAGCCCAGCCACAAGCCAAAACGGCCCTCACACCAACTAGACTAGCTCAAGAGAACCCCAGAGACCAGAAAGAAAACCGAGGCGAAGAAGAGGGTCGAAACAGACTCCAAAAACCAAGAGAAAAACACGTGACTCAAACCAACCTCTAAAATTCGAATTAAAACAGATCCCAACTTAGAGTGCAAAACCGAGAGACCACGTAGAGCCAAACAAAATCGAGCCAAAGTAGGGCTCAAACAATCCAAAATCGAGAAAACCGCAAAACAGGGAAATCAGCCTAGTCATAGGGGTAAAACCGAGAGACAACAGGAGCCAAAATCAAGCGAACAAAGCCAATCAAACAAATTCTCAAGCCCTTTTAAAATGAAACGAAATGTGCTTTCAAGTAGACTATAACGAGCCAAGATGTGACTTAAAATTTAGCTAAACATAAAGCTTCGTATAACGCATTTCCATACATCCAACATATCCAAAGTATAGAGCCTTGGTGTATTTCAAATGAAAATAAAGCATAAGACCCCTCCCTAAATCGATTTAAACTCTTCCATAACATGCCTTTGTAATAAAGTAAGAAGTAGAGAAGGAGCGAAGCAAGCTCCACATGCATATAAAACTAAATAAACCATTTCATGCTCCACATGAAGCTAACATGAGTAAATGAAAGAGAGGAGCCATAAGATGCCATATTAACCATGAAACCACGTATAACTAAGAAAAAGCAAATGTGTAGATAATTTCTTCAAGCGTAAAAGCTAGTGGCTGGAGGAGCTCATACCTCGGCTGAAAGCTTAAGCAAATCAACACCCCAACTCAACAACAAGGAACAAACCAAGCACGACCCATGCTCCAAAACCGAGCAACCCAAGTCTCGAGAACCTCAGTGGAGCAAAGCCAACAACGACTCCCTACCTCACTCAAACTAAGCTCGTAGAAGAACCGCGAGTAAGCAGAGAAGAAGAAGAGGGAGGAGGAGGAGAGAAAAGCAATGGCAAGACACTCAAAAACCGACCAACCAAAAAAACCAACCCCAGACCACTCTCAAAATGAGGCTTATATAGCCGACTCAAAGAAGAAGAAGGAGCTACACCTACCCCGGGAGCCCCGGCAAGAATAGAAGAGAGGCGGGAGAAGGTGGCGTACAAAGTCGCCGAAAAGGGGGCGACGATGGAGCGAGAGTGGCGTGCAGAGAGGCCGAGCGCGCCGCCACGGCGCAGGAGTCGGGGAAGTGGCGAGGACAACGACGGGACTGTGGTCGAAACCGCGCGAGAGGAGCCAGGCGAGGGCTCGGCCGAAGAAGATGGCACCCGGCTCGGGATCGAGAAAGAGAGGCGAGGCCTCATGTGTGAGGCACGAGTGAGGGAAATAGGATTTAGGGTTTAAAAGGGTTTTAAAAGAAAATAAAATTTATTTTATTAAATTACGCCAAATTTTGTGTTGCGGACTCGCGTTCGAAAACATAGCAAGTTATACGTCTTTTCCTAGCAAATTCGACGTTCCGGACGCAAGGGCGCAGTCCGTTTCGCGATCTGAGGTCGTTTGGAGAATCTCGTCACCGGTCGAGTCGAAAGTACATCAAATTCAGTCTCGTCGAAATTCTGACCTTGATGGCGCCGTTCCCGCATTCGACCTCGATCTCGATCCGTCGCGAGACTCAAGCACGTCGAGCGCCGCGGCTCGAGCGAATTTGTGCTCGGTGGTGCGTAAAATGTGCACGAGGCTATCCTAAGGTCCAAGTGGTCCTACAGAACTCAATTCGAGTCCTAACGCCAATTCCAACCTACCCGCCGCAGCTGAGAGGTCGAATTTCGTCTCGGATTCCAAAAGAGTGTCGAAGTGGTTTCGAGCATTCTAAAAGAGGTAGAGTCTCATTCGCTAAGAATCTAAGATCGCTCGGGAAGCTCCTAAAGCTAGAACCCTAAATCCTAGGAGGAAAGCTAAACCTCGACAAAAGTGAGGTCAACAGCATGTCGTGATAAATACAAATGAAAATAATATATATATATATAGATAGAGACAGAGAGAGAAGCCCAACGGGCTAATTTTATTGAAAAAGAAATGATACACCAAGGATGTATGAGAGAACACAAAAGAGGCACCCTATCCATGAGATAGCAACAAACAATAAAACCCCAACATAAAAGGATACAGACTCATAAAAATTTTAAAACATATAAAACAAAACAAGAAGCTAGGGACAGGTCATTTTTGTCTAGCCTCTTCCTCTAGTGTTAGTGATGGAGCCGTACATCAAACTCGAGTGTCGTGTCATTGCCAGGAGTAACCAAAGTGTCATTCATTAAGTTTCCAAGCTGGAGTGTGCCCCCAGACTTCTTCTTCCGCCGAGAAGTGTAAATCTGTCATTCTTCATCTGAAGATTGGCTCAAGTGATCCTCGATCTGGTAGAACCTCAGTAGAAGGAACAGCCGGAATTTCAGTGTGTAATGTCACCTCTACACCTGGTACTTCTTGGAGAGGAGCTGCAGGACTATTTTGATTAGCAATCCGGACATTATCTCTTGCAGTAAGGTCAGAGAGTCGAGAGAGTGCAATCGGTTTCGCAGATACCAACTCTGGTGTGTGTCCCTCGTCAGGTGGAGCTAACGTGTCCAGAGCAGTGGGGATTTCTTGAATTACATCAGATACCAATTTTTGTCTTGTGGTGAGTCCCTCCACTGGTGGAGCCAGAGCAGTGGGGTCCTGCTTTTGACTATAGGTTTTCAACTGTGCGTGCAATTTGAAATATTTCTCTTGCAGGTGTCTGAACATCTTGTAGTGCTTGCAGTAGTGAGGTTTTTTGTTCCATAATTATTTTTTTCAATAACCGTTGTGAGCATAATCAAGCTAGATTTCATATGCATCTGGTAGTGTAATATCTTTTTCAATCAAAATCCTTACAATGAAAGGCCTGGAGCAATCAACTATAGGTGTGTATACGATGTGCATGTTTTCACGAAATTCCTAATCGCATATATGGTAGGATAGTCAAAGTTAATCGAGTTCGAGTTCAGGTAATGAGAACCAGATATGTGCAAATTGAGGTTCTTGACTAAGATCAAAATCAGGAGTCCATTTGAGCAATTTCATAGGTTTGCCCTCAATTGTGATGAATTTCTTCGAGAAAATCCTTATGTAGTCTTCTTCTTTGCACAGCTGAATCAAAACATGTCTTCCGTCAAGAAGGCCCACATGTCAATCCCCAACTAACTTGAAATCTTCGAAAATCTTCCTGATAAACTCCATCTTAGGGCGATCTAATTGGAATGTACCAACAAGTGTAAATTTGTGCTTTTCTGCAAGAGATGAGATTTCAGCATCAGAGAAGAATAGCGCTGGTTTTTCCGCCTTTTTCCCTACTCTTTTAATGAGATTGCAATCATCATGTCCTGCAACAGAATCATGGTACGATTGGGGAATATCGGACTGTCGGCGAGGTGGAAAGGGGCGCAGCATTTGTGAGCCACTGTAGTGTTGGAGGGTTTTGCGGAGTTGTCACCGGCAAATGCGACAGCGTAAGAAAGCCCTAAAGCCATTGGCATGTTTTATAGACTCCAGATGACCTGGGGCAACTAATATGTCGGCAGTCCACGCGAAAGCCGCAGCAGACAACTCTGGCTGAGGAGGCAGACGCCGCAGCAAACGTTCGATGCTAGCCGCAGACGCCGTAGACGCCGCAGAAGACAGCAGGCATGACGCCGCAAGCTCCTCCGCCAGCGATGGCGAGGACACAGCAGTGAAGCCGTAGATATGCACGACATAGAAAAGAGCAACGAAGATGACGACACCAGAGAAAAACGCGAGAGTCAGATGCGATAAATTGTTGGATGGGTCACTAAGGTTCGCCATGAGGCGAAACACTAGCAGAGCCGAGCGTGGGAGACGACATTTTATATTCACACACACACACACACGCTAACCACTCGAGTAAATATTTGTCTACCACCTCAGACAACAGGCAATTGTAAAATTAAGATCACGTGTTGTCGTGTCCACAGGAAATGAATTGACTAGGAGTGAATAAATGTATTTCCATCTTAGACAATATTTGACTAATTTTACATTATGTTGTACCGATGAGATGCATATCGGCCAAGAGTGTATTAGATCAAGTTTAAAAGGTGGTTTTGAAAAAGTTGTATTATATAAAAAAAGAAAGCAAGAAAAGGATAAGATATTATTTTATTGGAAATATAAATGAAAAAATAAACAATACGTTTACATCATCATACATTGTTTTTATTTATAGGTTTAGTACGTGATATGATTCATCACATTGTTTAAAATAAAAAATGACATATGATGCTTTTAATTCTTGAATACTAAGTTAGAATTGTAATCAATCCATTGAGTTTATTTTGAAAACTCTTTTAAGTTACTATAAATCGTAAAAGAAATTTAAAAATTGATTGAAAGAAGAGATAGTGTTTACCATAGACTGGATATCAATAAAGCAAGATATGTCAATTTAACATTAATTTTAATTTTAGTATTTTATTGCTCTATCTTTCCTGTTAAATTTAGAGACAATAGTTAAAATTTATTTTCATAGTATAACCGTCAGTTTCCATCTTAATAATTTCAAGCCTGCGGGACGAGTCCTGATATGCACTAAAATACTAGCACACAACAAAATATCCAAGCATGTTATTGTTATTCTTATAATTATTAGAATAAATCATAAGCCTCATCAAGCCAACAAAATATTTAACATAATTGCTAGAAAATATTATTAGAAATAGTATTATTATTATTTTATTGATTATATACATAACCTTTAAATATGATAACCATGTCAAATTTGCATAGATTTGAATCTAGTTAAACATATTAAAATATTGTTTGTTGGAATGTTCATTTTCCATAGTGCTCACGATAAATTATAGTACTTATTTCATAACAGAAATAACTGTGCTTTGATTTGCACAAGGGATATCAAGCGTATTTTTTCTTCAATTAAAAATAAAAACTAAAACAGTCTAAAATAGCAGTTAAAAGTAACCAAATTATATGAGACATGACGCTAGTAATTTGATTCTACTAAAATTCATTGTTGTTTCTATTTCCTGTTGAAAGTATAAAAGCAGACCAATTTTTTAGGGATTCTTACAGATTTCAACACTTAATTTAACTTAAAAATTTCAGAAGCAATCAGTTCAAAAAGAGTTTGACGTACTCTATAAACAGACTGAAGAAAACAGAACTCAAACATACCATAATGATCACAGTGATAGGCTAACAGCAGCCCGACATCCAGTATCAGTTTTCCAAGAGCTTTAAAAGCTGCACAAATATGATAGCAGGAAAAACTTTGTTCATATTCAGTACTGAAATAAGCGAAAAATTGAAAGGTATCTCTCCTGGAAAACAAATTAGTTCATTTAAAGGTTTTTAACAGCTTTGCTTTTAATAATTTGGCATCTAGATTCTATTTACGCAGGAAACATGTGATGAAACATCATATACCGCATGTGAACCACCTACATGGCATCATGACCATGACTAACACACTGCCCAGGCAGCTCATCCTCGTCTATCTAGGCATCAACTATTTTAATCATGACAGCATTAAAAAACAATTCATGTGGTTTCCATCTCAATGATTTTTTGAGTATTTTGAGCTATGAAATTGCTTATTTCCACAATGAGTGGGATATTCAAAACGAATTCTCACACTATAATACAAAATGCTTCATTTAGGTATCTCTAGATTGCTATTCTGAGAAAACATATAGTTGGGGTAAGGCAACTGAATCATGCTTCACTTGCACACGTGAAGTCTTAGTATGACATGGTCATAATTTAAGGGGGCTGTTTTGGATCATTTTATTTTTTTAATTTTCTAATTTTATTTTGTTATGTTAACGTTTTGATTTGAAATAAATAAAACTTAATTAAAAAGTTCAAAATAAATCAACATATATATAAGAACATTCCGATTGTTCTGAATGTTTTTAAAATAAGTTAAATTGTTTTCAAAAACAATAATAAAAGCATATAAGAAATATACTAGATAAACATATTTTTTTAAAAAATGATAATTAAATTTGTGACAGTCCTGTTAGACGGTGATGGGAAAAAAAAATTAGGAAGAAGAAGGGAAGGGTCAGGTAAATGAATAGTAAGGAGAGGAAATTGAATCAAGTAGTCAAGAAACTGAACTGAGGGAAGAGGAAGTGAGGAGCTGGGAAATGAAGGGATTACTTTGTGCTATAAATGGAAGAGTGGGGAGACAGGCGAGATCGTGAGATCGACTTACCAAGATGGCAGAAAGGCGGTTAATGCTTCCCCGAGCTTTGATCAATTGAGGCCGGCATCAGAGGCTGGCGACGACATCTCTGTCGAACGGAGGAGGTGGCGTCGATACCGTGCAGAGGAAGAGTAAGCGAGAGGAAGAAGGCTCGTGCAAAGAAAAAAACTTTCATACAGAGTCCGGACGCAGCTTTGCATGTGGACTCCAGTAATATGTCATCACACGTACTACACCGGGTTCACCTCATAAAATATTTAAAAAATGATTTTTTTACGCTTGCCTGGCACGCAGCAACCCCGATGCTTCGAAATGGTAAAACCTGTCATTTGGACTAGAAAATGTTTCCTGTTCTACGACTCCGCTGTCCCAGGATTTCCGCTTCAATCTTCATTTCTTGTTAGGGTTTCCCATTGTTGCACACCGGTGAGCTAGGGTTTGCATTGCGTCTATGCAGAGTTTCGCTTTATTTAAGGCTTTGATAACTTAAGGTTTAGTGCGATACAAGCGTTTGTGAGGGGTTAGCGTTACAGTGCGAACTCATCTAGTTATTTTTTTTTTCTTTTGAAGCACAATAACAATGGAAGAGACTAAGAATATGAAATTTGATGATCCTAAAAGGAAATAGTTGGAAGAGCCAAAAAAGATGGTGAAGAAGGATAGTAAGAAGAAACAGGCCAAAGAGTCCAAGGAGGATATTGAAGCGGTTAAGAGCCAGCAAAACTTATCAAGGTAATTTTGGTTGTTTTTTTTGCATTCAATAATACCCTGATACTACCAAATGCTGCTAAAATAACTCTAAAATAACTCCAACTTGAGCTAATTAACAACACATTCTCCACTTACAATACACTAAAACTACGGTATTATCAAAAAATGCTGCTAAAATAACTACAAAATAACACCAAAATAAAACCTCAATACTACAACAATAATGTCATAGTATTAGATAAATAACGCCACAATACCACCACTATAGCACCGATAGAATAGTAAATGATGGTAAAATAACTCCAAAATAACTCAAATAACTCCAAAAAAACTCAAATAACTCCAAAATAACTCAAATAACTCCAAAATAACTCAAATAACTCCAAAATAACACCAAAATAACACCAATATAACTAAAAAATAACTCAACTCTAAAATAACTCAATAATCTAAAAACAACCCGAAAATAACTCCAAAATAATTTGTTGGTATTTTGTTAGTGTTATAATTATAATTTGTTTTTGTATTCATGTAAGTTTTATGAACCCAAAGGTCATAAATTGTAGATGTCGTCCATCGGCAGTTAGAGATGTTCTTGATAAGGTCCGGCCTACCATTTCTAACGAGATCTGTACTAAATTGAAAGGAATGAATTTGGATCAATTTTTTGAACTCCCTCCGTATCCTCAAGATCATATCCTGATTATGCATATATTGAAATGTTCGGATATTGATCGATTGATATTCAAATTGGGCAGAAAAGTGTTAAAATTTGATACATATGAAGTTATTTTGCTGATAGGCATGCCCAACAGAGGATCAACAGCAAGTTGGAATAATGTCCCCTCCTATGGTGTGGATGTCAGACAGATAAAGCGTGACCTAGTGAAGGATTCACTCGGGGAGTGTTCTACTCCCTTTGATTAACTATTTCTTAAGTTGTTATCAAATTTATTTTTTTCTTCTAGCAATTTTAGTGTGCCCAAAGTGTTTTTCTCAATTGGTGAGAATGTACATTATTTTTCTTCATTTAATTTGTCTTCTACGATATGTGACTCTCATTTAGCAAATGAATGTTTGCGCCATTAAAATAAGGAGTGATCAACCATTGGGATGCATGAATGATTTTATTTTTCTTCTAACAATTAGTGTCTTCTCCATACCTTTCAAAAGTTTCTTTTTTTATGTTAGTCATAGCAAACAATGATTTATCTATGTTTTACACAGCTCTAGTTTTATGAGCACATATCTTTGGTCACCCCTGCTGCTCCCGAGGCCAGACCTCTCTGCAGAGGTGGGCAACAAATGTGAGCTGGAACTCAGCACAAATTTATCTAATCTTTAAGAGGCTTAACCCTGCACAGGTGAGTCATTTATCTCCTAATCCCTTCAAGGTGTTATTATGGTCGTGTTGTTTTTATCTAGTTAATGGTACTGTCTTATAGGCGTTGTGATCATATTATTTAAGCGTTATTGTTGTGTTATGTTTTATTTATGGTGGTGTTTAATGGTTTGAATTTTGTTGTTAGTTTTGAGTTATTTTGGTGTTATTCTTAGGTTATAGTGGTGTTATTTTGATTTTTTAGATACAAATGTGTGTTTATTGGGGTGTGACATTGTTTGGCTGAAATTATTTGTAGGTCTATGAATTTTTTAAGGATTTAAAGATGATGAGCACCATTTACACGCCCCTCCATTTAAAGGGACATCTAGTCTTATCAAGATCAACCCACAACATGAAACTTACTCCACACCATAGTCACCCGATTCTTTTGAGGTTAATCCTTTAGTTTCTCATTCAGAGTAACTCTCAACCAACACATACACACACAAGCAGTAATATTGGATTAAAAGAAATATTTCAAATACGTAGAGATCAACCAAAATTTCTTTTTGACTTTCAAGGATCAAGAATACCTATTTTACTAATTTAGATAACAAAGTGACAGACTTAAAGTCTGATGTCAATAAATTAGAAAAAACAATAAATAAACCATAAGGGAAATTTGCAAAGAAATAGATACATAAATCCACACTGCGCAGTTTAATCCAAAGGATTAAAGCCAAAGAAAATAGAAGAAAGAGGAAAACAAGTTCTCAATTTACTCTAATAGAGAAGAAGAAGAGTAAAGCGATAAAGGAGGTGGAGGAACATCCCATATGTTCATTAGAGGATTTACTAGCACAGATTGAAAAATCAGAGAAGGTAATAAAAGCTCTTGTACATTTTGAACCAGCCAAACAATAAGAGATGAGTCTAATTCACAGCAACCAATAATAATAGAATGATTGGATACTTATTGCCCCACCAAATGTACATACAGAGAAAGCAGGGCAACTTCAACTAGCAGCATCTGATAAAGTAGAAGAACAGTTCATTACAGAAACTGAAGAAGAAAGCCATATAGTTGATTTGACAATAATGGATGCGGAAGATATAAATAAGGAGGAAGAGCAGCAGGACACAGGCTATGAAATTGCAGATGATTATCCTAATAAGGTATAGAATATAACATTTTTTTGTTATATCTCATAACTCATATGTTGGCATTATACATGAAGGGTGTCTGGTTTTATAAGTTTGTCCAGCATCATTATTTATCGATTTTCCTGCTAGAGATCAAATTTCAATCCACATGCTGGAAGTAACCGATCTATGTTGTAGCAAATACACTTTCATGTAAGTACACACTCTTTTTTTTGTGTTCTGCATTACTTTTTTATTCTATTATCACAAAGATTACATCTTTCACATGTAGGAATGACATTATAATTAGTGAGGGACACGTCTCAATAAGTCAAAAATGTCTTGAAGATATATTGAATAATGATTGGTTAGCAAATGAGCATGTCGATTATTTTGCAATGTACTGGAAGATAAGAGGTGCAAAT
Source organism: Papilionanthe hookeriana x Papilionanthe teres (assembly GCA_022702705.1). Lineage (NCBI taxonomy): Eukaryota > Viridiplantae > Streptophyta > Magnoliopsida > Asparagales > Orchidaceae > Papilionanthe > Papilionanthe hookeriana x Papilionanthe teres. The sequence goes on from CM040425.1 coordinate 101,428,043, forward strand.
CACCCAAATTATATAGACTCTATCTTTATTTGTCTCCACTACATTGAGTAAATATTCAACTTCCAGACATTTGCAGTACACTTAAACACATCGACCATGAAAAAGGTTCTCCAATGATATTGTTTTCTTATGCATATGTACATAAATCAAAACTTGATATGGTTTGTTGAGCACATTAGGAAGGAAACAATTTAAAATGTTGATTTTATTTTGATATCAATAATTAATAACCAACAGTGGACTACAGTTTGAGGAGTTGAAGGATCGCAAATGGAGATTATATGACTTCTTACCCGACACATGCATTTGGCGATCACCAGCGACGTTGTAAGCACATTCAACAAAAGATCATTCACTTTTGAAGCAATTTTTTGCATTGTCTATGTTGTCATCAATTTAACTCAAAATTAAAATTTACATATTAAACATTTTGTGACGGAAGCCCGGGGAGGCTTCAGGAGTGACTTGAAAAAATGGCCATTGTCATGGCCGAAGGCATTCTAGTGCAAAGCAATAGCGTTGAGTCTAGTGTATCCGTATGTAAATATATGGAAATACTGGTACAAATAACTAGAGGCGAGTGGAGTGATAAATTAGGATGGCAGAAAGATATGCTCAGATTTAGAGCAGAAATAGTTTATGATATGTGTAAAATTGCATTGTCTCAAACATAGATGAAATTTTTTTATATGTTTTGTAATTTTATCAATGATTTATAAGAAGTATCGTTAAAGTATGTTCAAATAGCATACAATATTCTTGAAGTTGATGATTCAGTTCAAATATATCAAATTAGGTGTTATTTCGGAGTTATTAGGGTATTATTTTGGTGTTATTGGGGTATTAACTCCAATAACATCGCAATAACCCACAATAACTCCCCGCAGTGAACCACTCTAATAATTTATGCAGTTTCACTTCAATAACTCCCACAGAACAATTCCAACAAGTCCCCAACAACGCCTCAATAACCCTCTGATAACGCCGCAGAAACGCTTCGATAACCCCCATAAAATAATTCCAATAACCGCTTTAATACGTCGTAATAACCTCTCAGTAACCTCCAAATAACACCGCAAGGTGAACCGCTCCAATAACCTACGCAGTTTCACTTCAATAAACCATGCACAACAACTACAATAAATCTCCAATAACGCCGAAATAACCCTTCAGTAATAACTCGTATTTAATAAAAAGATAAAAAAAAGGAATATGGTTAAGAGATTTGCTAAAGACAAGTTCAAGGTTGTTAGTGATCTCAGCAGCAGTGAGATTGAGGTATTTAGTGATTCATTTGAGATAAAGAGATCAGCAATAAACTAAATAACCCCGTAAATTAGTTTTAGTAACCCCCCAATAATGCTGAAACCTAACATTTAGTATTAGATTATGACGAAGATGTTATTTGTATCAAGGAATTAATAGCTAAGAAATTTACTAAATGGAGCAGATTAGATGATGATGATGATGTGGTTTGTTTTTGGTAAGTGATGGCTAAGAGATTTGCTAAATGGAGGAAATAACATAAAATTCAAATGTAATTAATGATGTCTTGGACTTCTCAAGTATAATGTGACTAGTGCCTGATTTCATTAGAGGAATAAGAGGGTAACGTTATATTTCAGTGTTATTTCGGTGTATTATGTTGGTGTTATTGAGGTATTAACGACAATAACACCGCAATAACCCCCAATAATCTTGCAATAACCCCGCGCAGTGAACCGCTTCAATAATCTCCATGATTCTACTTCAATAACCCCCACAGAATAACTCCAACAAGCCCCCAATAATGCAGCAATAATCCTTCAATAACATCGTGCGAATAACAGCTTTGATGACACCGCAGTAACACTAATAACCCCCACAAAATAATTTCAATGAGCGTTTCAATAACGCCGCAATAACCCCAAATAAATCCCATATAACCCCGTGTGGAGAACCGCAAAACAATTCCATGATCAAATTTTTCAAAAGAAATGTTATATTTGAATAAGACATCATCTAAAAATTGTTCTCTCATTTTGCAAAGGCTTTAAGATTAAATTTAGAATTTACATAAATACAACCGCTTAGAGTTGATTACTCATTTTAATAATAAGAGACAATTAAAAATACTCATCAGACACAAACTACATAAATGATAATAACAATATTCTTAGCTTGAATAGAGAAAAATTATTATAATTAGCCAAGAGAAGATAGTAATTGTGTGAAGAACGATGATGAAACAATCATGATGTTTTAAAATCTTGAGTAAGCACAAACCTCATTATACTTAATTAGTGAAGGTAGTCAACCCAACATAATTAAATAAATCTTATCAACAACTAAAAGATGTATCATCCAAAAAAATCTTATAGACCTAGGATAAATGTTTATTAAAAAAGATAATTTTAAGTTAATGTTAGCTAACAAAAAATTTTATGCATTCTCAAGCGTACTCTATGATTAACTGCTCAAAAAATGTAGACTGTTGGGAGACTTATGGGCTCTGATCATGATCCATTTTAATGGTGTCATTTTCTAACGAATTATCTCATCAAAATGTCTAAGTCATAATTGTTACTTCTATGGTATTATTTTCGGCAATATCACCTAGTTAGAAGATATATGTCAATTTCTTACAAATATAAGATCTTTGAGAATGGTTATAGAAATACATCTAATATGGTATTGATTTTTTAGTTGAATCCGTCTTAAATTTATCTCTTAACAAACTGGAGTGAACAATGAATGAAAGTTTACTTCAAACTTATATTAATAAAATTTGCTTGAAGAATTTTATATTTTATATATTTATTAGGTTTTAAATTTAAAAAGTATTTCAATAAGATTTAGGGTCTGTTTGATAGTCAATAGCAATGTTGAAAAAGCAATGTGCAGTCGTTATTCAAAAAGTTCGTGATGGTAATTACATAAAAAAAATTTAAGTCGCACTACGTTTTCTAACAAATACCGCAGGTAACTCAGTGTCTAAAGGGAAAATACAACAATTTCACTGCAATCAAAACATGACAAGAAAACACAGCATATGTAAACAGTAAAAATCGTGAGGTGCGCGCCGCACCCCATCGCACTGTCACCTCAAAAGCACCCTTAGTGACATTTTGGAAATAAATATCCCCTTCAATTGAGATTTTCTATCAACACAGTCATCATTGGAGTATTTGAATCATTTTATTTCATTGTGTTGGGCTTTGTCGACTCTACTCGCTTGCTTCTAGCGGATCAAGTTCGTGGTTTGTATATAGTTTGAGCTCATTTGAATCTTTGTAGGATTACAAACTTTGTCAACTCTACACTTGCATATATAAAATTAAGTTTGTAAAAAAGAAATTGCAACTATACTTTTCAAGCATGAAACTTGAGGGTTTGTATTCCATCCTTCATTTTTCCTTTTTTGTGCAGAAGGTCAAGAACATAACATGTCATTGTCGGACCTTTAGTCCTGGATGTGAAAAGTGGAGAACTGCATTAAGCAGTCGGCAACCAGCATAAATTTGTCAAAAAAAATCATAACATGAATCTATTAGATCCTTGTGTAAATGCTAGAGCGTTCGTTGGAAGTGACGTGCTGTATGACCTGAATACAGTGAAAAGTGTGCAAGGGCTGCTATACAAGCGCCTAGTTGTAGTGTCGAACAAGAAATGTGGATAGATACGGGTAAAAAAGTTTGTTTATGAAACTAATATTAGCATAGGATCTTTGAATATAGAGACTTTCACATGTAAAATTAATGGAATTAGTTGAATATAGAGACTTTGACATGTAAATTAATGGAATTAGTTGATATTATGGTTAACAAAAAGATAAATATCTTATGTATTCAAAAAATTAAATGGGTTGGAGAAAGGGTTAAGAAGATTGATAGCTTAAGTTTTAAACTTAGATATTCAAGTAAGAGTCGCAAAAAGGTGTAGGCTTAATTATAGATAAATTTGAAAGATGATGTAAAAATCAACAAAATTTGAGATAGAATTTCAATACTTAAGATTATCGTTGATGCTAAGATTTTTTAATATTATGTTATCATGCTCCTCAAACGGCTTTAGATATGGTTTGTTAAAAAAATTACGAAACGACCTATAACAATTAATACAAACGATACTTCAAGAATATTTTTTATCGGAAGAGAGTTAAATGTATATCAGCAGAGCTACTGGAAAATTTTAAAATATCGATACAGGCTACGATTTTGGAAAGAATTAACGGTTAAGCATGAAAGTCATATTAGATTATTTGCCAACAGATGATTAGTATTCGCTCATATACATTATTAAGAAAAGAGATGAGTATTATATACTTATAAAAATAGATCTAATAAAACACAAATTGATTATTTTTTTATGAGAATAAGAGAACATCGAGAATGTAAAAATTGTAAGGTCATTCCAAGTAAGACTTTAAATACTCAACATTAATTATTAATACTATATTTTAAGATGAAAAGTCATAAGATCAAAAACTAGAAAGCGTTGTCATAGGATTAAAAGGGGAACCTAAAAGGCAAATAAAATTATTTTTACGAGTAAACTTCAAGATTTCAAGATTTTGGATATTCATGAATAAAGAATTTTATGTAGATAAATTAACAAACACTATTAAATAAGTGACAAAAGATATACTTGAAGAATCAAAAGAAAAGTTTCTATAAAAAAATATATAGAAGATAAATAATAAAGGCAATGAAAGATTAAATATAAGAAGTTAAGTTATAAAAATTAGTTAAAATGTAAAAGTTTAAAAAATAAAAAAATATAAGGTGGCCCGTAGGGAGTCTAAAAGAACAATTTGTTATACTAAAAATATTACTTTTACTGATCTTAAATAATATATTAGATACTAAAGATGGTAAAAAATATATATAAAAACAAGTCAAATAAAGAGAAAAGAAAAGTAAAGATTTAACTTAAGTAAAGTGTAATAAAGTTGGAAATCAAAAAATATTTTTCTTAAAAGATGTTCAACATAGATAGGTAAGCTATTTTAAAGAACTTCTTAATGAAATTTTTGAAATTACGATCGACTTTAGTGATCTTAATATCGTTAATAATGATAAAATATTTTATTTTTATCGTCGCATTATTAAAAAAAGTTGATAAGGTTTTAAAAAAAATCAAGGGTGGAAGATCAGCAGGACCTGATGATATGCCAATTGAAGTGTAAATATTTAGGAGATTTAAGAGATTTTAGGCTTACTAAACTTTTTAATATTATTTCAAAAACTAAAAAGATGTCTGAAGAGTGGAGGAAGAATATGATGGTCCCCATTTTTAAGAATAAAGAGAGTGCAAAGAGTGTGCAAATTATAGAAGAATTAAGTTGAAGTGTCATACTTTAAAATTATGAGAGGGTAATTTAACATAGGTTAAGATGTGTTACAAAGATTTATCATAATCAAATTGGATTTATGTCAGGCAAGTCTACTATGAAACTACAGGGAGAAAGAGGAGATTCTACATATGATTTTTATTGACTTAGAAAAACCTTATGATAAGATTCCAAGAGAAGTCATTTGGAGAGTTCTAGAGAAGAAAGGTGTTGATATGACTTATATTCAAGTCATTAAAGATATGTATACTACAGCTTTTACATGTGTTTGAATATAAGAGGATTGACCAAGTATTTTCCTATTTCAATTGGATTACATCAACGATCGGTTTTAATCCCATATCCTTTTGCTTTAGTTATGGTTTCTCTTACTAGATATTTACAGAAGGATGTACCTTTCGTTGCTGATATCCATCTTGTGTATAAGACTAAACAAAGAGTTCGAGAAATACTTGAATCATGGAGATCTACATTGGAGTCTAAAGGACTTCGTGTGAGCAGAAATAAAACTGAATACTACAACAACAACAACAAAGCCTTAATCCCACTAAGTGGGGTCGCCTACATGAATCTTTTTTCTCCATTGTGTCCTATTTAGTGTCAAATTTTCGTTTAATTCTAATAAATTAAGATCATTTTTTATGCAATAAGCCCAAGTTTTCCTAGGTCTACCTCTAACTTTCTTAACATAAGTTGTTTCTGAAACATCTACTCTCCTAATCGGATTATCAGGTGGTGGACGTTTAATGTGACCAAACCATCTAAGGCGACTCTCTCTAATTTTATCTGTCATTGGTGCAGCACCAACCCTATTACGGATATATTCATTTCGTATTTTGTCTCTAAGTGTAAAGCCACTCATCCACCTAATCATTCTCATCTCGGCAACACTTAAGAAATAAAACTGAATACATGGAATGTAATTTAGTAGTACTAGCTCTAGTGGCAGGGTTGTAACCATTGGTGATCAAATCATTAAAAGGTGTGAACTTTTTAGATATCTCGAGTCTGTTGTTCAAAGTGATGGTAATATGAGTGGGGATAGTATTAATAAAATTCAAGTTAGTTGGTTGAAGCGGCGGAATGTATCGGGCCTATTGTGTGATAAAAAAGCAACTCTTAGACAGAAAGGAAAATTTTATAAAATGGTGATGAGACCTGCAATGCTCTATGGCCAATAATGTTGACCTTTAAAAGAGAAGCATAAAATAAAGTTAAGTGTAGCTGAGATGAGAATGCTTAGGTGGATGAGTGGCTTGACACTTAGAGACAAATTGCAAACTAAATATATTCGCGATAGTGTTGGTGTAAAGATTAGAGAGAGTCATCTTAGATGATTTGTTCACATTAAACATCGAACATTTGATGTTCCGGTTAAGAGCGTAGATGTTTTAGATTTGACTTATGTTAAGAAAGGCAGAGGTAGACCTAAAAAGACTTGGGCATATTGTATAAAAAAGTGATCTTGATTTACTAGAATTAAATGACAATATGACACTCAATAGGACGCAATGGAGAAAAAGGATTCATGTAGCCAACCCCAACTAGTGGGATAAAAGCTTGTTATTGTTGTGGTTGTAGAGGTCTAGAATATCATATGTAAAGGAAAGGAAAATTTAAGCCTTTTTTTTTAATGAGAATCCCCATCCTGCCTTATTATGATGATATAAGTTTGTTAGGTTAAGTTGAGCTGTAAGCATAAAATCAATTCTTATTTGCACATACATTAAGTCTATGGTGTGGATATGTATCAAAAACTAAGTCTTGCCAGCTGCATCCTAATATCCTGGTGACATAGAAGATTGAATTTAGAAATATGGGACTTGCAACCCTGATAGACATAAAAAACATCACTATTTTTATTTTTAGTGAAATTAAATTTTTATGCATAGGTATGATGGCATATATGCAAAAATTAAAATTTAGCTGTTAGATATGTAAATACCTAAGAACTGAGCGGTATGTATGTAAATCTTTCCAACAATAATAATAAAGATTGCAGCCTCCTTTCCCGACGCTGGTGCCGGGAGAGGAGGGAGTGGGACGAAGCGTGAAATACAGGAAGCTTGAAAGAGCGAGGAACAAGTACGAAGTCAGGAGAGGGACGAAGCTTGAGAGATGGAGAAAGATCGGGAGAGGCGGAGAGAGCCGAGACAAATTAAGGAAGATCATGGCGTCTGACAATTTGTTCGAGACCGAGTCAGCTTAAAAGGTCGGGGTTTTGTTTTTCCTCTCTCTTAATTTAAGAATAAAAATTGAAAACTTTTAGATTTTTATTTCGATGCCCAAATATTTTACAGAATATTTCAAAGCTTAGGATGACAAAGCATAAGGTTTGGCAAAATATGTACAAATTGTGAAATTAGGGATGACTGGCAAGTTCAATCAAGGACTTATAAGTTCTAAGATTTACATGTATATAAATTGATAAATTAAAATCAATAGATAATTATTAAATTTAACTCATGTAGAACTATTTGTTTTTATGTTACAAGATTTAATTAAAGAGTTAATGAACTTTATAATTTCCATAGATTTTTAAAGATTTATGAATATTTCTAGATAATTATTTAATTAAGTATAGTTTATATACTTCAATGTTATTAAATAATGAGATCATATTAAAGAGAATCTAAATATTATGTTTTGTATGATATAAATTTGAAAAGTTAAATGCTTAATGACAGTGTTAAATTAGATATTATGTTAGGGAATTTGAGGATTTATCATAGTTTATTTACATAAAGAAAGGTACAAAAAATTTACTAACCATAATTTATATTATTTAAGGAAGGTAACCTAGTATAAAATAATAAATTATTATAAAAAATGATATCTAATAAATTAACATAACAAAAAATGCATATAATTAAACATACATTTTAGAAATCAATCAATATAAATGTTTTATAAGTAATTATGCATTTTATTATAACTATTAAAATAAAAGAGATGGAGACAAATAAAGCAAACATAAATCTATAGATATTAAGGTCGGTGAGTATATTTCTATCTTACATTAATTTATAATACTTCTAATTTGATGTACTAGCTGACATAATCCCGTTATACACATTGGATACCATTTATGATACTAACACAAATGTCTTCATATTATTATTTTGTGTGAAAATGCATCTTATTGTAATCATATATATTTACAGCTTTAAAAATATGTATGACTAGATTAAAATAACATACAAACAAAATACTTGTGTGTAATAACTATTGAAGTTCACCACCTTATAATGGGATATGAACATGAATGCGCTTAAGTATGAATTTGAACATTGCTCATGTGATGGATGTATTTTACTGAAAAATATATATATTTGTGTTTTATGCTTTTTAGTAAATATCAAATTATTAAATGATTATGAATAATTTAGAAAATTAAATGTTTTAAACTCCCATTAAAGCTCACTTATGATGACCTGCACATACTATTTCTATTTTTTAATACTACCATTGTGTAGGATTATAATTAGCCACTGGCTCTATTAATAGACATTCACTTTCAAGAAAAATTCCTTTTGTTTAGATGGCTAGAAAAAGGAAAGCAATTTATGATAGGTATCAAAAAACTATTTATTCAAGTGTATCTTATTTTAGTTGTTTTGATTTTAAATGTATAAGACTAAAGAAAACTATTTTTTAAATTAGAATTAACAAAATTTTATAGTTTAATGGGTCTTAAGTCTTTGGAAAATATGATTATTCAACTATTTATAATAGTAAGAAAATAAAATTAAACTATTATTACATTGTTTGTTCTCATCTTGAAATTATAAGCTCTCAGGTCAAGTCATGAATAAAGTGATAGTAGAGCCAAATTAGCCTAAAAAATAATATATAGTCGTGATAAAAGAGTTACGAAGATAATTAATAAGACTTAATGGATATATAAATTACAATAAGTGTTAATTAATTTATAATGACTAATATTTCAAGCCAGTGGACTTTGAATAGACTAAGATTAAGACTAACTGTAGGAACATGACAATCTTCTCAACCCACGTTAGCCATTTCCTAGCTTCAATTTGCCCCTTAGTGTCACGTAAAATGGGTGATCCGATATCATGAAATATTTTCAAATACTTCAACATTGTAGCTCCCCCACTTCTACTCACATGGGATTGGGAATTCTAAATCAACTATTATTGATATCATTATTAGTTGTTTGTGTGAGAAGTTTTATGGAAAATTTTGATTGTACTATCACTATTTTAATTTAATGCAATTTTAAGAATGGATTAGCTATCTTCCCACTTAATAAATGTAATTTTTCCTAGACATTTAGAATTTAAATTCTTTGGGGATCTTGGTTTGTTATCATTGATAATAACCTCTTTGATAGCTTCTAAATTTTTAAACCATAGTTATCAAAGTTTTATTACTCAAATAAAATATGTAACATAAAAGTTAAAGTGTTGAAGGATATCCTAGTAGTGGAAAAATACTCAATAAGTCTTCTTAGATGATTTGCTTGAATTATTACTAATAAGAGAGATAGATTTTACTATTGATTTATTACCAAACTCAAAACCCATGGCTGGAGCACTACATTTGATGACAAATGAGTTGCAAAAGTTAAAGAGTCGGTTGTAGAAAATTTTGGAAAAAGCTCTAAAATACCTAATCATAGCCATGGTGAGCTCAAATAGCATGTAAAGAAAAGTAATAGAAGTTTTAGAATCTGTATTGATATAATAATTGAATAAGCTCACCACATAAAATAGACATCGCAAGCATTGAAAATCTTTATTATCATCTTGAAGAAGCTTCAATTATCTCTGAGGTTGACTAACAATTAGGATATCACCTATTACATATTCAAGTAAAAGATATAGCTATAACAATAATTAAAATGAGATATGTCTACTATGAATTTGTATTAATATGCATCGTACTATAAATTAAGTTAGTCCAAATATTTTAGATTAAACTTAAAAAGTTGAATTTGATGGTTCTTGAACAAATTATACCCTATTGAAATATTATACTACAATAATCCATCTTTTGATCACATAGTAGAAACAAATAAGTTGCACTAAAAATATTAAATTGAGTATTCCACGTCATGAAATGAAAAGTCAACACTAACATTGACTGTTAAAAATCTTGAACACGATCTTTTTCGCAATACTAGGAATAAAGTCCATAATTGAAGTTCTTGTAGATGCAATTTGACGAAAAAATTGTTAACATAATTCACAATTTATAGATTATGCCCTTATCATCTGCAATTATAAGAATATATATACTCAAGTGATTCTCACAAACCTGATTCAAGATCAGGCAAAGCATCAATAGGCCATATATTTGGTCGGCAATAGTGTGGATACCTACAAAAATATACTTATGTAAATGAAAACAGTCATATAATCATACTTTCACTACTACAAACTAAAAAACCTGATGTAAAATAATTAATAACAACGTAAAAAAGCTACAATCCTAACAAACTCTTAAAAATCTATATATAATGATAAAAAAGTCTAATAAAATGTTTATTTGTGCAAGTAGTCTCAAAATTTTGGTCTAATATTGATATGTAAGTATGGTTTTATGCTTGAAGAATGTGCCTATTGAAATAGAGAATTAATTTGAAAACATGAGACACAAAGTTGCACAATAAGACGGAATCATCGACAGCAGCCTGAAATAAACATATTTAGGTTCCCGTTACACTTGGAACAACATTTTTTTTGGTAAAACTGCCAATATATTTTTCTTTCTTCCTTCTGACTATGTCAACTTTGGTAAACAAATTTTCTTTCTGATCACACATTCTTCAAGCTCATTGCCATTTTAGTGTTCCTCTTTTATCCTTCGTATAATACCAAAGATCTTAATCAATAATCCATTAGCTTAGTCTTAGTAGATACTCGCCCCACTTAGAGATTGCTTGGTTTGTTGAATAAGGAATGCAGTGTAATTGAAATGTAGTGTATTTGAAAATATTTGGAGGATCAATATAAAATAAATACAAGATCAAGATTCTTGTATTTGATTGGCCATAGGAGGTGGCGATGGCAGAAGCTGCTTGAAATGGCAGCAGCAGTGAGTGTAGTATAGAGTGAGCAGGCAACAGCGCAGCGAGCAGCAAGCGGCAATTTCCAGTGTGTTTGAAAATCACACAAATTTAATGAATTTGAAAAACACCAATTTTGAACTACATGGTGAATTTCAATTTCACCAAAATTTTACAATAAATTCCATTTTCATCAAACCAAATACTAAAATTTTACCCTTGGCCTTCAAGTTATGATTTGTAAGATGAACTACTTCCAGAACGTTATGCAAAAATGATGCGACTTTCCAGATAAAAGAAAGAAAACCAGCATTATTCAACAATGAGAGATCAGGAGAAGACAGCAGCTCTTTTCATAGGTAACAAAAGAAAGCCTTAACTTCTAAGACAATATCAACAGGAAATTTTACTTGAAGCATGCCGGTCCATTTCACATGGCATGTTTCAAATGAAGGAAAACGAAACTAAAATAATAGCACAAGCTATGATAAATAAATCTCAGTCTTGAGTCGCCTCCAGATTCTATGGTGCACCAAAAATGTATAAAATTAATATTAATAATAAACGACTAGCATGCCCTTCCATATCTGCAGTAGAAGTGTACTACTAAGGACCAAGTTAAAGAAAGGTCATTATGGTATCACTGAAAAATAAAAGCAATCTAATTTTACTTTAAAATGTCTTCTAAATGCTCCCATGCCTTAGTACCTTCCATAGGAGAGAAATAGTGAACAGTACGTGATAATCATTTAGCGACACCAGAAAAAGCTAAGAAAATTGTGTACTTGCTTCAGACATGACTATTTAATTTTACAATGAAGGAAGCTTGGGTGTAAAAGAAGTAATTCCAGGTGCTACTTTGCATTTCAAGGCAACAGCTGAACGTGTAAAAAGAAAGGCAAGCAGCTGAACATACCGCTGTATGAGGGAAATATCAGTCGTGGGCACATCTAAAACAGGATTGGCATAAAAAGACCCTTTATATGTATCTGTATTATGGCACAACAAAAAATGACTAATAGTGACAACAACATCAAAGAGAAAATTTGATGATGTAAAGCAATGTTATAACACAAAATTTATATAATCATTCAAATAAAATTACAGCAAATAAAAAAATTAATATTAATGTAGAACATGCATAGAAACGGAATAAATAACAATGCAGGATTTAGAAAGTCAAAATAAATTGTTTGCAGGACAATAATAATGATGAAATTGAATTAATGCCCTTAGTCATTATCATAGGTTACCAATTCAAACTCCCTTTCATTTATCACATAGTTTCCACAGTTGCATCTCATAGTCTTTTCATATATGAATATGACAGATGCATATCAGGAAAATTGAAAGTTCTGTGAAATGATGTATATCAATGATGAAACAATCATGTGAATGCAGTGACAAATAAAATTTAAGGAAGCTCATACAACAGTAACGCTTACCAAATTTACCAGATTCAAGCTTCTCCTTTCCATGGCTCCATCCAAAATTATACCTGAGAAAAAGATAGAAAACATGATGCTCTACTCTAAACGTGTCCTGAAAGTACAATCAAGGCATAACTATAGTGTTGCTTTGATAAGCTAAGTAAGCTAGAAGTTATAAAATGAACATGCTCAAAATCATAAATCAAGAGAAGGGAAACAAGTAGGACCTACATACATTTGTTTGATCAAGAATAAACTGAATAAAAATGGAAGTAGAACTTCAAGCAATACTGTTGTTGACAGTTTGAGGTTCCATATAAGAAGTTCTAAATGAAAGAAAAACTTTCTTTCTATTGAGATTTGATAAAGCATTATAAGTTGTTTCATATAGAAAGTTATATACAAAAAGCAAGATAAGACTATAACAAAAGTAAAAAAAAAAGAAAAAAGAAAAACTTCTAGAAACAAGACCTAACAACAGGCACTGTCGAATTGATATCCTCATTTCTTTTCTGTTTCTTTTATCATTACTTCATACTCTTAAATTTGTGAGTGTGTTCATATCAGTCAATCCATACCTGCTATCAGGATCTTCAAGCTGATCTCTAACATTATTTGGCAGGCTTGCTATTCTGCAGAAAGCGTATTATTTTATTTTATATATGACTATCACAGCAAATCTTAAAACATCCAACTAAAAACAAAGAATACAAATGAAAGAAGATACGAGTTGTATGCCTGGGTGATAGATTTAAGAGAGTTTGGCGTAAATCAGAGAATTCAGGGACCTGCAGTTCAAAATAAAAGGTAATCAAAAACTATTTATCAAATCAAATGAACGGCATGAGTTTGCCGAGCACGCAATCAATACGATAAGGATGAAACAAATTCAAATTCAAAGTAATTGAATTCCAAGAAAATTCAACGCGATGGAACATCCGCATTATGACAAATTTTTAATTTCTTACGAGATTGACGACTGAGAAAATAGCACACTCTAAAACCCCCTAAAATTCGAAGTATATTCTTCTTGAGTCCGATCATACGGACACTGCAAACGTATAAAAGGGCGAAAAACAACTTGGCGAATTCACGACGTACTTCTGATATTGATATGATCCCCAATCCATTTGATCCAAACCCTTCTTCTATCTTTAACGACAAATCCCGGCTATTGTCCTGCTTCATCGCAGAGCTTGCATGTTTAGAACGCTTAAAACTAAATCGCCAAGGAATAAATGACCACGCATGTTGTTCAATTAATAGATTACAAAACCTTGAGTTCCGAGTACGATATGGAAACTGTCCTCTCTGTTCGAAAGGGGCTTTCGGCCTCCCCCGACCTATTCTGGCATGATACGCGGCAATAGAGTCGCCCGCCGGCAAGCGGGGAAGACAACAATCGCGCGGACGACGGGTTGAGGCCCAGGCCCACAGAGAAGGACTTGTGGGCAAAGACGGCATTCATCCCTCTGCCTTTGGAATCAAAAATTGAGAGCAGGTTACCTCTTTATTTTGGCGGTTCTTTGATTGCGTTACGCGATAGGAAACGAATGTAATTGGCGACAGATGAACAGGCGCGAGGATTGGATCGTAATCATATTCTAACGTTACGAATTTTATTTGAAAATTGAGTTTCAAAAAATTTCTGTATGACTCCTTTGGTGCAGTTTATTTGGTGCAGTGATGTTTTGAAAATACTATACCTTTCTAGGTAAATAATGTTTTGAAAATATTAAAAACAGCATTTTCACACTGAGACCTATCTGTGACTATGCAAGTTTTCCAGCTACTGGTCCGACTTTTCCGTAAAAATAAAAATTTATAATAAGATCAAGACTCTAGCCTTATCACCAGCATTATTCAATAAATCGTATTCTGCCTAAACAGTACCCTTAGGGCCTGTCATTTTGGAGTGTGGTGTGGCATTCTGCCGCTAAGTTTGTTCGCACGTTGTTGTTTGGGAGTCGACTTTGCGGCAAGGTGCCGAGAAGTTTAGGAGAAAGCGAGCTACCGGATAACCCCCGCGGCCCCGACTTTCTCCGCACATTTTTGCTAGAATTTATTGCGCTGCCCTCGGCCTTCCGCAAGCCCGAACTCGTCCTCTCCTCTTTCGCCCTAGAATTTATATCCTCTTTCTCGATCAAAAACGATTCTTTTAAGGTAAAAGCGTAACGCCCCTCTTCTTCCTCGCAAGTTTTGATGAATTTCTTTTTCTCCTCCCCTTCCCTGCTTGAATCTCTCTTTTTCTCTCCTTTTCTCTCACTTTTTTTGTATCAACTGCTTTTCAGGAAGAATCTGGCAAGACATTTGTATCACTTGCAATATTGTTTCACCGTTTTTATGTTTAACTTGTATTTCACTGTGAATTTGTCATGATATGTACATTATTTGCAGAGCATGTTTCACACTATAATTTCATACACGAAGAAGCCCCATTTAGTGGGGTGCATAGAAAGAAAGAAAAGGAGATGAATTTCACTGTAGGTGACAGATGGATCAAAAGAACCATGAATATTGTTATCCTCCCTGTTTTTATGTTTCACTTGCATTCCACTATGAAATTCTCATGATATTATATCATTCGAAGATCATTATGTAGTACACTATAATTTCATACATGAAAAAGCCCCATTATGTGGGGTGCATAGAAGGAAAGGAGATGAGAGCAATTCACTGTAGGGACATTATGTAAAATAGATGTTTTTCACCCATCAACTTTGTCATCCTCCCAATTTTTATATTTCTCTTGCATTTCATCATGAATCTGCCAGAATCTATAGGTATCACTGAAAGATCAAGATTTTATCACACTTTAATTTGATAGATGAAACTATCCCATCTGGTGGACTGCATAGAAAGAAAGGATAATAGATAAATTCACTGTAGGCACACAATATAACAGAGTTGTTTCTCAACCATCAATATAGTTATCCTCCTAGTTTTCTTTGTTTCACTAGCATTTCACTATGAATCTGCCAGGATATTTGTATCAACAACAAATCATTATGCACCAAAAATTGTGCCTTCCAACAACAACCTCTAGCACAATGTATTGTGCTATATGAAACATGCCCGATTGCTGGGTTGCACCAAAATTTTGATGTAGCCACAGCGTGAAAAATTTTGTTTTTGCAGTTTTGAGAAATCTCAATTTTTATAAAAGAAATGTGCATATAAAAGAAAGGTGCTACAAATTTACTTTTATCCTGTCATCAATATGTAGCACGCTATAATTTCATACATGAAAAAAGCTCCAGTAGGTGGGGTGCATAAAAAAAGGATGGGAGATAAATTTCACTGTAGGCACACTATGTAAAAAGATTTGTTTTCCAGCACCAACCTCTATCACTAGAAACTAGTGACAGATGAATCAAAAGAACCATGAATACTGTCATCCTCCCTGTTTTTTTGTTCCACTAGTATTTCACTATGAAATTGTCATAATATGTATATCATCCTCAGATTATTGTGTAGCACACTATAATTTCATACATGAAAAAGCCCCATTAGATGGGATACATAGAAGGAAAGTAGAGGAGAGCAATTCACTGTATGGACACTATGTAAAATAGATGTTTTTCACCCATCAACTTTGTCATACTCCAAGTTTTTATATTTCTCTTGCATTTCACCATGAATCTGTCAGAATCTATAGGTATCACTAACAGATCAAGATTTTATCACACTTTAATTTGATAGATGAAACTGTCCCATCTAATGGACTGCATAGAAAGAAAGGATAAAAGATAAATTCACTGTAAGCACACAATGTAACAGATTTGTTTCCCAACCATCAATATAGCCATCCTCCCTGTTTTCTTTGTCTCACTAACATTTCATTATGAATCTGTCAGGATATTTGTATCAACAACAGATCATAATGCACCAAAAATTGTGTCTTCCAACAGCAACCTCTAACACAAGATATTGTGTTATATGAAACATGCCCGGTTGCTGGGTTGCACCAAAATTGTGATGTAGCTACCGCATGAAAAATTTTGTTTTTTGCAGTTTTGAGAAATCTCAGTTCTTATAAAAGATATGTGCATATAAAAGAAAGGTGCTACAAATTTACTTTTATTCAGCCATCAATATGTAGCACACTATAATTTCATACATGAAAAAAACCCATTAGGTGTGGTGCATAGAAAGAAATGAGAGGAGATAAATTTCACTGTAGGCACACTATGTAAAAAGATTTGTTTTCCAACACCAACCTCTATCACTGGAAAAGTGCAGATGAATCAAAAGAACCATGAATACTGTCATCCTCCCTGTTTTTATGTACTACTTGCATTCACTATGAAATTTTCATGATATGTATAACATTTGCAGATCAATATGTAGCACACTATAATTTCATACATGAAAAAGCCCCATTAGGTGGGGTGCATAGAAGGAAAGGAGAGGAGAGAAATTCACTGTATGGACATTATGTAAAATAGATGTTTTTTACCCATCAACTTTACCATCCTCCCAGTTTTTATATTTCTCTTGCATTTCACCATGAATCTGTCAGAATCTATAGATATCACTGACCGATCAAGATTGTACCACACTTTAATTTGATAGATGAAACTGTCCTATTTGGTGGATTGCATAGAAAGAAAGGATAAGAGATAAATTCACTGTAGGCACACAATGTAACATAGTTATTTCACAACCATCAATATAGTCATCCTCCCAGTTTTCTTTGTTTCACCAGCATTTCACTATAAATCTGATAGGATATTTGTATCAATAACAGATCATTATGCACCAAAAACTATGCCTTCCAACAGTAACCTCTACCACAAGATATTGTGCTAGATGAAAAATGTTCGGTTTGCTAGGTTGTTCCAAAATTGTGATATAGCCATAGCATGAAAAATTTTGTTTTTGCAGGTTTGAGAAATCTCAGTTCTTATAAAAGAAATGTGCATATACAAGAAAGGTGCTACAAATTTACTTTTATCTAACCATCAATATAAAGAGCACACTATAATTTTATACATGAAAAAAGCCCCATTAGGTGGGGTGCATAGAAATAAAGGAGGGGAGATGAATTTCACTGTAGGCAAACTATGTAAAAAGAGTTGTTTTCCAGCACCAACCTCTATCACTGGAAACTAGTGACAGATGAATCAAAAGAACCATGAATATTGCCATCCTACCAGTTTTTATATTTCACTATGAAATTGTCATGATATGCATATCATTTGCAGCGCATTATGTAGCACACTATAATTTCATACATGAAAAGCCCCATTAGGTGGGTGCATAGAAGGAAAGGAGAGGAGAGCAATTCACTGTAGGGACATTATGTAAAATAGATGTTTTTCACCCATCAACTTTCTCATCCTCCCAGTTTTTATATTCCTCTTGTATTTCACCATGAATCTGCCAGAATCTACATGTATCACTGACAGATCAATATTGTATCACAGTTTAATTTTATGGATGAAACTGTCTCATCTGGTGGACCGCATAAAAAGACAGAATAATAGATAAATTCATTGTAGGCACACTATGTAACAGAGTTGTTTCCTAGCCATCAATATAGCCATCCTCCCATTTTTCTTTGTTTCACCAGCATTTCACTATGAATCTGCCAGGATATTTGTATCAACAGGAGATCATTACGTACCAAAATTTGTGCCTTCCAACAACAACATCTACCATAAGATATTGTGATAGATGAAACATGTCCGGTTGCTGAGTTGCACCAAAATTGTGATGTAGCCACAACTACCGTCAGGAAGACAAAAAGATTATTGGTTGCAAATGCATTACAGTCATGTAACACTTCAAAGCCAATACCACATCATAACATATCAAAGAAATTCTTTATAGCAATTCAGACATGTTTCAAAGTTTCCAGTGTTGTCTCAAATAATTTGATCTCAGCTCATGTGAGTTCAAATCGGATCATATCTTGTATAAAGCCTCAGTTTCTTGGTTTTGCTGGGAGCTGTCGGTTTGTATATTATTGTATGAAGGTTCAATGTAAACTGATAGCTTTGTATCTTTTCTCTATGTCAAAAATAAATAAAAATGATCTCTTTCCCGTGAACGTAGGTCAGTTTGATCAAACCACGTAAATTATGATCTTCTTTTTTGTTTTTTCTGTTGTTTGCTTTATTGTGATGTATTTGACTAGAATGCTTTACTTTTAGAACCAATGTTGACAGTTGTTAATTCTATTAATTTTGAATGTTTATCTTTGTCGTATTAATAGTATGGCTAATAAAATAAAGATGTTTCTACTCCTGCACTTTGGGATAAGGAAAGAAAGGTAATATTCTGTGACCTCTGTCTTACAGAAATTGAAAAGGGAAATAGGTCGAACTCCTTCTTCAATAAGGAAGGTTGGCAAAACGTAGTTACAAAATTCAAGGAGGCTACAGGCAGGGAATACGAAAGACTGCAACTTAAGAATATATGAGACCAGCTCAAAGAGGACTGAAAAATTTTGAATGATTTGAAGAGAGGCTTGACCGAATTGAGATGAGATCCAATCAAGCGAACGATCGATGCTTGAGAGGAGTGGTGGCGAGAGAGGCTAGCGGTAAGATATTTTTCATTCAATAATTATGATTCCATTAAGTATATTCATTCTAATTGAAATATCTCTCATTTCCTCCTACAGGTGGTGCCAGCTGCAAAGAAGTTTAAACTGGCGGGCATAGAACCTGACTTTGAGGAGAAATTAAATCGGATGTTTGGTGGGGTTGTTGCTACAGGAACATATGCATGTGCGCCTAGCCAGACAGGGTTTGGGCAAACACCAGATAATGTGGCGGTTACTTTATCAAATGATTCAGCAGAATTCCACGACCTGGATCCACCTAAAATTCAGTCCACTAACCGTACAAAGCGACCTCGTTCTGAAAGCAAGAGAAAGAGTCGAGCTCATTCTATAAGAAACCAACTATCATACGTTGTCGAATCATCCAATGATGCCCCCCCTGAGTTCAAAAAACTTCCATAATTGAGATAGTTCGACTTCTTAAAGCAGATCTAGAATTTTCAGGGGAACCTGACCTTTTTTATGCTCTCGACCTCCTCCGTGATTTGGTCCATAGAGACTTCTTTGAAGCACTTAGTACAGAGCAAAGGGGGGCATACATACGATATTATTATTATCGATGAAACTTATGATTTGGAATTGCTATTATAAGTTATTTCGTATTGGATATTTATATTTGCTATTGATGTGGTTGTGTCGGACATTTGTAACCTAGTATTTACTGGAGTGATTATAGTGATTATGCATTTTATTATATCGATTCTGAATGCATTTATTTGACAATGTACAGATTATATCGTCATGGACCATGAGGTAACACGACGTAGAAGGAGAAATGCAGCTATAAATTTACTTGTTGATTATTATAACACATACATCGACCGCGCGCCCTGTTATACATCACCTCAAATTGGTGACAAATGGATGGGAGAAATGCTTACAGGACACCCAACGAGATTTAGAAACATCTTCCATATGTCGCGGGATGTTTTCAATGACCTTTGAATAGAACTAACAATATCTCATGGAATCCACGGGTCATCTAGGACAACTGACCTGAGGTGTTAGGCATCACACTAAATATATTATCACAAAACGAGGGCGATGGAATGCTTCCAGCACTCGTCAGAGACAATTAACAGGTATTTTTTAGTAGATTTGACTGCTCTTGTGAGTCTATCACAACACATCATACAACCTACATATCCAACTTTTGCACGAATGTCATAGGAGATTCGGAATGATTGTCGTTACATAACATTTTTCAAGGTACAGATTGATTATTGCAATATATATCCTTCAATATGAAATCAGTTATGAAATGATTGGCGTTCTTTATTTAGGATTATATCGGCGCAATTGATGGAACGCACGTTGATGCAAGGATTCTAGACAACAAGAAAATTGCATTTATCGGCCGTTCTGGAACGCCAACGCAAAATATCATGGTAGTTTGTGATTTCAACATGTGCTTCACTTTTGTAATGCCTGGTTGGGAGGGTAGCGCTCACGATAGTAGAATTTTTAAAAGTGCAACGAGGAATCCAGAGTATAACTTCCCTCACCCTCTGCAAGGTACGTTGCATACCGAATATCACTCAAAATATTTTTGATATGCTTAACTAAAGGTTGATCATATTTCAAGAAAGTACTATTTGGTAGATGCTGACTACCCATTGCAACGAGGGTATCTGAAACCCTATCCTAACACAAGGTATCATATATCAGATTTTGAAAGAGCCAACAGTGTCACAAGAGGCAGAAAGGAGGTCTTCAACAAAAGACAATCATCCTTGCGAGGAGTCATTGAAAGGACATTTGGAGTTTGGGAAAAAAATGGGTCATACTTCGAGATATGTCACCTTATCCATTTCTGAAATAGGTGCACATAGTGTTAGCCACGATGGTGCTCCATAACTATATTAGGCGGCATCCAGCTTGAGGTGATGTTGATTTTCAATCTGTCGAGGAGAATGCAGAGGAAGTGCTAGTAGAAGCATTTGAATACCACATTGGATAATCTCTATCACGGGAGGAGAATAACAATGCCACTATTTGCACAAAAGATGGGGAGAGTGCAAATGAAATGACAGCACTTCGAGAGCAGATAACCACCATATTAGTTGGATAGTGATTTTCTTCTTTCTAATTTGCTGTAATGATTCTTTTGAAAAGAAGATTTTCATTTTGTTGAGTTTAGTACTGTTGTTAGCAGTAATTGCCCTTTCTGAATCATGTTTCTATATGGGTTAATGAACATTCCTTTTTTGATTAGCAAATATGTCACTAAATATGTTTTATCCTGACTTGCATTTCAGGAAAATATGAGCTCTACGATGTCAGCCACCTTTCGACGAGTGCTATGTCATTGTGGCCTACAAACACTGCTTTTGACATCACGCCAGCCACACAGTTATGGCCGTAAGTTTTATAGCTGCCCAGGGAACATTACCGAGCAGTGCAGATTCTTATGGTGGGAAGATAGTTTGGCGGATTCTTAGGATGACGATAGTAGGGTGGGGCGAGTTTCACTTAAGGACGGACTAGCACTGGAGCTACAATGTGTTATTGTTAAAAATCACATTATTATTATCTTACTCGTCGTTGTAATAGTTTTACAATTTTTTTCACTCTTTTCCTACTAACTAGTGCTTGAGATGTCTTCATGTACATCTTGACTATTTTGGAATGCCAGAACTGTATAGCTTGAGATGTATTTTTCTATAAAAAATTTTAGTGTATTTGGTTTGAGATGTATTTATATATGTTTATTTATTAGAGTAAAAATATATGTTTATATGTTCACAAAATTTAAAATTATTCTTAAAAACATATATGTTTGCAAATTTATTTTTATAGTAAATCAATCAAACATTTAAATTTAAAAAATATCATTATTTTAAATATTTTTTATAAACACAATATATTTTTATTTTAAATATTTTTTATAAACACAAAATATCATTATTTTGAATATGTTTAATAGGAATTTAAAAAATATACGTAAACACGTATATAAAACTTAAGTTTAAATCATATGAAAATTTAATACATAATATTTTTAAAAATTTCACGAATATTAAACCTCCATACACATAAATATATTAAAATTTTTAAACAGTTTTAACAAACAGGACCAGTTTGTTCATTTATGCAGAAAAAGTTGTCCGTCAGCTATTTTCACACGGCTGAACCAAACAGACAACCAGTTTCCCTATAGCTGCTTCCCGCAAAGAACTTCTATAGACAATAGCAATTACAACTGCGCCAAACAAGCCCTTAGTGTCTTTGAGGCTGCTGCAGCTTATTAAAAAGCTCATGCCTAATAGTTATGCTAAGAAACTGATGCACAAAAGTTGTTGCAGGGAAGTTGGGTATTTATTTAATTTATATAGTTTTGCAGCAGTTCTACTGCTTTTGTTTATGAATAAATGATATTTTTACCACTGTAATATCGTGTTGTTTATAACAGAATTAATCATGAGTGTACATTTCCTACATAAAAACAAATATCCAGTTTAAATATTACAAAATACTAACTAGCACATTACTAACAGTGAGTAACACAACAATTAAAATTAAAAATAAAACTATTAAAAAAATAATTAATGTTATCATAGTATTGTTTTTAAAATACAACAGGTAATATCACAAGATAATCTCTCTTCTAATGGAATCTTCGGAGTGATCACCTACCTAAAGAAGTCACAATTGTCTGATCTATTTCTTGGGCACCTGTAAAAGTATCTCTCTAGCTATGTGTCTGCACGAAGTAAGCAGAGAACACCTAGTCTACAGTGACAATACAATGCTCCGAAAGGCACCAAAGCCCTCGAGCTCATCTTTTCTGAAGGTTTTAAACCACAAAGCACAAAACCTTAGATGCAATATTAGTAATGAAGAGTTATAAAAATACTCAATTAAAATTTTTATTAAATTGCGAGGTCTTAAAGCATAAAGTATAAACCAATGAATATTTTGTCACTACAAAATGACAGTAGACCTAAAAAAAAAGGGTTTTTGGTTGTCGTTATGCCACATAATACTGAGCTCATATGTGTCACATATGCGTATGACAATAAATGTCATCCAAAAAATCATAACAATCATACGACTAACAAAAGAGAGGTACTTGGTTGCCTTCATGGAAATTTCATAGGTGTCAAGAACCCATAACAAAACATAGACCATCCAAAAGAACTCGTAAAATCGAATATCTCATCATAGACCTTTAAATGAAAAATAATAAATGCAATAAATACTTAGATTATATATTATACCCACCGTTGCCTCGCAGGCCATCCATATGAGAAAAAATACATGTCAAAGAACTGGAAATAAAAGTTCTACCAAATTGAGATTCAATATGTACATCGTTGCATAAACTGTCATTACAATAAACATAAATTGTTTTCACAACACATTGCATATAAAGTAATAAAAAATAAATATATAACATTCTTTCACCCACTAACTATGACATTTGTAATTCGCTCTCTCAACTCTATCATCTCTCCTGCATCTTCCTCATCCTAGGTACAAGACTCAGGCAAATCACTTTGAGCCTATGATTTAGATTACCCTAGGCGATATTCATATGTTTCAGTAGGAATGTGAATTCTTTTCATCTACCTTATTGAAGTTAATGCCACTACATGAAGGATGTCTCTAAATGTAGTTGTGGAGAAACATTGTAGCGACCACAATCTACACTTATTTGCTAAACGGATATGTCAGCATATCCCACATAATGACCCATTTTTTCTTTCAACCTTTAAATATTCTTTCATTAACACTGCAAAAGGATGATTACCTCATGTTAAGCATCTCTTTCCTATCCCGAACAATGTTCCTAGCTCTTTCAAAATCAAGAGTGTTGTTTTTGGTATTAGAAAATGGTTTGAGAAACCCTTTTTATAGAGATATCCATTATCGACCAAATAATATTTATATGATATAATTATTATCATTAGTATTGCAGTAAAAGTACTATTTCATTATTTATATTCAAGAAAACTTAGGGTTGGCTTCAGACTATGCGACTATCATGTGCACTACATTCTCATCTGGCCATAAAAAAAGTGAAGCACGTGTTAAAGCCACATACAATCATGAAATTTTGTGTTGGTGAACCACATCTCCCGATGAATATTCTTTTCACTATTTGAAAAGTGTGCATCCACATTTATTCCAACAAGGCTCCAATACAATCTAAAAACATTTAACAATAGCATTTGAATTACTGTGTTCAAGTAAATTTAGAAAAAATTTGAACACATGCATTTACCTTAAAATATGACATATAATGTTGGTCCTGTGAAATCTCTGTGGAGATCCTTGTTAAAATAGGCGGTTGGCCTCTTTTAAAAATCTACCTCTTTAAGGCAAATATCATAAAATATTAGTTTCACATCTTTATCTCACATGGCACACAAACCAATTTCTTTTGTCTTAATCATGAAGATACTAGCATGAAAAGAATCAAGCAACGTAAATGTGTAGTAGAGAAATCACAAAGTGCCATTTAAAATACCACTACTTGAAAAGTCAATTGAAAAGAAACATCTGAAATGTATTAACACGTCGCCCATAAAACTTGTCATAAAAAACCACCAATAGCAAACATTCGTCATTATTATTGTGTCGAGGAGGCAGGACCCGGATGGTGGGTGTGTCATGGAGGTGGTGACTCAGAGGATGGGTGTGTTGTAAAGGCAGTGACTCAAAGGTTGGGTGTGCAGTGGATGCAGTGACCCAGATGGTGCATTTTTCATGGAGGCAGTGACCGAAAGGGGGTGTGTGTTATGGAGGAAATGACCCAAAGGGGTGGGTGTGTTGTGGAGACAGTGACCCAAAGGGATGGTGTGTCGTGGAGGTAGTGACTTAGAGGGGTGAGTATTTCATGGAGGTAGTAACTTAGAGGGGTGGGTGTGTGGTGAAAGGTAGTGACTCGAAGAGGTGGGTGTGTCGTGGAAGCACTGACCCGTAGGAGTGGGTGTCTCGTTGAGGTAATAACCCAGAGGGGTAGGTATGTCATGGAGGCAGTGACCAAAAGGTGTGGTTGTGTAATTGAGGCAGTGAACTGTATGGTGGGTGTTCATGGAGGTAGTGATCCAAAAGGGTAGATGTGCAGCAGAGGCAGTGACCCTGAGGGTGTGATTGTCGTGAAGGTAGTGACCTGGAGGGTGGGTGCACCGTGGAGACAGTGATCTGAAGGGGTGTGTGTGTCGTGGAGGAAGTGACCTGAAGGGTGGGTGCGTCTTGGAGGCAGTGACTCGGAGGGGTGGGTATGTCATATAGGCAGTGACCTAGAGGGTGGATGTACCATGGAGGTAGTGACCCGGAGAGGTGGGTATGTCGAGTAGGCAGTGACCCGGAGGGGTGGGTGTGTCGTAGAGGCAGTGACTCGGAGGGTGGATGTGTCATGGGGGCAGTGACCTGAGGGTGGGTGTACCGACGAGGTAGTGAACCAGATGAGTGGGTGTGCCGAGGAGGCAGTGACCCAAAGGGGTGGGTATGTCATGGAGCCAATGACCTAGAGGGTGGGCGTTACATGGAGGTAGTGATCTAGAGGGGTAGGTGTGTCGTGGCAGTGACCCACAGGTGTGTGTGTGTGTTGTGGACCAGAGGGAAAACTACGATAGTCTAATGTGGCGTCTTAAGAAGATAAAGTGAAGTAACTCTCACTCAGAATAATTATACACCACGTAAGCTTAATGTGCAAACCACCCCCGAATAGAAAACGTGGATGTTTAGAGTGAGTGTGTGTGGATTGTGATTGAAGCAAACCACAAACAAGTATATCATGATCATGCAGGTTATCATGCAAAGCAAACAGGTGAGAGAATACTAGTGTGAGTGCAAACTCTAGTGGCATAGGGCACCTTACGCAATTATGCTACAGAGCAAGTCTATCAATTGATAAACCTATGGGAGGCATGAATGCTCGTTAGGAGCGCATGAGAGACTAAGCTCATAAATGCACGATAGGGTGCAAGTGTGAGTGTTCTAATACAAGCAATGTGAACCAAGCATGTGATGACGCAACATTCAATAGAGACAATCGGTCGAACTGATCGGTTAAGTGGGTGCATAGCAGACGAGCCGACAAAAGATATCGATCAACCTAATATGGTCGGTGCTGACGATTAGATGAGTTGACAAAAGATTATTGGTCATGCCGATCAGGCCGGTGGGCTGATCTAGTGAGTTGGTAGAGCATATTGATCGGTATGATCAGGTTGGTGATCAATCAAACGGGTTGATAGAAAATTACCGTTTGCACTGATAGGGCCAGCGGGGCCGATCGGGTAAGCTGACGTAACATGTTAATCAATCCAATTGGGGTCAGTGCAGTTGGTCGAACAAGTCGACAAAAGTTTGTTGATCATTCCGATTGAGCTGATGGGGTCAATCAGGCGAGCCTACGGAACAACATGCAAAAATCAATAGTTCTATGTATATTTTAGAAGTCATGTCATGCACGTAATGATAATACATGCAAGAAATGAGATATGATCGTTCTTGGCTAAAAAATCGGCTCATCCTAATGATCTCATGCGTCACCCTAAGGATAGTTAACGAGCCAAGCGAGCATCGCCATAAAGCGATGAGTAGCCGACTCTGTTTGCTCGACATGACGAAATTCTATAGGGAATGTCTTTGGGGCATAGGACAGTTGAAGTCGTTGTTCATTTCCTTCTCTATGCCCAAATGACAAATTTCATTCCCCATTGTCTTCAGAACAGAATTCTCAGCAGAAACGAGGGGTTACAATGACCTCGAGCATTGAGATTTCGTGCTTGAAATGAGAAAAGATAGGTTTTGTTCATAGGATTCACGGGGGAAAACTCAAAGCTCCTAACTTATGGGGTTTCCTCAAGGAACACCAAGAAATCCTAACCTAGCTTCTCTAACATCCAGACCTAGTGGACCCATTGAAAGGAAGAACAAAAGTTTAAGCAGTCTCACCACCGCGATGGTTGATCGAAGTCTAACATTCATTCCAAAAGAAAACTCTCTTAGTGGTAGGAGAAATTACGAAGTTGGGTTCCTTTTCCCTAAGAGATGAAGAAGCTCTCCTTACTGGAGAGACAACAAAGTTTGTCAGAGTACTCCTTTCCCAATGTAGGATGAAGCTTTCCTTATCGAAGAGACAATGAGCTCATCAGAGTCCTCCTTCCCTAAGCTAGGATAAAACTCTCCTAGTCGTGCTTGTTGGAGAGTTCATAGAAGAAGGAAGAAATCCTCGAAGAAGAAGAAGAAAGGTGAAGAAGAAGAATAAGTTGAAAGATGACCAACTCCCTTGACTTCTCTCCTTGAGGAAGGCGAAGAGCCTTCTTTTCTTCTTAAGTCTCCAAGGGCTCTCTCAAGACCAGCCCAACTGAAATGTCTAGTGTTTCAGTTTGAAATGAGGAGGATGATAGCTTAAACCAGCCCTCCTCATCTCTTTTACCAAAATTGGCCTTGTCAAGCCCTCTTAGGACCTTCCAAAAGAAGCCTAAAAGAGATATTATCACCCGTATTTCTCATCGCTAAAGAAAATTCCCTCAAATCCCAAGGAGATCCACCTTTTTGGCTTCCCAACATGGTAAAAAAAAGACTTAAAAATGAGAAATATTACATTATGGAACTAGACTAGAGTCTAAGTGCCCCGTCCCTGGTGCCTAGTATGATGCCAAACCTTCAGAGCCTACTTTCCCAAATGATGGCCCCAGTAGCTACCAACACTTTAATGATAATTTAATTTAACTCACAATCTTCACCTAAGTGTCAGGGTTCTTACGCAAGTACACATATCTCTTTCGTAATGTAGGGCTCTACTTGAGTCTGGAACGTCGATCCTGCAGGGAAGATGACAAAGGCTTTGTAGTAATAATAACCTAAGGGTCAATTCTAGCATAGTACTTTCAGGTTCTAGTTTGGAAGATCACTAAATATGATTTTCTTAACAACAAATCCTAAGTATATTTCTCTCCTAAGTTAAATTTGCTTAGATCAATTAAACAAATGAAATTCAAGATTAATAAAGGCAATTCTCTCTTGTGACTTCCCAGGTAGATTGTAGGTGTTAATTCTAAGAATTATAATGTGGTGGTGACAATAGGAGCATAAGACTGATTTACTTTCTTTCGAGTGCATAATGAGTATGATTCAAATTGAAGTAATTATTTACGTCTATTAACCGTGAAACTCCTAATTCAAACTATATTGTTGGCATCAATTTTTGATATCACGAGTGTATGGTGTCTACCTACACGACTCGGGATAGTTTACGGCCCGTCCGTAACATCCGGTAGTTCAGGCACCCACCTAGGACCTTTCTGCACATGTTGAGGGGCATGTAGCCAGGGTCATTCTATTAGGCTTTGGCTCTCACTTAAGTGAAGGCCGATCGGCATTTAGTTCATCTAATGACTTCAATCGAGCCAACGAATATTGTTCATCGTGCCGCGGGCAAAATTGATTTGAATTGACTCGTCTACCGGCGAGCTTGTTCAGATGACCCAAACAATGAAACAGAGCACGCGAGTGTATCCGAGATGTCGATATTACTTAGGGAGGACGTCCATTTCGCTACGGCTTCACGGGCGAGGTAAAAATGTGCAAATTATCATTTTTGGCCCCATCATCATAAAGTCGCCTGAAAGACTTCAGATGGCAAAATGGACCACTTGAGTGTGTTCGTGACACCTATTGTACCTAGGGAGGACATCATTCTGCAACGGCTTCACGGGCGGGATAAAAAAATGTGAATTATCGTTTTGGAGCTCGATGGCTAAAAACGTGGTCTAAACGACCCCGAAAGACCCCGAATGATGAAATGAATTGTACAAATAAGTCCGGAAAGTCGATTTTACCTACAGAGGAGGTTCATTTCATCATGATGACTAGGGTTGTGAATTTGGCTTGTTGTTTGCGAACAGCTCGTGTTCGGCTCGTTCATTAAGCGTAACGAGCCGAACACGAACACATTTTTAAGCCCAAAATGTAAATGAGCCGAACATGAACAACAGTTTGTTCACTCGTGTTCGGCTCGAATTGGCTCAAAAATAAATAAATAAATAAATATATATATATATATATAATAAAGATTCATAAAATTAAATAATATAAATTTTAAGTTATTAAAATTTTTAAAAATAAATTAGCTTATTTTATAAAATTAAATCTGGCTATAACATATAAGAAATTATTAATAATAATATATTAATATTACTTATTAAATATTATATGTTTATATAAAATTAAAATATAAGTTATATAATTATAATATATCTAGTAATCTTAAAACCCTAACCGGCTCCCAAATCCCAATCCCCATTCGCCTCCTTTCGCCTCTCGAAATTTCTAGGGTTCAACACTTCGGCTGCGATTGGTGCTCCCGTTTCCTCTTCTACACTCTCGCTTCTTTCATTTGTTGAAGCCATCTTCGCCTCTCGGTTCGCAGTTCGTGCTTCAACTTTCCTCATCTCCTTCTCCTCTGAAAATCATGAAAGGGGTTCGGCCGCCAGGGATAGTTGTTTGCTCAGAGGGATTAGGGTTTGCCTTTTGTGTTCGTCTTCCAAACTCTTCTTCTATTTCTCCTCGAACAGTCGTTTGCTCGGTAATCTTGCTTGTTTGCTCGATATTTGATCTACCTAAAAAATACCCATTTTATGCCTTATTTATGATTCAATTCTTAAGGATATTATGATTTAATGAAAGATGTTTTCATGTTTTTGGATGTAGATGATTTAAAAAGAGTTCAAGAAAGAAAAAGATGAAAAAATGAGCAAAAAGGAGCAAAAATGGAGCTTATGGAGCAAAATGTTGGAATTATTAGCTTGGCGCCTAGGCGCCAGTTCGATACAGACGCTGTCAAGTTTTTTTGATGACTTTGGGCAGTTATTTTGACAGTGTTAAGCGGTTATTGGAGCTTCTAGAAGACTAGAAGTTACTCGTAATATATAGGACATGTGATACAATGTATTTGGACACAAGGAAATGGTCTGGATCGCGAAGAGGTGCGACCCAAAGTGAAGAGGTGCAAAAGACCTGGTCACGGAGTCCGGCGCCTAGGCGCTAGATCCCGACGCCTAGGCGCGACGGTTACCTTCTAGAAGATACATTGAATTTGGATGAATTTTGAAGAGGTGCCTTAAGCAACCCCTGGT
This sequence comes from Papilionanthe hookeriana x Papilionanthe teres, assembly GCA_022702705.1. Taxonomy (NCBI): domain Eukaryota; kingdom Viridiplantae; phylum Streptophyta; class Magnoliopsida; order Asparagales; family Orchidaceae; genus Papilionanthe; species Papilionanthe hookeriana x Papilionanthe teres. Next base: position 101,458,506 of record CM040425.1, read on the forward strand.
TAAATTCAAAGCTCTATAAATAGGAGCCCATTCTATAGAGAAAATCGCACCAAACACCCCCCCTCTTAGTACACATACCCATTTTAGTTTCTTCTCTCTCATCTCTAGTTTTATTCAGTCTCTTCCATATTTAGGGTGTCACTTTATTTTGTATCTAGTGAGTTTATTTTGAGTGTTTATTGTGTGTTATTGCTGTTGGAGTCCATCATTGCTTTGGAGTCAATAGAAGTCAGCGGATCACTTGAAGGAACACTTAGATAAGTATTTGTACTTTGGTTCAAAGTTTTATAAATATGTTTTGTTGTGTTATTTCAATGTGTTCTGAGTAGTTAGTTATCTTTCTCCTTTCAACTATGAAAAGATTATAAATTAATTCAATTTTGTAGGAGAATTAAATTTAAAATATTTTAAAACATTTTGATGATATTAATACCTAATCTTAGTTTACTTTTTAAATTGGCCATTTAATTTGTTAAAACCTGTTGAAGAATTTTGAAACCTACTCGGAGATAAATTCTTAACTAGTAGATATCACATGAAACCTTAAGTAATTGCAGGCTATACGCGGATTGTTTAAGGTGAAGTGCAAATAAATAGGAAGATAATATTTATTGAGCGTAAAATTAATTAGTTTTTAGAGTGACAGACTAAATTCTAATAATTTGGTTTATAGAAAGGTAATGGGTCACTGGTAGGGCCAACCATAGCCACCCTTGGACATCTAGTAGTGTGAGCCTAGATTAACCCATTCTACTAATAAAACATCCTGAGCCTATCTATAGATTAGTTAATGTTCTTTGCACCTGGACCAAAAGGTAAAGAATATGAATGCTTCTATTTGACACAATACCATAATATTAATTCCCTACAAAAGATAATTACTCTATAATTCTTGGATTTCTACCTTTCGATTAGGAATTAGAAAGAATAATTAAAAGAATTATAAAAGGAAAAAATTCAAAACATCAAAAAATGGCTAACTTACATAATAATAATCAAAATCCAATTGAAATTAATGAAAAAATATTTATAAACCATTAAGAGAATATGCAAACCCTACAGCTGATGAGCTTCATGTTAGTATTCAAATTCCACCTGTAGATGCTAATTCTTTTGAGCTTAAACCTTCTATTATTCAAATGATTCAAAAATAATCAATTTGGAGGAACACATAATGAGGATCCAAATTTACATCTTGCTAGTTTTTTAAAACTTTGTGCTACCTTTAAATATAATAATGTTTCTGATGATGCTATTAGGCTTAGACTCTTTCCTTTTTCCTTAAAAGATAAAGCAAAGATGCGGCTTAATTCATTTGCAACTTGTTCTATTAAAACATGGGCATATATGACACAAAAATTCTTTGCTAAATATTTTCCTCCTTCTAAAACTGCTAAATTGAGAAATAATATTACTTCATTTATGCAATTTGATGGAGAAACAATTTATGAAGCTTGGGAAAGATTTAAAGAACTATTAAGAAAATGTCTTCATCATGTTTTACCAGATTGGTTAATTATTCAAACATTTTATAATAGACTTATTGGATCACTTAGATCTATTATTGATGCTGCTGCTGGTGATTCTTTAATGGCTAAGACATTTGAAGAAGCCTACAGCTTAATTGAAGAATGACTAATAACAATTTTTAATGGCCTTCTGAAAGGGTTAATCCCAAAAGAGTAGCCAATATTCATGATAATGAAGCCTTTTCTATTTTAGCTTCACAAGTGGCTGTGATATCTAAGAAATTAGATAATTTTGCTATTAATATATCACAAGTAAGTAATGATAATTCTGTAAATTTTGATGATTCTCAAATAATGGAAACTTTGCAAGCTATTGCTAGTAAAACTAATAACCCTTATTATAATTATTATAATCCTGATTGGAAAAATCATCCTAATTTTAATTGGAGTAACGGACATCAAGTTAATCCAAATTGAAACAATCAAGGAAATTCAAACTATAGACCAACTTATCCTCCTGGTTATAACAATCAGCAGAAAAAGATGTCTGTAGAAGAATTAATATTGCAACTAAGCAATCAGCTATAAAGTCAAAACTCTACTATTCGTAATATTGAGAATCAGATGGGTCAAATCGCTAATTTCATTAATTAGAGACCTCAAGGAACACTGCCCAGTAATGTCGAAATTAATTCTAAAGGATCTGGAAAAGAACATGAATAAGCAAAAGCTGCACAACTTTGAAGTGGAAAGGAATTAAAGGAGAAAACACGGAATGAGATTGAAAAAGAGAAAGAAGTTGAAGAGATTGAAAAACCTAAAGATACCCTTTCTCCAAGTAAAGATCAGACTGTTGTACCTATTGAAGTGGGAGTTGAAAGACCACCACCACCTTTTCCTTAAAGACTTAAACAACAGAAGTTTGACCATCAATTTTCTAAGTTCTTTGAAATTTTTAAGAAACTTACCATCAACATTCCTTTTGCTGAAGCTTTGGAGCAAATGCCAAGCTTTGGATAAAGGTGAAAATTTCAAAATATTACTTATATTTCTTACTTTTTATCAAATTCTCTATCCATGTGGGATCGATAACTAGGACTCCTTTAGAGCCATGTATTACTTGAACGATACGTATACTTGCGTTTAAAAGTGTGACTTTTACAATAATAAAATTTAAATATAAAATTATAAAAGTAAACCTCGCACATCAAGTTTTTGAAGCAATTTACCAGGAATTAAACATTCTAAAAAGTGGTATCAAATTATTGTATTTTTAAGCATATATAAAGTCGCATTGCATCAATATTCTTGCTTGCTTGCTTGTTTTGCTACCGAGGTGTTATCTTCTTAGTTCGTTGCTCAGTATTCTTGTTTCGTAACTTATATAAGGGTTTTGTTGTGACATTTAGCTCGGCGATTGTGCATTTGTGCGGTGATTCATACAGGTATAAGCGTTTGTGCTGTGATTCAGCTATTGCCTGTAGATCTGATTTTTTTTAATGGATGGCTTGGTGAAGAATATTATGCTCTAAGTTGGCTTAACTTGTTTCTGAAAAAAAGAGTATAAGCTTTAGCAAAAGAGGTTGATATGAAACACCACAATTGTGTTGCATGGCATGACTATCATGTCATATACAACTAGTCTATTTATCTATGTAGATGGGTTGGTTGTAAGTTGGCATGACTATCTATTTATCTATGGAACACCCCTGTAGTTGGGTTGTGTTGTGGTTCGGCTATTGCCTTTAGATCATAACTTTTTTTTATGGATGACTTTGTGAAAACTGAAAAAATCAATGCTTGATGCTTCTTTCCTTTAGTTTTAAAAAACAATAACATCTATTTTTCTAAAGTTTTTCTGAACTTTATTAGTTTTACTTTTGTGGTTTAGGGCATACATCTTTGTGAAGTGCATGTACTTGGATGTATTATTCTCATTCCGCTAAATCGTAATGCTTGGGTTTATGCATGCTAAAAAAAATAACATGATGCTTATAGGGCTCCACTTAAAGGTTTAAGCTGGCTTAACTTGTTTATGAACAAAAGAGTGCAAGCACATGCACATAAAGCTGTTTCTAAGAAGTGAGAATGAGTCCTCACCTCATCTCTTCTTTAATTTATTCAATTTAGCTCTTGATGATAGCATGTGCCTCTGATTTATTGGAATGGTATTGTTCTGTGTACTTTTGCACTATCCATGTTGATGAACTATTAGTTCATTTCTTCTACATATGTCCTTGTTGAGTTTTGGGGGTACAGGACAGCTTGAGCTTAAATAATGCATGGTCATCCATGGGAAGCCTTCAATTCTAAATGTAATCAAGCATCTGAAAAAAGTTCAGGCTTGCCTTATTTTTGGGAGGCATGATATTAAGCCTCATGAAGTTTTGATTTACTCATTGAATATATTTGATCATTAGTGTAACTGGTCCTTTTTTATTCACTCTATAATAAGTGGTTTCAAAGCCAAAGGTCCTGCTAGGATCAAGTGGTTTATGCGGTTTGTTACTCCTAAGACATTTCTAATTCTATTTTAAAAATTCCAAAACGTTGATAGTAATGTCTGATCCACATGATTGAGTGAAATTTTGGTGCATGATATATGATTATACTGAAAAACTTTCCATGTGAGGCTTTGGGTTTAGTCCCACATATCATAGGTGGAGAAGGAGTTTTTACAGCATTTCATTGGCATCTATTTAACTCCTTTTCAATTGAAGTGCTTATGAATACATGTTTTGTAAGAAAAAAAAAATTTACATGGAAGATTTCCATCTTCTCTTAAGTGTAGTTCCCAATTCCCCCTTCTTCTCAAGTGCAGCTTAACATTGAAGATTTACTGCAGCGGTGTTCTCTATATTTTAATATGCTATATTTCATGAAAGCTCTAGTGTAACATTAGTTTCTTTTGGGAGCCTCATTTCTTATGTACATATATGTTATGTAGTATGTTGCTTGTTTAAAGCGATACTAATTATGTGTTTTTGATTTAATTTAGCATTCAAATATGTCTGAATTTGATCATTCACAATCTGAATCATCCAACAATAAGTTGTTAGCTGTACCAGAAGCTCATAATAGCAACGAAAATGTCAATCTTTCTTTAGAAAGTACAGAGCCAGAAGTAGTACATGTTGTCATTGATAATAAAAGTGAAGAAGTTGCTACTAAGAAGGGTAGGAAGAGGAAGTCAACTGTGTGGTAGTATTTTGTGGAGGCAATATTGCCGATTAAGGGAGTCCTAACTTTTTTTGGCAATGCATATGTTGTTGTTCAAATTTTCAAAAATAAAAAACAGGAACTACTTCTCAACTTCTACGTCATGTTAGGGAATGCGGACAAATCAAAGCAAAAAATAAGGAAACTGGTGATCTTTTTGAAAAAAGGCAAAAATTGTTAAATTTTATGCCACTTGATGTTGATGCAGATGTCGAGATCCCAGTATTTCATGATCCAAAAAGCTACGATCAACATAAAGTGAGAGAGATAATTTCCAAAATGATTATTGTGCATGAGTATCCTTTTAGTATTGTTGAACATACATGGTTTAACATTCTATTGAAATCATTGAACACAAATTATGAGAAAGTTTCAAGGAATACAATCAAAAAATGATTGCATGAAGATTTATGAGTTTGAGAAGGAGAAGCTGAAAAACAATTTATGGATATTCACAGGTTTTCTTTAACATCTGATTGTTGGACTTCCAATTAAACTATTGGATATATGTGTCTAACTGCTCACTATATTGATCAATCTTGGAAGATTCAAAAATGAATCATTAATTTCATTGAATTGGATCCACCTCATACCGGTACGTTCATTTGTGATGCTATTTCTCATTGCTTGTTAGATTGGAAGATACAAGACAAAATATCTACTATCACTTTAGACAATGCTAGTAATAATGATGTAGCTGGTAGCTTGTTCTATTCAAATTTTATGGCAAGAGGGAAACTGCATTTTAAAGGGCATTTCTTTGATATTCATTGTTGTGCACATATTTTAAATCTTATGGTGCAAGTTGGCTTAAAAGAGATTCAAGGCATCATTTATAATGTTAGAGAGGCTATCAAATATATAAAGAAGTCGCCTACAAGGATGCATAAGTTTGTTGACATAGCCAAACAATTAGGGATATCAACAACAAAGGGTTTGTGCATTGATGTTCCAACAAAATGGAACTCAACATTCCTAATGCTTGAATCTGCTGTTATTTATCGTAATATGTTCACTCACTTTGCAGATTGAGATAATAGTTTCAGTTGGATGCCTTCAAATTCAGATTGTGATAAATATGAGAAAATCAGACAATTTCTTGTTGTTTTTAATGATGTGACAAAGATGATTTCTGGTTGTTCCTACCCCACTTCAAATATTTTTTTACCTGTCGTTATGCATATAAAGAAATTATTGTTAGATGAGTCAACTTCTTCTGATGAGTTTAAAAGAAATATGGCTTTTTTCATGAGAGGTAAATTTTATAAATATTGGGGTGAGTGTGATCTCTTAATGTCTATTGCAGCTGTTTTAGACCCTCGGTTGAAAATAAAGTTTATACAGTTTAGTTTTTCCAGTATGTACACATCAATTGAATCAGACTCTAAAATTCAACAAGTTGAAAATGTTTTGTGGGAAATTTACAATACTTATGCAAGCAATGTTGCTAGTTCTAGTTCTACGAGTGGCAATGTTTCATCAAATTTGCCTAATAATTCTATTAATTCAGGACGTTTTAATTGCATGCTTGCATTTACTGATTTTGTTGTTTCAACTGGTTCTATTCAACCATCAAAATTAGATCTACTAGTGTATCTTGAGGAGGGTCTTTACTTGGCTAATTGTGAAAATTTTGATATTCTTGAGTGGTGGAAGTTGAACACTCTCAAGTATCCTTGCTTGTCCAAAATGGCTAAGGATATATTATCAATTCCAATAACAAAAGTTGCTTCAGAATAAGCATTTAGTACCGTTGGACGAGTTCTTAATGATTATAGAAGTTCACTCTCGACAAATATGGTTAATGCATTAATATGCTCTTCCAGTTGGATTAGATCTCCACGAGTAGCTTTAAAAGTCCTTTGGTAATTTCTTACAATAATTAGTTTTTAGCTTATTTGTACATTTTTATGTTATATTCTTATCACTTAATTTTTATATATCTTTTGTGCCAGCAAGAATTAATGGAAGAGAAACAACTTCAGGTGACTTTACCCGATTAAATTGATGCAAGGTTCAAACATGTTGATTCGACCACTACATGTTAACACTTCTTCTAATTGAACTTTGGTCATGCTTTGTTGGAGGGATTATACTTTAGATGGACTATTTGCAGATGTTTTTACATTCATGTTGGCTGAACTTTATTTTAGTTGTACTTCATTGTTGAACTTTATGTTTGTTAAATGCTAAAGACTTTTATTCATGGAGGTGCTTTGTTGTGCTTTTATCTTCCACTGATGTGTGCAAAGCTCTTTTGGGAAATTTCTATGAAATTGGAGAAGATGCAATGGAAGATGTTTTTTTATTTGAAATTATTCATTTTCTTAATTTTGGAGGGCAACACAAGTTTGCAACCATTTTAAGAAAATAATATAAAAAGTTGCCTGAGATTATTATTCTCGCTCTTAATTTTACAAGGCAACTCAAGTTTGCAACCATTTTAAGATAAGAGTATATAAAGTTGCCTAAGGTGATTATTGTTACTCTTAATTTTGGAAGGTAACATTTGTTTGCAGCCATTTTGAGATAACAATATAAAAAGTTGCATGTGATATTTGGTGCCTCTTTCTGTGTTATATAATGCCTCTTGTTTAGCTTGGTTATTGAAGTGATAACTGCTGGGGTATTCCTGTTGTATTCCTGCTGTATTTCTGGGTTACTGAATTTTTTCCTTGGTTACTGCTTGGTTATTGCAAGGATGACTGCTGGGGTATTCCTGGGGTATTTCGGGGGTATTTCGGGTTACTCGTTGAAGTTTTTCTCGTTATCGTCTGGTTATCAGTAGGATGATCGTTAGGGTATTCCGGGGGTATTTCTGCGGTATTTCTATATTACTGCTGAGTTTTTCCTTGGTCACTGCTTGGTTATTGCAGAGATGATCGATGGGGTATTCCTAGGGTATTGCTGTGGTATTTCTTGGTTACTGCTGAGTTTTTCTTTTCTTACTGCTTGCTTATTACAGCGATGACTGCTGGGGTATTCCTGGGGTATTTCTGGGCTATTTTTGGGTTACACTTGAGTTTTTTCTAGGTTACTGCTTGGTTACTGAAGTGATGAATGCTTGGGTATTTTTGGGGTATTCATGGGGTATTTCTAGGGTATTTCAAGGTTACTGCTAAGTTTTTTCTTGGTTACTGCTTTGTTATGGCAGGGACGACTTCTGGGGTATTCCTTGTGTATTTCTAGAGTATTTCTGTATTTTGGTTACTTCTTGGTTAATGAAGTGATAACTGCTGGATTATTTATGGGGTATTTCTGTGGTATTTCTTGGTTACTGCTGAGTTTTTCCTTGGTTACTGCTTTGTTATTACAGGGATGACTGCTGGGGTATTCCTGGGGTATTTCTGGGGTATAATTGGGTTACTGCTGAGTTTTTCCTTGGTTACTGCTGAGGTATTTCTTGGTTACTGATGAGGTATTTCTTGGTTACTGTTGAGTTATTGCAGGGGTATTTCTGAGGTATTTCTTGGTTACTACTGAGTTATTGCAGGGTTATTGCTTGGTATTTATGGGTTACTTAAGCGATCACTTTTGGGTTATTCCTGGTGTATTACTGGGGTATTTATGGAGTCAGGGATAACTGTTGGATCATCCCCGGGGTATTTTTTTAGTTTTTTTGTGGTATTTTTATGTTACTGTACGGATCACTGATGGGTTCTTTCTGGGGGTATTCCTGGGGTATTTATTATGTATTTCTGGTTTACTATAGGGATCACTTATGGGATATTTCTGGGGTATTTATGTAGTCTTTCTGGGTTCCTGCTGAGTTATATCAGGGTATTTCTGGGTTACTGCAGGGATGACTGCTAGCTCATTCATGGGTTATTAGAATATGATCACGAATGCATGCTTAGCTTATAGGTTTATTATTGAATGTTATTGTTTTACTTTATATATAGATATAGATATATAAGAACTTATATTGTGTTAATACCAATTTTTTCCAAGTCTTTTGTTGCCACATCCAGCTTTATTCTTACTGCTGAACCAGGAAGAAATGGAGAGAAATCGCAAGGCATCATCTAGAATCCAAGAGCAGCAATGCAATTAAGTGATTCTCCTCAGTTTCTTTCTCAGTTATCTATTTTTTAATCAAGTCTGTAGGGGTCTTACGGCCACTGTGCTTCCATTCTAGGAAGTTGGTGTATTGGGAATTAGTAGCTAAAGGAACTGTAGTGACCATACTTCCCAAATTCTGAGGTATTTGGATAAAACATATAGCTAAAGGAGCTATGTTTATGCTGCAAGATAAATATATTACTGTTAATCTACGGGCAAAAGAATTTACTCAAAACTTGAGCATTGGTAAGGAGGCTGACAACTGTTCTGTTGCAGCTCAGACTCATGAAGATCTTGCTAGGAGGCTGCAGGTTGATTTTCATTTTGGGTTTTTGATCGTATTTGAACATATAAAATGTATTATATTGTTTGTTTCTGCTACAGATGCTTGAATCATAGCTTCCTTTTAGATTTATAATAGTTTATTGGACATAATTTAAATGAATGATATAACATACTGATTTGATTATATGCCATTTCAATTTTAATTTTCCTTCATCTATTAACTACACTTTAAATATCATTTTCATTTCACATTTCCATGTTCAGTGCTTTAGAATACGATCACAAAGGCATGCTTAGCTTATAGGTTTATTATTTTATGCTGTTGTTTTACTTTATATATGGATATTGATATATAAGAACTTATATTGTGTTAATACCAAATTTTTCCAAGTCTTTTGTTGCGACATCCAGCTTTATTCTTACTACCAGAAGAAATGGAGAGAAATCACAAGGCATCATCTGGTAATTCATATGAGTACTTGAACTTGATTATTCGTTGCACTCAGACATGTTAACACCATTATTACTATTACTATTATGGAAGATTTAAATTCATACCACTCAATTCTTATGTATTTACATATCTAACATCTAAAATTCAATTTTTTCATATATGCCACTTTATGAAAGGTGTATTTCACTTTTTAAAACTTATGATAATGATGTTTTTGATGTGACATAAAAGATTTGGATGGTATAAATGTAAAAGGTAAAGTTATGGTGCTAGATATGTAAAAACCTAGGAGTTGGGTGGTATGTATGTGAATGCCCCTATTATTATTATTATTATTTTGTTGCTTTCATAGGTTCTAAATCTTCTGATTCCTCTGAAAAGAAGATGAGGGAAGTGGCATGTCTTATCTGTATTGTCCATTTACAGGTACTCATTTTATCCATCTTTTAACAGTCAAAAAATAATTTTTTTTTTCAAATAGCAATAATCTGAAATCTCGTGGATGTACTTTGAGATCAACACAATACATATAGATAATTAGTATTATTACTAAATTATGTTGGAAATGTTGATTTGCAGGTGCAAGTTCCTACTTCTGGTTCTGAAACAAAATCATGCTGATCTTCAACATTTTTATTACTAAACCATGCTGATCTTCTTTCTGTTTTTTGTTTGCTCAAATTGGTATAATGATAGAAATTTATGCGCTTCTATGTGCTGAAGAATTATATGAATAGAAGGATGTAATTATATAGAAAAGCTTACTTTTAATGTTATATGTTGTGTGTTTGTATTTTTTATTTTTTTTAGGTTTATGTGAAAATTAAATGTAAATTTTATTGATATATTCAATACAATTATTTTTCAGATCTTGAATTGTATCTGAGATTTTATTTGTATTATTTGTATTTTTGTTTAAATTGTAAATTGTCAAATTTATAATAAAATCATTGTTGTGTAAGTGAAATTTTGTTAAAAATTTTTTTTTTTTTTTTCATAAAATTTGATTTGAAACTTATTGTTAAAATTTATTTAGTTAATCTATATTTCATGAAATTTATTCTTGAAATTTGTCTAAAATTATATTATAAATTTAAAGAGGTTTTTTAGAAATTTTTTTTTTAATTTATTTTATTAAAAAAATTAATTATTATAGTAATTTTATATTCTAACGAGCTAATTTCGAGCCGAACACGAACAAGAATAAGTTTTTCGAGCCGAACACGAACAGACTGTTCACGAGTCATTTTGAACACAAGCCGATTTCGAACCGAGCTAATTTCGAACGAGCCGAACACGAGCCAAGCCCGAGCTCGCTCAAGCTTGCCTCGTTTACAGTCCTAATGATGATGTGTCTGGGCGAAAAATGTGTGATTGATAAATATAAAATTACTATAATTGTTATTATATGATATAGATAAATATATTATATAGAAATTCTATCTCTATCATATTCATTAAACTCACACATGGAGCTCCCATATCTCCCCTCTCTCTCCAGGTCTCATGTGCCTATATTAAAAGGTAATAATAAAAATGAAATGAAAAAAAAAGAAAGATATAAATAAAAATAAATAAATAAATAAATCTACTCTAGCCTATTACTATTCACATTTCACGGCACGCCTCTTCTCCCTCCCACAAAAAAAAAAAAAAAAAAAAAAAATCTGAAATGTCTCTCTGGCAAGCACATATTGAAAAATGGGAGAAGTAATATAAGAAGAATATTTGTTTTCATAAACTACCCTATCCAACTTAATTTTAGCGCATACGTGCAACAGCTATCCTAGGGGGTAAATATATTAAACTATCCTATCACCTGCTAAAAAACTCCGCCAGGCGGACAAGGCAGCTTTTTCTTTTCTTTTTTTTTTCTCTCTGTTTCGCTGCAGTGAGCTCTCGCGAACTGAAGGATGCAGCCTCCCTGCCCTCTCCCTGCGTCTCAGCTCCTGCGCCGAACTTCCCACGTCGCTGGTGAACACTGCCAGAGCACCTCCAGTCTCCGCCCGCAACCATCTGATTCGTCTTCTTCTTCTTCTCTTTCTTGGTCGGCCGATTCTCTCCTGCTTGCCGGCCTACCTCGCCAGCGTAACCTCCAACCGCCGGCCTCCCAGAGTTCCCTGCTTCGCCAAGATCTCTAGCCGCCGAGCTCCGTCGTCGATACCCGACCGTTACCTTTTCTTCTCTCCCCTCTGGCTTACCACTCCGGACCACTTTCTTTTCACCGGTCTTTCATATCGCGGGTGCTGAACCTGCGATGGAGCAAACCAGCAAGTAGAGTTTCATATTTTGGGTTCTCCCATCGCATCGCCTTCGCTCTTGGTGTGCACCATCAACGAGCCAACCTCCAGACATTACCGTTCTACCTTCCCGATGACTGGACATCTCGTCGGAGTGCCTCGACTTTGCTAACCAGCTTTAGGGGATGTCGTTGCTTTTTGGGAGGTTGCAAGGACCTCCTACAACGTGTGAAAGCTTCCTCAAGCGTCGTTGAGCATCGTGCAAATAACGAGGCAGTATAATTTCTTAAACCTTGTATTTATATTTCCTAGCTAGCTGTAAGTTGTAGTTGGTAGACGTGTGTGAGTCGGCGCAGTGATGCGCCTACATGATGGATCATTAGTTTTCCTAGAGTTGGCCTTAGGATAGGATTGTTTTACTTACGTGGCCAATGAAAGCCGAACGGATCCCGTTTGTTTGTGAGCCCTAGCACCGAAATCCTAAGGGTTGGAGCTTCCTTCGCTCCCTTTTGCTTTGGATACTTCATTCTTTTTTAGAAAGATTAAATAGTTAATCTTTGCAAAGTGAGAAAATGTATGTCATTAGCTCACTTTGCAAAGCTTGGAGGCACCATGAAATTGAGAAGTACATCATCGCTAGTCTATTTCACGACAAAGTGGAGGGTTTCCCCTTAAGCGGAGGAGAAACTCCACATTTTCCTTCCAAAGCAAAGGCAGCAGTCACCATTTCTTTTCATGTACTGACCCAAGGTTTTCTCGGGCGAGGTCGTTAGCACGGGGATGACTCCCTATCGCACGTGTGTCCTTGCATGTTGCATTTACATTTGCACATCTGTATTGACGTGTCACATAATTGCATTTGCATGTTACCACTTACATATTTACACATCATACTTGCACTTGCAACTCACAAGTTGCACGATTACACTTGGTATCGGCATCTTCACATCGCTAGTCACCTTGACACGTCACACTTGTCATTTTTGCATGTTGCATATCGCACCACTTGCATCCCTATCAGTCGTCCTGAATCGATCGGTACTAGCTACACTTTGCATTTAACACTTATGCCTCGATTGGTCGTCCCAGCCTGGTCGGCGTCACTTGTGACCCGACTGGTCACCCTGGATCCCCCAATCTGGTCGACCGATCACTTGTACTACTGCATGCTATGCATGTGTATGTTTGCATCTTTGCATATTACCGTGCATATGTTTAGCTACGTGATCTTGGTCATATGTTCGAGTTGCACATCATTTCGTGTCGTTGCCTCCACGACATGTCCATCCCTTCGGGTCAATGTCGCCTCGGTACACCCTCTTCGGGCCGCTACCGCCACGGTAAGCCTCCCTTTTTGGGCCACGACCACCACGACACGCCCATCTCCTTGGGTCGCTGCCGCCATGGCATGCCCATACCTTCAAGTCACTGTCGCTTCGACACACCCTCTTCGGGCCGCTGCCGCCACGAAATGCCTGTCTTTGCTCGATTCACTGCCCCATGGTACACTCGTCACTTCCATATTTCAATCGCTTACATTTGCATTTGCCTGTTCGCATAAATAGTGAGCCAGACCTGCCAGGAGAGTGACTAAAGTTTCGGTAGCAATGCCTTAACGAGTGTTGCTCGCCGGGTTGATCCCGGTGAGTAACGTGAGTTAAGTCATCAGGATTGACACGAGCATGACTGTGCTAAGCATACAAAGAATCTAATTTGTGTCACATTTGCATGTTACGAGTTTGCATTTACTGGCTCTTACTCTAAAATATAAAATTTATATATTTTCGTACTGATCACATTTGCCGTATTTTAAAATTTAAGCACATAACAAGTTATGCCATATATGAGGCCAACACTTTTAAAATTCATCCCGTGTGACACTTGCTAAACCCTTTGAAACCTTAGGGTGGGGCCGGCAGAGCGACCCCGCCAAAGTCATACAATATATAAACTTACCCCGAACTTAGATACTAGGTTAATGCATTTGTCGCTAGATGGTGTGCTAAGCTAGGGTTTAGGATGCTTGGTAGTATTTTTCGACATCTCTGGATATTGTTATGTGTTGTGCTTGTTTTGTGCTAGCCATGTGTCACCTTTTTTTTCCTTTTTTGGTGTGCTTGCATGTTGTTGTGTAAGGTAGTATGCTAGGGCGATCTTCTGCAGGTGTCACACCCACACAGTTGCTATCACAAGGGAGCATATAATGATTTCTAACAATTTACTTGTAGGTGCTAATAGCTCCCCCATTTATAAGGCACGACTTGTTATGTTCACGTTGTATGGTGTGCCCGCTAACACTTATTTTATGCAGGTTGATTCTTTATTTTCTTTTATGGATGTATTTGATAGAGTCCCTAGGCAGAGTATGTATCAGAAATAAGGTATGAGCACGAGTTTCGAGTCAGATGATGAATCAAACTATGTGATGAGGCAGGAGAGGCAGCTCGTGGCCCATACCTTAAGTCTGAATTCTACCTTTTTTTTGTATAAATTTAGGACCGGGCATGTATATGCAGATTTGAGCCACTTTTACTTCTTTTCATGGATTATGTTGTCGGTTCAGCAGCATTTGACCTCTTTCATTTATTCTTTTGGAGCGCTTTCTTGTTTTTCTTCTATGACTTGCATTTTTAGAGTATTTTATATTATTTCTTTCTGTAAATTGGGAGTGTTTTATACCGTTTCTTTCTATATTTAAAAAACTTAATAAAATATTCAAGATAAATTAAAATTTAGGATTAAAAGATTCAAGATTTTAAAAATCTTCCTTTACTTTCCTGCATGGCCTTCTCACCGGTTTTAAAATGTGTTGGATTGCATGGCTATCACCCAAGTCATATTTAATTGGGCATTCACACTAAGGATTATGGTAAATAACAACATCACTTCTTGCATGTCCCGAGAAGAAGCCCCCGTGCTTCTTCAACCCGACTGACCCAACATAATATTAATTAGGTGGTTGTCTAGTATGCTTAGGATGTTAGGAGGCTCCCCAACCCAGATAGGGTATAAGTCCTCTTGTTGGAGTGTTTGCAGCTTTGTAGCTGAACCTCCTCTCCTCTTTCCTTCTCGTGGCATCATCGCCATTTCGGCAGGTGTAAGCCCCGCCTCTCGGAGCTCCAGCTTATAGTCATAGGATAGAGTTTTGTTCCTGTGACCTTAGGGCTACCGAGGTACCCTGTAGAGGTTGCAATTCACGGATTGCTGACCAGAGATCTCAGGACGTGTTGGATCGACTACCTTCAGGATCGGGTATACTTAGGGTGCTATTGGCTTGGAGTGATGGGTCTGTGGTACCCTGACCTGGCTACCTCTACCTTTTAGGACTACTTTTTCACTACTTTTGACTACTCATGTTGAGCCGTTTCACTCTTTTGTCTTCATTGGCATCATCTCGACGGCCCGATGTCGATGAGTTGCCTCATGTTTGGGATACGATAACTTTTTCCTGCCCATATGGACCGAATGTGCTTTGATGTATCAGGATTCTCTGTTGGGATGATATGGTTATTTCAAAGGCTACGTATGTCGATGAGTCTGTTACTCTCATGAGGGTCATGAGAGATCTATTTTCCACCCTGTGGTCTAGCGGGAACTTTGAAAGCTTCGGAGCATTCCCTTGTGAAATAACCTCCTTTTGTAGCCCTATGCTAATTGACATTATTGAGTAATAAAAATCCCATTGGATCAAGAGTATTCTTGGGTACAACCCAAGATGTAATTAGCTAAGTGGGATGCATCCCCTTAGGAGCATTCTTGGCCCTAGAATAAGCACCTACACCTGACTCTCTAGTTTTGGGTTGTTTACGTAGATTTGTAATTTTGGGCATGTTGGGTTAGCTTGGGTCTAGGTTAGGCTAGAGTGGGGTTTAGGCCCAATTGATTGTTTAAAAAGGTCTAGGGGGATGTGGTGAAGAGTTCCCAATATAAATTGGGTGGCAATTTTAGGGTTAGTGTATCCAATTTGGTGTGATTTGGTCATGTGTCCAACATGGGGCAACCTTAGGGATTTTGGATTTGGGTTGATTTGGGTGAGACTTGAGTTCAAATTGGAGGCAACTGAATGTTGTATTTAGCCTAAGGGAGTGTCATGAGAAGTTTGAAATTCAAATTGAGGGAATATTGATTGACATTAGGTTCAATTTAGGTGAAATAGGTCACTTGGTCAAGATTGGGATTTTGGAATTCAATTGAAATTGAGCTCAAATGTGGGTCCATTTGGGTTTGGATTTAGTTTGGATTGAGGCTAGGGATGTTGAAGTAAAGTTTGGAATTGAAATTGAAGAGGATTGAAGTCAATTTAGTGGCCATTGGGGGAGATTTGGGCATTTTTGGGTTAAATGGGTCAAATTTGGGGATTTTGGTTAAATTGGGACAAATTGGTCAAATGAAGTCATGTGGTAATTGAGAGATGAAATTGAAAATATTTGGGAGGTTTTGAGAATTTTTGGGAAATTTTTGGAATTTTTTTATTTTTTGGGCTAGGGGGAGTATTTTGGTAATTTTGCAAATTTTGGGGTTTTTTTTGGAAATTTTGGTAAATTTTGGTCAAATTGGTCAATTTGAGTGGTGAGGAATATTTGAAATAATTTTTGGAGCAAAATAGGTAATTTGGGTAATTTTGGGTAAAATTGAGGTTTAGGGGTATTTTGGGTAGATTTAGGGGCAAGGGAGTCTAAAATTAAAATTTTGGAAAAATTGAGGTTGATTAGAGCTGATTAGTATGGAATTGTTTAGGTTCAGCCATGGGTTAAAGGCAGCCCTGATTTGGTCCTCTATGTGTTGGTCCTAGCCTCTTTAGCCATATGCTTAGGGATGGACAACACACATGAGTTTCCAAAGAGTTAAAGGATCAAAGTGGGACGTGTTCTGTTTAGCGTTGTGAGTGTCATGTGCAAGTGTGTGTATTGTGTTGGCTCCAGACATCCCAGGATAAATCCTAAGGTCTGATCTCTTATAGGAGACTTCCTCTAGGCTTTCTTATGCTTGGCCTCTTCCTCCCACAAGCTGGAGGTTAGGCCTTGAGCATATGAAACTCCCAGTGAAGTGAGAAAGGTTTTGAATTTCTAAGGGGGAGAGTTCCAAGATTAGTCTTCTAAGAAAGTCACCAGGAGAGTCCTATAGCTAGACCTTACGCTATTCTAAAGAGAGACTAGACCTCAACCAAAAGTGAGGTCAACAGATACTAGGTTAATGCACTTATCGCTAGATGGTGTGCTAGGCTAGGGTTGAGGATGCTAGTAGTATTTTTCGACACCTTTGGCTTTTGTTACGTGTTGTACTTGTTTTATGATAGCCATGTGTCACTCTTTTTTTGCCTTTTTAGGTGTGTTTGCATGCTATTGTGTATGGTAGTATGTTAGGGCAATCTTCTGCTGGTGCCGTGCCTATTTGTACACACCCACAAAGGTGCTATCACGGGGGAGCATGTAATGATTTCTAACCATTTACTTGCAGGTGCTAATAACTCCCTCAATTATAAGGGACGCCTTGTTATTTTCACGTTGCATGGTGTGCCCGCTAGCACTTGTTTTTATGCAGGTTGAGTATTTATTTTCTTTTATAGATGTATTTGATAGAGTCATGATACACCTAAAATATATAGTATTTTTATGCACATTTTTAGACCTATTTTTTAATGATATTGCACTTTAATGGAAGGTATTTTGTGTTTTTCTTGCAGGTATGATGAAAATGGATGATCATGATGAAAGGAGCAAAATTGGATCAAATTTAGAGAAAAAAGAAGAAAAATTAAAATTTTGGCACTGGCGGCTAAGCGCTGCTGGGCCGGCGCACGGCGCTTACCTGCTACAGTTAAAAATTGAAATTCAAATGAATTTGGAGCAAATTTCAAAGGGGATGGGATGCAACTCTTGGTGGTAACTACCATAACTTCCTATGGGCGGCAAGTTTGAATGAAGGGGTGCGTTCCTTGGTAGATACATTGAATCTGGACACATTTTGAAGAGACACCAATCCACCTTTTAGTTTACTATTTAAAGAGAATCTTAGAAAAGATTAGTGGACTCTTCCTCCGCATTTTCAAGGGTTCTTTCTTTCTTTCTTTTGTTCTTCCACTCGCATTTTAAGAGTTTTTATTTTAGAGTAGGAGTAGAGAGTAGAAAGGAGAAAAGGGCTCTGAGTGAAGTCTTCTTCTTCCCACTTCTTTTCTTTCTTTTAGTTTAGTTTTTATCGAAGTTCGAAGTCCGTATTTCGAGTCATCGAGTCGGGAGACTTGCTCCGAGGAGTAGTTTAGCGAAGAGTCAAAGTTTCGCAGGAACTTCATTAGTCTTCGTGGAGAGGATTTTCGGATAAGTGTTTACTTTTAATCTTTATATTAATACTTGCTTTAGTTTGTTATTTTTCTTATTGTTTTTAATTTCAAATCAATGTGTTTTTGTATTTTCTCAATGCATTCTGAGTAGTTTATTTTATCTTTTTCTTTCTTAAATGGAGAAGTAATTAATTTACAAAGAATTGTTGTGGAAAGTAGAAGTGTTTAAAAGTTGGAAGAAGTTGTGAATATTGATCCTAAAAACTTTGTTTACTTAATTTGGCCTGTTAAGTTGTAGAATTTCTTGAGATTATGTAAGATCTAATGCTGTATTGTCTCATAAAAGTTAGTAAAATCACATGCAATTATATGAGTGAGAATTGTAGTAACATAATTGAATGTAATATTAGAAGATATTTTTATAAAAGAGAGTAAAATTAGAGGATTTTAGAGTGACAAAGTTAAAACCCCTAATTTGGTTCGAAGTTTCGAGTTTTGTTATGAGAAGTTAGCCCCAGGTGGTGGGAATCGAGGGAACTCTCAGAGTGAGAGACCTGGTATCTTCCCTGCCTAACCATGTTCAAAATAATAAAAATTTCAAATTAACATATGTTCTTTATAGAACCAAGTAAGGGTAAAGAATACATTTACTTCTATCTGTCACAACAAATTTGAATACTTCCACAACAATACTTTAAGAATTATTACTACTTCATAAAAGGAAAGAGAAAGATATTCTAGTTAATAGTGTTTTACATCCAGTGTTATTAGTTATTATAATTTTAATTTCTTGCTTAACCTTTTAAGGAAATTTCAAAAGATAAATCAACTTTCAAAACTTTTCAAAATCAAGACATACTTTTTCAAAAATAATTAAAAAAAGAAAAAAAGAGAATTTTCTGATTCCTTTAAAGATTTTTACATTTTCCCTGTGGGTTCGATATCTCAGGGCTTAATAAAAAAGTCATATATTACTTGATAAATGATATGTATACTTGCGTAGTATCTCATATTATAAAATCATAATTTTCATATCTAAATCATCAGCGCATATATTCCTAGCGGCCCAAGTTTTTGGCGTTGTTTGCCGGGAATCAAGTTTTTAGCGTCGTTACATTTACAGGACAATATCAAGTTTTTGGCGAGGTTACATTTATCGGGGATCAAGTTTTTGGAGCCGTTGCCGGGGAAAATTAATTAAATTGCATTTTAAAGAGAATTAAAAAATTTTAAATTTTTACTTTTCTTTGTTTTTGTTAGTGTACCGTGTTTTGTTTTGTTTTATTGTTGTATGCGTAGTTCAGGTTCTGAAGGACTTGTGCCTTACAATTCTGAATTAGAAAGAATTACAGAAAAATAAAAAAAATTAAAAATACAGAAAAAGATAAAAATATTCAAGAAATGGAAAATTATCAAAATCAAAATGTAGGCATCCATCAAGAATTAAGACCTTTAAGAGATTATGTTAACCTTACAGTAGATGAACTTCGTGGTAGTATTCAAAACCCTACTGTAGCTGCTAATTCTTTTGAGCTTAAAGCTGCTATTATCCAAATGGTGTCTAATAATCAGCTTAGGGGAGCAACAACTCGAAGATCCTAATTTGCATCTTGCTAATTTTCTAGAGTTGTGTGCTACTTTTAAATATGATGGTGTTTCGGATGATGTTATTAGACTTAGACTTTTTCCTTTCTCACTAAGGGATAAAGCTAAAATGTGGTTACATTCGTTAAGACTTGGATCAATAAGAACTTGGGGTGAACCGTCACAAAAATTCCTAACAAAATATTTTCCACCATCTAAGATCGTTAAGTTGAGAAATTATATAACATCTTTTTGTCAGCTTGAAGGGGAATCAATATATGAAGCATGGGAAAGATTTAAAGATCTCCTCAGAAATGTCCACGTCATGTGATACCAGATTGATTAATAATTCAAACTTTTTATAATGGATTAGTTGGATCTCTTAGATCAATCATCGATGCTGCTGCTAGTGGATCATTAATGTCTAAACTATTTTCTGATGCTTACGCTTTAATTGAAGAAATGACTACTAATAATTTTCAATGGCCTTCTGAAAGGTTAAATCCTAAAAAGGTAGCCAGTGTTTATGAAAATGATGCTTTTACAATGTTAGCAAATCAAGTTGTCGCCGTATCAAGGAAGATATACCAATTTGGGATGAATTTTTCTCAACTAAATCTTATGATTGAAGAAAATTCATTAGGCCAAATGGTTGATTCTTATTCTTCACCAGAAACTGTGAATGCTATAACCAAACCTAACAACCCATATTCCAATTATTATAACCTAGGTTGGAAGAATCATCCAAATTTTAACTGGAATAACAATAATCAGGGTGGTGTTAATCAACAATGGGGGAACACCCAAGTAAACCCATTTGGAAATTGGAACAACCAAGGTAATAATAATAATAGATTAATTTATCCTTCAGGTTATAACAATGCTTTACAAAATAAGGAGAAGAAGTTGTCTATGGAAGAAGTAGTATCACATATGGGAAATCAATTACAAATTCAAGGAGCAACCATCAGAAATATTGAAAATCAATTGGGGCAAATTGCAAATGCCTTAAGTAATAGATTCCAAGGAATGCTTCCAAGCAATACTGAAGTGAATCCAAGAGAAAAGAATAAAGAACAAGTGAAAGCAATTCAAATGAGAAGTGGAAAAGAATTGGAAGGTAGAGTTTAAAAAGAAACTGAAGTAGAGAAAGAAGAAATTGAAAGACCTAAAAAGGACGCTCCAAAAGGTTTTGAAATACCTATTTCTCCACCTTAGGTTGATTTAGAAAACCACCACCTCCATTTCCTCAGAGACTTCGTCAACAAAAGTTGGATAAGTAATTTTCAAAATTCTTGGAGATATTAAAGAAGCTTACCATTAATATTCCATTTGTTGAAGCCCTAGAACAAATGCCAAGCTATGCGAAATTTATCAAGGATATTCTTAATAAAAAGAGGAAATTTGAAGAAAATGAGACAGTTGCACTTAGTGAGGAGTGCAGTGCGATAATTCAGAAAAAGCTTCCTGAAAAACTTAAAGATCCTGGTAGTTTCACAATTCCATGTGCAATCGGAGAAAGATTCTGTGGAAAAGCTTTATGTGATTTGGGTGAAAGCATTAAACTTATGCCTCTATCAATATTTAAAAGACTGGGACTATGAGAAATAACCCCAACTACTGTAACTCTGCAATTAGCAGATCGTTCGATCACATATCCTAAAGGAGTTATAGAAGATGTTTTGGTAAAAGTGGATCGATTTATTTTTCATGTGGATTTCATTGTGTTAGATATGGAGGAAGATAAAGAGATACCCATAATTTTGGGGAGACCTTTTCTAGCTACGTGCAGAGCCATGATAGATGTGCAAAAAGGGGAATTAACGATGAGGGTTAATGATCAGACTGTTACATTTAATATTTCAAAATCGATGAAATATCATGCTAGAGGTAAAGAAGATGAGTGTTATACGATGGATGTTATTGAATATTTAAGTGAATGTCCTTTCAAATCAACTTACGAAGAAAAAGCTGAAAGAGAAGAATTTGAATATAAGCAAGAAGAGGAGTTATTTGATTTTGAAGATTTTCAAGATAAAGATTTAAAGTTTGTTCGTGAAATTTTTGAATTGTTGGATATGACTGAGAAAGATGAATCTTATGGTCCATCAATTGAAAAACCTCCTGAACTTGAGCTAAAAATGTTTCCTAATAATTTGAAGTATGTTTTTCTAGGTGAATCCTCAACCTTGCTTGTTATAATTTCCTCTCAATTAACTAAAAAGGAAGAAGAGAGTTTACTTGAAATTTTGAAGAAGCACAAGAAAGCCTTTGGATGGACAATTGCTGATATTAAAGGAATCAGTCCTTCAATTGTATGCACAGAATTCTTATGGAAGATAATTGCAAACCGCGGGCTGATCCCCAAAGGAGATTAAATCCTATCATGAAAAACGTTGTTAAGAAAGAAATTTTAAAATGGTTGGATGCTGGAATTATCTACCCTATTTCAGATAGTGCATGGGTTAGTCCTATTCACTGTGTTCCTAAGAAAGGAGGAGTAACTGTTAATGAAAAGAATGAAATGATACCAACAAAACAAGTTACAGGGTGGCGAATATGCATTGATTATAGAAAATTAAACCTTGCCACAAGGAAAGATCATTTTCCACTCTCTTTTCTAGATCAAATGTTGGATAGACTGGCTGTGCATAAATACTTTTGTTTTTTGGATGGATATATTGGTTACCACCAAAGTCAAATTGCTCCTGAGGATCAAGGGAAAACTACGTTTACCATCCTTATGGTACGTTTGCTTTTGAAGAATGCCCTTTGGTTTATGTAATGCCCCCGCTACATTTTAGAGATGTATGATGGTTATTTTTTGTTATTTAATTGCAAAAGGGATCGAAGTTTTTATGGATGACTTTTTAGTGTTTGGAATTTCGTTTGAATCATGTTTAGAACATCTATCTAAAGTTCTAAAATGCCGCGAAGAAACTAATTTGGTCCTTAATTGGGAAAAATAAATTGGTAGCAGGAGGAATTGTTTTGGGACATCGGATTTCAGAAAAAGGTTTGGAGGTAGATCCTGCAAAAATTCAAGTTATCTCTAATTTACCTTGCCCGACCAATGTAAGGGGAATTAGAAGTTTTTAGGACATGCTAGATTCTACAGGCGTTACATTAAAGACTTTTCAAAGATTACAAAACCTTTATGCCGTTTACTGGAAAAAGGATGCAATTTTTAATTTTGATGATGACCGCCGTAAAACCTTTGAAATATTAAAAGAAAAATTAATCACTACACCGGTAATAATTTCACCAAATTGGGAAAAACCTTTTGAATTAATGTGTGATGCTAGTGATTATGCTATTGGTGCTGTTTTGGGTCAGAAATATGATAAAATTTTCAAAGTTATTTATTATGCTAGTAAAACTCTTAATGAAGCTCAAATTAATTATGCCGCTACTGAGAAAGAGTTATTAGCTATAGTATTTGCCTTTGATAAATTTCGATCATATTTAATTGGAACTAAATGTGTCAGTGCATACGATCATCTCGCTATTAAATACTTAATGAAGAAAAATGATGCAAAACCAAGACTCGATAAGATGGATTCTTCTTTTGCAAGAATTTGATTTTGAGATAGTACATAGGAAGGGTTCGATAATCAAATTGCTGATCATTTGTCCGTAGCTAGAAATTGAAAAATCTCTCTCGTGATATTGAAGAAATTAATGAACATTTTCCTGATGAAAAACTGTTCACTGTTTAAGAATTGCGTGTTCCGTGGTATGCAGACATAGTAAACTTTATTGTTAGTAATATTATACCCTATGGTTTGACATATCATGAAAATAAGAAATTTTTGTCTGATGCTAAGACTTATTTTTGGGATGACCCATTTTTATATAAACAAGGAAAGGAACTTATAATTCGAAGATGTGTACCTTTGGAAGAAAATTATGAAATTATTCAAAAATGCCATGATTCTGATTATGGGGGACATTTTGGAAGTGATAAAATTGCATATATAATATTACAATCAGGATTTTATTGGCGTACAATTTTTGAGGATGTGAATGTTTATATTAAAAATTGTGATAGACGTCAGCGTGTAGGCAATATTTCTAGAAGAAATGAGATGCCCCTCAATTATATGTTGGAAGTTGAAATATTTGATGTTTGGGGACTAGATTTTATGGGACCATTTACACCATCTTTCGGAAATATTTATATTTTGATAGCAGTAGACTATGTTTCCAAATGGATTGAAGCTATTGTTTTTCCTCGATATGATGCTCAAAGTGTTGCAAAGTTTTTAGAAAAGAATATATTTTGCAAATTTGAAATACCAAGAGTAATCATAACTGATGGGGGAAGTCATTTTAGAAATGCGTTTATTGGGAAGTTAGCAAAGAAATATCATATTAATCATCCATTGCTACTGCTTATCATCCGCAGACAAGTGGTTTGGTTGAATTATCCAATCGTGAAATTAAAAGAATATCGAAAAAAACTGTTAATCCAAATAGAAAGGATTGGTCAATTAAACTGGATTATGCTTTGTGGGCCTATAGGACTACTCACAGAACACCTATAGGAATGTCCCCATATAGGCTGATTTTTGGAAAAGCTTGTCATTTACCTTTTGAACTTGAGCATAAAACATGTTGGGCTATTAAAGACTTCAACTTTAATTTGAAAGATGCTGCTGAAAAGAGATTATTGCAATTGAATGAGCTTGAAGAAATAATGAATGAATCTTATGAAAATGCTAAGATTTATAAGAAAAAGATGAAGTTATGGCTTGATCGGAAGATTCTTACTAAAAATCTTGTACCAGGACAACAAGTTTTGCTGTATAATGCTAGATTGAGAATATTTTCCGGAAAACTTAAGTCGAGGTGGATGGGTCCATTTATCGTGATAAAAGTTTATTCTTATGGAGCCGTAGATATTCAAGATCCTAAGACTCGGAAAAATATTTAAAGTTAACGGATAAAGACTTAAACCATATTTTTCTACCAATAAATCTAAATCCGATGAGAATTTGTTGTTGGGTCACTCAGAATGAATTCTAGGTATCTCAGGCTGAAGACGTTAAAACAAGCGCTTTGTGGGAGGCAACCCTTATTTATCAGTTTGCTTTGCTTTATGTTTGTTTTGTGTGTTTTGTTTGCTTTGTTTAGTTTGTTTTTATGTTTTTAGTGGTAGTAATTTGGAGTTTTTAAACTTAAGTATAGTTTATTTGACCTTAATTGATGATTAAGAGAAGTCAGAATGAAAATTTGGACACTTGGCGGACTTGTGCTAAATTGTGCCTGGCGGCTAAGCGCCGACCAGTTGGCGCTTAGGCGCCACAGTTATGAAAAATGTGAAAAATGTGGATATAGAAGCCTAGATCGTGGGGGAGAAGTTTTGGGAGTTATTTAGGAGTTTCTAAACGTCTTGGGGAATATTCTAGCATTTCCCAAGTCTATAAAAAAGATCTGACTTAAGAATAACACTTGCCCCAAGTCCTATTTTCATTTTTAAAGATCTAAGAAGAGAATTTGAGTGTATCATGTCTTCCTGGGAGAATGATTGCAGAAATGATAGTGCTAAGGAGTTATTTAATGGATATCTCGTTGTTAGTATTCAAGGTATTGCAGAAATGATTGCAAAACTTGAAGCCCGAGTGACTTCGATGGAAGCAAAGATCAATGAAACTAACCTGCGTTTGGATCACATGGGATGGCAACTCAAGATGCAATTCAATCATTCAAGGTACGTGGAAGAAATAGAAAAGGCGATGTTTGTAAAGAACAAATAGATTGAAGAAGATGATGTAAGAATGAACAATGATCGCCCGTTCTATCAAATTTATATTCCAGAAGGGTCAAATGAGAATAATAGTGGTCCTGTATATATTCCGCCTAATGGAGAATGGAATTAAGAGTGCTTTGTTTTGTTTTGTTAGTGTTCTTATGTGTTATGTTTAGTGTTCTTGTGTGTTATGTTTGGTGTGTTTAGTGTTTTTTATTTAAATATTAACTAAGCCTGATGATGTGATAGTTACATCGTAGAGATGTATACTTATCGGTCTGAGATTAAAGTCTCTTGTATTTTGAGAATTTCTTCTTTTATGTTTGGATAGAAATTCTAGTATTGTATTAAATGTTATGTTTGTTTTAATATAAGTTTGTGTTTTTGTGAAATTTGTGTGGAATCAATGGTTATTTAATTTTAATTTGGAGTATTGTAATTAACAAAGTGATTTAGTGCATATACCTTAATTATGAAAATTTGGGTACTGGCGGCTAAGCGCCAGAGTGCCGGCGCTTACGCGCTAGATTTCGCGGTTAAGCGTCGAAAGTTTGCGCTTAGGCGCCAGTTCGTGAAAATTGGTTCCCGAAAGTTAAAAACCCGAAAATTGCCATTTTCAACCGCCCCATCGCCTTCAACCTTCGTTTACCGCGAAAGAGGAGCGTAGAGTATTATTTTGTGGATCATTTAAGAGCCGATCTCAACAAAAATTGTTAGATTTGAATTTCTTGAGGTAAGAGCACTACTCCTAAGTAAAAATTTTTGATTTTCACCATGTATTTTGAGCACATTATGAAAATCCTTAAAATCACTATTCATGGTGAAAATTTGAGTAAAAAACTTAAAAAATTGCTTGGATTTAGTGAAAATATCTTTTGGAAGATATTTTAGCAAGTTTAGTTTGATTTTGGAATTTATGGTGAATTTTTGATGAACTTTTAGAGATGGCTCCAAAGTCAAAGCGTGCACGAGAAAAGATGAAGTTTGATTCTGACAAATTTGTTTGTATGAGGGCTGGGGAACGATACGTCGATGCATTGCAGTCACGTAAGTTGATTCCTGAGCGTGACGTCAGTAAGCCAGGAGAGGTGATTGAAGATATTGCTAGAGGAAACTGGGAGAATTACTGTTGCTTCTCCGCTGTTGCTGTTGTTTATGTGGTTAGAGAATTTTATGCAAATTTACCGGCTGCAGAAGAGAATCAAGTGATGGTTAGAAGGCAGGAGGTCAACTTTTCTTCTGGTGCAATCAATACTTTTTATGGACTACCTCCTGACATGTTCTATTTTTATTCTAACTATCATCCTTCGGAAGGAGAATTAGATGAGATCATGGAATTTCTGACTGATGGAAGAGGATTATGGAAAATAACAAATGATAGAAGAGTGAACTTTCCCACCTCCAAACTGATTGCCATTTCTAAGGCGCGGCATTATTTTATCTCATCTAAGTTGTTACCTTCAAGTCATACTAGTGAAATAACGAGAGAAAGAGCTGTGTTGAACCATTGTATTCAGCAAGGGAAGCCTATTGACATTGGAAGTATAATTTATGATTATGTTTTAACTGTGTTAGATCAACCACTACTGCATGTATGGGATTTCCTTCATTGATTCATTCACTATGTGAACGATCTTGAGTGAAGTTTGAAACCTGGGAAGAGGTACTTCAGCCATTGAGACCAATTACTAGTGTAAACGTTGGTGCTTACATTGTACATTCAGAGTTTGGTTGGAGAGGAGGATTTGGTAGGGCTTCTACTGCTTTTGCTTCTGCTGCATCTACTTCTTGTGCTACTACTTCACGTGCTTCATCATCTACTGATTCGCAGACTGGTTTATTAAGAAAGATTTTGAAAAAAGTGAGTCTTACTCGAGAGCATATGAGAGATATGGATGGTAAGTTGGATAATGTGGAAAGATATATTGTAAAACATGATGAATATGAGGAGAATTATCAGCATTATGTGGATAGACTGATTAGAGGTGATCAGAGTGCTGAGATTCCCCCTCATCTATTCTACATACCTTATATGCCATCCAGGGATTGGAACGAGCAGGATGATGATGAAAATGAGGATGATGAGTAGATTTGTGTTATTTGTTTTTGTTGTGTTGTTGTTGTTGATGTATGTTTGTTTTGTTAGTATTTAATTTCATTATGTGTGATGTGAACCTTGATAGTATGCAGATTGTAGTTGTACTATTTTTCTGTTATGCATACTCAGATGTATTGATGTTGTTGTGTTGTTGTTTTATATGTTGTTTTGTGGTAGTGTGTGAAATAGTAATTTTTTTTGTGTATGTTACATCAGAGTTTTTAGTAGTGTGTACTTTAATTCAAGAACTGTTAGGAGATTATACACTACTATTAGGAACTTCTACTTAGAAAACTACATGTTTAAAATTTTTCAAATTCCACTACTATTTGTTATCTGTATCAGTGTGTTATTTTAGTTGGTGTGTATTTCCTTTGAAAACCTCCACTACTGTAGAAGTCTTTTTGAAATTTTCACTTTTTTATGTATAAAATAAAATAAATATGTTTCGAAAAACTAAATTTGATTTCATTTTACTTTTGTTCTTTAAATTGTTATACTTGCATATTAGGATATTAAAAATTCCTGCAAGCATGATATGTTAGTTTTTATTTCTCACCCATATATCATTTCTTATGCTTAAATGTTTTATCTTAATTAAAAAATTAAAGTTTGGGGGGATTTATTTTTTAAAAACAAAGATTTTCAAAAACCTAAAATTCTATTTGATTCTCAAGAATACTTAAAAATAAATCATATTTTTGATTGAGAACAATTATGTACATGAAGTTATATTAGGGGAACAAAATTTTGAATATAGAAATGAATAAAAGAATTTTGTTAAAATTTATAGTAATCATGAAAAACTTAAAGTTAAAATTTTCTTAATGAAGAGGTGTTAAATAAAGTTAAACTATCTTTAGTAAGAAGTTTTGTGATTTTGGATAAATAGAGGATTTGACTTTTATTCTTCAAAGCTTAAATTTCTTTTATTGAAAAATAATTTTCAAGTAATATTATTATGATTTTTAAGTAAAAGATGTATATCTGACCTTTATTTTAAATGGAAGGGTGGAATTCAAAATCATTAAAGGCCTATCCAGATATAGTAATCCTTGCCTTATAAAAAAAATAACAAAAAAAAAGAGAAAAAGTGAAAAATAGTATATGAAAAGGGAGGAGAAGCTTGAGGATTTAAGGGCCTAATCAAAAATTGGTTTCATACCTAAAGTTTAAGATTTAAATTCAGAGAAAATCTAAAGCTTAAGGTTATAATATAGTAAGTAAATTATTTTCAAATAAAGATTTTTAAGTGAGAAAAATAAGTGTTTGAATCCTATATTTTGAAGAATCTACAAATATTTCTGAAATAGATATAAACTTATATTTGTCATTTTTCTTTACTTAAGAACTTTTTAAACTTTATGTTGGTTTTAATTACTGAAATTTTTTCTAAATTGGACTATTCTATTTCCAGAACAAAATTTTGTTACTTCCTAAGAAACTCATTACATAATTTGCATTCTAAAATGTTTTATGAGATTAACTTTCACTTGAGGACAAATAACATTTTAAGTTTGGGGGATTTTGATACACCTAAAATATATAGTATTTTTATGCACATTTTGAGACCTATTTTTAATGATATTGCACTTTAATGGAAGGTATTTTGTGTTTTTCTTGCAGGTATGATGAAAATGGATGCTCATGATGAAAGGAGCAAAATTGGATCAAATTTAGAGCAAAAAAGAAGAAAAATTAAAATTTTGGCACTGGCGGCTAAGCGTCGCTGGGCCGGCGCTTAGCTGCTACAGTTAAAAATTGAAATTCAAATGAATTTGGAGCAAATTTCAAAGGGGATGGGATGCAACTCTTGGTGGTAACTACCATAACTTCCTATGGGCGGCAAGTTTGAATGAAGGGGTGCGTTCCTTGGTAGATACATTGAATCTGGACACATTTTGAAGAGACACCAATCCACCTTTTAGTTTACTATTTAAAGAGAATCTTAGAAAAGATTAGGGGACTCTTCCTTTGCATTTTGAAGGGTTCTTTCTTTCTTTCTTTTGTTCTTCCACTGCATTTTAAGAATTTTTATTTTAGAGTAGGAGTAGAAAGTAGAAAGGAGAAAATGGTCGGAGTGAAGTCTTCTTCTTCCCACTTCTTTTCTTTCTTTTAGTTTAGTTTTTATTGAAGTTTGAAGTCTGTATTCTTGGTCATCGGAGTTGGGAGACTTGCTCTGAGGAGTAGTTTAGCGAAGAGTCAAAGTTTCAGAGGAACTTCATTAGTCTTGTGGAGAGGATTTTCAGATAAGTGTTTACTTTTAATCTTTATATTAATACTTGCTTTAGTTTGTTATTTTTCTTATTGTTTTTAATTTCAAATCAATGTGTTTTTGTATTTTCTCAATGCATTCTGAGTAGTTTATTTTATCTTTTTCTTTCTTAAATGGAGAAGTAATTAATTTACAAAGAATTGTTGTGGAAAGTAGAAGTGTTTAAAAGTTGGAAGAAGTTGTGAAGATTGATTCTAAAAACTTTGTTTACTTAATTTGGCCTGTTAAGTTGTAGAATTTCTTGAGATTATGTAAGATCTAATGCTGTATTGTCTCATAAAAGTTAGTAAGAATCACATGCAATTATATGAGTGAGAATTGTAGTCATATAATTGAATGTAATATTAGAAGATTTTTTTATAAAAGAGAGTAAAATTAGAGGATTTTAGAGTGACAGGCTAAAACCCCCTAATTTGGTTTGAAGTTTTGAGTTTTGTTATGAGAAGTTAGCCCCTAGGTGGTGGGAATCGAGGGAACTCTAGAGTGAGAGACTCGGTATCTTCCCCGCCTAACCATGTTCAAAATAATAAAAATTTTAAATTAACCTATGTTCTTTATAGAACCAAGTAAGGGTAAAGAATACATTTACTTCTATCTGTCACAACAAATTTGAATACTTCCACAACAATACTTTAAGAATTATTACTACTTCATAAAAGGAAAGAGAAAGATATTCTAGTTAATAGTGTTTTACATCCAGTGTTATTAGTTATTATAATTTTAATTTCTTGCTTAACCTTTTAAGGAAATTTCAAAAGACAAATCAACTTTCAAAACTTTTCAAAATCAAGACATACTTTTTCA
This sequence comes from Papilionanthe hookeriana x Papilionanthe teres, assembly GCA_022702705.1. Classification (NCBI taxonomy): domain Eukaryota; kingdom Viridiplantae; phylum Streptophyta; class Magnoliopsida; order Asparagales; family Orchidaceae; genus Papilionanthe; species Papilionanthe hookeriana x Papilionanthe teres. The sequence goes on from CM040425.1 coordinate 101,489,025, forward strand.
AAAATAATTAAAGAATGTAAAAATGAGAATTTTCTGATTCCTTTAAAGATTTTTACATTTTCCCTGTGGGTTCGATATCTCGGGGCTTAATAAAAAATGTCCTATATTACTTGATAAATGATATGTATACTTGCGTAGTATCTCATATTATAAAATCATAATTTTCATATCTAAATCATCAGCGCATATATTCCTAGCGGCCCAAGTTTTTGGCGTTGTTTGTCGGGAATCAAGTTTTTAGCGTCGTTACATTTACAGGACAGTATCAAGTTTTTGGCGCCGTTACATTTATCGGGGATCAAGTTTTTGGCGTCGTTGCTGGGGAAAATTAATTAAATTGCATTTTAAAGAGAATTAAAAGTTTTTAAATTTTTACTTTTCTTTGTTTTTGTTAGTGTACTGTGTTTTGTTTTGTTTTATTGTTGTATGCGTAGTTTAGGTTCTGAAGGACTTGTGCCTTACAATTCTGAATTAGAAAGAATTACAGAAAAATAAAAAAAATTAAAAATACAGAAAAAGATAAAAATATTCAAGAAATGGAAAATCATCAAAATCAAAATGTAGGCATCCATCAAGAATTAAGACCTTTAAGAGATTATGTTAACCCTACAGTAGATGAACTTCGTGGTAGTATTCAAAACCCTGCCGTAGCTCGCTAATTCTTTTGAGCTTAAAGTCGCTATTATCCAAATGGTGTCTAATAATCAGCTTATGTGGAGCAACAACTCGAAGATCCTAATTTGCATCCTGCTAATTTTCTAGAGTTGTGTGCTACTTTTAAATATGATGGTGTTTCGGATGATGTTATTAGACTTAGACTTTTTCCTTTCTCACTAAGGGATAAAGCTAAAATGTGGTTACATTCGTTAGCACCTAGATCAATAAGAACTTGGGGTGAACTATCACAAAAATTCCTTGCTAAATGTTTTCCACCATCTAAGACTGTTAAGTTGAGAAATGATATAACATCTTTTTGTCGGCTTGAAGGGGAATCAATATATGAAGCATGGGAAAAATTTAAAGATCTCCTCAGAAATGTCCACATCATGTGATACCGTATCGATTAATAATTCAAACTTTTTATAATGGATTAGTTGGATCTCTTAGATCAATCATTGATGCTGCTGCTGGTGGATCATTAATGTCTAAACTATTTTTTGATGCTTACACTTTAATTGAAGAAATGACTACTAATAATTTTCAATCGCCTTCTGAAAGGTTAAATCCTAAAACGGTAGCCAGTGTTTATGAAAATGATGCTTTTACAATGTTAGCAAATCAAGTTGCTGCTATATCAAGGAAGATATACCAATCTGGGATGAATTTTTCTCAGCTAAATCTCATGATTGAAGAAAATTCATTAGGCAAAATGGTTGATTCTTATTCTTCACCAGAAACTGTGAATGCTATAACCAAACCTAACAACCCATATTCCAATTATTATAACCTAGGTCAGAAGAATCATCCAAATTTTAACCGGAATAACAATAATCAAAGTGGTGTTAATCAACAACTGGGAACACCCAAGTAAACCCATTTGGCAATTGGAACAACCAAGGTAATAATAATAATAAATTAATTTATCCTTCAGGTTATAACAATGCTTTACAAAATAAGGAGAAGAAGTTGTCTATGGAAGAAGTAGTATCACATATGGGAAATCAATTAAAAATTCAAGGAGAAACCATCGTAAATGTTGAAAATCAGTTGGGACAAATTGCAAATGCCTTAAGTAATAGATCCCAAGGAATGCTTCCAAGTAATACTGAAGTGAATCCAAGAAAAAAGAATAAAGAACAAGTGAAAGCAATTCAAATGAGAAGTGGAAAAGAATTGGAAGGTAGAGTTTGAAAAGAAACTGAAGTAGAGAAAGAAGAAATTGAAAGACCTAAAAAGGACGCTCCAAAAGGTTTTGAAATACCTATTTCTCCACCTTAGGTTGATTTAGAAAACCACCACCTCCATTTCCTCGTAGACTTCGTCAACAAAAGTCAGATAAGTAATTTTCAAAATTCTTGGAGATATTAAAGAAGCTTACCATTAATATTCCATTTGTTGAAGCCCTAGAACAAATGCCAAGCTATGCGAAAATTATGAAGGATATTCTTAATAAAAAGAGGAAGTTTGAAGAAAATGAGACTGTTGCACTTAGTGAGGAGTGCAGTGCGATAATTCGAAAAAGCTTCCGAAAAACTTAAAGATCCTCGTAGTTTCACAATTCCATGTGCAATCGGAGAAAGATTCTGTGGAAAAGCTTTATGTGATTTGGGTGAAAGCATTAAACTTATGCCTCTATCAATATTTAAAAGACTGGGACTATGAGAAATAACCCCAACTACTGTAACTCTGCAATTAGCAGATCGTTCGATCACATATCCTAAAGGAGTTATAGAAGATGTTTTGGTAAAAGTGGATCAATTTATTTTTCCTGTGGATTTCATTGTGTTATATATGGAGGAAGATAAAGAGATACCCATAATTTTGGGGAGACCTTTTCTAGCTACAGGCAGAGTCATGATAGATGTGCAAAAAGGGGAATTAACGATGAGGGTTAATGATCAGACTGTTACATTTAATATTTCAAAATCGATGAAATATCCTGCTAGAAGTAAAGAAGATGAGTGTTATAGGATGGATGTTATTGAATATTTAAGTGAATGTCCTTTCAAATCAACTTACGAAGAAAAAGCTGAAAGAGAAGAATTTGAATATAAGCAAGAAGAGGAGTTATTTGATTCTGAAGATTTTCAAGAGGAAGATTTAAAGTTTGTTCGTGAAATTTTTGAATTGTTGGATATGACTGAGAAAGATGAATCTTATGGTCCATCAATTGAAAAACCTCCTGAACTTGAGCTAAAAATGTTTCCTAATCATTTGAAGTATGTTTTTCTAGGTGAATCCTCAACCTTGCTTGTTATAATTTCCTCTCAATTAACTAAAAAAGAAGAAGAGAGTTTACTTGAAATTTTGAAGAAGCACAAGAAAGCCTTTGGATGGATAATTGCTGATATTAAAGGAATCAGTCCTTCAATTGTATACACAGAATTCTTATGGAAGATAATTGCAAACAGTGGGCTGATCCCCAAAGGAGATTAAATCCTATCATGAAAAACGTTGTTAAGAAAGAAATTTTAAAATTGTTGGATGCTGGAATTATCTACCCTATTTCGGATAAGTGCATGGGTTAGTCCTATTCACCGTGTTCCTAAGAAAGGAGGAGTAACTCGTGATCGTTAATGAAAAGATTGAAATGATACCAACAAAACAAGTTACAGTGGTGGCGAATATGCATCGATTATAGAAAATTAAACCTTGCCACAAGGAAAGATCATTTTCCACTCTCTTTTCTAGATCAAATGTTGGATAGACTGGCTGTGCATAAATACTTTTGTTTTTTGGATGGATATATTGGTTACCACCAAAGTCAAATTGCTCCTGAGGATCAAGGGAAAACTACGTTTACCAGTCCTTATGGTACGTTTGCTTTTAGAAGAATGCCCTTTGGTTTATGTAATGCCCCTGCTACATTTTAGAGATGTATGATGGTTATTTTTTGTTATTTAATTGCAAAAGGGATTGAAGTTTTTATGGATGACTTTTTAGTGTTTGGAATTTCGTTTGAATCATGTTTAGAACATCTATCTAAAGTTCTAAAACGCTGTGAAGAAACTAATTTGGTCCTTAATTGGGAAAAATAAATTGGTAGCAGGAGGAATTGTTTTGGGACATCGGATTTCAGAAAAAGGTTTGGAGGTAGATCCTGCAAAAATTCAAGTTATCTCTAATTTACCTTGCCCGACCAATGTAAGGGGAATTAGAAGTTTTTAGGACATGCTGGATTCTACAGGCGTTACATTAAAGACTTTTCAAAGATTACAAAACCTTTATGCCGTTTACTGGAAAAAGGATGCAATTTTTAATTTTGATGATGACTGCCGTAAAACCTTTGAAATATTAAAAGAAAAATTAATCACTACACCTGTAATAATTTCACCAAATTGGGAAAAACCTTTTGAATTAATGTGTGATGCTAGTGATTATGCTATTGGTGTCGTTTTGAGTCGAAATATGATAAAATTTTCAAAGTTATTTATTATGCTAGTAAAACTCTTAATGAAGCTCAAATTAATTATGCCGCTACTGAGAAAGAGTTATTAGCTATAGTATTTGCCTTTGATAAATTTCGATCATATTTAATTGGAACTAAATGTGTTGTGCATACAGATCATCTGCTATTAAATACTTAATGAAGAAAAATGATGCAAAACCAAGACTGATAAGATGGATTCTTCTTTTGCAAGAATTTGATTTCGAGATAAGTACATAAGAAGGGTTCTCGATAATCAAATTGCCGATCATTTGTCCAGTGCTAGAAATTGAAAAATCTCTCTCGTGATATCGAAGAAATTAATGAACATTTTCCCGATGAAAAACTCGTTCACCGTTTAAGAATTGCGTGTTCCGTGGTATGCGTACATAGTAAACTTTATTGTTAGTAATATTATACCCTATGGTTTGACATATCATGAAAATAAGAAATTTTTGTCTGATGCTAAGACTTATTTTTTGGATGACCCATTTTTATATAAACAAGGAAAGGAACTTATAATTCGAAGATGTGTACCTTTGGAAGAAACTTATGAAATTATTCAAAAATGTCATGATTCTGATTATGGGGGACATTTTGGAAGTGATAAAACTGCATATATAATATTACAATCAGGATTTTATTGGCGTACAATTTTTAAGGATGTGAATGTTTATATTAAAAATTGTGATAGATGTCAGCGTGTAGGCAATATTTCTAGAAGAAATGAGATGCCCCTCAATTATATGTTGGAAGTTGAAATATTTGATGTTTGGGGACTAGATTTTATGGGACCATTTACACCATCTTTCAGAAAAGTTTATATTTTAATAGCAGTAGACTATGTTTCCAAATGGATTGAAGATATTGCTTTTCCTCGATATGATGCTCAAAGTGTAGCAAAGTTTTTAGAAAAGAATATATTTTGCAAATTTGGAATACCAAGAGTAATCATAACTGATGGGGGAAGTCATTTTAGAAATGCGTTTATTGGGAAGTTAGCAAAGAAATATCATATTAATCATCCATTGCTACTGCTTATCATCCGCAGACAAGTTGTTTGGTTGAATTATCCAATCGTGAAATTAAAAGAATATCGAAAAAAACTGTTAATCCAAATAGAAAGGATTGGTCAATTAAACTGGATTATGCTTTGTGGGCCTATAGGAATGCTCACATAGCACCTATAAGAATGTCCCCATATAGGTTGATTTTTGGAAAAGCTTGTCATTTACCTTTTGAACTTGAGCATAAAACATGTTGGGCTATTAAAGACTTCAACTATAATTTGAAAGATGCTGCTGAAAAGAGATTATTGCAATTGAATGAGCTTGAAGAAATAAGGAATGAATCTTATGAAAATGCTAAGATTTATAAGAAAAAGATGAAGTTATGGCTTGATCGAAAGATTCTTACTAAAAATCTTGTACCAGGACAACAAGTTTTGCTGTATAATGCTAGATTGAGAATATTTTCTGGAAAACTTAAGTCGAGGTGGATGGGTCCATTTATTGTGATAAAAGTTTATTCTTATGGAGCTGTAGATATTCAAGATCCTAAGACTGGAAAAATATTTAAAGTTAACGGATAAAGACTTAAACCATATTTTTCAGTCAATAAATCTAAATCTGATGAGAATTTGTTGTTGGGTCACTCAGAATGAGTTCTAGGTATGTCAGGCTGAAGACGTTAAAACAAGCGCTTTGTGGGAGGCAACCCATATTTATCGGTTTGCTTTGCTTTATGTTTGTTTTGTGTGTTTTGTTTGCTTTGTTTAGTTTGTTTTTATGTTTTTAGTGGTAGTAATTTGGAGTTTTTAAACTTAAGTATAGTTTATTTGACCTTAATTGATGATTAAGAGAAGTCGAATGAAAATTTGGACACTTGCGGACTTGTGCTAAATTGTGCTCGATGGCTAAGCGCCGACTCGATTAGCTTAGGCGCCACAGCTTATAAAAAATGTGAAAAATGTGGATATTGAAGCCTAGATCGTGGGGGAGAAGTTTTGGGAGTTATTTAGGAGTTTCTAAACGTCTTGGGGAATATTCTAGCATTTCCCAAGTCTATAAAAAAGATCTGACTTAAGAATAACACTTGCCCCAAGTCCTATTTTCATTTTTAAAGATCTAAGGAGAGAATTTGAGTGTATCATGTCTTCCTGGGAGAATGAGATGAAGAAGAAGCAAAATTCTGACAAAAGTAAGTTCATTAGTGATAGTGCTAAGGAGTTATTTAATAGATATCTCGCTGTTAGTATTCAAGGTATTGCAGAAATGATTGCAAAAATTGAAGCCCGAGTGACTTCGATGGAAGCAAAGATCAATGAAACTAACCTGCATTTGGATCACATGGGATGGCAACTCAAGATGCAATTCAATCATTCAAGGTACGTGGAAGAAATAGAAAAGGCGATGTTTGTAAAGAACAAATAGATTGAAGAAGATGAGGTAAGAATGAACAATGATCACCCGTTCTATCAAATTTATATTCCAGAAGGGTTAAATGAGAATAATAGTGGTCCTGTATATATTCCGCCTAATGGAGAATGGAATTAAGAGTGCTTTGTTTTGTTTTGTTAGTGTTCTTATGTGTTATGTTTAGTGTTCTTGTGTGTTATGTTTGGTGTGTTTAGTGTTTTTTATTTAAATATTAACTAAGCCTGATGATGTGATAGTTACATCGTAGAGATGTATACTTATCGGTCTGAGATTAAAGTCTCTTGTATTTTGAGAATTTCATCTTTTATGTTTGGATAGAAATTCTAGTATTGTATTAAATGTTATGTTTGTTTTAATATAAGTTTGTGTTTTTGTGAAATTTGTGTGGAATCAATGGTTATTTAATTTTGATTTGGAGTATTGTAATTAATAAAGTGATTTAGTGCATATACCTTAATTATGAAAATTTGGGTACCGGCGGCTAAGCGCCGTAGTGCCGCGCTTACGCGCCGATTTCGCGGTTAAGCGTCGAAAGTTTGCGCTTAGGCGCCCGCTCGTGAAAATTGGTTCCCGAAAGTAAAAAACCCGAAAATTGCCATTTTCAACCGCCCCATCGCCTTCAACCTTCGTTTACCGCGAAAGAGGAGCGTAGAGTATTATTTTGTGGATCATTTAAGAGCCGATCTCAACAAAAATTGTTAGATTTGAATTTCTTGAGGTAAGAGCACTACTCCTAAGTAAAAATTTTTGATTTTCACCATGTATTTCGAGCACATTATGAAAATCCTTAAAATCACTATTCATGGTGAAAATTTGAGTAAAAAACTTAAAAAATTGCTTGGATTTAGTGAAAATATCTTTTGGAAGATATTTTAGCAAGTTTAGTTTGATTTTGGAATTTATGGTGAATTTTTGATGAACTTTTAGAGATGGCTCCAAAGTCAAAGCGTGCACGAGAAAAGACGAAGTTTGATTCTGACAAATTTATTTGTATGAGGTCTGGGGAACGATACGTCGATGCATTGCAGTCACGTAAGTTGATTCCTGAGCGTGACGTCAGTAAGCCAGGAGAGGTGATTGAAGATATTGCTAGAAGAAACTGGGAGAATTACTGTTGCTTCTCCGCTGTTGCTGTTGTTTCTGTGGTTAGAGAATTTTATGCAAATTTACCTGCTGCAGAAGAGAATCAAGTGATGGTTAGAAGGCAGGAGGTCAACTTTTCTTCTGGTGCAATCAATACTTTTTATGGACTACCTCCTGACATGTTCTGTTTTTATTCTAACTATCATCCTTCTGAAGGAGAATTAGATGAGATCATGGAATTTCTGACTGATGGAAGAGGATTATGGAAAATAACAAATGATAGAAGAGTGAACTTTCCTGCTTCCAAACTGAATGCCATTTCTAAGGCGTGGCATTATTTTATCTCATCTAAGTTGTTACCTTCAAGTCATACTAGTGAAATAACGAGAGAAAGAGCTGTGTTGAACCATTGTATTCAGCAAGGGAAGCCTATTGACATTGGAAGTATAATTTATGATTATGTTTTTAACTGTGTTAGATCAACCACTACTGCATGTATGGGATTTCCTTCATTGATTCATTCACTATGTGAACGATCTTGAGTGAAGTTTGAAACCTGGGAAGAGGTACTTCAGCCATTGAGACCAATTACTAGTGTAAACGTTGGTGCTTACATTGTACATTCAGAGTTTGGTTGGAGAGGAGGATTTGGTAGGGCTTCTACTGCTTTTGCTTCTGCTGCATCTACTTCTTGTGCTACTACTTCACGTGCTTCATCATCTACTGATTCGCAGACTGGTTTATTAAGAAAGATTTTGAAAAAAGTGAGTCTTACTCGAGAGCATATGAGAGATATGGATGGTAAGCTGGATAATGTGGAAAGATATATTGTAAAACATGATGAATATGAGGAGAATTATCAGCATTATGTGGATAGATTGATTAGAGGTGATCAGAGTGCTGAGATTCCCCCTCATCTATTCTACATACCTTATATGCCATCCAGGGATTGGAACGAGCAGGATGATGATGAAAATGAGGATGATGAGTAGATTTGTGTTATTTGTTTTTGTTGTGGTGTTGTTGTTGATGTATGTTTGTTTTGTTAGTATTTAATTTCATTATGTGTGATGTGAACCTCGATAAGTATGCGTATCGTAGTTGTACTATTTTTCTGTTATGCATACTCAGATGTATTGATGTTGTTGTGTTGTTGTTTTATATGTTGTTTTGTGGTAGTGTGTGAAATAGTAATTTTTTTTTGTGTATGTTACGTCAGAGTTTTTAGTAGTGTGTACTTTAATTCAAGAACTGTTAGGAGATTATACACCACTATTAGGAACTTCTACTTAGGAAACTACATGTCTAAAATTTTTCAAATTCCACTACTATTTGTTATCTGTATCAGTGTGTTATTTTAGTTGGTGTGTATTTCCTTTGAAAACCTCCAATACTGTAGAAGTCTTTTTGAAATTTTTACTTTTCTATGTATAAAATAAAATAAATTTGTTTCGAAAAACTAAATTTGATTTCATTTTACTTTTGTTCTTTAAATTGTTATACTTGCATATTAGGATATTAAAAATTCCTGCAAGCATGATATGTTAGTTTTTATTTCTCACCCATATATCATTTCTTATGCTTAAATGTTTTATCTTAATTAAAAAGTTAAAGTTTGGGGGGGGGATTTATTTTTTAAAAACAAAGATTTTTAAAAACCTAAAATTCTATTTGATTCTCAAGAATACTTAAAAATAAATCATATTTTTTATTGAGAACAATTATGTACATTAAGTTATATTAGGGGAACAAAATTTTGAATATAGAAATGAATAAAAGAATTTAGTTAAAATTTATAGTAATCATGAAAAACTTAAAGTTAAAATTTTTTTAATGAAGAGGTGTTAATTAAAGTTAAACTATCTTTAGTAAAGAATTTTTGCATTTTTGGATAAATAGAAGATTTGACTTTTATTCTTCAAAGCTTAAATTTCTTTTATTGAAGAATAATTTTCAAATAATATTATTATGATTTTTAAGTAAAAGATGTATATCTGACCTTTATTTTAAATGGAAGGGTGGAATTCAAAATCATTAAAGGCCTATCCAGATATAGTAATCCTTGCCTTATAAGAAAAATAATAAAAAAAAGGAGAAAAAGTGAAAAATAGTATATGAAAAGGGAGGAGAAGCTTGAGGATTTAAGGGGTGCGTTCCTTGGTAGATACATTGAATCTGGACACATTTTGAAGAGACACCAATCCACCTTTTAGTTTACTATTTAAAGAGAATCTTAGAAAAGATTAGGGGACTCTTCCTTTGCATTTTGAAGGGTTCTTTCTTTCTTTCTTTTGTTCTTCCACTGCATTTTAAGAGTTTTTATTTTAGAGTAGGAGTAGAGAGTAGAAAGGAGAAAAGGGTCGGAGCGAAGTCTTCTTCTTCCCACTTCTTTTCTTTCTTTTAGTTTAGTTTTTATTGAAGTCTGAAGTCTGTATTCTGAGTCATCGGAGTTGGGAGACTTGCTCTGAGGAGTAGTTTTGCGAAGAGTCAAAGTTTCATAGGAACTTCCTTAGTCTTGTGGAGAGGATTTTCAGATAAGTGTTTACTTTTAATTTTTATATTAATACTTGCTTTAGTTTGTTATTTTTCTTATTGTTTTTAATTTCAAATCAATGTGTTTTTGTATTTTCTCAATGCATTATGAGTAGTTTACTTTATCTTTTTCTTTCTTAAATGGAGAAGTAATTAATTTACAAAGAATTGTTGTGGAAAGTATAAGTGTTTAAAAGTTGGAAGAAGTTGTGAAGATTGATTCTAAAAACTTTGTTTACTTCTTAATTTGATCTGTTAAGTTGTAGAATTTCTTGAGATTATGTAAGATCCAATGCGGTATTGTCTTATAAAAGTTAGTAAGAATCACATGCAAGTATATGGGTGAGAATTGTAGTCCATATAATTGAATGTAATATTAGAAGATATTTTTATAAAAGGGAGTAAAATTAGAAGATTTTAGAGTGACAAGCTAAAACCCCCTAATTTGGTTTGAAGTTTTGAGTTTTGTTATGAGAAGTTAGCCCCCAGGTGGTGGGAATCGAGGGAACTCTAAAGTGAGAGACTAATATCTTCCCTGCCTAACCATGTTCAAAATAATAAAAATTTCAAATTAACCTATGTTCTTTATATAACTAAGTAATGGTAAAGAACACATTTGCTTCTATCTGTCACAACAAATTTGAATACTTCCACAACAATACTTTAAGAATTATTATTACTTCATAAAATGAAAGAAAAATATATTCTAGTTAATTGTGTTTTACCTCCAGTGTTATTAGTTATTATACTTTTAATTTCTTGCTTAGCCTTTTAAGGAAATTTCAAAAGACAAATCAACTTCCAAAACTTTTCAAAAATCAAGACATACTTTTTCAAAAATAATTATAGAAAGTAAAAAGATAATTTTCTGATTCCTTTAAAAATTTTTACATTTTCCCTATGGGTTCGATATCTCGGGTCTTAATCAAAAAGTCCTATATTACTTGATAAACGATATTTATACTTGTGTAGTATCCCATATTATAAAATCATAATTTTCATATCTAAATCATCAGCGCATATATTCCTAGCGGCTCAAGTTTTTGGCGTTGTTTGCCAGGAATCAAGTTTTTAGCGTCGTTACATTTACAGGACAGTATCAAGTTTTTGGCGCGGTTACATTTATCGGGGATCAAGTCCCTAGGCAAAACCTATATCAGAAATAAGGTATGGGCATGGGTTTCGAGGAGGATGACACATCGAACCACGTGAAGAGGACCAAGAGCGGCTGCTCGTGGCCCGTACCTTAAGTCTGAACTCTACATTTTTTGTATAGATTTAGGACTGAGCATGTATATACGGTGTTCAATCGCTTTTACTGCTTTTCCTGGATTATGTTGTCGGTCCAGCTGTACTTGGCTTCTTTTATTTATTCTTTTGAAGCATTTACTTGCTTTTCTTGCATGACTTGCATGTTTGGAGCGTTTTATATTGTTTCTTTCTATGGTTTGAGAGTGTTTTATACCATTTCTTTCTATCTTTAAAAATATTAATAAAATATTCAAGATAAATTAAAATTTAGAATTAAAAGATTCAAGATTTTAAAAATCTTTCTTTACTTTCTTGGATGGCCTTCAGGCCGGTTTTAAAACCGTTTTCATTTCATGGTTATCACCCAAGTCATATTTAATAGGGCATCCACACTTAGGATTGTGGTATATAAATGCATCACTTCTTGCATGTCCCGAGAAGAAGCCCCTGTGCTTCTTCAAACCGACTGGCTCAGCATAATTTTGATTAGACATTTGTCTAGTGCGCTTAGGATGTTAGGAGGCTCCCCAACCCAGATGGGGTATAAGTTCTCTTATTAGAGCGTTTGCAGCTTTGTAGCTGAACCTCCTCTCTTCTTTCATTCCCGTAGCATCCTTGCCATTTCAGTAGGTGTAAGCCTCACCTCTCGGAGCTCCAGCATATAGTCATATGATAGAGTTTCGTTCCTCTAACCTTAGGGCTACCGAAGTCCCCCGTGGAGGTCGCAATTCATGGATTGCTGACCGGGGATCTCAGGATGTGTTGGGTCGACTACCTTCACGACCGGGTAGACTTAGGGTGTTATTGGCTTGGAATGACGGGTCTGTGGTACCCTGACCTGGCTACCTTTACCTTTTAGGACTACTCTTTTCTTACTTTTGACTACCCCTGTTGAGCCGTTTCACTCTTTTGTCTTCTTTGGCATCATCTCGACAGCTCAATGCCAATGAGCTGCCACTCATTTGGGATGCGACGACTTGTCCTATGCCCTTATGACCTGAATGTGCTTTGACGTATCAGGATTGTTCATTGGGATGATATGGTTATTTTGTAAGCTCCGTACGCCGATGAGTCTGTTACCTTCGTGGGGATTGTGAGAGATCTATTCTCCACCTTGTGGTCTAGTGATTCACTGAAAATTTGATAACTTTTTAATGTCTATTTCATACCTATTTTTGATGATATTGCACTATAAAGGAATGTATTTTGTATTTTTTTTGGTTTTATGTACTAGAAATGACTTTTGGAGAAAATGAAAAAAATGGTGCAATTTGGAGCAAAAACGAGCAAAAAAAGAAAATTTTGGCTTAACACATTTTGATAAGTCTTTCTTTGTTTAATCTCTTTTACACTTCTTACATATTTTTGAATGAGATTACACTTTAAATAAATGTTATTTTTATGTTTATTTTGTAGGGCTACCTGTTAGGAACACAACACAACTAAAATAGGGCGAATCAGAGCTGAAACAGAGTCAAACGAAGCAAAACGGTGGAGCTGAGCAGTACCAGCGCCCGACAGCACCCTATACAGCACCGGACCGCGCCAGAAGATAGAGAACCACGAAAATTCAATGGAAAATAGCGCCAGGAAGAACCTGATAGACCGCCGGACCGCGCCCAGACAGTTTGGACGCGATTTTGGACAGTTAGATGCCTAAATTCAACGTATTTAGATGTTTCTTGAAAGGTTTATTGTGGCAACTCTTCAAACTTCATCACTACACTTTAAAAGAACAATTTTATGTCAGAAAAGAGAAGAGGAATGTTAGGAAAATGAAGAGAATGTTTAGAGATCTTAGAATAGGAGTAGAAAGGTAGATTTCTACCTTTTTTGAGAGATTGGTGAGGGTATTTTGAGAGAATTTGTAAGGGTTGGTACTAGCATTGCATGGATCAGTGAGAGACGTTGTGGGAGAGATCTTCTTCTTTCTTTCCAGGGGAAACAGCTAAGTATTTTGTTCTTCATTATCTTATGATTTTGTAAATACTTATTTTGTGGATTTGCTTTGAAATGAAGTTTTCGGTTGTGATTTCTTCGTGTTTTATGATGTCTTTCTCTTACTCTTTCTTCTTATTTGGAAATAGTGGCATGAGAAGATTATGTCGTTATTTTCCTTTTAATTTTCTTTTGCAATGAGTAGGATTCATGTATAGGATATTGAGATGCATGCTATAAAAATTTTTAATTTTAATGTGATGGTTTTTACTTGCGCTTCATTTACATTACAATAAGAGCTCGTTGTAGTGTTAAAATTCATTGTAATTGCGCTATTATCCAAGAGGGTGGTGTAATTCTCAACAAAGTGGAACCACATTCAAATTTCATGGATGGTAGTTCATGAGGGTTGAGTGCAAATAAATAAGGAAATATACTTTGATGGGCATAGAATTGAAGATTTTAGGTTGACTGACTAAAATCCCCAATTCGGTCCTAGTGTTTGGAAACTAAAACGAGAGTTAGCCTTCAGACGAAAGGAAGTGGGAGCTCTAGAGTGAGAGCCAGTATCCTCCTAGCCTAACCACGAATTTAGGGACTAAACCTAGGATTAGCAATATTCTTTATGCACTCGAAAGAGGGTAAAAAAAAGGATTGTTCCTATTTGGCACATGTTGACATCATTTTTGATGAGGTCTTCTCTTCTCCTTTTAGTACTTAGGATCTAGCCTTAGGCTTTTCCTTTGACTATCCTAGAGAACTAGAAATGGAATCCACCACTTAGAAATTCAAACTACTTCTTAACTCCCTGCAAACCCCGCAAGCTTGATTGCAAACCCCTAATCACCTAGAGGGTTGAGATCAAATGTGGAAGTTTAAAGGATGAGTTCCCTATAGGACTCTTTGGCCTTAGGATCACTCTGGGTGGCCTGGTCTGAAGAGAGCTGACTTACACATACACTACACCCTCACACACACATCCTAAAAACCACACCTATACCCAACTTGATCTCCTGATTCATGTAGATAATTCACATGGATGGACCTTAACCCTTAAGCCCCTGGCTAAGAGGGTTAGGAACAACATAGTGAATACCTCAAATGAGTCCTTCCATGACTCATATGAGCTTATCATGGCTTCATGGCTCAACCAAAATAATTTCATTTTACTTACATTTGACCAACCTTCATTTTTTCAAAATTTCAATTTTTGACCCCCGGGGCCCCGGACCTATCTAGCCTACCAAAAAAAAAAAAAACCTTTGAAATTACCCAAAACCTCCAAAATTTCCAACCCACCAAAAACTCCCCAAAATTAACCTTGAACATTCCCAACCATTCAAATTTATCATCCATAACCAAAAATACCAAAATTTCCAAAAATACCCCAAATACCCTCCAAATTACCAAAATGCCCCTCTTGACCCAAAAATTCAAAAATTCCAAAAATTCCCAGAAAATACCAGCAAATCTAAAATATTCCCAATTTTATTTTGTTCAACTACACCATGGGCCAATTTTGCCAATTTACCCCACTTTTACTAAAACCCCCAATTTGACCCATTTTAAACCCAAGTGAACCCAATGTCAAACCAAACCACCCCAATTGACCTCAATTTTGGTCCAATTCAATTCTAAAATTCAATTCAATATCCCCAATATCAATCTAGACCAAATCTAAGTCCAAATTGATTGACATTTGAGCCCAATTTCAATTTGAGGCCTAAGGCCCAATTTTGGCCCATGACTTAAACTTGGCCCAAACCAACCCAATTCAACTCCAATTAACCCCAAAACTTTTCTAAATCTTCCCTAACATCTCCAAAAACAAAACACTAACATAGTTTGCCCAAAATTTGGACCCAAACCTTACTCAAATTCAACCCAAACCCAAAATTCCCTAAATAGGCCTAAATCCACCATGAACCCAAATAGGCCCAAATCCCAAAATTAAAGCCCAACCAAGGTTGAAAACTCTTTGTTACACTCCCATGAACATTTCTCAACATTAATTTTACATCAATTTCAACATTAGACCCTATCACCAAGGGGACCCAAATTAGACTCAATTCAATTCCAAATCACCTCAAATTTGTCTCAAATCACTCATGACACATCCCTAAACCAAACCCAACATTTAGTTAGCATGGTCCTTTACAAAATTTTTTATCTAAAAGCCCATTTTGAAACATAAAAGCCAATTCCCTTAAGCCATTTTAAAAGCCCACCTTTACCAAATTTTAAAAGCCCAAACCCATCCTAAAGCTCACATTACAATCTCATCTCATCCTCACTCAATTAATATCACTCCCTAAGTGCTAAATCCATCATGAAAATCAAACCAAAATGGTATTATGCCAAATCCCATCAAATAACCCTAAAATTTCCAAAAATTCCTAAAACCCTTTTCCATGAAAATTGACCAAACTCTTGCCAAGCCAAATGTGAGCCATGAAGCCATGTATAAGCCACATGAAGCCAAGGATGGTTTGAATTTTCACCAAGCTATTAATGGCAAGGGGAGGGGGACCTTTTCTAAGCTCTCACTAAACCTTTTTAACCCTTTTAATGTCTCACCCTAACCCAAAATTAACTTAAACAAAATTGATGTGGACTTCACCACACATGTGAGCCTGACCCACCCGACCTCTTCAGACCCAAAATCAGAGCCATGGGGAGATGAACCAAACCCAAAACCATGGCTTGGACCAAATCAAGACAAAATGGACACTCCTCCATGCCACTTTGATCCAGCCCCTTTACACTTGGCAAAACTCAATTGAACCCACAGGAATCAAGCCCTGACTTCCCTGAGCCTGAGGTTGACCTGACCCTGCTGGCCAGCCGCCTGAGTCTCCGGAAAATGCCATGGCCGAAACCTTGGGATGAGCCAAAGTTTCGAATTCCCACCTGAGTCGCCGGAAAATGCCATGGCCCACATTCTCTATTTTGATTGGGTTAATTTCATGCCACATAAATCGTATAGATGTGTTCGTCTCTTCAAGACGAATCCATAGAGTATAAGAACGTAGAAATCAGTTAAGAATCGAGAGAGATATCAAGCCTGGAAGATGGACGGCTCTCGGGTGAAGTCGATCGGGGACGATGAACGGATGCCGTTCATTCGCGCGTGTATTGGACGAACGGCTCAGATGGCGTCGGACTGGGAGATGATACATGAATAGCGGGCCCCCGCAGCGCTGACTCAGATGGCTGCGCCGAATCAGAGCGCGCCGTGTGGCCTTTCGGAGCTGCCGAGGATGGCGTGGCGCCGCGTGGATAAGTAGGAAATTAGGGCTATTTTCTATTTATTTAATTACCGTAACTTCAAAAATCCATATCTTTGCATAGAAAAATCACAAAAATAAAATAAAAATACACTCTCGCTCAAAGGAACGTGAGGAGAATAATGTGGAAAAGAAATCAAGTCATTTCATCAAGTATTTTATTTTTAATGATTTATTTACTCTCTCGCATTGTTTTAATTCTTCATTCGCATAGTGCAATTCACCATGGCATGAGACCATAGAGTTTGAAGCCTCCGAACTTGGGAACATTCCCCGAATTTTCCAAGGTCGAGGCCATCCCTATGAGAAGTTATTGATTTTCCAAGTTCATGTTATCGTTTTGAGTATTTTAATTCCAATAAATAGCATGTTGAGAAATAAATTCTAGGAAAATTTGGTGATATTTTTTATGACCGTAGGAACCTAGGAAAAATAGGTTTTGAAGTTAATTCACATGGAATGCGACCTAATCTGCCTAAACACCCAAAATTGAACTTTAATTAATTAGGGTTAACTACACATCAAATTAACTTGAAAACAATTCTCCACTGATCTTTAGGATCAGAGGAACATCACGTAAAAATTTGAAATTAATTGGAAATATTTAACCCCTCTAAATGGATTAATTAAGTCTCATAACCAAAATTAAACTTTAAAAATTTATAACTCACAAAATACTTTTCAAAAATTCACAAAAATGGTTTCGGGGCTTCTCTGATATCAGAGGAATTTAGGAAAATTAAAATTGTAATTTTCTAAAAAAAGTTGATTTTTATCATTATTTTAATATTTTTAATAATTAAAAAATAATAAAAATAATAAAAATATCAAAAATCACCAAAATATCATATTTTGAATTCTAATCACCTAAGAATAAACCAAATATTTTTCCTAAGTCTCTAGGGTAAGATATTGAATTTTAAAGGCTTAAAAAAATTTTTGAATTAAAAAAATGATTTTCTTTAACATTTCCACTAAAATAATTATAATAAATCAAAGAAAATCAGAAAAATATAAAATTTGGTTCTCTGATTTCCCTAAGGTCAGAGAGATTTTTGAAAAATATAAAATCCTTTTTTCAACTTTTATTTCTTTTTTTAAAATTAATTAATACTCCAAAACTCAAAATAATTCTAATAAATAAAATATAATTAAAAAAAAATCACCAAAATTGGCCCAAATGGTCCTCTGGTCATTAGGAACATCCCATAATTTTCTTAAGCACAGAAACATTTCCTTGGTCATGTTATTGAATTTTCCTTGAAAACCCCTATTTTCCATTAAAAATAATTACATAAATAAATTAAATACAGTAAAAATCACATTTTCTCCTCTAATGTCTTAATTGACATGTGAGGGAGATTGCATAAAACTTTCAAGTTCATTTGAGCTTAGTTTAGTGAGTTATAGAATTATTAAGCTTGAAGGGCAAAATGGTAATTAAAAATTTCAACCCATAATTAAAATTTTAGGATTAATCAAAAAGGGGAGGGTAAAATATTTAATTTTAAACTGATTTTGGATGATTGAAACTTAAATGATTGAGGGTAGAAACCTACTAACCATTTCAAATCTAATTAAAATAAAACTTTAATTAATTAATTAATTGAAATTTTGGAAGAATAATAGAAATTGGAATTATTAAAGTAGGGATATTATTAAGAGGATATTTGTTCTTTAATTTATGAATCCCTAAATTAATCACTTCAATAATATTTAATTCTTAACTAAAAGGATAATCCTAAACTAAAATTTAAAATGCTAAACAATTTAACAATTAAATTAAATTAAATTTAAGATGTTTAAATTAAATTAAATCAAAATCTAAATCAAGTTAACACCTTAACAATTAAATTAAATCATATTTAATATATTAAGATGAAAATTAAAATTAAATCAAAATAAATTAAATCAAATTAAGTTGAATTAAAATTAAATTAAATTAAAATTTAAAACTAAATTAAATTAAAATTTAAATTAAATTAAATTAAACCAAATTAAATTAAAATTAAATTAAATCAAATTAAATTAAATTAAAATAAATTAAATTAAATCAAATCAAATTAAATTAAATTAAATTAAATTAAAATTAAATTAAATTAAAATTAAATTGAATTAAAATCATTTAACAACACACCCAAATGAAATCATTAAGAGTTAAACCAAACACTTAAAGTAAACTTAAAACGTAAAGGTTAAATCTAAGATATAACATCACTTAAAACGTAAAGATTTAAATTAAAAAAAAAATGACTTGAACATTATTCCAAACTTAAACTAATTTTTTATAATTAAGTCAAAATTAAAATTAAATCATTAAGTTTAAATCATTAAAATACTTAATAAGTTGATTTGCCCTTTTTAAAGCTCTTATTATTATAACTCTTAAATGAAGTATCAAATGAAGTTTTACTTCACTTATAGGATATTCAAATGTCATAGTTCACTGAGCAAGAGGACAAAACTTAAACCCCTGGATGATTAATTCACCTGTGCAACTTAATTTACTTGGACTCAAAACAATCCTGCAAATATTGAAAGATGTTTAGGACTCGTCCTAAGCACTTCCTCAATATGACGGGATGTTTTAGAAGAACAATTGAATCTAGTTGTTCTTTGATGAAGAAAATCATCCTTAAACCAAACCAAGAACCTAGACGTCATACGAGATGACTAGTTATAGGATTAGGAACTTGGTAGACAACCAAAACCCTTTCCCTTAGCTTTACCTAGGTATTTCTTGCAAAATACTTAAATGTCTTAACATGTGTTTCAAGTGCAGCTTGGGATGACGAGAAGACCCTCCAGGTACGCTTTTATTATTGCAATTTACTTACATGCACTGTACTTTACTCTTTCTTGCATGATAAATAAGATTGTTGCATGAAAACCAAAACCTTTAGGATAGTCCCTGAACTGAAACCAAAACTAAATTAAAAGTCATTGCAAGATAAAATTCACCGCCACAACATTCAAAATATAAAACAACTCAAAATTTAATCACAAACGAAACAACAAAACTACAATCACAACTAAATTAAAACGTCTCATCGAATGATCGGTAATACCTCAGATGATGTAACCCACGTGTTGCTAACGGGATTTCCCACGGTCTAAATGAAAGTGTGGAACTCATTCAGTTGAGTTTAGTAAATTCATCTGGACTAAGTGAATTCAATAAAAATAACGGTGCCGGGATGACGAAACCGTGGGATCTTAATCGGTTCTGTTTAAACAAATTTAAGATTTGTTTTAATTAAATATACAAAAAAACACTTGGATTTTAAGATTTTCTCTAAACCAAAACACTTCTCTCATCTCCTGATTTATGACTTCTAAAACTAAACCTCTACAACAACAAGGAGCTGGGAGCATGGTGGGCAGCTCGGCCATCGTCATCAGCAAAACTCGGATCTACTTCAGCTAAACATTCTTAGAATTAAACAACCAAGCCATAGGACTTCGAGGTAGTTTTCCTAGTGCAACATAAATCCTCAACTCTTCATTAGACATTTACATAATCATGTTATGCAAATTAAGCCCTAACCGGTCTTAGGACTCCGAGGTAGTCGTTTGGTACGACATAAACCCTCACATCTTCGAGGCTATTTGTATGATTGTGTCATACAAATATAAGTCCTAATTAACTAAAATCGGCAAGATTACAACATTAAATGATATTCTAAAATTCAAACCAAACAATAGGATAGTTTGGGAAGTTGCCAAGATTCTTCTTGGATCCTCAGCTTCTCCTACTTCTCTTCCTTTGGACTCCTAAAATGAACTGTTCCAAATTTGATCCATTCCCTATTGAAATTCCAAAATTCAATCCTTTGAAAACCTTGAAATTCTTGAGAGCAAAACCACTAATCATTATCGAGAGTTTTCTTAAATGATTCCCATCATTTAAGATGTAATTAACTATAGAGGCTTGCCCTTATAGGGAACTTTAAGAACCTAGGTAATATAAACCCTGCTTAATTCATTTATATTAAGCAGGGGAACTTGTCGGCTTATAAAATTGGTTCGCGGACCAAACGGATGTCACAAATCTTCTAGTTTATTTAATCGAGTCCCATCATCAAGCAATGTGTCTATTCTTCGGGATAGATACACGGTTTGTGATGCGGTGCTCGTTTATATAAACTATTTGGGATGTGAGATCGATTTGATTTCATATCTTAAAATCTTCAAATTTAAAAATTATTTTCAAAATCAAATGCTACTTTCTAAATTATATATATTTAAATTAAAATTAAAATCTAAAAATTCACCGACAATTTCTGTAGGCGACCCCTTTTAAAAATACAACACATAACCTAAAAATATGCCGACAATTTCTGACGACTCAGCTGGGGAAAGTTCCTCTCTCCATTTTTGATTAGATGGTTTTCCTTACATAAATCGATAGTGAGTCCATATCCCTAGTGGACCAAAACTACCATTCTTCCGTTGGAATACCCCGTTCATTTCGTCTCGAACGAGTATAGCCAACTCCTCTCGGATTTAGGAGCCACTGTTTAGACACCCTTAAACAGAGAGGTTCCGAGATCCTTTTACCTCTTTTCTGAGGTGGGGTAGACCCCCAATAGGTGTTAGTTTAGGAGCGGTCCTTCGAGTTGAGAAGTCTTGCATAAGACTTTCTCTTCCTTTCCAATTCTAAATCGTGTCCTTTACCTTTTCTATAACATTTTTCCTTTAATCGTTTTGTTTCTAACAAACGAACCTCCTAATAAACAACCTCTTTTATAAATCACAAATACACTAAGATAAACAAAAATGTGTTCGGACTCTTTCTTTTTCGTCCTAAGTTTTGTGACAAAAGGTAGCGTAATTCGGGGCTGACATTCAGAATCTGCCCTACAGAAAATGACTGCCCCAAAGTTAATCTTCTCCTTCACCAATGGAATGGACTTCACCGTTTACAAGGATGAGCTGCCCGACAATGGAATCATTCATTTTGGACAAGGATTTGGCAACACAGACATCAAGTTCGCTGATGTCACTCTCTTCACAGTAATGGACAAAGTGTCAGAAACTGAGGAGCCCGTGATTGAGTTCAACTTGAAATCAACTCAAGAATTCCCTCCTCCGCAAAGGGTCCCACCGAGAGGAGTACTACCGTTCGTAGAGGACCGTTGTCTAGCCCCACCGGTTTAGTCATCTCTGCACCTACCCCGACTTCTGCCAAACTGAAGGGGAAGGAAATCCAAGTCTGTGATGAGCCTGTCACTGTGGAGGGTTTAGATTTTGCTACAATACCGTCTGTTTTTGAAATTGGGTCCAGTTCAAGTGGTGCACCCCTAACTCGGACTTAAAGAAGAAATAGAAGCAGAAAGATCACTAAGAAAGCTAGAGCTGCTGAAGTTGCTTTTCTAGAAGAAATTCCTGAAGAAAGAGAAGAACTGTCTAAGTATATACCTCTGTTGGAAGGGAGCAGGTTTCACCCTCTCTCTGCCGCATCATATGAAGAGGATGTCCGTAGGATCGCCGCTGCATTACCCTGACCTGCGTACTACAACAATTACAAAAGGAAAAGGGATAAGACTACGCCATTTGCCCGACTGCAAGCTGTGATAGAAAGGTTGGCAAAGAAAGAAAGATGCCCTGTGTCGAAATCTTAAGAAGGATAGGACGGGTACCGGCTAAATCCCGCCTCGGATGGCGAACAGAGCCCGTTGCCGCCACGTAGAAACCAAAGAAGAAGATAAAAGCCGATCCACCCGTTGTTGTATCGGGTCTACAAATTAGGAGGATACCACCTTCCAAAGATATAGCCGATGCAGACCATCCGGTCCTAGGCTTCCGACTCGCAAGAAGGATGGTATGGCGACCTACTACCGGCGAACCAAGACCAAAACAATGTCCTGAGAAGAAAAGTCTCGTCAGGAGACTTGAATCAGAAGAAAGTTCTACCGCAATAAAGGGGACTCCCGGGAAGGAAGTTCAACAACAGTCACGAGATGACTGCGAGACCGTGCGGAAAAGGCCATTAGAGGGTGCCATGGACAAGTTGAGGACCGACATCCGACGGTTAGCAAAAGAAAGAGAAGAAGAACTAGGAGATGAAATCGACTCATCAGAATTTATGAATGACGAGTATGCCGAGATCAACATGGTTGAGACACGAGCATCGACAGCTTCGCAAGGTGCTCCGTGAACTGCAGAAAGAGATGAACCGGAAGTGTTGAGAGCACAACTTCGAGAAAGAGATGATACAATTTCCCAGATGGCAAAGAGGATGGAAGAGATGGCTGCTGCCTTAGCCACTCTCCAGAGTCAGGCCCAGCCTCAGAAAGAGACACCTCCAGAAATTATCCATATTGCGGATGGAGGAAAGGTGATCACATCCGTCAACGGAGATGAACCACCAAAGAAGGATTCTACACAAAGCATGATTCCAGAAAAAGATATTAAAAATATGGTAGAACAGCAGGTGCGAGAAGCTTTAACACAATCCAAGAGTGGAACATCTATTCAGACGGGTAGACCTTACCCCGAAGAGTTCGATGCAGTCCAATACTCGAAAGGCTTCGTACCACCTCTGTTTAAGACTTTTGATGGAACAGGAAGCCCTCGGCAGCACGTCGCACATTTTCGTGCTAGTTGCCGCAATGCCGTGGGAGCGACGCTTACTCTTCTCGCCGCTCGTCGTCAGCTTGTCAGGGATTGCCTTCGACTGGTACGCAGAATTGCCGAACGGTTCAGTAAAGACCTTTTCAGAATTAGAGAATCTCTTCGTTAAGCGGTTTGCTGGGGCTCAGCACCACATCCCTATCGGTGATCTAGTGGTGGAGCAACAAAAGCCGAACGAGACTTTAGTGGATTACATACTTCAATGGAGAAACTTAAGCATGAAGTGTGAACCATAGCTTCAAGAACAACATGCAGTCGGCATCTTGCTTAAGAGTATCCATGGCCCGATAGCACTTCTCCTTAAAGGATTTACAATCAAGACTTTCGAGAAGTTGCTTAGCAAGGCCGGGAGCTTGCAAGAAGAGGCAAAAGCAGTTAAGTTTCACGGACAAGAACGATAAGCAGAAGCCCGTGAAAACATTCGAGAAGAAATCTGGAATCGTCGCGGTAGTAGATAAGGGCAAGCAGCCAATGCAGATACAGTCAGAGCGGCCACAGCCTAGTTACCAACCACCGCAACGAACATACCAACAACCTCAGCAGGGCTATCGACAACCTCGGCAGGTTATCGACAACCTCGTCCGAGCTATCGATCGCATCAGCATTATGAACAACCGCCTCGTTCGTCACGTACTTTAAGAGAACTTCTAAATAGAGAATATCCATTCAAAACTAAAGTAGTAGCAAAGATGTTCCACAGCTTAATGAAGACACCGAATTTTCAGCTGCCAAAGCCCAAGAAGCCGGAGGAAGTCAATAAGAAAGATCATCCGAACTATTGCCCTTACCATCAGATGCTCGGACACAAGATAGAGGATTGCATCACTTTCAAGAGTTGGCTTGATGGCAATCTCCGGAGAGGGAACATAACGATCCCAAAGAAATACATGAAGGAACCCCAGAAAGGAGGTTCCATCAATGTTATTTCAACGGATCCCATTGTTCCGATAGACCCTTACACGACTGATGATGGATGGAGTACTGTCTGGACAAAATCATCGAAGAAAATTTTGGATCACATCCAGGCCGCTTCGGTACGTGCTTCAACTCAGAGTTTGAGACCTGTCGAGCCGGCACTATCACTCGCGATCGAAGAACCGCCCCGAAGGAGGAGAAGATCGTGGAAGAAAAGAAGACCGAGGCTCCGAAGAGTAGACTAGGGGCCGCTTATCCTAGGATGGTTGTTTCCGATTGGGGGAGAAATCCCTCGAACTCCCGACTCGTATGATTATCCGCTCGCTCCGGCAGGATCTTATAATGATAAGGGTTATGGCGTTGGCTACGTTTTGACTGTTTCTAACTATTACTTAACTAGCGACAACCGACTTAATCCGGATCTCGAGTCCAATACAAATAATGATTCTCAAATCATACACAACCTCGACGACCACAACGAAGAAGATGTTCACAAAGGAGGCTACGAAAGCTCGACAAGCAACGAGTCCATTTGTGAATTTCGAGGAGCTCCGATCATAATAGAATTTGAACCATCAGACACCGACGCAACTTCAGAAGAGCCAGTGGTTCCAATTCAAGAGGATACACCAGCACATTCAACACCAAATTCAGAAGAAATAACTGAAGTAAATTTAAGAAGTGGAAAATTTTTACCTTCGAGAATGGGTCCAAAGGATAAAGGAAAACAGGTGGTTGCTCAGGAAGAGCCAACCCCGGCAGAGGAACTGCCCATTCGGAAAAAAATGAAGAACATGGTAATAAAGTGGACTACAATGTGCTAGCCCATCTTAGGAAGCTACCAGCCAAACTAAGCATATACGACGCTCTAATCCTGTCAAAGGAGATGAGAGAGGCTCTGATCAAGGCTTTACTTGATCCAGAAATTTGTTTAGCTCAAATGACCGGTAATTCCTTCGAAGAGGTTTGCTCGTTAAAAGAACAGCGAGGTGTTACCTTCACGGACAATGATCTATTATTGGGAACAACTGATCACAACCGACCGTTGTACATTTCAGTCACTATTGGAAAGTTTATGCTCTCCAGAGTGTTGGTTGATCCGGGAGCATCAATCAACATAATGAATCTTCGGACGCTAGCATATTTGGAAATTGATGCTCGTGAGCTTGAAGTAGACAAGATATTATAAAGAGGCTTCAATCAGAAAGGAGAAAGAGCTCTTGGATCGATAACACTACTAATGAAGACCGGTGATTTAGCAAAGAAAACCGCAAAATTCCAAATAATTGATTCTGAGACATCGTTCAACGCTCTACTGGGTCGACCATGGATCCATGAAAACTGGATGGTGCCGCCGTCTCTGCACCAGTGCATAAAGTATTACAAAGGAGGGGAACAGTGCATCAAAGGTGATTTGCAACCGTTCTCCGTGCATGAAATTGGAATTCATGAAGATGCGACTACTACGTGCCCCCAAAGAAAACAATCTTTTCCAGAAGTACTATACCAAATGAAGCAAAAGAAATTTGAGACGATGAAGAACCTGAAGTTCTAGTCCAACAGTTACTCACCACTCCCTTACGGCGAGATGGTGAAGATATCTCCAGAACTCGCACTCGAGGTCAAGGCCGGGGACGAGGACGTGGAAGAAATGTTGGAATAGTTGGACAGAAGAAACCGGTCATCGATGTTGATTGGGAGAACACTTCCGAAGAAGAAGAAGAAATCAAGAAAGAAGCAGCGACAATAAGTCAAAAGAAACCCCAGTTCAAGATCTCTCTCGAAGATGAAAAGAATGAAGAATATAAATCAATGTACGAGAAGATTAACCATCATGTTCATACTATGACCCTGACCCCGATCCATTCTAATAAGATCGAGGGTATGGTGGTCAAGGGAGTGAATGGTGGTAGTACCAAGCCAATCAAGTTTTACCGTGGTGCTTCTTCCTCCAATACTGAAAAAGATGTACAATTTGAAGATGTTACTTCTTCCGAATTAATGGAACTACCTTTTGAGTGGTACTCTCCCTGTGTTCAAAATTTAATTCAACTTGGTGTCTTACCTTGATAATGGACAAAAGGCCGATCACAACACTTTGAAAAATTATGGAATAATGCTGGTCGGCCTCCCAATTCAAAACATGGTCTCAGATTCGACACAGTAGGATCAGTTGATGATACGAGATTTTGCTTGGTTGTCACTTGCGAACTTAATAAAGACTGCTTGGAAGCTTCAGAAGATCTCGAAGATCCACCAATCGGAGATGCTCCACCAGAATTCGAAGAAGAAATCAAATCTACAATAGACGAGTTAATGGAAGTTAACTTAGGTACTAGCGAAGAGTCTAGGGCAACCTTTGTTAGCTCCTTACTCAATAAAAAAGATTCCAAAGAAATAATCAGGCTACTAATGGATTAGCTCCAGATGTCGCAGTTCACAAGTTAGGAGTAGATTCTACTTCTGTTCCAGTCAGACAAGCTCCCAGAAGAATGCATCTAGAAATTGCGCAACAAGTAATAACTGAAGTTAAGAAGCTAATAGACGCTAAATTTGTCCGTGAAGAACAATACCCTACTTGGTTAGCTAATGTGGTACCAGTCAGAAAGAAGAATGGTCAGATCAGAATCTGCATAGACTTCAGAGATTTAAATAAAGCATGTCCAAAGGACGAATTTCCACTACCAATCCCAGAACTGATGATCGACATTGCTTCAACACATGAAATATTTTTATTCATGGATGGATCATCAGGATACAACCAGATAAAGATGGCACCAGTAGACGAAAAGCTCACGACATTCAGAACGCCGATCGGAGTGTATTGCTATACAGTAATGTCATTCGGACTAAAGAACGTAGGAGCAACATACCAAAGAGCGATGACGAAGATTTTTGATGATCTCATTCACAACCAAATTGAGTGCCACGTGGATGATGTGGTCATCAAAAGCAAACTGAAAGAAGATCACCTGTATGATTTGAGAATTATTTTCGAGCGACTAAGACAATACAACCTTAAGATGAATCCCTTAAAATGCGCCTTGAGCGTCACCTTAGAGAAATTCTTAGGATTTGTTGTCCGACATTGCGGGATTGAAATCAATCCGGAAAAGATTAAAGCTATCTTAGAAATGCCTCCTCCAAAAACTTTGAAACAACTACGATCCTTTTCAGGGAAGTTGGCATATCTTCGACGCTTTATCTCGAACTTGTCGGTAGGTGTCAGCCCTTCTCGGCATTGGTTAAAAAGGACGCCAAATTCGTTTGGGATGAGAAATGCCAGCGGGCTTTCAGGGACGTTAAGCAATATTTAATGACACCTCCTGTCTTAGCAGCCCCAGTCTCCGGTAGACCGTTGATACTTTATACCGCGGCTTTAGACGACTCCCTGTCGGCATATTTTTAGGTTATGTGTTTTATTTTGAAAAGGGGGTCGCCTACAGAAATTGTCGGCAAATTTTTAATTTAATTTAAATAAATAATTTGAAAAGTAGTATTTGATTTTGAAAATAATTTTTAAATTTGAAGATTTTAAGATATGAAATCAAACTGATCTCACATCCCGAATAGTTTATATAAACGAGCGCCGCACCACAAACCGTGTATCTATCCCGAAGAATAGACACACTCGCTCGATGATGGGGCTCGATTAAATAAACTAGAAAGGTTTGTGACATCCGTTTGGTCCGCGAACCAATTTTATAAGCCGACAAGTTCCCCGTTTAATATGAAAACATTAAACGAGGTTTATATTACCCGGGTTCTTAAAGTTCCCTATAAGGGCAAGCCCCTATAGTTAATTACATCTTAAGTGACGGAAATCACCTAAGAAAACTCTCGATAATAATCGGTAGTTCTCGCTCTCAAGAATTTTAAAGTTTAAGTTTTCAAGGATCGAATTTTTGAATTTCAATAGGGAATGGATCAAATTTGAAACATTTTATTTTAGGAGTCCAAAGGAAGAAGGGTAGGAGAAATCACGTATCCAAAGCGAACTTCGGTAATTTCCCGACTATCCTATTGTTTCGCTTCGAATTTAGGAAGGTCCAAATGTTTATTTAGTATTTTGATCCCGCCAATTTTAATTAGTTAGGACTTATATTCGTATGATAAAATCATACAAATAAATCTCGAAGATGTGAGGGTTTATATCGTATCGGACGACTACCTCGGAAATCCTAAGACCGGTTAGGGCTTAATTTACATGATATGATCATGCAAATGCCTAACGAAGAGTCGAGGATTTATGTTGCCTAGGAAAACTACCTCGAAGTCCTATGGCTTGGTTATTTAATTCTAAGAAAGTTTTGCCGATGTAGATTTCGCTTTGCCGACGACGATGGCCGTGCCGCCCACCATGCTCCGAGCTCCTTGTCGTTGCAGAGGTTTAGTTTTAGAAGTCATAAATCGAGAGATGAGAGAAGTGTTTGGTTTTAGAGAAAGTCTTCATTTCCATGTGTCTTTAATATTTTAATTAAAACAGGTTTTAAAGTTGATTAAACGAACCGATTAAGATCCCACTGTTCCGTCATCCCGACACCGTTATTTTCATCGAATTCACTTAGTCCAGTATGAATTTGCTAAACTCAACTAAATGAGTTCCGCACTTTCATTTAGACCGCGGGAAATCCCGTTAGCAACACGTGGGTTACATCATCCGAGGTATTCCCGATCATTCAATGAGACGTTTTAATTTAGTTGTATTTGTAGTTTTGTTGTTCGTTTGTGATTAAATTTTGAGTTGTTTTATATTTTGAATGTTGTGGCGGTGAATTTTATCTTGTAGTGTCTTTTAATTTAGTTATGGGTTTCAGCTTTGGTTTCGTCCTAAAGGTGTAGGTTTTCATGCAACTCGTTGTTTATCATGCAAGAAAAGTAAGTGCGATGCGATTAAATAAGTTGCACAGAGTAAATCGCAATAAAATAAAAGCGTACCCGGGGGTCTTCCCGTCATCCCAAGCCGCACTTAAAACACAGTTAGAATATTTAAGCATTTAAAGTAAGTTCCTAGGTAAAGCTAAGGGAAAGGTTATGGTTTTCTACCAAGTTCCTAATCCTATAATCTAGTCATCTCCTATGACGTCTCAGGTCTTCAATTTTGGTTTTAAGGATGATTTTCTTCACCAAAGAACAACTAAGCTCAATTTGTTCTTAAGGACATTCCATCATATTGAGGAAGTGTTTAAGACGAATCTTAAACATCTTTTCAATATTTCGGGAATTGTCCTAAGTCCAAATGAATTCTATTGTTCAAGTGAATTAATCATCCAGGGTGTTTGAGTAAAGTTTTATTTCTTGCTCAGTGAATTAGGATGTTTGAATATCCTTATGAGTGAAGTGTCATTTCACTTGATACTCCATTTAGGAGTTATAATAGTAAAAGCTCCTAAGGGCAAAATGATATTTAATGATTTGTGATTCAAATTTAAGTTCAAATTAATGATTTAAGTTTGGAATAGTGTTCAAGTTATTTTAGATTTATTTTTGAATTCTTCATGTCTTTATATTTAATTTAATTTAATTTAATTTAACTTAATTTAATTTAATGTGGTTTAATTTAAATTAATTTAATTTAATGTAGTTTAATTTAAATTAATTTAACTTAAGTTAATTTAATGTAATATGATTTAGTTTAATTTAATTTAATTTAATTTAATTTAATTTAATTCAGTTTTAATTTAATTTAATTTAATTTAATTTAATTTGATTTAATATAATATAATATAATATAATATAATATAATATAATTTAATTTAATTTAATTTAATTTAATTTAATATAATATAATATAATATAATATAATTTAATTTAATTTAATTTAATTTAATTTAATTTAGTTTAATTTAATTCTTAATTTTTAATTTAATTTTTAATTTTAAAGGAATTTGTTTTAAATAATTTAACTTTAATTTAATTTAATGATTAAGTCTTTTAGCATTTTAAATCTTAAACTTGGATTATCATTTTAATTAGGAATTAAATATTATTGGGATGATTAATTTAGGGATTTTTAAATTAAAGAATAAATCTCCTCCTAATAATATCCCTATTTTAATAATTCCAATTTTATTATTCTTCCAAATTTAACTAATTATTTAATTAAGATTTATTTCAATTATTTTAAATTGTTTAGTAGGTTTCTACCCTTTAATTATCTAAATTTCAATCATCCAAATCAAGTTAAAATCAAATATTTTGCCTATTAATTTCATTAAGCCTAAAGTCTTAATTAAAGGGTTAAGATTTTAATTACCATTTTGCCCTTCAAGCCTAATAATTTCATAACTCACTAAATTGAGCTCAAATGAACTTGAAATTTTTATGTTACTTCACTCATATGTCAATAAAGACATTAGAAGAGAAAATGTGATTTTTCTGTATTTAATTTATTTATATAATTATTTTTGGTGGAAAATAAGGATTTCCAAGGAAAATTTAATAATATGACCAAGGAAAGTTTCTGTCCTTAAGAAAATTATGGGACATTCCTAATGACCAGAGGACCACTTGGACCAATTTTTGTGATTTTTTGAATTATATTTTATTTATTAGAATTATTTTAAGCTATGGAGTATTAATTAATTTAAAAATAGAATATAAGTTGAAAAATGAATTTCATAATTTTTAAAATTCTCTCTGATATCAAAGATTCCAGAGAACCAAATTTTACAATTTTCTGATTTTTCTTTGATTTATTATAATTATTTTAGTGAAAATGCTAGAAAATACATTTTTTTAATTTTAAAATTACCCTAGGGCTTTAAAATTTAATATCTCATTAAATAGACCTAAGAAAAAATATGGGGTTTGTTCCTAAGTGATTATATTTCAAAATATGACATTTTGGTGAATTTTATTATTTTTGTGATTTTTATTATTTTTTAATTATTAAAATATTAAAATAATACTAAAAAATTAACTTTTTTAGAAAATTGAAATTTTAATTTTTTTAAATTCCCCGATATCAGAGAGGCTCCAAAACCAATTTGGTGAATTTTTGAAAGGTATTTTGAAAGTTATGAATTTTTAAAGTTTAAAATGACTAAATGGCTTAATCAACCCATTTAGTAAGGCTAACCAAGTCCAATTGACTTGAAAATTTTATGGTGGGTTCCTCTGATCCTAAAGGTCAGTGGAGAATTGATTTCAAGTCAATTTGATGTATGGTTATCTCTAATTAATTAGGGGTCTATTTTGGATGTTTAAGCCAATTAGGGTTATCTTAAGTGAATTAACTCAAGTCCTATTTTTCCTAGGGTTCTCTCGGTCATAAGGAAGATCACCAAATTTTCCTAGAATTTATTTCACAACATGCTAATTTTTGGAATTAAAATACTCAAAACAAGCAACATGCATTTGAAAAATCAATAACTTTTCACATAAGTGGCCTCGACCTTGGAAAATTCGTGGAATGTTCCCAAGTTCGTAGGCTTCAAAAGCTCCTATGGTCTCATGCCATGGTGAATTGTATGAATGCATGGAGAATTAAAACAATGCAGGGAGTAAATAATTAATTAAAAATAAAATACTGGACAAAATTAATTAATTTCTTTTCCACATTATTCTCCTCTGTTCACTAAGTAAGAGGGTATTTTTATTTTATTTTTGTGATTTTTCTACACAAAGATATGGATTTTTAAAGTTCTGGTATTTAAATAAATCAGAAAAAATCCCTAATTTCCTACTTATCCACGCGGCGCCGCGTCAACCTCGGCAGCTCCGAAGGGGTACGTGTCGCGCTGTGATTGGGCGCCGCCATCTGAGTCATCCGTCCCGGGACCCGCGGTTCACGTATCATTCCCTGGTCCGGCGCAATCTGAACCGTCCGCTCGATACACGTGCGATCCAACGGCTCCTGGTCATCGTCTACGACTGGTGTGCACCCGTGACCGTCAACCTTCTAACCCTAATTTCTCACTCGATTCTCAACGAATTTTCGTGTTCTTATGCTCTATGGATTCATCTTCAAGAGACGAACACATCCATACGGTAAACATGCATTTAAATCGACTCAAATTAAAATGAGAATCTCTGGAAGCTCGGGAAGAAGAGGGAGTCCATACCTTTGCTCGCAGAAGTGAAGCTTCGATCCGAGAGTTGTGTCACCTTCGATCGGGTCCAAGTAAGCTCCGCATGAAGTCCTCGGCTCCGTGAATCGTCTAGCTATGAAAGTGACCACAGCTCGATCACAAAGCTTGGAGGCCGGAGCAACCGGGTGGCTCCGGAGATGGGGCTTTCAGCTGGAAACTTCTCCTCTTGGTCCAATGAAGGTGTAGGACCAATCAATTTGGGAATTGGCTCACCGCGAAGAAGTGTCCCGGTTTTTAGGCTAAATTTCGAGCTCAAAATCGAGCTCACTCGGAGGGAATCGGGGTCGGAATTCAGCTGGGGATCAAGTGCTCTATGTGTGGAGAGTGATCCGGAGTGATTTTGGCAGAGCTTCCTTAAGGTTAGTTTCAAGCACCTCCTTTGGCCGAAAGGGTGAGGGGTTTAAATAGGCATGGTCGGAGGCTCTCCCAGGGGGAGCCGAGGGCCGGGATCACTGCTCTTGGCATGTGAAGAACAGCCATGGTGGCCATCGGGCATGAGGCAGCTCGACAGGTGAGAATTCCAAGTCTGGGCTCACATGCGAGCTCTCGGCCTGATGGTTTCCGGCGGCCGTGGTGGCTGGCCGGCCGGGTCAGTCACCCTCAAGCTCAAAGTGGTCGTGGCTGAGGCTTGTGCGATCAATCGGGACTTGCCATGTGTAAAGGGGGTGGCTTGAAATGGAATGGGGAAGAGGCCATTTTGGCTTCAATTTGGTCAACCCATTGGCTTGGGTTGGGAGCACCTCCCCATGGTCTCGATTTTGGGCCGAGAGGATCGACTGGGTCGCCAAGAGAGGATGGTGTGGTCTCTATCCAAATAGTTTAAGTTAATTTTGGGTTATAGTGTGTCGCATTAAAGAGGTTAAAATGGCTTAAGGAAGGCTTAGGAAAGGACTCCCTCCACTTGCCATTAATGGCTTGGTGACAAGTCAAACCCCCATGGCTTCATGTGGCTTGTCTATGGCTTCGCATGTGGCTTGCATTTGGCTTCGAAAAAGGTTGACTTGTTTCATGAAAAAGTGTTTTAGAAATATTTGAAATTTAGGGGGTAATTTGACATGTGGCTTGATTTGGAATGGTTTAATTGATGGTTTTGAAACTTAGGGGTGATTTTGATCAAATGGATGATGAGGGGAAGTGTCATGTGGGCTTTAGGATGATTTGGGCTTTTGAATTTTGAAGGAAATGGGCTTTTAAGAAGGTTTAAGGGAAGTGGGCTTTTAAGTTTAAGGATGTGTTCATGGTTGGGAATTTTTGTAAAAGGTTGGGCCAAATAGTTGTTGGTTTTGGTTTAGGGATGTTTCATGAGTAATTTGAAATAGATTTAAGGTGGTTTGGGTTTGAATTGGGTTGAATTTGGGTTTATTTGGTAAATGGGCCAATGTAGGTCAAATTGGGCTAACTTGGGCCAATGTTGGGCTAGGGTTGAAATTGATGTAAAATAAATGTTGAGAAATGTTTATGGGAGTGTTTCAAAGAGGTTTTGGCTTTGGTTGGGTTTTGATTTTGAGGTTCGGGTCTATTTGGGCTAGGTTTAGGTTTAGGTCAAAATTGGGCT
Organism: Papilionanthe hookeriana x Papilionanthe teres; assembly: GCA_022702705.1. Lineage (NCBI taxonomy): Eukaryota > Viridiplantae > Streptophyta > Magnoliopsida > Asparagales > Orchidaceae > Papilionanthe > Papilionanthe hookeriana x Papilionanthe teres. Next base: position 101,522,840 of record CM040425.1, read on the forward strand.
TTTTGATTTTGGGTTGAATTTGAGTGGGGTTTGGGTCTAAATTTTGGGCAAATCATGTTAGTGTTTTGTTTATGGGGATGTTAAGGAAGGTTTAGAAAAGATTTGGGGTTAATTGGAGTTGAATTGGGTGAGTTTGGGCTAAGTTTGGGTCATGGGTCCAAATTGGGCTTTAAGGCCAAAGGTGAAATTGGATCCCAATGCCAATCAACTTGGGCTTGGATTGGGTCTAGATTGGTGTTGGGGATGTTAAATTGAAGTTTAGAATTGAATTGGACCAGAATTTGGGTCAATTGGGTGGGTTAGGTTTGACATTGGGTTCACTTTCGGGTTAAAATGGGTCAAATTGGGGGTTTTGATAAAAGTGGGGTAAATTGGCAAAATTGGCCCATGGTATAGTTGAACAAAATGAAATTGGGAATATTTGGGATTTTCTGGAATTTTCTGGGAATTTTCTGAATTTTTGGATTTTTTGGCTAAGAGGGGTATTTTGGGTATTTGGAGGGTATTGGGGGGTATTTTTGGAATTTTTGGTATTTTGGTTATGGATGATCAATTTGAGTGGGGAGGAAATGTTTAGGATTGGTCTTGAGGAATTTTGGGTAATTTAGGTGATTTTGGAAATTTTGGGTAGTTTCAAGCGTATTTGTAGGTTAGACAGGTGTAGGGTCCCTGGGTCAAAAATTGAAAATTTGGAAAATTGAAGATTGGGTGAATATAAGTGGAATAAAATCATTTTGGTTGAGCCATGAAGCCACATCAAGCCCATATGAGCCATGAAGGACTCATTTGAGGCATTCACTATGTTGTTCCTAACCCTCTTAGCCCGAGGGCTTAGGGGTTAAGGACCATCCATGTGAATCACTTACATGAGTCGTGAGGTCAAGTTAGGTATAGGTGTGGTTTTAGGAGGTGTATGGAAGTGTAGTGTATGAGTGTAGTGTGTGTGTAAGTCAGCCCCTTCACTAGCACTGAGCCACCTGTATGGCGCCCTAAGGCCAAAGAGTCCTATAGGAACTCATCCTTTAAACTTCCACACTTCGATTTCAACCCTCTAGGTGATTAGGGGTCTACAGTCAAGTTTGTGGAGTTTGCAGGAAGTTAAGAAGTGGTTTGAAATTCTAGATGGTGGATCCCAATTCTAGTCCTCTAAGATAGTCAAAGGAAAAGCCTAAGGCTAGATCCTAAGTACTAAAGAGAAGAAGAGAAGACCTCATCAAAAATGAGGTCAACACTCCCTTGGAGCCCTGCTAGCCCAGGTCAATGACGAGGGGAAAGAAAACGCACTCTACTACTTAAGCCGTCGTCTAATTCCGACGGAAATAAAGTATCCTCCTATTGAGAAGCACTGCTTGGCCCTGATCTTCGCCGCACAGAAGCTCAGGCATTACATACTTTCTCATAAGGTCAACCTTATTTCGAGAGTTAATCCGTTGCAATACTTGATGATCCGACCAGACGCTCTGCGGCGGACTTGCCGAGTGGTCGATGATACTATTGTAATTTGACATAACTTTCGTTCCTCTTCGCGCCGTAAAGGGACAAGTCCTAGCCGACTTCCTTGCAAGCACATCCTTTACCGGCGGATTCGCCTCTCGACGATGATTTGCTCGACGAGCAGATAATGAGCCTAGAAGACACTGATGATCGACGTTGGGAACTATACTTCGACGGTGCGTCCTCAGCACAGAAGAACAAAGAATTGCAAACGATAGTGCCCAGTAAGGCAGGAATCAGACTAATCTTTATAACACCAGAGCGGGGGATGTTAAGATACTCCTACCACTTAAGAGAACTATGCATAAATAACGAGGCAGAATACGAAGCCCTCATAACAGGACTGGAACTAACCATTCAAATGGGAATAACCTGACATCAACATCTACGGAGATTCTCAGTTGATCATTCAACAGATTGTCGGACAGTACAAGATTCTGAAACCAAGACTTGAGCAGTATTTTCAGTATGCCATGAAACTGTTGGAACATATTCCGAATGTAATGATCTACAAGATTCCCAGAAAAGAAAATGCTCTTATAGATGCGTTAGCTCGCCTTGCAAAAGAATTTGCCTGCTTACAAGATGAGTCAGTTGAAGTGTCAGTTCAAGGACGATAGGTCCTATCACAGCTCGACATGGATACAATACACAAATCAGAAAAAGCAGAAGAAACAATTACAGCAAGTGATGGAAAATACGTAAGATTGGCGACAGCCATTAATAGACTACCTGCGAACAGGAAGCCTGCCCGACTATAAGTCGATAGCCCATCAAATCAAGAAAAGGACTCTGTCTTACACATTAATAAATAATACATTATACAGAAGGTCTTTTGATCAGATGCGGCTAAGATGCCTGAGCGGGTCCGAGGCTCGTGAAATCGTTAAAGAAGTGCATTCAGGACTTTGTGGCGCTCATCAGTCGGGTCCGAAAATGAAAATGAAGATTAAAAGACTAGGGTACTACTGGCCCTCAATGATGACTGATTGTATGAAAGTTGCCAAAAGTTGTCACCAGTGCCAAGTGCACGGAGTGGTTCTACATCAACCTCCAAATGTGCTACATCCGACAATCGCGTCGTGGCCATTTGAGTGTTGGGGCACAGATATAGTGGGTCCGATCGAACCGCCTTCTTCAAGAGGACATCACTTCATCCTTGCAGCTACAAACTACTTTTCTAAATGGGCAGAAGCTATACCACTCAGGGAAGTAAAGGCACACCACGTGCTGCAGTTTTTCAAGAACCAAGTCGTCTACCGTTTCGGGGTACCGCACAGGATCATTTTAGATAATGGGTCTGCATTCAAAAGTACGAAGATCAACAATTTTTTCAGAAGACACGGGATCGATTGGCGATACTCAACAATCTACTACCCAAGAGCAAACGGCTTGGCCGAGGCTTTTAATAAAACTCTCGTTTAGATTTTAAAGAAAACTTTGGACGACAATAAGAGAAATTGGCTGAGAAGTTGTTAGAAGCCTTATGGGCCTACAGGACGACTTTTAGGACGCCTACTCAGTCTACGCCTTACGCTTTAATGTACGGGTCTGAGGCAGTGTTACCATTGGAAGTCCAGCTTCCATCACTCAGAATCGCAGTTGCAAACAAGATTACTATAGAAGAAAATGCCAGACTACGACTGGAAGAATTGGAAAGCTTGGAAGGGAAAAGACTTTCCGCACAGCAGAATTTGGAACTGTATCAAGCCAAGATGATCCAGGCCCATGATAAACTGGTCCGCCCAAGAACTTTCAAAATCGGTGACTTAGTTCTTGTTCTCAGAAGACCTATTCTTGCACATCGCAAGATAGGTGGTAAATTGAACCAACATGGGAAGGGCCGTTCGTGGTCGAGACAGTCTACTCAGGAGGTTCCTACCAACTGGTGAATTGCCGTGGAGAACGACCCATGGTTCCAATCAATGGGCGGTATTTAAAGAAGTATTACGCAACCTGATATTTCGAAGGGTGGCCTCTAAAGTAAAATTTTACCCCTAGAAACACGGGTGAAGTAATCACTTTGCGACTGGGTCCGAACCCAAAATAAAATAAAATGGATGATATAAAAGAAAATCTCATCAACAAAAATGTTAAAAAGAAAACATGGGAAACCATAATAATAAAATGTCAAATCATTCCTTTCAAATCAAATCTTGTTCCAGATCTTTTCTCACTCCCTTTTCCTACTCCTGTTTAAATTTTAAAAGAAAATACGAATAAAAAAAACTTTTCGTTAATAAATATTTTCTTCATGTTCTTGTTCTTAGTACAGCCCCTGATCCTTTCCTTGTTTTTTTTTCGCAGGGAAATGTCGAACGGGCGGTTGGTCCTAAACTTTAGAAATGGCGTGAGTCTCGCACTCGATGAAAAGAGGGTGAAGGATGGAGCAGTGATAGAAATTGATTCTGACTTCACACCAGCCGGCCTACGGTACGAAGAAAATGATCGGATCCCGATCGATCGAGAAGAGCTTCACGACGTAAAGTGATGAAGATGGGTGGCCCAAGCCACCAATCCAACAACAAAAAGAGAAAAACAAACACTGAGGAGAACAATAAAATCAAGTCAGCAGTTACCACGGCAGAGGGCAGGCTCGTCAGCGCCGCGCCCGCAGAAATTCAATGGGTAAGGAGAGCTACTCTCACTGCTACCCAGAGAAGGAATAAGAATCGCCGCATCCGCAAGATGTTGACTAAACTAGCAGCAGATCAACACGAAGAGACAGCCACTATCGTCAACACACACATTTCAAAGATACCGGTTCATCAAGAACCTGAAAAGAGGAAACCAGCTCCAAGAACAACAGAAAAGATAAGGGAAACTCCAAGAAGATCAGAGGCAGAGAGGCTACCACGACGCCAGACAAAGCCACCAGTGGTAAAAAACCTTGTTGCGGAAGCAACCCCGGAGGATGTCCCGACAGAGACAATCCCCGAGGAGTCAAGGTATGCAGGAGAATGTGACGGGATTGAGCCAAACATCCCGCAATACGTTACTGGACCTTGTCACTTGCAGATCATGATATGAACTAGAAAGAATGCAAAATATTGAGAAGAAGACTTTTGAATACTTTGAAAGGATTAGAGGCAAGAGAATCAACATTTTGGAAGGCCTCGAGTTACACACATATGTATTCTCAGAGTACGAGCAGCAGCAGATTATGGACTGCATCTTAGAGCTTCAGAAGATGGGCCGAGCAGGCCGTCTGAGGGAAAAGACTTATTCAGAACCCGGAGATGGATGCCAGGGAAAGGAAGAGTCACAATACAATGCGGATGTTGCTATAACTTCACGAGAGGACGGAAAAGGAAATCCACCAGGGATACTCGTCGCAGCTGAGGTGGATCCGATGCCGAGGATAATTAAAAGAATGGTGAAAAGAATGATAACGCGGAGGGTATCGCGCGGACTACATACCCGACAGTTGCATCATCAACATTTACCGGGAGGGCGACCGCATACCTCCACACATAGACCACCACGACTTTGTCGGACCTTCGCACGGCTCGTTCGTCAACCAATGCAATATCATGTTCGATCCGACCTCCGGATAGCAGGCCCGGGTAAGTTCCGAGGGCCGGTGGAGATACCACTTCCGTAGGTTCCGTCATGGTATTAAAAGGAAATGGAGCGAGACGTTGCAAAACATTGTATACGAGGAGTGCCAGTGGAGCGGATCTCCGTTACTTTTAGAAGGATGGACGACGTAAAGGCGCCTTACCACTTCCGATCGCATCCGTAATTGGAGAGTCTCCGCCCTACGAGTCGTGAGTTACATGGGAAATAGCACACCTCCAATGCACATCCATGCGACATTCCTGCCAAGGGTGGCTTGGAAGGTGATGTTATTACCCATGTTTCTTACTATTCAGACATGGATTTTTGATAGACACTTTTGGATGGATCAACAAGAAACTTACACAGTCCGTTTTGGATTTACATGGATTGTATGAGACATTAAATTTCTGAGGAAAATGTCATCATGACTAAATCAAGTTGTATGATGTACTTTCAGCAACTTAGAATGAAAACGACTACGTCATATTTTGCCTTCACCTCTTTTTGTGCAAATTGACTGGGAAATGCCATTAGAGTTAAATGAACTTTGAACAAAGAACAGAAGAAAAAATAAAATAAATGAGAATTTTTCCTAAAAATCTGAATATTAAAATGAACTTCAAATTCACATGAACACTAAATAAACAACAAAAAAATAAAATGGGATCGTTAAAGGAAAAACAAAATGAATATAAATCTCAAATTGAATTCCGATCTGAATCCTCTGATTTGAACCTTTCAGTTCTTTCCTCAATCGAAATTTGTTTGAAACTCTTTTGAAATTTGAATATTTTCCTCGACTTATTGCTAAGTCAAGTCTTTTCAGCTTGGTGCACTTACCGACTCCTTTCAGTTCTCTTTCTTCTGTGTCTTAGAGGATCGACTAGTTCTATTGACACGGAGACACAAAGTTTGTTTAATTTGGTTCTGATGGCATGAGACTGGGTCCCTCTTCATACAGATAAATCTTCGAGGCTAGAGCCTAACTTCTAGTCCTCTTTCAAACTTTTGAGACTGGTAACCTAAATTCCAGTTCTCTCCTTTTGAGGTCGGTACCTAATTTCCGACTCTCTTTTCGGGATCGATACTAAATTCGATTCCCATTTCCTTCGAGGCTAGTACCTAAATTCCGAGTTCTCTCCTTTTGAGGTCGTACCTAAATTCGACTCTCTTTTCGGATCGCACCTAAATTCTGATTCCCATTTCCTTCGAGGCTGGTACCTAAATTCCAGTTCTCTCCTTTCGAGGTCGGTACCTAAATTCCGACTCTCTTTTCGAGATCGATACTTAAATTTCGATTGTCATCCGAATTGATACCTACATTTCAATTCGCAGACCTCATTTCGAGATCGATACCTAAATTTTGATTCTCTTTCCGAATTGATAACTAAATTTCAATTCAAAATTTCCGAGACTGGTACCTACATTCCAGTCCTCATTTCGAGATCGATATCTAAATTTCGATTCTCTTTCCGAATTGATACCTAAATTTCAATTCAAAATTTCCGAGACTGGTACCTACATTCCAGTTCTCATTCAGAGACCGATACTTAAATTTCGATTCCCATCAGAATTGATACCTAAATTTCAATTCAAAATTTCCGAGACTGGTACCTACATTCCAGTTCTCATTCTGAGATCGATACTTAAATTTCGATTCTCATCCGAATTGATACCTAAATTTCAATTCAAAATTTCCGAGATCGGTACCTACATTCCAGCTTCTCATTCCGAGATCGATACTTAAATTTCGATTCTCATCTGAATTGATACCTAAATTTCAATTCAAAATTTCTGAGACTGGTCCGTACATTTCAGTTCTCATTCCGAGATCGATACTTAAATTTCGATTCTCATCTGAATTATACCTAAATTTCAATTCTAAATTCTGAGACTGGTACCTAAATTCCAGTTCTCTCCTTTCGAGGTCGGTACCAAAATTCTGACTCTCATTTCCAGATCGATACCTAAATTTCGATTCTCTTTTCGAATTGATACCTAAATTTTAATTCTAAATTTTGAGACTGGTACCTAAATTCTAGTTCTCTTCCTTCGAGGTCGGGACCTAAATTCTGACTCTCCTTCGAGATCGATACCTAAATTTTGAATCTCTTCCGAGGTTGATACCTAAATTTCAATCCTCTAAATTTTCGAGACTAGTACCTAAATTATAGTTCTCATTCCGAGATCAGTACATAAATTCTGATTCTCATCCTTTTCGAGGTCGATACCTAAATTTCGACTCTCTTCCGAGGCTAGTACCTAAATTCCAGTTCTCTTTGCAATCCCGAGGTTGAAAACCCAGGTTTCAATTCTCATTTCAAATCCAAATTTCAAATTCAAAATTTCCTTAAATCAATTTCAAATTAAACTTCAATCGAAATCTAAACTCACACATCAAAACTTGAACATAAAATGAAACGAAATCTAAATCGAAATTCTCCAGATCTTGTGATTTGGAATTCACCTCCTTTTCCTTTCCCCAGCGAGAGTTCAGGAACCTCCAGTCTTGGAAATATACCTGATACTCCCAATGCGGAAATTCTTCTACTCTGTCCTAAGTGTGTCACTTGGATATCTGTGTTGGTTTTATCGATCTCTTCGGTCAACACCAATACGCGCGGTGTCCTTGGTTAGCACACCACACCTATTGGGGGTCCATTTGTTGACCTCATTTTTGATGAGGTATTCTCTTATCCTTTTAGTACTTAGGATCTAGCCTTAGGCTTTTCCTTTGACTATCCTAGAGGACTAGAAATGGAATCCACCACTTAGACATTCAAACTACTTCTTAACTCCCTGCAAACCCCGCAAGCTTGATTGTAAACCCCTAATCACCTAGAGGGTTGAGATCGAAATGTGGAAGTTTAAAGGATGAGTTCCTCATAGGACTCTTTGGCCTTAGGATCACCACAGGTGGCTCGGTCCGATGAGAGCCGACTTACACATACACTACACTCTCACACACACATCCTAAAAACCACACCTATACCCAACTTGATCTCCCGGTTCGATGTAGGTAATTCACATGGATGGACCTTAACCCCCCTGGCTAAGAGGGTTAGGAACAACATAGTGAATACCTCAAATGAGTCCTTTCATGACTCATATGAGCTTATCATGGCTTCATGGCTCAACCAAAATAATTTCATTTCACTTACATTTGACCAACCTTCATTTTTTCAAAATTTCAATTTTTGACTCCGGGACCCGGACTCATCTACACTACTAAAAAAAACACCTTGAAATTACCCAAAACCTCCAAAATTTCCAAACCACCAAAAACTCCCCAAAATTAACCTTGAACATTCCCAACCATTCAAATTTATCATCCATAACCAAAAATACCAAAATTTCCAAAAATACCCCAAATACCCTCCAAATTACCAAAATGCCCATCTTGACCCAAAAATTCAAAAATTCCAAAAATTCCCAGAAAATTCCAAAAAATCACAAATCTTCCCAATTTCATTTTGTTCAACTACACCATGGGCCAATTTTGCCAATTTACCCCACTTTTACCAAAACCCCCAATTTGACCCATTTTAAACCCAAGTGAACCCAATGTCAGACCAAACCACTCCGATTGACCTCAATTTTGGTCCAATTCAATTCTAAAATTCAATTCAATATCCCCAATATCAATCTAGACCAAATATAAGTCCAATTTGATTGATATTTGAGCCCAATTTCAATTTGAGGCCTAAGGCCCAATTTTGGCCCATGACCTAAACTTGGCCCAAACCAACCCAATTCAACTCCAATTAACCCCAAACCTTTTCTAAATCTTCCCTAACATCTCCATAAACAAAACATTAACATAGTTTGCCCAAAATTTGGACCCAAACCTTACTCAAATTCAACTCAACCCAAAATTCCCTAAATAGGCCTAAATCCACCATGAACCCAAATAGGCCCAAATCCCAAAATTAAAGCCCAACCAAGGTTGAAAACTCTTTTTTACACCACGAACATTTCTCAACATTAATTTTACATCAATTTCAACATTAGCCCAACCTTAGCCCAAGTTAGTCCATTTTGACCTATTTTGACCCTATCACTGAGGGACCCGAATTAGACTCGATTCGATTCTAAATCACCTCAAATTTGTCTCAAATCACTCATGACACATCCCTAAACCAAACCCAACATTTATTTAGCATGGCCCTTTGCAAATTTTTTTATCTAAAAGCCCATTTTGAAACATAAAAGCCCATTCCCTTAAGCCATTTTAAAAGTCCACCTTTACCAAAATTTAAAAGCCCAAACCCATCCTAATGCCCACATTACAATCTCATCTCATCCTCACTCAATTAATATCACTCCCTAAGTGCTAAATCCATCATGAAAATCAAACCAAAATGGTATTATGCCAAATCCCATCATATAACCCCAAAGTTTCCAAAAATTCCTAAAACCCTTTTCCATGAAAATTGACCAAACTCTTGCCAAGCCAAATGTGAGCCATGAAGCCATGTATAAGCCACATGAAGCCATGGATGGTTTGACTTTTCACCAAGCTATTAATGGCGAGGGGAGGGGACCTTTTCTAAGCTCTCACTAAACCTTTTTAACCCTTTTAATGTCTCACCCTAACCCAAAATTAACTTAAACAAAATTGATGTGGACTTCACCACACATGTGAGCTCGACCCACCCGACCTCCTCGGCCCAAAATCGAGGCCATGGGGAGATGAACAAAACCCAAAACCATGGCTTGGACCAAATCGAAGCTAAAATGGACACTCCTCCATGCCACTTTGATCCGGCCCCTTTACACTTGGCAAAACTCGATTGAACCCACGGGAATCAAGCCCGACTTCCACGAGCTCGAGGTTGACCCGACCTTGTCGGTCGGCCGCCCGAGTCATCGGAAAATGCCATGGCCGAAACCTTGGGATGAGCCGAAGTTTGGAATTCCCACTGCTGAGTTGCCCCAGTGCCCGATGGCCATTGCAGCTGTTCTTCCCTTGCCCTGAGCAGTTGATCCAAGCCCCTAACTCCCCCTGGGAAGCCATGGCCAGGGCTATTTAAGCTAGCCAACCCCTCTCGGCCAAAAGGTTGGCTGAACCAAACCTTCACATAATCCCTCCAAACTCCTCACAAAGCTTCCCCAGCGAGAAGCGATCCATCCCCACTGTTCTCCTGCCCTAACTCCCACTGATTGAGCTCAATTTTGGAGCTCAATTCTCAGGCCAGAACAAGACACTCTCAAATCCTCCACCAAAATCAAATTAAACTCACCCACACCTGCACAAGACCAAGAGAAGGAGTTCCCAGGTGAAAGCCCCCTCTCGAGGCCGCCCATTTGTTCTAAACTCCGAAGGTTGAAATCGGGTCCGGTGGAAATCGAGTCCGAGCAATTCCCAGGGGCCAGAGACTTCATCTGGAGCTTGCTTAGGTCCAATCAAAGGTGACACAACTCTCAGATCGAAGCCACACTTCTCTGAGCAAAGGTATGAGCTCTCTCTTCTTCCCGAGCTTCTAAACATTCTCTATTTTGATTGGGTTAATTTCATGCCACATAAACCGTATGGATGTGTTCTTCTCTTCAAGACGAATCCATAGAGTATAAGAATGTAGAAATCGGTTAAGAATCAAGAGAGATATCAAGCCTGGAAGATGGACGGCTCTCGGGTGAAGTCGATCGGGGACGATGAACGGATGTCGTTCATTCGCGCGTGTATTGGACGGACGGCTCAGATGGCGTCGGATCGGGAGATGATACATGAATGGCGGACCCCCGCAGTGCTGACTCAGATGGCGGCGCCGAATCAGAGCACCCCGCGTGGCCTTTCGGAGCTGCCGAGGATGGCGTGGCGCCGCGTGGATAAGTAGGTTTCTTTAACATTTCCACTAAAATAATTCTAATAAATCAAAGAAAAATCAGAAAAATATAAAACTTGGTTCTCTGATTTCCCTGAGGTCAGAGAGATTTTTGAAAATTATAAAATCCTTTTTTTCAACTTTTATTTCTTTTTTAAATTATTTAATACTCCAAAACTCAAAATAATTCTAATAAATAAAATATAATTCAAAAAAATCACCAAAATTGACCCAAATGGTCCTCTGGTTATTAGAAACATCCCATAATTTTCTTAAGGACAGAAACATTTCCTTGGTCATGTTATTGAATTTTCCTTGAAAACCCCTATTTTCCATTAAAAATAATTACATAAATAAATTAAATACAGAAAAATCACATTTTCTCCTCTAATGTCTTAATTGACATGTGAGTGAGGTTACATAAAAATTTCAAGTTCATTTGAGCTTAGTTTTGTGAGTTATAGAATTATTAAGCTTGAAGGGCAAAAGGGTAATTAAAAATTTCAACCCTTAATTAAAATTTTAGGATTAATCAAAAAGGGGAGGGTAAAATATTTAATTTTAAACTGATTTTTGATGATTGAAACTTAAATGATTGATGGTAGAAACCTACTAACCATTTTAAATCTAATTAAAATAAAACTTTAATTAATTAATTAATTGAAATTTTGGAAGAATAATAGAAATTGGAATTATTAAAGTAGGGATATTATTAAGAGGATATTTGTTCTTTAATTTATGAATCCGTAAATTAATCACTTCAATAATATTTAATTCTTAACTAAAAGGATAATCCTAACTTAAAATTTAAAATGCTAAACAATTTAACAATTAAATTAAATTAAATTTAAGATGTTGAGATTAAATTAAATCAAAATCTAAATCAAGTTAACACCTTAACAATTAAATTAAATCATATTTAATATATTAAGATGAAAATTAAAATTAAATCAAAATAAATTAAATCAAATTAAGTTGAATTAAAATTAAGTTAAATCAAAATTTAAAATTAAATTAAATTAAAAATTAAATTAAATTAAATTAAACCAAATTAAATTAAAATTAAATTAAATTAAATTAAATTAAATTAAAATTAAATTAAATTAAATTAAATTAAAGTAAATTAAATTAAATTAAATCAAATCAAATTAAATTAAATTAAATTAAATTAAAATTAAATTAAATTAAAATTAAATTGAATTAATATCATTTAACAACACACCTAAATGAAATCATTAAGAGTTAAACCAAACACTTAAAGTAAACTTAAAACGTAAAGGTTAAATCTAAGATATAACATCACTTAAAACCTAAAGATTTAAATTAAAAAAAATGACTTGAACACTATTCCAAACTTAAACTAATTTTTTATAATTAAGTCAAAATTAAAATTAAATCATTAAGTTTAAATCATTAAAATACTTAATAAGTTGATTTGCCCTTTTTAAAGCTCTTATTATTATAACTCTTAAATGAAGTATCAAGTGAAGTGTTACTTCACTTATAGGATATTCAAATGTCCTAGTTCATCTGAGCAAGAGAACAAAACTTAAACCCACTGGATGATTAATTCACTCGTAGCAACTAAATTTACTTGGACTCAAAACAATCCCAGAAATATTGAAAAGATGTTTAGGACTCGTCCTAAGCACTTCCTCAATATGACGGGATGTTTTAGAAGAATAATTGAATCTAGTTGTTCTTTGATGAAGAAAATCATCCTTAAACCAAACCAAGAACCTAGACGTCATACGAGATGACTAGTTATAGGATTAGGAACTTGGTAGACAACCAAAACCCTTTCCCTTAGCTTTACCTAGGTATTTCTTGCAAAATACTTAAATGCCTTAACATGTGTTTCAAGTGCAGCTTGGGATGACGGGAAGACCCTCCAGGTACGCTTTTATTATTGCAATTTACTTACATGCAATGTACTTTACTCTTTCTTGCATGATAAACAAGATTGTTGCATGAAAACTAAAACCTTTAGGATAGTCCCTGAACTGAAACCAAAACTAAATTAAAAGTCATTGCAAGATAAAATTCATCGTCACAACATTCAAAATATAAAACAACTCAAAATTTAATCACAAACAGAACAACAAAACTACAATCACAACTAAATTAAAACGTCTCATTGAATGATAGGGAATACCTCGGATGATGTAACCCACGTGTTGCTAACGGGATTTCCCACGGTCTAAATGAAAGTGTGGAACTCATTCAGTTGAGTTTAGCAAATTCATCTGGACTAAGTGAATTCAATGAAAATAACGGTGTCGGGATGACGGAACCATGGGATCTTAATCGGTTCTATTTAAACAACTTTAAGATTTGTTTTAATTAAATATAAAAAAAAATAACACTTGGATTTTAAGATTTTCTCTAAACCAAAACACTTCTCTCATCTCCTGATTTATGACTTCTAAAACTAAACCTCAGCAACAACAAGGAGCTCGGAGCATGGTGGGCAGCTCGGCCATAGTCATCAGCAAAACTCAGATCTACTTCAGCTAAACATTCTTAGAATTGAACAACCAAACCATAGGACTTCGAGGTAGTTTTCCTAGTGCAACATAAATCCTCAACTCTTCGTTAGGCATTTACATAATCATGTTATGCAAATTAAGCCCTAACCGGTCTTAGGACTCCGAGGTAGTCGTTTGGTACGACATAAACCCTCACATCTTCGAGGCTATTTGTATGATTGTGTCATACAAATATAAGTCCTAATTAACTAAAATTGGCAAGATTACAACATTAAATGATATTCTAAAATTCAAACCAAACAATATGATAGTTTGGGAAGTTGCCAATATTCTTCTTGGATCCTCAGCTTCTCCTACTTCTCTTCCTTTGGACTCCTAAAATGAACTGTTCCAAATTTGATCCATTCCCTATTGAAATTCCAAAATTCAATCATTTGAAAACCTTAAACTTTGTAATTCTTGAGAGCAAAACCACTAATCATTATCGAGAGTTTTATTAAATGATTCCCGTCATTTAAGATGTAATTAACTATAGGGACTTGCCCTTATAGGGAACTTTAAGAACCCAGGTAATATAAACCCTGCTTAATTCATTTATATTAAGCAGGGGAACTTGTCGGCTTATAAAATTGGTTCGCAGACCAAACGGATGTCACAAATCTTCTAGTTTATTTAATCGAGTCCCATCATCAAGCAGTGTGTATATTCTTCGGGATAGATACACGGTTTGTGATGCGGTGCTCGTTTATATAAACTTTTTGGGATGTGAGATCGGTTTGATTTCATATCTTAAAATCTTCAAATTTAAAAATTATTTTCAAAATCAAATGCTACTTTCTAAATTATATATATTTAAATTAAAATTAAAATCTAAAAATTCACCGACAATTTCTGTAGGCGATCCCTTTTCAAAATATAACACTTAACCTAAAAATATGCCGACAGCACATACAATATTTAATGCATCTCATTCCATATGTAACAATACATCATCCACATCCACAAATTATGAGTAAGATCAATTGCTGCATAAAGAAGATCATCTCAACAACACAACCTCCTACTCTCAATACTCAAATAATCTCATTTTCAGACATAACACACAATTCCAATGTAATTATACATAAAACCACTAAAATATCACATCCACTCGTCATTAGAAAATAATCTCAATAGTGATGTGAGGAAAAAACGAAATCAATAACCGCCCATCCAAAGCAAATGAGACTTTCACATAATAAATAACAATTTGAATTCATGGACTTACCACATAATTCTAATGTATCTACATATGGAACACCTAAAAATACCACTTCAAAACATACACTCATGTAATACATTCAACAAGAATTATATGTAATATCAAATGCTGAATAAAAATGATTTAAACATGAGATGTATTCTAATGACATCCTTCTCATCCAATAATACTAATGTGTAATGGAATCATATCATGATCACAACGACAACAAAAAAACAAAACACAATCCAAGATTATCATACCGCAGTCATAGAGACAGAGAAAGATAGAAAAAAAAAAGACATCACACTATGATAACATAAAGATATAAAGAAATAAGAATGAGACAATCCACATTAAAGACATTCCTCTGCACGGTCAACCTAACGCTGTCTTATACGTCACAAAAGAATTATAGATAACATCAAATGCTCAAGAGAATATTAAAAATTAAATTCAGAGCAACAACTCAAAACAAAAAAAATTCCAACACAAACCATCAAAAATATTTCCACCAAAGCTATTCACAAGAAGCAATGAGAGTAAAAGTAGAGAGAGTGAGAGAGATAGAGGAGACTTGGGTTTTCAGGCATATCACCATTAACCAAGTGAGAAAATATGAGAGCAACATTAAAGAACAACCACAATCCTGCATAAAGAAAAAGCTCACAACCAATAATTTGCCATAATTGATCCTTTATCTGAGATAAAGGTGAGGAATAAGTGTAAATGAGAAGAGGTAAAATCAGAAGAAAAAAAAGTCTTTACCCGTAATGCAACGCACACATTTGCATGCTGCGATTCACTGTTATGATTGTGAGCCCGCCACACCCTCTCTTGCTTATGGCATACAAAAAAATGAGTTGGCACTGTCAACCTAATGCCACATCAAACAACAACTTTAACAGATTAGATTGAAAAAAACAGCTTCCTACCACTTAATTTTCTAGAAAACGCATTAAGAAAGCAAGTCTCGAGAATAAAAGCGCGGTAATGACTTAAAACCAGCGAAGCAGAGATATAAAAGTACACATCAAAACAGACCTTTAGTTTGCGTTGAGGTCACGTGACTCATAACTTAAATAAATTATGTTATTTAATTATAAATTATAGATTGATATAATTAATCACCAAGGATGATTCCATTTCAAGTTATTAATGAACTAAATTTTCTATTTAGTTTTATGAGAAGCATATTTTATTTTTTATCAATCTTAAAAGAACCATACATATTAACACCATCCACCCTATGCTAAATTATGTGTTTTAAGGAGTTGTTTTTATATAATAATATTGGCATCTCACCTTAGGGTGAAATGATTTATCATAATAAGAAGAAAATTGATGTTAAATTTTATGAATATCGAGGAGCGAAGGGAGTGCTAAACTTAGATGACACTCCTCTATCATTCATATCATATTAATACATGTGCAAATATTTTAGGGGATCCTCTAGTCAAAGAAGCGTGCCAGAAAAATAAGAGAAAATGCTCTACTAAAACACATAAGACTAAGTATGTATGTGTGTGTGTCGAATAACTAAACCAAACACAATTATTAATTTTGTTTGTGTTTATTGTTGAAATATAAGGGCATTTAAATACATAACACATTTCTCATGAATTTCTACATCTAATACACTATGAATTTTATATTTATAACACTCAAATCATTCATATCATATCAGAAATATCATATTAACTAACTTTTAAAAAGTGGATTACATATCTTCATTCATAGGTATAATGTAAGTATCAATGTTAATGTATTAGATATGTAAACATTGTATTAATATAAATCTTCCTAAAATATAAAAAGTATGTGTTCCATTCACTATTCTTAACGATCGGAATATGCATTGTTCATGAATTATTTCTTAATTGTTGACAGTAGTTGGCTAGTTGCCTTGCCACCAATAAATACAGTATTTTTCTAAAAATTTATCTAAAACCCTACAAGAATCTCTACAAAGAACACCTCCCGGGTGCCGTTCCCCTTCCGAGTCGACGCTCTTCTCTCCGCCCTCTTCTTCTATAGTTCACTTGATTCTAGGAGTTGCCATACCAATCTGCTCTTCAACCATCATTCTAAGGTACGCTATGGCTATTGTCGCTTTTTTTCCGGATTTCTTATATCAAAACTTCTAGTCCTCTAGACGGGAAATGAAGTTATCCCGTTTTTCTGTAGATGTTTTGATTCAGTTCTCTTGTTAAAGTTGATTGAATCTAGACGGGAGGATGGAGCAGAGGCTGGCTAATACCTGGCATATGACCATTAATGAGAAGAAGTTCATAGAGACCGCACTCAGTGAAAATATCCGAGTTGATGGCCGTAGTACGTTTGATTACCGCCAATGACTATCAAGTTCGGAAGGCAAGCTTCTTTAGTTTCATTAATTCGTTTTACGCTGTTTTTATTATCTGCTTTTGCACTCAGTCATGTTGTTCTGGTAATTTAAATGGTTTTCTTGCCATCTAATGCAGCATAAAAGCAATGGAAGTGGATTTGATTTTGGAAGATTTACATACATGCTACTCAATTTTTATGTATTTCATATCTAACACCTAAACTTCTATATTTACATATATATGCCACCTTACCTATTCATAAAAGTTGTACTTCACCTTTTTAAAAGTTAAAATAGTGGTATTTTTGATGTTATATGATAAATTTGGGTGTAATAAAAGTAGAAAGGAAAATTTAGGTGTTAGATATGTAAATGCATAGGAATTGGGTGGGATGTTTGTAAGTGCCCCATTTTTTGGTTTGCATAATAAGTTGTTGATAGGCGTGTATCCTAAACAATATGAAGGTTTCAGATGGATATTGTGGGGTAGAACATACTTGATTTTATGGTTGATAAGAACTAAGCTTATATAGCAAACTCAAATGTTGATGTTGGGGTTGATTAAATTTGAAACTTTTTGGTTAAGAAAATTAAGGTATTCAACTTTCTCTTACTGCAAAATTTATGAAAATGTTATCAAAGGCTACTCACTTATCTCATTTAAATCTTTTATAACTTCAGATTAATATGTGGCTATCTGCTTTATCCATAATTGCTATGGTTACACATACAATAATGCATATGTGAAATCTACTTATGATAGTACAAATTATTATTTTTATGGTTTAATGGTTCATCTCGTAGGAATAACAACACCAACTGTGGATGCATGCTGTAATATAGTTTTTGCATTAAGATATGATAGATCTTTTAAAATTTTTCTCAAGAGATTTTAATCCTTGACTCAATGGATAAAAGTATTCATTTAGCCGACCCCACTGAGTGGGATAAAGGCTTGTTTTGCTGTTGTAGAGTTTAATCCTCAGATATTGAATAAGCCAATAGTTAAGTTTTTTTTTCTGTTGAAGTTCTTATCCACAGAAATCAAACTGGAATCTTATTTTCCCAAATTGTGGCTGCTATTTTTATGATATAAGTGTAAGAAGTGATATTGCAAATTAATGAATAATTGCGCATTCATATTTTGTGCTTGTACCTTTCGTTTGACTAGATGAAGTTAAGGAGGGTTAATGTTGCAAAATTTGAGTGTGCAGGAAAAAATTCAAATATTATTGATGACAAAGAATATTAAAATAAGATCCTAAGAATTTCCAGTAAATTTCGTAGTTAATATATTTGATGAAATTATGATTCGTTGGTTTTGTGCTTATTTCTATAAGGATATTCGAGCAATCCAGTGGTTTTTTCTTGCACAATTCGGTGGTTGTTTTGCACCTCAAGCTTCATAGGTAGTCTTCTATTGGTTTTGCTAGCGTATGAATGATTGCATAGGTCGATTGCATAATTGTGAATGAAGATAACAAAATTACAGAACTGTTCTTTTGCGTGATAAATGTTCATTATTTTATTTTTTCTTTCCTGTGAAGTCTAAAATAGATAGTTTTTATGAATTATGGAGACAAGATCTTTATGATAATCATTCAGTGGTATGATTTGTATTTTCCCCTAATGGTTAGTGGGCATTTTATCAAAATGAATTTACAGAATTTGGTTTACTGGTGCTAATTTTGATGGAATAAGATTTATTGAATTTTGTTAGGTTATGGGGCATTCATGGACTTGGGTGGTTATATTTGTTTGCTTTTTGTACCTTGTGAATAAGAGAAAAATTTTCTCAATTTTTTACACTTCCATAAATCATAAAGAACATTTTCATTGGAAAGAAAATGGAATATTTTAGAATAATGGTTGTTTCCAAATGAGACTGTTTTAAAGCTGTTAAAACATTTTAAATTAAATTATTAAAAGTTCACAATAGCTTTATCTTGATTGTGTCTATCTCAACAACAACTATTGAAACAATTTTATCCAAGGAGCACGCCTTTAGTGTTAAGAAAGTGATCGTTCTATCAAGCAAAGTCTTGAAAATAAAAAAATAAGATAATTTTTATCTGGTTAAAACACTCAAAAGGTTTCGATCTGTGGGAGAAGATGTGGAGACACAAAATGGTGATACAATAAGCTTGTAGAACTCCAATCTATGTGCAATTTTTTTTAAGAAATATAATTTTTTTCGTAAAGTTTATGGGTTGAATTAATGGTTGAAAGCTCTTAAAATTGATATAGGGTGATTTTATATATGTTTTGGATTATAATGGGTTTTTCTGAGAATTCTACGTGAATAGTAGAAAGAAAAATTAAGACTATATGTTGACCTCATTTTTTGTGAGGTTTGTTTCTTCTTTAGAAGCCTAGGATCTAGTCATAGGACTTTCCTGTTGAATATCCTAGAGGAATAATGATGGAACCCTACTCCCATTAGAAATTCTAAACACTTCTTTACTCTTCATGGAATTCCACATGTTTGATGCTAACCTCTAGCACTTAGTATGTTGGGGCCAAATGTGAGGGAGCTCAAGAACATATTTCCATAGGATTGCTTGGCCTTAGGGTTAATCTGATACACAAAAAAAATGTTTGATTTTTCATAAATATGTTATGCTCATTTTTGGTGATATTACACTTTAAAAGAATGTATTTTGATGTTTTGTTGCAGATATATTAATTTTAAGCTTTTGGAGCAAAAAGAAAGAAAAAAGGAAAAAAAATTGGAGTCAAATGAAGCACTTTGCAAGATGTACTGGCGCCGATGGCGCTAGATTTGGCGCCAACGACGCCAAAATCCAAAGAATACAAGTTCAGAAACAAATTCAGCACTGTCAGTGCCCTAATTCAGAGAAGCAAAGGTTAGGCATCGATGCCAGAATGGCGTTAATAGCGCCCTAATATAGAAAGACCCATATTTGGCGCCGACGGCGCCAGTGACAGTTATTCCCAAAAATTTATTGAATTGGAATAATTTTTTTAGAGGTGCTTGAGGCAACTCTTAGGGAATTTTGTCCTAAATAAAAAATAGAATGAGTGTAATTCAGAAGGGGGGGGGGGACAAGAAAGAAGAGTTGGAGGAAGTGTGGTGTATGTGTTGAGAGTTGGGATTTTCTCAAAGAGTTGTAGGAGAAGAGGGAAAGTGAGAGATTTCTTCTTCCTTACCTTTCTAAGAGAGAATTGAGTGGTGTTGTAAAGAGAAAGTCAAAGGAACTTCAAGGAATTTGCGTGGGGAAAAGTTTGAGATAAGTTGTGTTTATTCCTTTCTGTGTTGTATGAGCTTGTTCTTATATATAAAATACATGTTTTGTTGAAATTTCCTAGTGAATTATGAGTAGATTTCTTTGTCATTCTCCTTGCAATGAGATATGGGTTTGTCATAAATCAGAATTGTTGTGCAAAAGTATTTGATAAAAATTGTGATGATTTAAACATGGATCTTCATTTATATTTCGATATGGCCAATTGAAATGTTAAAATTTGTTGTGAAACATACAATCCGAAAGGGCTATGCATTCAACAACAAAGTGAGAATCACATTCAATGTCATGGATGAGAATGTAGTCCACAAGGTTGAATGCAAATAAATAGGGAAATATACTTTGATAGGTGTAGAATTGGAGATTTTAGGGTGACAGACTGAAATCCTCAATTTGGTCCAAGTGTTTGCAAACTAAAGCGAGTGTTAGCCCTCAGGTGAGGTAGAAGTGGGAGCTCTGGAGTGAGAGCCAGTATCTTCCCAAACTAACCATAGATTTAGGACTAAACCTTGGATTAGCCAATGTTCTTTATATTTATCACGATATAACTCTGAACAATCTTATTTATTCACTAACCATAACCTCATTACAAGGGGAAGGATATTTTGTTCAACTTGAACCTTTAGTTACAAAAACTTTTTTTAGAGTTAGAGAATTTCACTTTAAAGTTTGAAAATTAGTTTAGTAAACTTAGTATTTCATGTTACGTTAAAAATTATCTACTTGCATTTCTTACTTAAGTTTTATTGGTTTCAACATCGTGTGTTGCACTACCATTATAAGTTTATATTCTCCCTATGGGATCAATACTTCGACTCAATTAGAGCTCTTTATTACTTGGGCAATACGTATACGTACGTTTTCTATCTAGTGACACCATTTAATAATCATAATAACCTTTTATTTTATAGGGGTGGCAGCTTTAAGATAAATTTGATTATACCGAAGTTAATCGATTATTATTGATATTAATATTTCCAAATTTGCTGCCTTGTGTGTTGTGGTGTTGAAAGACATTTACAACATACAAAAATTAAACCGACTGATCACCACCGTGAAAGAAGCTACCCTAGCATCAAATTTTTGGCGCTGGTGCCAAGAAGGTAACAATAAATTAAGGTAGTAATTACAAAAAATTATAAAAATTTGAAAGAAATGGTGAACAACTTAGATAATCAAAGGATTGTAAATGATCATCATCAAAGACTTTTAAAAGATTATGCTAATCTTATAGTAGATGAAATTGATTTGAGTAACAAAACCCTGCTGTAACTGTTAATTCATTTGAGCTTAAACCTGCTATTATTCAAATGGTACAAAATAACCAGTTTGAGGGATGACCAACTGAAGACACTAATTTACATCTTGCTAGTTTTCTAAAATTTTTCGTTACATTTAAATATGATGGGGTGTCAAAAGATGCTGTAAGGCTTAGAATTTTTCCTTTTTCATTAAGGGACAAAGCTAAGATGTGGTTAAATTCTTTAACACTTGGATCTATTAGAACTTGGACAGATTTATCTCAGAAATTCTTAGCAAAATATTTTCCATCATTAATAACCGCTAAGCTTAGAAATAATATTACATATTATTTTCAGTTTGATGGGGAATCTATATACGAAGCTTGGGAAAGATTTAAGAAAGAAAGTGTCCACATCATGCATTACCAAATTGATTAATACAACAACAACAACAAAGCCTTAATCCCACTAAGTGGGGTCGGCTACATGAATCCTTTTTCTCCATTGCGTCCTATTTAGTGTCAAATTTTCATTTAATTCTAATAAATTAAGATCATTTTTTATGCAATAAGCCCAAGTTTTCCTAGGTTTGCCTCTGCCTTTCTTAACATAAGTTGTATTTAAAACATCTACTCTCCTAATCGGATCATTAGGTGGTCGACGTTTAATGTGACCAAACCATCTAAGGCGACTCTCTCTAATTTTATCCGTCACTGGTGCAACTTCAACCCTATTACGGATATATTCATTTCGCATTTTGTCTTTAAGTGTAAAGCCACTCATCCACCTAATCATTCTCATCTCGGCAACACTTAACTTAACATTATGCTTCTCTTTTAAAGGCCAACATTCAGCACTATAGAGCATTGAAGGTCTCACCACCATCTTATAAAATTTTCTTTTTCAGTTTAAGCGGTACTTTTCTATCACACAAAAGGCCGGACGCATTCCTCCACTTCAACCAACCAACCTCGAATTCTACTATTAACATCCCCATCTATATCACCATCGCTTTGAACAATGGACCCGAGATATCTAAATCGTTCACACCTTTTAATAATTTGATCACCCAAAGTTACACTTTTGTCACTAGAACTCGCTATTACTAAAATTACATTCCATGTATTCAGTTTTAGTTCTACTCAAACGAAGACCTTTAGACTCCAATGTAGACCTCCATAATTCAAGTTTTTCCTGGACTTTTTCTCTTGTCTTATCCACAAAGAGGATATCATCAGCAAAAAGCATACACCAAGGTACATCCTCTTGTAAATGGCCAATAAGACCATCCATAAATAAAGCAAAAAGATATGGGCTTAAAGCCGATCCTTGATGTAAACCAACGAAATAGTAAAATACTTGGTCAATCCTCCTTCAGTTCGAACAGATGTAACAGCTCTAGCATACATATCTTTAATGACTTGAATATAAGTCATATCAACACCTTTCTTCTCAAGGACTCTCCAAATAACATCTCTAGGAACCTTATCGTAAGATTTTTTTAAATCAATAAAAATCAAATGTAGATCCTCCTTATTATCTCTGTACTTCTCCATCAAACCTCTCAATAAATGTATAGCTTCCATGGTAGACCTGCCCGACATAAATCCAAATTGATTATGAGAAATCTTCGTAATACGTCTTAACCTATGTTCAATTACCCTCTCCCAGAATTTTAAAGTATGACACATCAATTTAATTCCTCTATAATTTGCACACTCTTGTGCATCACCTTTATTCTTAAAAATGGGGACCAAAATGCTCTTTCTCCACTCCTCAGGCATCTTTTTAGTTTTAAATAATATTAAAAAGTTTAGTAAGCCAGGAAACCCCAAAATCACCTAAACATTTCCACACTTCAATTGTGATATCATCAGGTCCTACAGACTTTCCCCCCTTGGTTTTCTTTAAAGCCTCATCAACTTCTTTTTTACTAATGCGACGGTAAAAATGAAAAGTTTTATTATTATTAACGATATTAAGATCACTAAGGTCGATCGTACTTTCAGCATCATCATTAAAAAGTTTCTCAAAATATCTCACCCACCTCTGTTGAATATCTTTTTCTAAGAAAAGTACTTTTTTATTTTCATCTTTAATACACTTTACTTGAGTTAAATCTTTACTTTTCTTTTCTCTTTGTTTGGCTAGTTTATACATATATTTTTCACCTTCCTTAGTATCTAACATGTTATAAAGATCACTAAAAGCAGAATTTTTAGCATCAAAGATTATTCTTTTACACTCCCTGCTGGCCGTTTTATATTTTTCCCAATTCTCTACATTTTTACATTTAAACCAATTTTTATAACATAACTTCTTATATTTTATCTTTTCTTGCATATTATTATTCCACCATCAACTATTTTTATTTATAGAAACTTTTTCTTCTGATTCTCCAAGTACATCTTTTGCCACTTGTTTAATAAGTATTAGTTAATTTTTCCCACATAACATTCGCGTCTTCATGAACATCCCAAATATTTAAATCTTGAATTTTACTCATAAAAATAATTTTATTTGTGTCTTTTAGGTGCCCCCATCTTATTCTACGATGTTGAATCCTAGTATTCTTTATTTTACAACTCTTCATCTTAAAATCTAGAACTAATAATCGATGTTGGGTACTTAATTGCTCACTAGGAATGACCTTACAATCCTTACAATCTCGACGATCTCTTCTTCTTATAAGCAAATAATCAATTTGTGTTTTATTAGATCCATTCTTATAAGTAATAAGATGTTCATCTCTTTTCTTGAATAAAGTATTAGTAATAATCATATCATACGCTAAAGCAAAATCTAAAATGGCTCTACCTTCTTCATTAATCGCTCCATAACCGTAGCCACCATGAATATTTCTGAAATCTTCTACCACTCTACCGACATGTCCATTTAAATCTCCTCCAATAAAATTTTTTCTTCAAGGGGTATCAAGTGTATTAAGTCTTCTAAATCATTCCAGAATTTATCTTTAGAGCCTATATCTAAACCAACTTGAGGAGCATAAGCACTTACAATATTAAAAATCTTAGTATCAATAATAATCTTAAGTGCTTATAATTCTATCTCCAACTCTATTAATTTTAACAACATTATCTTTCAAACTCTTATCTATAATTACACCTACACCATTTCTAGTACGACTCTTACCAGAATATCATAGTTTAAAACCTAAGTTATCAATCTCCTTAGCTTTTTCTCCAACCCATTTAGTTTCTTGAATACATAGGATATTTATCTTTCTATGGGTCATAATATCAACCAATTCCATTAATTTACCATTGAGAGTACCTATATTCCAAGATCCTATCCTAATACTAATATCATGGACTAACTTCTTTACCCGCATCCATCCGTAATGTGGGAACCCTTGCTTACTTGACACTACACCGGGCACCGGTGTAGCGGCCCTTGCACACTTTCCACTGTATTCAAGCCATACAGCGTGTCGCTTCCAGGGGACGCCCTAGCACTTACACAATGATAAAAAAGGATTCATGTCATGATTTTTTTCGACAAGTTTTACACTGGCTGTCAACTACCTAACGCAACCCTCCACTTTTCACATCGGGCTTGGGACCGACAACGACAGTGTTTACCAAATTGATTAATAATTTAAACTTTTTATAATGAATTAGTGAAATATCTTAGATCGATTATTGACGCTGCTGTTGGAGGATCGTTGATGTATAAACCATTTGATGAAGCCTATTCTTTAATCGAAGAAATGACAACTAATAATTTGCAATGACCTATTAAAAGGTTAAATCCTAAAAGAGTAGCTAGTATTCATGATTTTTAATGTTATATACATTTTGGCTACTCAAATTGCTGCAATATCAAAGAAGATTGATTAATTTAGAATGAATTATTCTCAAACACCTCAAGTGATTGAGAAAAATTCATTAAGATAATTGATAGATCCACAAGCTTCATCTTATGAGACTTTGAATGCAATAAATAATCGATCTAGTAATCTTTATTCTAATTATTATAATTCTGGTTCGAAAAATCACCCTAACTTAAATTGGAAGAATAATAACTCTAATGGGGTGAACCCAATGGGAAATGCAAACAATCAGAGTAATAATAACTATAGGAATTCTTATCCACTAGGTTTTAACATCAACTTTCAATTTAAGGAGAAGTAATTTTCTATGGAAGCAGTTGTATTATAGGTATGTAATCAATTGCAAAGTCAAGGAGCACAGTTGCAAATTTAAGGAGCACAATTGCAAAGTCAAGGGGCTTCAATTAGAAATATTGAAAATCAATTGGGACAGATTGATGTTACATTTAGCATTAGACCCACAGGAACTCTACCCAGTAATGTTGAAATTAATCTAAAAGATCAGAATAAATAGCAAATTAAGGCTATTCAACTGGGAAGTGTAAGTTGGAAACCAGAGTTCAAAAATAAATTCAAGTTGAAAAAGAAGGGTTGGAAATTGAATAGTCCGACGAAGGTACTTATCAAGAGTTAGAGTATCTTATTAAACCAATGGAAATTACTGTAGAGAAATCCCCACCTCTGTTTCCTCAAAGATTAAAACAACAAAATAGAATTAAACAATTTACAAATTACTTAAAAAGTTAACTATAAACATTCAATTTGTTTAAGCCTTGGAGCAAATGCCAAGTTATGTAAAATTTATGAAGAATATAATTAATAAGAAAAAAAGTTTATTTATAATGAGACCGTTGCACTCAGTGAGGAGTGTAGCGTAATTATTCAGAAAAAGCTTCCCGAAAGCTTAAGGATCCTAGAAGTTGTACTATTCATTGTGCTATTGGTGAAAGATTCTTTGAAAAAGCTTTATGTGATTTGGGAGCTAGTATCAATCTTTTGCCTATTTTTGTTTTTAGAAGGTTGGGTTTAAGAGACATTTCTCCCACTATTGTAACTCTTTAGTTAGTTGATCGTTCGATTACTTATTCTAAGGGAGTTGTGAAAGATGTGTTAGTTGAGATTAATAAGTTTATTTTCCTTGTGGATTTCATTATTTTAGATATGGAAGAAGATAGAGAGGTTCATATTATTCCAGGAAGACCATTTCTTGCAACTGGGAGAGCTATGATAAACGTTCAAACAGAAGAATTAAAAATGAGAGTCAATGATCAACAGGTTACTTTTAATATATCCAAATTTATGAAATATCCCACAAAGGAAAAGATGATGAATGCTTTAGAATGAAAATTTGTGATTATATAAGTAATGAGCATTTTAAAGAAAAAATTGAAGAGAAACAAGATCAAGAAGAAATTGAATCTGAAAGTGAAGATGAAATACAAGAAAAGCCTGTTGAAATGGGTAATGAGAGGTTAGATTATGTTCATGAAATATTTGAAATATTGGATATTACAAAAAAATAATAATAAAATTCTTGATTCATCAATTATAAAACTGCCTGAAGTGGAAATGAAAATACTTCCAGTGTATATAAAAAATGCCTTTTTAGTATATTTATCTACATTACATGTTATTGTATCCTCAGAATTAAATGAATCACAAGACAAAAGACTAGTGGAAACTTTGAGAAAGTATAAGAAAGCCTTTGGATGGGCATTAGATGATATCAAAGTAATCAGTACTTCAATCTGTATGCATAGAATTTTATTGGATGAACATTATGAATCTAGGGTTGATCCTCAAAGGAGATTGAATCCAATAATGAAAGAAGTGGTTAAGAAAGAAATATTGAAATTGGTAGATGCTGAAATAATATATCTGATTTCAGATTGTGCTTGGGTAAGTCCAATTCATTGTGTTCCAAAGAAAGGGGGAGTGACTGTAGAAGTGAATAAGAAAAATGAATTAATACCATTAAGACAAGTCATTGGATGGAGAATCTGTATTGACTATAGAAAATTGAATTCGACCACCACGAAAGATAATTTTCTTTTACCTTTTCTGGATCAAATGCTTGATAGGTTAGCCGGGCACAAATATTTTTGCTTCTTGGATGGATATACTGGATATCATCAAATTATATTGCTCCAGAGGATCAAGAGAAGACAAAATTTACTAGTCCTTATGACACATTTGCTTTTAGATGAATGTCATTTGGATTATGTAACGCACCTACAACATTTTAACGATGTATGATGTCAATTTCCTGTGATTTAATTAAAAAAATTTGAAGTTTTTATGGATGATTTTTTAGTATCTGGAATATCATTTGAATCTTGTTTAAATCATTTGGAGAAAATTCTAGAACGTTGTCAAAAACTTAGTTCTAAAATGAGAAAAATGTCAGTTTATGCTTGCAGGAAAAATTATACTTGTGCATGAAATTTCTGAAAAATGATATGGAAGTAGATGCGACAAAATTCAAGTTATTGCGAAATTACCGCCTCCTACCACAGTAAGAGGTGTTAGAAGTTTTTTAGGATATGCTGGTTTTTATAGACGGTATTTAAAAGATTTTTTGAAAATTACTAAGCCTCTAGGACAAATTTTAGAAAAAGATGTAAATTTTGATTTTAATTAAGAATGTCTTCAAGCCTTTGAATTATTAAAAGAAAAATTAATCACTGCACCTATAATTATTTCACCTAATTGGGAGGAATAATTTGAGATGATGTGAGATGCTAGTGATTATGCTATTATAGCTATCTTAGGATAGAGATATGAAAAAGTTTATAAAATTATATATTATGCTAGTAAAACTTTGAATGAGGCTCAAAGTAGTTACACTACCACTAAAAAAGAGTTATTAGCAATTGTTAATGTTTTGATAAGTTTAGATCATATTTAATAAGAACTAAATGTATTGTGCATATAGAACATTATGCTATCAGATACTTAATGCAAAAGAATGATGCAAAACCAAGATTGATTAGATGGGTACTTCTGATACAAGAAATTGATTTTGTTATAGCAGATAGAAAATGAACTGATAATTAAATAACTGATCATTTATCTAGATTAGAACATGAAGAATCAACTGATTTTGAAAGAGAAATAAATGAGATCTTCCCTGATGAACAATTGTATATTATTAATGAATATCATATCCCGTGGTATGTAGATATTATGCACTTTATTGTAAGTGATATTTTACCAAATGAACTACCAAAGCAACGACAGAGAAAATTCATTCATGATGAAAAATTTTACTTTTGGGATGACCCATATTTGTATAAGCAATGTAAAAATTTAGTTATTCGAAGATGTGTACCTTATGAAGAAATTGAAAACGTCATTCAAAAGTGTCATGATTCTAAATTTGGAGGTCATTTTAGAATTAATAGAACTGCACATAAATATTGCAATCTGGATTTTATTGACCTACTCTTTTTAGTCATGTTAATGCTTATATTAAAACTTGTGATAGGTGTCAGCGAGTAGGAAATATTTCAAAAAGAAATGAAATGCCTCTGAATTTTACATTAGAAGTTGAAATTTTGACGTTTAGGGATTATATTTTATGGGACCATTTATACCTTCATATGAAAATGTATATATATTGATTTAGTAGATTATGTATCAAAATGGATTGAAGTTATAACTTTACCTAGATGTGATGATCAGAGTGTTTCAAAATTTTTAATTAAAAATATTTTTACGAGATATGGAATGTCGAGAGTATTATTTCTGAGGGTCTCATTTTAGGAATAAAAAAATTGAGAAATTTGTTATAAAATATAACATAGTGCATAGGATTTCTACTGCTTATCATCCCCATACTAGTGGTTTAGCTGAAGTGTTTAATCATGAGATTAAAAGAAGTTTGGAAAAAATAGTAAATCTTAGCAAATTAGATTGGTCTATTAGATTAAACAGTGCTTTATGGGCTTATCGGACTGCTTATAAAACTCATATAGGAATGTCCCCATGTAGAATTATTTTTTGAAAGACTTTTCACTTGCTAGTAGAATTAGAACATAAAGCATTTTGGGCTATTAAGGAATTTAATTTAAAAGATGCTGACGAGAAAAGATTATTGCAATTGAATGAACTTGAAGAAATTAGAAATGAATCTTATGATAATGCCAAAATTTATAAAGAGAAAATGAAGAAATGACATGATCGAAAGATAATAAGAAAGGAATTTGAGCATGGACAAGAAGCTTTATTATATAATACAAAATTAAAATTATTTCTTGGAAAGTTAAAGTCTAGATGGTTGGGGCCTTACAGTGTCATTAAAGTTTATCCTTTTGGAGTTGTAGAAATAAAGGATTAGAAAACTGAGAAAAGATTTAAAGTGAAGGGACATAGGTTAAAACCTTATTTTGAGGGGCTTAAACCTAATTATAAAGTGGTTTTAATGTTGAGTCATCCAGAGTAATAACTGGGTATGTCAGACTGACGACATTAAACCAAGTGCTTTGTGGGAAGCAACCCATAGTTATCTTTGTTAATTGATTTCATTTGATTTGTTTTTGTTGTTTTAGATGTTTTTAATATTAGTTAATTATACTTTAGAGTCCTATACATTCATAAATGTCATAAATTATGGTAATCATTGGATTATATAGAAGAATTGAGAATTATTTGGACCATAAGCGAAACAATGTAAAATTTTGTACTGGCGCCGACAGCACCAACTTACAGAATGAGCGCTGACGGCACCACATTTCAGCGCTGATGATCTAGCTAAAAAATACCCATTTTTATGCATTATTTATGATTCAATTCTTAAGGATATTATGCTTTAATGAAAGGTATTTTCATGTTTTTGGATGTAGATGATTAAAAAGAGTCCAAGAAAGAAAAAGAAGGAAAAAGGAGCAAAAATGAGCAAATATAGAGCTTATGGAGTAAAATATTGGAATTATTGGCCTGGCGCCTAAGCACCAGTTCAATACAGACGCTGTCAAGATTTTTTGATGACTTTGGGCAGTAATTTTGACGGTGTTAAGCGGTTATTGGGGCTTCTAGAAGACTGGAAGTTACTCCTAATATATAAGATATGTGATACAATGTATTTATACACAAGGAAACGTTCTGGATCGTGAAGAGGTGCGATCCAAAGTGAAGAGGTGCGAAAGACCTGGTCACGGAGTCCGGTTCCTAGACGCCAGATCCCAGCGCCTAGGCGCGACAGTTACCTTCTAAAAGATAAATTGAATTTGGATGAATTTTGAAGAGGTGTCTTAAGCAACCCCTGGTCAAATTCAGAGCTCTATAAGTAGGAGCCCATTTTACAGACAAAAAATGGCACTAACCGCCCCCCCTTCTTAGTACACATACCCATTTTAGCATCTTCTCTCCCTCTTTAGTTTTATTTAGTCTCTTCCATACTTAGGGTGCCACTTTACTTTGTATCTAGTGAGTTTTTTTTGAGTATTTATTGTGTGTTGTTGCTGTTGGAGTCTTTCATCATTGCTTTGGAGTCAGTAGAAGTTAGCGGATCACTTGAAGGAACACTTCAGATAAGTATTTGTACTTTGGTTCAAAGTTTTATAAATATGTTTGTTATTTCAATATATTCTGAGTAGTTAGTTATCTTTCTCCTTTCATCTATGAAAAGATATTAAATCAATTAAATTTTTTAGGAGAATTAAATTTAAAATATTTTAAAACATTGTGATGATATTAATACCTGATCTTAGTTTACTTTTTAAATTGGTCATTTAAATTGTTAAAACCTGTTGAAGAATTTTGAGACCTATCCGGAGATAAATTCTTAACTAGTAGATATCACATGAATCCTTAGGTAATCGCAGGCTATACGCGGATTATTTAAAGTGAAGTGCAAATAAATAGGAAGATATTATTTAATGGGCGTAAAATTAATTATTTTCTAGAGTGAGAGACTAAATTCTAATAATTTAGTTTATAGAAATGTAACGGGTCACTGGTAGGGCCGACCATAGCTACCCTTAGACATCTAGTAGTGTGAGCCTAGATTAACCCATTTTACTAATAATACATCCTGAGCCAATCTATAGATTAGTCAATGTTTTTTGCACCTGGACCAAAGGTTAAAGAATAGGAATGCTTCTATTTGACACAATACCATAATCTAAATTCCCTACAAAAGATAATTATTATATAAATCTTGGATTAGTTGAAAAGGAGAAAGTTGTTTTTTTTATACTTGCATTAAATTTTAATTACTGCTTACTTTACTTTATTACTGCTTACTGCTTACTTGTTTTTAGTAAAAATTATTAGTAAATTAAAATTGAAAAAAAATATATATATATAAAAGAAAGTATATATAAATTGCATTTAATTTGAAAATTCCAAAATATTTCTTACATTTCTTACTTTTTATAAATTCACTATCCCTATGGGATCGATAACCAGGACTCCACTAGAGCCCTGTATTACTTGAACGATACGTATACTTGCGTTTAAAATTGTGACTTTTACAATAATTATTATAAAATCTAAATATAAATTAATAAAAGTAAACCTCGCACATCAAGTTTTTGAAGCCATTTGCTAGGAATTAAATATTCTAAAAAGTGGTATCAAATTCTTGTATTTTAAAGCATATATAAAGTCACATCGCATCAAGTTTTTGGCGCCATTACCGGGGATAGGATAAATAAAAAGTAAAAAAAAAATTAAATAAAATAAAATAAAAAAAATAAAAATATAAAAACAAAACAACAAAACAAAACAAAAATATTTTCTTAAATTTTATGTGTAGTTCTGGATCTAAAGGATTACTACCTTTTGATTCTGAATTAGAAAGAACAATTAAAAGAATTAAAAAAGGAAAAATTTCAAAACATCAAGAAATGGCTAACTTACATAACAATAATCAAGATTCAATAGAAATTAATGAACAAAATAATTATAAACCATTAAGGGAATATGCAAACCCTACAGCTGATGAACTTCATGTTCGTATTCAAATTCCAGCTATAGATGCTAATTCATTTGAGCTTAAACCTTCTATTATTCAAATGATTCAAAATAATCAATTTGGAGGAACACCTAATGAGGATCCAAATTTACATCTTGCTAGTTTTTTAGAACTTTGTGCTACCTTTAAATATAATAATGTTTCTAATGATGCCATTGGGCTTAGACTCTTTCCTTTTTCCTTAAAAGATAAAGCAAAGATGTGACTTAATTCATTAGCAACTTGTTGTATTAAAACATGTGCATATATGGCACAAAAATTTTTTGCTAAATATTTTCCTCCTTTTAAAACTGCTAAATTGAGAAATGACATTACTTCATTTACGCAATTTGATGGAGAAATAATTTATGAAGCTTGGGAAAGAATTAAAGAATTATTAAAAAAATGTTCTCATCATGCTTTACCAGATTGGTTAATTATTCAAACATTATAATGGACTTATTGGATCACTTAGATCTATTATTGATGCTGCTGCTGGTGATTCTTTAATGACTAAGACATTTGAAGAAGCCTACACCTTAATTGAAGAAATGACTAATAATAATTTTCAATGGTCTTTGTGAAAGGGTTAATCCTAAAAGAATGACCAGTATTCAAGATAATGAAGCCTTTTCTATTTTAGCTTCACAAGTGGCTGCGATATCTAAGAAATTAGATAATTTTGCTATTAATATATCACATGTAAGTAATGACAATTCTGCAAATTCTAATGACTCTCAAACAATTGAAACTTTGCAAGCTATTGCTAGTAAAACTAATAACCCTTATTCTAATACTATAATCCTGGTTGGAAAAATGATCCTAATTTTAATTGGAGTAATGGACATCAAGTTAATCCAAATTGGAACAATCAAGGAAATTCAAACTATAGACCAACTTATCCTCCTGGTTATAACAATCAGCAGAAAAAGTTGCCTGTAGAAGAATTGATCTTGCAACTAAGCAATCAGCTACAAAGTCAAAACACTGCTATTCATAATATTGAGAATCAGATGAGTCAAATCGCTAATTTCATTAATTACAGACCTCAAGGAACACTGTCTAGCAATGTCGAAGTTAATCCTAAAGAATCTGGAAAAGAACATGAACAAGCAAAAGCCGTACAACTGAGAAGTGGAAAGGAATTAACAGAGAAAACACAGAATGAGATTGAAAAAGAGAAAGAAGTTGAAGATATTGAAAAACCTAAAGATACCATTTCTCCAAGTAAAGATCGATCGTTGTACCTATTGAAGTGGAAGTTGAAAGACCACCACCACCTTTTCCTCAAAGACTAAAACAGCAGAAGCTTGACCATCAATTTTCTAAGTTCTTTGAAATTTTTAAGAAACTTACCATCAACATTCCTTTTGATGAAGCTTTGGAGTAAATGCCAAGCTATGCAAAATTTATCAAGGATATTTTAAGCAAGAAGAGAAAATTTGAAGCTTATGAAACTGTTGCATTAAGTGAAGAATGTAGTGTAATAATTCATAAGAAATTACCTCAGAAACTTAAAGATCCTAGAAGTTTCACTATACCATGTGCTATTGGAGAAAAATTATGTGGAAAAGCCTTATGTGATTTAGGAGCTAGTATTAATCTCATGCCATTTTCAATTTTTTGAAGGTTAGATTTAGGAGAGATTTCTCGTACCACTGTAACTCTGCAGTTAGATGATCGATCGATCACTTATCCTAAAGGAGTTATAGAAGATGTTCTTGTTAAGGTAGATAAATTTATCTTCCCTGTGGATTTCATTTTTCTAGATATGGAAGAAGATAAATAAATACGTATCATTTTAGGGTGACATTTTCTAGCTACCGGTCGAGCTATGATTGATGTGCAAAAATGAGAATAAATGATGAGAGTTAATGATCAAGAGATAACATTCAATGTTCTGAAATCAATGAGGTATCCTGATAAAGAAAAATGCTATCGGATGGAGATTTTTTATTATATAATTGAAAAGCTTTTATCAAGAGAAGTGTAAGGTCATTTCTGATGATAAAGATAAAGAATCTATGTTATATAATGAGTCATTAAATGAAGAAAATTTATCTGAAGAAACTCATTATATTCATGAAAATTGAGAAATTTTAGACACAACTAAAAATGATATACTTTTACCCTCAATTGAAAGAGCCCCTGAACTGGAATTAAAAATGTTACCTGCACATTTAAAGTATGTATTTCTTGGAAATTCATTAACTTTACCTGTAATTATATCTTCAAAATTAAGCAAAGATCAAGAAGAAAAATTAATAGGGGTTCTGAAGAATTATAGGAAAGCTTTTGGTTGGACTATTGCAGAAATAAAAGGAATAAGCCCTTCAATCTGTATGCATAGGATTTAATGGAAGAAAATTGTAAACCCACTATTGAACCTCAAAGAAGATTAAACCCAATTATGAAAGAGGTTGTCAAGAAAGAGATTTTGAAATGGTTAGATGCTGGAATTATTTATCCTATTTCGGATAGCCAATGGGTAAGTCCTATTCATTGTGTTTCAAAGAAAGGAGAAGTAAATGTCATTGTTAATGATAAAAATGAATTAATCCCAACAAGACAAGTTACTGGATGGCGAATTTGCATCGATTATCGAAAATTAAATAACTCCACTAGAAAGGATCATTTTCCTTTACCTTTCTTGAATCAAATGTTGGATAAACTAGCTGGACACTCATATTTCTGTTTTCTGGATGGATATTTTGATCATTATCAATTACCTGTTGCTCCTAAGGACCAAGAGAAAACAACATTTACAAGTCCTTATGAAACATTTTCCTTTAGAAGAATGCCTTTCGGTTTATCTAATGCACCTGTAACTTTTCAAAGATGTATGATGTCAATATTGTGCGATTTGATTGATAAAGGAATTGAAGTATTTATGGATGATTTTTCAGTATTTGGAACTTCATTTGAATCTTGCTTGGAAAATATAACGAAAGTTTTAAAAAGATGCGAAGAAACAAATTTAGTTCTAAACTGGGAAAAATGACAATTTATGGTCATAGAAGGAATCATACTTGGACATAAAATTTCAAAAATAGGGATGGAAGTTGATCAGGAAAAAGTGAAAATTATTGTTGAACTTCAACCACCTACTATCATTACTGATGTGAGAAGTTTTCTAGGTCATGCTGGATTTTATAGGAGATATATAAAGGACTTTTCTAAAATTGCTAAACCTCTTTGCCATTTATTGGAAAAAGAAGCTAAATTTGAATTTAATGAAGATTATTTGAATACGTTTAATATCTTAAAAGAAAAATTAATCACTGCACCGGTCATTGTTGCACCTGATTGGAATAAACCTTTTGAATTAATGTGTGATGCAAGTGATTATGCAATCAAAGCTGTATTAGGACAAAAATATGAGAAAAATTTCAAAGTTATATACTATGCTAGCAAAACTCTTAATGAAACTCAAATAAATTACACTACTACTGAAAAAGAGCTTTTAGCAATAGTATATGCCTTTGATAAATTTAAACCGTATCTTCTTGGAACAAAATGTATCGTACATACTGATCATTATGATATTAAATATTTAATTTCTAAAAAGGATGCTAAACCTAGATTGATCAGATGAGTTTTACTTTTGCAAGAATTTGATTTTGAAATTGTAAACAGAAAAGGAACTGACAACCAAATTGCTGATCATTTATCAAGAATAAAAAATAATAATGAGAAGATTTATGAAGAAAAGATAAATGAGAAATTCTCGGATGAGCAAATATATGTTATTCAAGGATTACAAATGCCTTGGTATGAAGATATAGTTAACTACTTGGTTAACAATATTTTACCTTATGGGATGAATAGTTAATACATTAAGAAATTCAAGAATGATTGTAAATCATATATTTAGGAAGATCCTCATTTATTTAAAATAGGAAGAGATTCTGTGATTCGTAGATGCGTACCTTATGAAGAAACTTTTGCAATTATTCAAAAATGTCACGATTCTGAATTTGGAGGACACTTTGGAGTTGATAAAACTGCATTTAAAATTTTAAATTCTAGATTTTATTGGCTTACTTTAGTCAAAGATGTTGGACATTATGTGAAAACTTGTGATCGATATCAAAGAATGAGAAATAGATCCAGAAAAGATGAAATGCCTCTAAACTTTATATTAGAAATCAAAATTTTCGATGTATGTGGTTTAGACTTTATGGGACCTTTCGTACCATCATCTGGAAAGATTTATATTTTATTAGCAGTTGATTATGTTTCAAAGTGGATCGAAGCTATAGCTTTACCTAACTGTGATTCCAAAAGTGTTTCAAAATTTTTAAAGAAGATGATTTTTACATGATTTGGAATGCCCAGGGTAATTATCACAGATTGGGGAAGTCATTTCAAAAACTTAAGAATTCAATCATTGCTGGAAAAATTCAGAATTAAACATAGAATTGCAACTGCTTATCATTCTCAAATAAGTGGAATGGCTGAAGTATCAAACATAGAAATTAAAAGAATATAAGAAAAGACTGTTATTCCTAGAAGAACTGACTGATTATGCATTATGGGCTTATAGAACAACTTATAAGACTTGATTATGCATTATGGGCTTATAGAACAACTTATAAGACACCTATCGGAATGTCACCTTATCGGTTAGTTTATGGTAAATATTGTCACTTACCTGTTGAACTTGAACATAAAGCTTATTGGGCGATAAAGGAGTTCAATTACAATATGAAAACTGCAGGAGAAAAATGATTATTACAACTGAATGAAATGGAAGAAATAAGAAATGAGTCTTATGAAAAATGCAAGAATTTATAAGGAAAGAATGAAGAAATTGCATGACAAAATGATTTCAAGGAAAATATTTGAGCCTGGACAAGAAGTATTATTATTCAATGCTCGTTTAAAACTTTTTCCTGGAAAATTAAAATCTAAATGGATTATAATTGAGAAACTATACCCTTATGGAGCTGTGGATATTAAAGATCCCAAAACTAGAAAACTATTTAAAGTTAACGGATTAAGACTGAAGCCTTATATGGGAGAAATGAAATTAAATTACAAAGAGGCTTATGAGCTGAGTCTATCCGATTAATTTAATTAATTATGTCAGGCTGACGACGTTAAACCAAGTGCTTTGTGGGAGGTAACCCATATTTATTAGTGTGAGTTAAATTATTGTTGTAATGTTATGCCTTGGTCTTGACTAAATTTATATATAACTTATGGAAATAGAAGGCTAACAAGTCTGTATTGGCTTAAGCTAAACATTTTCTTGAAGTATATAGAATTTGGACTTGGACCACTCCATGACAAATGTGAGTAAAAAGGAGATCAAGTTAACCTTCGTTAGTGATTGTTTGTGATTTGAATTTTTCATAATTGTGTTTGTGTGTTGATCATACCCGTTTATTAGACCTATTTTTATGACCGTAACTTGCAAAATTTGACGATAGGCGAATCGGATTCGATCGAGGTTTCGGCGCCTAGGCGTCAAAAGTTGGCGCCTAAGCGCCAGAATGACTTGCGTATCGATAATCCGGCGCCTAGGCGCCAGATTCCAGCGCCTAAGTACCACAGTTAAAGATCGTGGAAAAACTGAAATTCTTCCGTTTTCACACAAAATCTCTTTATTTATAGCCTATTCTTCATCCCCAATCCCATAGAAACATTAATTTCGACCAGAACAATCCCTTTTGGAGAAGTTAAGAAGGATTTGGAGGCAATGGATAGAGGAAATCATGGAAATGAGGTAAGAGACAAATCTCCTAAAGATCCTCAGCCTTATTTTAATGGTTTTATTGCTGTTAGTATGGAAAAAATGTTTAGTCGATTGGATAAGATTGAAGCGGAACTTCAAAGTATTGGTAATCGTCTCCATGAGATGTACAACCAATACGAACACTTGGAATGACAAACCAAACTTCAATCTGATTATATGGCGACCTATCATGACGCTCAAGTAGAAATGTACGCGAAGAACAAGTGGGTTGATGAAAAGACGGCTTTGGAATTTCTAAGGGCGTTGGTGTTTTTTCCCTTCGATCCTAGCGAACTTCATTGCGAAAGAGATGGTAATTGAAGATCGGTGTTAAATAAATCCTATATGTGTTTTAGGTGTGATCGAGTCTTGTGTTAGTGTGTTGAATATCGAATTTGTGTGTTTGCTTAATTATTCAATGTGTGTTGTTGGATTTGAATGTTTGCTTTGAATATGTTGTTGTTTGTGTTATTTATAAAACTATGAACCTTGATACAGTCTTGTACTAAAATTTATTGAATTTGGAATGGAAATTAGGAATTGGAATTGAAGAATTTGGATACATGTTTGTGGATCTATACTATCATTTTGAATTGATTGTGAAAATATTTGGAGGATATAAATTGAATTAATACTCTCATAAGAGTAATTAGGAGTCAAATTTGATAAGATTTGGTGGAAAATATTTAATTTAAATCGAATTTTTGGAAAGACGAGTCTGGCTCCTAGGCACCAGAATTCGGCGCCTAGGCGCCGGTTCGGCCTGAACTCGAAAACTCATCTTCTTAAACCCCCCCCCACGCCATTTTTGATGCCTAAGCTTCCTTCTCCACTGTTTTTTGCAAAAATACTACCTAAAGATCCCATTTAAAGCCGGATTTTCAAGTTTTTGAGCTTGAAATCACCCGATTTCTTCATCTTGAGGTCAGATCTACATTCTAAACTCATTATTTTTTATTTTCACCATGGATTTTGCTCTCATTGAGAAAAACTGAAATTTTGAGAAAAATTTTGATTTTTAAAGTTAAATCCATGAAATTCTTAAGCTCTTTCAAGTTTAAAAAGCTTAAGTTAGTTTATTTTCCTAAATCCGTTGAATTTATTTCGCATTTTTCTTTCACGTTTAGATGACACCCAAATCTAAGCGAGGAAAGGAACGAGAAAATTTTGATCGTAGCAAGTTCGTCACTGCTGCTGCACACTTTCAATACAATGATTTTGCTACGACTCGGAAATTTATCTCGGAGCGAAGTTTTTATAATCTTGAAGGAAGAATTGAGGAGACTATCGTTGCGCTCAACTGGCAACGATTCTGCTATTTCACCATTGTTGTCGTTATCCCGGTTGTTAGAGAGTTTTATGCTAATTTTGTGGATGCTGAAGAATACGAGATTTTTGTTCGAGTAGTTGGAGTAGGATTCACTCATGAACGCATCAATATTTTCTATGGCATGCAACCAAACATAGAGTTTTATTACTCTGGATTATCTCCATATGAGGGAGATTTGGATATGATCATTGCCTACCTGACTGATAGTACTGGAGCCTGGAAGATTCGGAATGGAAAAAGGGTAAATTTTTCATCTTCTAAGCTTAATGGTGTTTCAAAGGCATGACACTACTTTATTTATGCTCGTCTCCTTCCATCCAATCATCTGAGCGAGGTTACCAAAGATAGAGCTATTCTCAACTACTGCATTCAAGAGAGGAAGCCTATTGATGTATGGAGCATTATTTATGATTTTGTAGAGGCTACTGCTCGTTCTAGCACTTCTATTGGGCTTGGTTTTCCATCTATGATCTATTCTCTATGTCAAAGTGCTGGAGTAGTTGCTGAGCTTTCTGAGGAAAAGTTCAAGTCGACAAAGCCCATAGGAAGAGAAAGCGTCAGTATCTATGATCGACTTCGAAGTAAGAGTTCTACTGCACCTTCTGGTTCATTACCTACTTCAGGTAGAGCTTCTACTTCTGCTGAGCCACCATCTACTTTTTGGGAAACCATGCATGATCAGTTTATAGAGCACCAGAATGAGTTATTCTTAACTCATTGTAGAGTAAATACCATAAATAAGAAGATTGATCATCTTTCTGAGTATACACAAAGAAAGAGTGATTATGATGCTGAGTATTCTGAGTCTTTAGTGAGATTCCTAAAGGGTGAGCACGATGTTCAGTTCCCTACTTGTCCCAGATTTTCACCATATGTTGATCCAAAGGATATGAAATTTTCTTGTGGTGATGACGATGATGAAGCTACAGACAGTGATTAGTAGCTTGACTTACCTCTGGAGATTGTTGATTATGTTTTTAGTGTGTTTCTTGTTTCTTGTGTTGTTTAGTGTGATGTTATTTGTTAGTGTTTATGTGAACTTTTTATGTTAAAACTGTTTTTAGATTATCTGATGTGTGTTTAAGAATGAAATGTGAATGAATTTTATAAAGTTTATTTCTGTTTCAGCCTACTATTTAGTGTTCATGAAGTCAGTATGTTTGCATGTTTAAAAATAAATAAAAAAAAAAGAAGAAGAGATTTTTTTTAGAAAGTAACTCCTACTCTGCAAAACTTTTCTATATATGCTTAATCATTTCTGTTATATTTATATTGAAGCATGTGTA
This sequence comes from Papilionanthe hookeriana x Papilionanthe teres, assembly GCA_022702705.1. NCBI lineage: Eukaryota > Viridiplantae > Streptophyta > Magnoliopsida > Asparagales > Orchidaceae > Papilionanthe > Papilionanthe hookeriana x Papilionanthe teres. Next base: position 101,563,470 of record CM040425.1, read on the forward strand.
GAAGTAGAAGTTAGTTTTTCCTTACTACATCATTATTGTACTTAGATTAATTCCTGTTTATTTCTATCTCTCATGCTTTAGAAAATTTCATGATTCATATTTATACTAAAGCTGAAGTTTGGGGGAAGGGAAAACATTTATCAAATTTAAAGATTATTTGTCCTTAAAGAACTAATATTTTCTTTAAAAATATATTAACATAACATAAGGAATGAAAAATTTGTTTAAGATTACCTAAATTTTTGAATTTATAAATAATTTAGTAAACCTAACTAAAATTTCAAAAATTTTGATTGATTTTAAGAATAGAATTATTTAGCTTAAAGAATAATAAGATCAAAATTTTTCTATTTATAGTAAAGAGAATTGTATTTTTGAAATACTAAGGAATCAAGATTATTGCTTGAAAAAGAAAAGATTGTATTAAATTTTGAAAAATATCAAATTATTAATGTCATATTTATTAAGTAAGAATGTATAAGTTTTTGAAAATAAGTTAAAGATAGTGAAGTTCAAATCATTAACAGGCTATCCAAAAATAGTAATCCTCACTTAAAAAAAAAGATTGAAAAACAATCCAGAAAAAAAAAGTGAGGAGAAGCTTGAGGAAATGCCTAATCAAATTGGCTTCACTTGATTTACCTTATAGGAAGAAAAATAATTACATTTTTAACTTAATTTCTATGTACAAATATTTTTACTAGAAAAATATTTCATGAAAATCTTTTTCTTGTAAATATTCCATGTGACCTTAATATGATGAACTACAATTATTCTTGAAATAAATGAAAAATTGGAAGTCTTATGATTTGGTAGTTAAATGTTCTTTAATTCTTAAAATTAAACTTAATTAGTGAAATTTGGTTAATGATTTGCTAAAATATTTATAAAACCAAAAATTATAAGGAATCTTAAATATTTTAACTTCATTCCGAATGTTATCTTTTTATGTAATTATAAGGGTTACTTGAGGACAAGTAACGTTTAAGTTTGGGGGAATTTGATCTACCTAAAAAATACCCATTTTTATGTCTTATTTATGATTCAATTCTTAAGGATATTATGCTTTAATAAAAGATATTTTCATGTTTTTGGATGTAGATGATTAAAAAGAGTCCAAGAAAGAAAAAGAAGGAAAAAGAAGCAAAAAGGAGAAAAAATTGAGCTTATGAAGCAAAATATTGGAATTATTGGCCTGGTGCCTAGGCGCTAGAATCCGGCGCCTAAGCGCCAGAATCCGGCGCCTAAGCGCCAGTTCGATACAGACGTTGTCAAGATTTTTTGATGACTTTGGGCAGTTATTTTGACGGTGTTAAGCGGTTATTGGAGCTTCTAAAAGGCGGAAGTTACTCGTAATATATAGGACATGTGATACGATGTATTTGGACACAAGGAAACGAGTCCGGATCGCGAAGAGGTGTGATCCAAAGTGAAGAGGTGCGAAAGACCCGGTCACGAGTCCGGCGCCAGGCGCCGGATCCGGCGCCTAGGCGCGACAGTTACCTTCTAGAAGATACATTGAATTTGAACAAATTTTGAAGAGGTGCCTTAAGCAACCCCTGGTCAAATTCAGAGCTCTATAAATAGGAGCCCATTCTACAGAAAAAATGGCACCAACCCCCTAGTACACATACTCATTTTAACATCTTCTCTCCCCTCTTTAGTTTTATTTAGTCTCTTCCATAGTTAGGGTGTCACTTTATTTTGTATCTAGTGAGTTTATTTTGAGTATGTATTATGTGTTGTTGCTGTTGGAGTCTTTCATCATTGCTTTGAAGTCAGTAGATGTCAGCGGATCACTTGAAGGAACACTTCAGATAAGTATTTGTACTTTGATTCAAAGTTTTATAAATATATTTTGTTGTGTTATTTCAATGTGTTCTGAGTAGTTAGTTATCTTTCTCCTTTCATCTATGAAAAGATAATAAATTAATTAAATTTTGTAGGAGAATTAAATTTAAAATATTTTAAAATATTGTGATGATATTAATACATGATCTTAGTTTACTTTTGAAATTGGTCATTTAAATTGTTAAAACCTGTTGAAGAATTTTGAGACCAATCCGGAGATTAATTCTTAACTAGTAGATATCACATAAATCCTTAGGTAATCGCAGGCTATACGTGGATTATTTAAAGTGAAGTGCAAATAAACAGGAAGATATTATTTAATGGGCGTAAAATTAATTAGTTTTTAGAGTGACAGACTAAATTCTAATAATTTGGTTTATAGAAAGGTAACGGGTCACTGGTAGAGCCGACCATAGCCACCCTTGGACATCTAGTAGTGTGAGCCTAGATTAACCCATTCTACTAATAAAACATCCTGAGCCGATCTATAGATTAGTCAATGTTCTTTGCACCTGGACCAAAGGGTAAAGAATAGGAATGCTTCTATTTGACACAATACCATAATCTAAATTCCCTATAAAAGATAATTATTCTATAAATTTTGGATTAGTTGAAAAGGAGAAAGTCGTTTTTTTTATACTTGCATTGAATTTTAATTACTACTTACTTTACTTTATTACTTTATTACTGCTTACTTGCTTTTAGTAAAAATTGTTAGTAAATTAAAATTGAAAATATATATAAAAAAGAAAGTATATATAAATTGCATTTAATTCAACAATTCCAAAATATTTCTTACATTTCTTACTTTTTATAAATTCACTATCCATGTGGGATCAATAACTAGGACTCCACTAGAGCCCTGTATTACTTGAACGATACGTATACTTGCGTTTAAAATTGTGACTTTTACAATAATTATTATAAAATCTAAATATAAATTAATAAAAGTAAACCTCGCACATCAAGTTTTTGAAGCCATTTTCCAGGAATTAAATATACTAAAAAGTGGTATCAAATTCTTCTATTTTAAAGCATATATAAAGTCGCATCGCATCAGCCAACGGCGCTGCGGTTCTGCAGTTTGGTTTGGAAGTTTCTAATTGCTATTTTGGCGGTTTTAGACAGATATTTCATACTTATATCTCCTCAAAATTTTAATTTAAAGGCAATTAAGCCAGAAAAATGAAAAGACATCCACCATATACGTATCCCATGGCTTCCAACTCCAATGGAACTTCAAGGTTTGGGGTTTTCAATAGAAGGAAATTCATCAGTTTCAATGCACAGAAACTCTATGATAAAGTTCTTGTGAAGAAGAGATTGATCAAAGAAAGAGGTTTTGAGAATCTATGGTGAAATACTCCTAGTACTCAAGTGGAGGAAATCATTGCGCAAAAATGTTGGGAAGTGTTATGTTACACGACCGCTACAGTAGTCATGCCTGTGGTGAAAGAATTTTAGGCAAATCAAACAAAAGAAGAATATGGGAAGCCTTTCATAAAGTGAATTTTTGCATTGATAGTTCCAAATCACAAATCCAAAGTGGGATTAACTCGGAAGACATCACTGCAAAGGAGACCTTACCAAACTAACTAATAGAGAATTCATGTTGATATGCCTGTTCTAGGGTTCACATTGTTTTATAAAGACAAGTCCCTATATTTAATTATATCTCAAGTAGTATAGAATACTTAAGAAAACTCCTGATTGTGGTTATAATTTGTTCTAAAAAATTTCAAATGTCATTGTCAAAGAAACGAATATGAAAGTCTAATCCTAAAGGTAGCGGGTTCCTAAAGGTTATAAACTATCTTGGAGTTGTTAATAGTTTAGTTGAGATTTATCCTTTGCTCCCAGTTTTAGGTAGCTTGGATGACCATTCCTGTAAACCAGAGTTAGCCCACCCTAATAACATATAATTTAAATTTAGGACAACTTCAGCGTTTTATCTTTAGCAGAAAATATGCTTTTGTTTATTGTATTAAAATTTTTTATTTTTAAACAACCCGGTCAAGATGTCCTTGTCCCGGGGATGTTAGGTACTCTGATCTACTTAATCTGAGAGGCAATTAAACCAACTATGACTGGAATATTATTGTCAGGAACCATAAATTGCGTCGTCCAACATATCTTCGTAGATCCGAGTAGAGGGGTTCAAGTTGCGTTCAGTGATCTTTGTTCATTAGGGTTTCACTTAAATCTTACTATCTTTTCTGAATTTTAGGGGTTAAAAATTTTAGGTTACTTAAGACTTATTAGCTAATTAATTTTTTTGCTCTGTCGTTTTATTTTGTCATTTGAGAAATAACCCGGTCAAGATCCTATGGTTTTGTAGTCCCGGGGTCATTAGAGGTTTGCAGTTTAATTAGTCACGAATGAATGAAAGATCTTTTATTAGTAGCTATGCGTTGCCTCCTCCAAAATACATTCTCAGATCAGTTTGCAATTTGTTTTCAAGATTAAGTTTTAATGCCTTTTAGAATGAATTTTATGTTATTTTGTTTAGGTTGGTTTGGTACTTTAGCCCCAATTGTTCCCGACTGAAGTTAAGTGTTCTTTCATTCTCAAATGAGAAGTCAAACCCTTCTTAACCTGCAGTGTCCTAGGTCTAGGTTAATTTTAGATTAGTCCAAGTTGGGTTGAACTAATATAAGATGAGACTCTTAGGTAATCTGAGTCAACTTGTTATAGGCTATTTTTTCCCTTGGATTACCTTCTAACTTTTTTACACCGATGAAAGATCAATAGGATTGGCTTAGTTTGATTGAGGTCAAAGTAGTCTTACCTAGTTTAGAATGGCTTAAGGGAAGCCAAGTTAAACTAAGCTAGGTTAACTTGGGAGTAAACTAGGTTAAGATGGGTTGCTCCAAGTTGAAACCCCTGGGTTGGGTCTAATTTATGTTAATTTAGACTTGTGTGAAGTCTAAGTTTTTTTTTAGTAAAAGAGCACAATGGTTCTCATTTTATTCCACCAAAAGAAAAATACAAACCCGGGAAAGAGGTCCCATGCACACACCCTACATGAAAAGAAAATAAAAAGGGTCCTCCTTCCAAAAAAATAAAAAATACAACACTATACACACAAGACACAACAAAACAAAACATCAAAGACAACCAAACCCTTTACATCCTCAGGTAAGCAATCAGAAACAAAAGGAGCATGTAGAAGAGACCCCAACTTAGCAGTCCAATCAGAAACACGATTCCCTTCTCTTCTAGTATGAGATCAATGAATATTGAGTCTAGTAGCAAGGCAATGAATCATTCTAACCTGTAAATTAATACTACAATGGCAAAGCTTATTAAACTTGCAAACATCCCAAAGAATAAGGGAATCAAATTCCATAATAATATTAAACCAAACCATATTCCTAGCAATTAACAAAGCAAAAACGACAACATCAGCCTCAACAACAATAGGAGAACTCAACAAAGATGGAGTAGCAAACCAGTAAAGAACATTACCATTCCAATCCCTACAAACACCCCCAATCCCAACTGAATTCTGTTTCCAACACCCATCCATATTCAGCTTTAAGAAAGGAGCAGCCTGTTTAATCCACCTTATCTTATAACATAAATTATGATAATTATGAAAAGTAATACCAAGATTAGTTGAAAAAGAATGCATATAACTATTGCTAGTAATCTTAATAGCACTGAAGGATAAACTCTTAGAAATAAAAGAGAAAATTTGGCTAAAAATATGTTGAACATTAACAAGCTCACCCCTTATGCTTCTCAACATTTCTAGAAACCCAAATAAACCAAGTTACAATAGAAGGCAAAATAGTTAAGAAAGCATGCCCCCTATTCCTCCAATCATAAAAAATTGCATTAATATAAGTATAACCATAAAACAAATCTTTTCTACCACATAAATTAAAAATATTCCTCCAAATTTCAGAAGTAAAAATATAATAGCTAAAAAGATGCATAATAGATTCTTCCTCATTGTGATACAGATAGCACTTGTAAGCTTAAGAATATAATTAGTGGGAATACAATTATGAAAAATATGCCAAATAAAAAAAGAGATAGAGGGCTTAACCCATTTGTTCCTATTCCAAGAAAGATCCAGCCCCTGACTGGTTTGCACTCTAGAAGCAAAAGTCTTAGTAACAGATTCACCAATCTTACCTTTAATCTTAGGCAGATCCTTCCTATCAGTCATAATAGGAATATTAGAAATGAAGATAGCGTCATTATAATTTATAGAATTGAGAAGCTTAGGTAAATTCCAACAAGAATCTACCAAAAAATCTCTAACTTCAACATTAATATCCTGGGGACCACCATAATAATCCCTAAGAGAACCATTACCAAGCCAATCATCAAACCAGAAAGTAAAATCACCTTTACCCACCTCCCAGCAAAGCAAATCCTCAACATAGGAGGAAACTTTAATCATTTCCTTCCAAATAAAAGAATCAGACTTTGAAGAAGAAACATAAAGGGGATGAGAATTAGAACAATACTTAGCATTAAGTAAAGAAGCCCAGATAGAAGAATTCTTACAAAAATGAAACCAAAGTTTCATATAATTAAATTTAATAGAATCATCAAGCTTACGAAAGCCCAAAACACCCTTATTAACAGGCTTACAAAGCTTATCCCAGCTTTTCCAATGCAAACTCTTCTTGCCACAACCTTCATAAAGAAAATGATAAATTAAAAGCTCCAGTTTCTTAACGATACCAATAAGCACATTCATCACTTGGAGAATATAAAGAGGAAGAGAAGTAAGGATACTCTTTAGAAGAGTAACACGCCCCCCAAAAGAAAGAAATTTGTTCTCCCAAGACAAAAGCCTCACTCTAATCTTATTAAACAACTCAGTAAAGTGACAATTTTTTCTTGACTTCTTATCTAAAATGAAACCCAAATATTTAATAGATAAATTAGCTTTATTACAAAGAGTAAAATCAACAATCCAATTTTTCTTAGCATTAGTAGCATGATTGAAACAATAAAAGGAACATTTAGAAATGTTAACAACCAAACCAGAAGCATTATGCATATGTATAAGAGCCTGCCAGATTCTCTTAATAGACCTCTTATTAGCATTCATAAAGATAATAAGATCATCTGCAAAACAAAGGTGAGAAATGCTAATATCCCCCTTATGAATATAGTTAAGACTGGGGTAATGCTCAAACAGTTTATTTAGACATTTCGATAAATAATCAAAAGCTAGAATAAAAAGATAAAGAGAGAGCGGATCTCCCTACTTAATACCTTTAGAAGCCTTAAAATGCCCATGAGCATTACCATTAATAATAATAGAGTAATAATTATTATCAAGAATCCTAAAAACAAAATTACAAAAATCCGCATTAGAACTAACAACACTTAAAACATTCATAAAAAATTCCCATTTGATAGAATTAAAAGCCTTCTTAATATCCATTTCAAAAATAACATTACCACAACACTTACTCTTATCGAGATCCAACAGTAACTCTTGCATAGTGAGTGCATTATCCCCAATTTACCTATCATTAAGGAAGGCAATTTGGTGTGAAGTCTAAGTTAATTTATATTTGTGTTGTCATTTTAAGTCTAAGTTAAATCCTTGATTAAACTTGGTTGATGCTTAACTAAAGCTTGATGTTGAGTCTCAATTTAAGTTAGTCAGAGCTAAGTCTAATTGTCCCGAGGAAAAGCTATCTTTGAGCCATGTTGTCCCAGTTGGTTAGGTTGATTTTGGGTTAGCCCTGTCGGCCTCATTTTTTTATTTTAATTTAGTATATATAATTTTAAATAATTTGGAAAGTAGTGTTTGATTTTGAAAATATGAGACCAAACCGATCTCATATCCTTAATAATTTAAAAAATGAATCATACACTGCTAGCCATGCACCTATCCCGAGGGATAGACATGTGATCTGATAGTGAGGCTCGATTAAATAAACTAACAAATTTATGACATCCTATTGGTCTGCGAAACTATTTTTTATAAGCCGACAAGTTCCCCTATTTAATAAAAAAGATTAAATAAGATTTTAATTACCTGGGTTCTAAAGTTCCCTATAGAGACAAACACCTATAGTTAATTACATCCTAAATGACCGAAGTCACTTAAGAAAACTCTCGATAAAGATCGTGGTTTGCTCTCAAGATTTCTAAATTTTAACGTTTTCACAGTTGGACATCAGAAATTCAAAGGGAGTGGATCAAATAAGAACTATTATTTTGGAATCCAAAGGAAAAAGAGGTAAGGGATGTCATAAACTCAAGGGAGAACCCTGGTGACTTCCAAACTATCCTATTGTGTGGCTTTAATTTTGGAAGTGATATTAGTTTTTTCATCTTGCCAATTTGATTAAGTAGGGCTTACCTCTGATTATGCAAATAACCAAAAAAGATAGGAGGATTTATGTCGTATCGAATGACAACCTCAGAAACCTAAGACGCGTTAGGACTTAGATTGCATAACATGGCTATGAAAATGCCTAAAAGAAATAAAGTGAGGGTTTATGTCGTGCTAGAGGAACAAGTCTTATGGCTTTGTTATTCTAATTTTAACGAATGGTTTAGTTGTTGTAGATCGTTGTGCTGGCCACGGTGTTGACTCCAAGCTCCTCGTCACACTATGTTTAGTTTTAGAAATGTTAAATTACAGAGATAAGAGAAGTTTTAAGTTTTGGATTTCAATTTTTTTTTGGTTTTTTTCATTATGTGTCTTAATTAAGGGGGAGTTTAAGTTGTTTGCAGAGACACTGGTTAGGTTTCCACGATTCCCTCGTTTCGGCACCACTATTTTCTTCAGATTCGCTTAGTCTAGATGAATTTACTAAACTCAAATGAATGAGTTCCATAAGTTCATCCGGTCCGTGGAAAATCTCTTTCACAACTGTAGGTTACCTCCTCCGAGGAATTCCCGATCATCCGATAGAGATGTTTTAATTTAATTACAATTATTATTTTGTTGTTTTGTTTCTAATTAAATTTTGAGTTGTCTTATATTTTGATTATTGTGAATTGGTTTTTTGTTTTGTTTTGTTTTCATGGATATCCTAAAAGTTTCAGTTTTGACATGCAGGAAGAAGTCAAGCATTTATCAAATAAAGCAGTGTAAATTGTAATAAATAAACATAAATGCGTTCCTGACAGTCTTCGAGTACATCCGCTGAAATGTTTAGCATTTAAAGCAGGTGTAGAAGTGGTGATTAAATTTCAGAGGTTTAAGTTCAACAAGGAATCCTATCTCATAACTTGGTGGGTCCCTAAGGTATGTTAAGGATGATTTTCTTGACTAAAGAACAATGAAATCCAATTTTTCTTCTAAGAAAACCTATTAGATTGAGGAAGTGCTCGAGGCATAACCCTGAACGTCATTCTCAAATCTTTTGGTTCACTTAAATTTCATTTAGTTTCATCATATTATTCAATCAATCACCATATTCAATTAGGGTTTATTAATGATGTTTTAATTCTTGCTCAGTGAACTTAGATGTTTTGATTATCCCTTGAATGGGGTAACATTCATTTGATGTTTCATTTAGGAGTTATGTTAATGAAAGCCTTTAGAGCAAGTTGAATTATTATGGGACTTAGTCAATTTGATTAAGGTTGGGTTAGTAATGTTTTCAAAGTGTTTATAGATAATTATGTTCTCGTTTCTAAATCTCATTTGTTGAAGTTAGGAATTTAACCTGGTTCACTACCTAGCCCCTAAGCTTTCATGGGCAGATTTGTAATTTAAAGTGATATCAGATTAAGTGAAATTTGATCTTTATTAAAGGTGTCATTATCACTAAGCCATTGATTAAGGGGCTTTAGATTAATGGATTAAAGTCTTCTTAGATCAAAACCCCTTACTTCAGGATCATCAAATTTGATTAAATTCTAAATTTTAATAATTTAAGAAATTACAACTTTTAATAATTTAAGAAATTTAATATTGAAAAGTGGTGAATTAGTTTCTACCTCTTAGCCTCTTATGTTTCAATCATCTAAGAAGATAGATTAAGATTGTTCATTGCCAATTTACCCTTTGGTTAAGCCCAAATATTAATTAAAGCTTAAATTCCATAATTACCATTTTTTGCCCCTCAAGCTTATCACTTCATAAAATTTTAAATTAAACTCAAATGACTTTGAAATTTTTTATGTTACCCCAACCATAGGTCAATTAAAATATCAGATTAGAAAGTGTAATTTTTTTTTATTTTTTTTTATTTTTTATAATTATTATAATTCAAAATTGGGTATTTTCCATGTTAATTCATTTAATCATACAAGACTAATCATCTAATCTTAAGAAAATTATAAGAGGTTTACCTAGCTCAGAGGACCATTTAGAACAATTTTCAAAAATTTTTGAGTTTTATTTTAATTATTACAATTATTTGTTTATTTTGAGTATTAAAAATTAAATATAATATATTAATTAAGTTGAAAATTACGTTTTATATTTTTCTTAAATCTCTCTGAGTTCATGGAATCCAAAGAAATAAATTTCATATTTTTGAAATATTTAATAAATATTTGAATAGTTATTTAAATATTTTTTACCATCCGACCGTAGTTCCCGACTTAGTTAATTCTAAGTTATCAGGTTGGTTCATAATAATTTCCATAAGATTTCAATCTATTGGGTTCTCCTAATTATACAACATAGCAAAGCCAAACTGATGGATACAAACAAAGTGGTGTTTGGGAGACTAATCCCGGTTTTCTTTACTACCAGATGAATATTGATATTATGCTTTTGGTAATCCAATTATACTTATATTTTTAATATAAAATATTTATCTTTACAACAATGTCAAAAACTTGATCCTAATGTAAATAAGAATACAACAGTGATACTTTAATTTAGGGATTCTACGCAAGTATACGTATTATTGTCAAGTAATATAGAAATTTCTGATTAAGCCCCGAAATATCGATCCCACGGGGAAAATATATGAATATTAAAAGATAAAAAGGTTTTTAGATCACAAATTATAATTAGAAAAGACTCTTACTTAAACAGTTTTGGATATACAATAACTTTAGAAATGCTATTCTTTTTGGTATTTTCTTGAATTATAAAATAAAGTAAACATTTACTAACTCTAACGAGATTTTTGTAAGATTTAAAGAAGTATAGATGAAAATATCTTTTTCCTTATCATGAATAAGTAATAAGTATAGGAATTCTGTTGTAAAAATATTCAAAATGTGTTGTGCTAAATAGGACCAATTTTATTCTTTACCCTTACTAGAGATGCTATCAAGAACATTAGGTAATTTAAAGTTTGAATAGTTTTGAAGACAGGTAAGGTATGGAAGATACTAGCTCTCACACTAAAGTTCCCTAATTTCCCTCCACTTGAGGCCAAACTCTCGCATCAAAACCTAAAACAATAAACCAAATTAGGGGCTTTAGTCTGTCACTCTAAAGTCTTTAATTCTACACCCATCAAAGTATATTTCCCTATTTATTTGCACAAATTTATATGAATTACTTTTTCATCCATACAATCCCATGTGATTCATACCTATTGTTGATTGAGGAAATACCTACTAGGATCTTACATGTTCTCACGACAAATGTTAACATCTTAATGGGTTAAATCAAGAAGTAAATGAAGTGCAAGGATTAAATAACCACTTCTTCCAACATTAAAGATCAATACTTCCACAACTTTCATCCAACACTTAATTTCTTTTCATTTTAAGAAAAAAGATAAATAAAACTACTCATAATTCATGGTGAAAACATAACAACAAATAGTTTTGAAAGTAGAAACCATGTAGAAAACACAAGAAGTCTCAATTAAAACCAAATGAAGTACAAAAATAAAAATTTATCTCAAGTTCTTCTCCACCAAACTCTTGAAGTTCCTTTGAATCTCTTCATTTCTCTTACAAGACTCTCTTGGACTAGTCGCTGATCCATGAAAAAAAATACCTATTTTTATGCCTTGATTTTTATCAATTTCTAAGGATATTATGCTTTAATGAAAGGTTTTTTTGTGTTTTTGGATGTAGGTGATGTAAAAAAGTCCAAAAAAGGAAAAAGGGTGAAAAAGGAGCAAAAAGGAGAAAAAATGGAGCAAAATACAAGAATTATAAAAAATTATGGCCTGGCGCCTAAGCGCCAGAAGATGACGCTTACGCGCTAGACTCGATACAAAAACTGTCAAGTTTTTGATGACTTTTGGACAGTTATTTTGACGGAGTGAGCGGTTATTGGACATTCTAGAAGACTGGAAGTTGTTCCTTGATAATAGGACATGTGAAACATTGCATTTGGACGCTCCAAAACGGTTTTAATCGGGAAGAGGTGCGAGCCAAAGTGAAGAGGTACAAAGAACTGGACGCGGTGTCCGGCGCCTAGGCGCCAGATTCCGGCGCCTAGGCGCCAGACAGACCTTCTACAAGATTCATTGAATTTGGACATGTTTTGAAGAGGTGCCTCAAGGCAACCCTTGAAGCCTATAAATAGGAGTCCACTCCTTCAGAAAAGTGTGTGTGTGTGTGGGTGCCCCCATTGTATCCCCTATCTCTTAGCCACTTTAGGATCTCTAATCCTTAGAGAGAGAAATTGAGAGAGAAATTGAGAGAGAAATTTAGGGCCACTTTTATTTAGTTTAGTGAGTTTATTTTCAAATTGTTGCATTTGGAGTTCATTACACTGTGGAGTCAGTAGGAATCAGAAGATCTGTAGAAAGAATATTTGAGATAAGTATTTTATTTTTGATTCAAAGTTTATTTATTATGTTTTATTGTTTTTATTCAATGTGTTCTGAGTAGTTAGTTTACTTTCTTCCTTCAATTATGAAAAGATAAATAAGATAATATAAAATTCGATAAAGAATTGAAAATCAAAATATTTTCAAAACATTGTGATGATATTAATAACTGATCTTACTTTACTTTTTAAATTAGCCATTTAAATTGTTAAAAACTGTTGAAGAGTTTTGAGACCTAGAAGGAGAAGAACTCTTAACTTGTAGATGTCACATGAATCCTTGGGTAGTCGAATGTCATGCGCAGGCTATTCAAGATGAAGTGCAAATAAATAGAAAGATAAGATTTAAAGGGCATAGAATTGATAAGTTTTTAGAGTGACAGACTAAATTCTTATAATTTGATTTATAGATAAGGAAATGGTCACTAGTAGGGCCGACCATAGCCACCCTTGGCCATCTAAGTAGTGTGAGCCTGAATTAACCCATTCTACTAACAATACATTCGGACCTGATCTGTAGATTAGCCAATGTTCTTTGAGCTTGGATCAAAGGGTAAAGAATAGGAATGCTTCTATTTGGCACAATACCATAATATAGATTCTCCAATGAATATTAAATTATCTTAAAAATCTTGGATTAATTGAAAGGAAGAAAGTTGTTTGTTTTATATTATTTTCACAAAATCCATTTATTATTATTGTTTTCTTTATCTGCATCTAGTAAATTAAAAGTAATTTATAGTTAGATTAAAATACAAGAAGAATTTGAAATATAATATTTAAAAATTTATTACCCTTTTTCCCGTGGGATCGATATCGGGGTCTTTGTTTCAAAGCCCTTTATTACTTGAAACGATACGTATACTTGCGTAGTACCCAAAAAGTATATAAAATATTTTCCTTTAAAATTATATTTTGCTATATAAACATATATTTAAAAAGTATTCATCACTAACGGCCTAGCATTCAGAAGCAATCAAGTTTTATTTAATGCTATTGCCGTAAATTAAAATTTGGTACACATCTATATAGCAAGTTATTCCGGGTCAAGTGTTTAGCGCCTTTGCCAGAAATTAAATTTTCTAGCAGTGGTAACAAATTCTTGTATTTGGAAATACAAAAATAGGGTCAAGTTTTTGGCGCCGTCGCCGGGGATAAGAGGTACAATTTATAGATTTTTAAATATTATATTTCCAAAAACATAAAAAAATATAATAATATAAAAATAAAAATATAAAAATAAAATAAAATAAAATAAATTTTTATTCCTTGCTTTATTTTATTATGTGTAATTTTGGTTCTTAAGGATTACTACCTTTAGATTCTGAACTAGAAAGAACAATTAGAAAAATTAAAAAGGGAAAACTAATTCAAAAATTTCAAGAAATGGCTACTTTACAAAATCCAATTGAACTTAATGATCAAAATGTTTATAAACCATTAAGGGATTATGCTAACCCTACAGTTGATGAACTTCATAAGTAGTATTCAAATACCCACTGTAGATGCTTAATTCTTTTGAACTTAAACTCGTTTATTATTCAAATGGTGCAAAACAATCAATTTGGTGGAACACCAAATGAGGATCCAAATTTACACCTTGTTAGTTTTTTAGAACTTTGTGCTACCTTTAAATATAACAATGTTTCGATGATGCTTATTAGACTTAGAATCTTTCCTTTTTCCTTAAGAGATGAAGCAAAGATGTGGTTAAACTCATTAGCAACTGGTTCTATTAAAACATGGTCGAAATGACACAAAAATTCCTTGCTAAATATTTTCCTCCTTCTAAAACTGCTAAATTAAGAAATGATATTACTTCATTTAGTCAATTTGAAGGGGAGACAATATATGAAACTTGGGAAAGATTTAAAGAACTATTAAGAAAATGTCTTCATCATGCTTTACCTGATTGGTTAATTATTCAAACATTTTACAATTGATTAATTGGATCTTTAAAATCAATTATTGATGCTTCATTCTTGGAGGTTCTTTAATGTCTAAATCATTTGAAGAAGCTTACTCTTTAATTGAAGAAATGACTAATAACAATTTTCAATGGCCTTCCGAAAGGATTAATCCTAAAAAGATGGCAAGTATTCACGATAATGAAGCCTTTTCTATCCTAGCTTCACAAGTAGCAGCAATGTCTAAAAAATTAGATAATTTTGCAATTAATATTTCAACCAATAACTCTGCTAATATTGAAGATTCTCAAACTATTGAAACTTTACAAGCTATTGCAAGTAAAAATAATCTTTATTCAAATTATTATAATCCTGGGTGGAAAAATCATCCTAATTTTAACTGGAATAATTCACAACAACAATGGGGTAATAATCAATCTCATCCCACTGGAAATTGGAATAATCAAGTTAATCCAAATTATAAACCTCTTGGATTTAATAATCAACAGAAAAAGTTATCAATAGAAGAATTAATTTTACAAATGAATAATCAATTACAAAATCAAAATACTGTTATTCGTAATATCGAAAATCAATTAGGGCAAATTGTTACTTTAATTAATAACAGACCTGTAGAAACACTTCCTAGTAATGTTGAAATTAATCCAAAGGAATCTGGAAAAGAACATGAACATGTTAAGGTTGTGCAACTTAGAAGTGGAAAGGAATTAAAAGAAAGAATGCAGAATGAAATTGAAAAAGAGATTGAGGCTGAAGAGATCGAAAAACCTAAAGAAACTCTCTCTCTTAGTCAAGATCAGACTGTTATACCTATTAATGTGGAAATTGAAAAACCACCACCACTTTTTCCTCAAAGACTTAAACAGCAGAAACTTGATCATCAATTTTCTAAGTTCTTTGAAATTTTTAAGAAACTTATTATTAACATATCTTTTGCTGAAGCTTTGGAACAAATGCCAACTTATGCAAAATTTATGAAGGATATTTTAAGCAAGAAACGAAAATTTGAAGCTTTTGAAACTGTTGCATTAAGTGAAGAATACAGTGCAATAATTCAAAAGAAATTACCATAAAAGCTTAAAGATCCTGGAAGTTTCACTATACCCTGTGCTATTGGAGAAAAATTTTGTGGAAAAGCTTTATGTGATTTAGGAGCAAGTATTAATCTCATGTCATTTTCTATTTTTCGAAGATTGAATTTAGGAGAGATTACTCCCACCTCCGTAACCCTTCAGTTAGCTGATAGATCTATCACTTATCCTAAAGGAGTTATAGAGGATGTCCTTGTTAAAGTGGATAAATTTATCTTTCCTGTAGATTTCATCGTACTTGATATGGAAGAAGATAAAGAGATACCTATTATTTTAGGGAGACCTTTTCTAGCTACCGGACGAGCTATGATTGATGTACAAAAGGGAGAATTAACCATGAGAGTTAATGATCAAGAGATTAAATTCAATGTTCTTAAATCAATGAAGTACCCGATAAAGAGAAATGTTATCGAATGGATATAATTGATTATTTAATTGAGAAACATTATCAAGAAAAATGTAAAGTTATTTCGAAGAAAAATTTGAATTTTTAACCGATGAAAATGAAGAAGTAAAAGAAGAAGAGACTCATTTTATTAAAGATAATCGAGAAACTTTAGACATAACTCAAAATGATATACTTTTACCATCAATTAAAAAGCCCCCGAACTGGAATTAAAAATGTTACCTTCACATTTAAAATATGTGTTTCTTGGAAATTCGTTAACTTTACTCGTTATTATTTCTTCGAACCGAGTAAAGATCAAGAAGAAAAATTACTAGGTGTGATAAAGAATTATAAGAAAGCTTTTGGTTGGACTATTGTCGATATAAGAGGAATAAGCCCTTCCATTTGTATGCATAGAATTTTAATGGAAGAAAATTTTAAACCTACTATTGAACCGCAAAGAAGATTAAATCCTATCATGAAAGCGGTTGTTAAAAAAGAAATTGTTAAGTGGTTAGATGCTGGTATTATTTATCCTATTTCGAATAGTTAATGGGTAAGTCCTATTCATTGTGTTCCAAAGAAAGGAGGTGTAACTGTCATTGTCAATGATAAAAATGAACTAATTCCTACAAGACAAGTTACTGGATGGCGAATTTGTATTGATTATAGGAAATTAAATGACGCCACTAGAAAGGATCATTTTCCTTTACCTTTCTTGGATCAAATGCTCGATAAACTAGCTGGACACCCATATTTCTATTTTCTGGATGGATATTCTGGTTATCATCAATTACTTATTGCTCCTGAGGACCAAGAGAAAATAACATTTACAAGTCCTTATGGAACCTTTGCTTTTAGAAGAAAGCCTTTTAGTTTATGTAATGCACCTGCAACTTTTCAAAGATGTATGATGTCAATATTTTGTGATTTGATTGACAAAGGAGTTGTAATATTCATGAACGATTTTTTAGTTTTTGGAACTTCTTTTGAATCTTGTTTGGAAAACATTTCTAAAGTTCTGAAAAGATGTGAAGAAACAAACTTAGTTCTTAACTGGGAAAAATGTCAATTCATGGTCACAGAAGGCATTGTACTTGGTCACAAAGTTTCAAAAAAAGGGATGGAAGTAGATCAAGCGAAAGTGAAAATTATTGTTGAATTGCAACCACCTACTACTGTTATTGATGTGAGAAGTTTTCTAGGTCATGCTGGATTTTATAGAAGATACATAAAGGATTTTTCTAAAATTGCTAAACCGCTTTGTCATTTATTGGAAAAAGTTGCAAAATTTGAATTTAATAAAGAATGTATTAATGCTTTTAATATTCTAAAAGAAAAACTAATAACTGCACCTATCATTGTTGCACCTAATTGGAATAAATCTTTTGAATTATTGTGTGACGCAAGTGATTTTGCAATTGGAGCTGTATTAGGACAAAAATATGAGAAGGTTTTCAAAGTTATATATTATGCTAGTAAAACTCTCACTGAAACACAAAGAAATTATACTACTACTGAGAAGTAGCTTCTAGCTATAGTATATGCCTTTGATAAATTTAGACCTTATCTTCTTGGTACTAAATGCATAGTTCATATTGATCATTCTGCTATTAAATATCTAATATCTAAGAAGGATTCTAAACCTAGACTGATAAGATGGGTTTTACTTCTACAAGAATATGATTTTCAAATAGTAGATGAAAAGGAACTGAAAACCAAATTGCTGATTATTTGTCTAGAATTAAAAATAATATTATTTCGGAAGAAAATATAAATGAGAAATTTCCTGATGAATCTTTATACGTTATTCAAGGATGCAAAACACCTTGGTATGCTGATATTGTTAACTATTTAGTTAGCAATATTTTACCTTATGAATTGGATAACAAATTTATTAAGAAATTTAAATATGATGCTAAATCTTATATTTGGGAAGATTCTCATTTATTTAAAATTGGAAGAGATTCTATAATTCGAAGATGTGTACCTTATGAGGAAACTTTTACTATTATTCAAAAATTTCATGATTCCGATTTTGGAGGACACTTTAGCATAGATAAAACTGCATTTAAAATTTTAAATTCTTTAAAGATGTGAGACATTATGTGAAAACATGTGATCGATGTCAAAGGATGGGAAATATATCTAGGAAGGATGAAATGCCTTTAAACTATATATTGGAAGTTGAAATTTTTGATATATGGGGTTTAGACTTTATGGGTCCATTTGTTCCATCATCTGGAAAAACTTATATTTTATTAGCAGTTGATTATGTTTCAAAGTGGATTGAAGATGTTGTTTTACCAAACTGTGATTCCAAAAGTGTTTCTAAATTTTTAAAGAAAATGATATTTTCAAGATTTGGAATGCTTAAGGTAATTATCACTGATGGTGGAAGTCATTTCAGGAATGTAAGAATTCAATCATTACTACAAAAATTTGGAATCAAACATAGAATTGTAACTGCTTATCACCCACAAACAAGTGGAATGGCTGAAGTATCAAACAAAGAAATTAAAAGAATTTTAGAGAAGACTGTTAATCCTAAAAGAACTGATGGGTTGATAGACTTGATTCTGCATTATGGGCTTATAGAACAGCTTATAAGACACCAATCGGAATGTTACCTTACCGGTTAATTTATGGTAAACATTGTCACTTACCTGTTGAACTTGAACATAAAGCTTATTGGGCGATAAAGGAGTTTAATTTTAATTTGAATGAAGCAGGAGAAAAGCGATTATTGCAATTGAATGAGATGGAAGAGATAAGAAATGAATCATATGAAAATGCAAGGATTTATAAAGAGAAAATGAAGATGTTACATGATAAGAAAATTTCAGGAAACATTTTTGAGCCTGGACAAGAAGTATTACTGTATAATTCTCGTTTAAAACTTTTTCCTAGAAAATTAAGATCTAAATGGATTGGACCCTATATAATTGAGAAAGTATACCATTATGGAGCTGTGGATATTAAAGACCCCAAAACAGGAAAAATTTTTAAAGTAAATGGATTAAGATTAAAGCCTTATTTGGGAGATATTAAAATGATTTATAAAGAGGCTTATGAATTGAGTCACCCTGATTAAAGATTTACTTAAGTCGGGCTGACGACGTTAAAACAAGCGCTTTGTGGGAGGCAACCCATAATTATCTTCTGCTTTGAGTGTTTTTATGTTTTTAATGTAAGGTTATGCCTCGATCTTAACTAATTTTATATTACTTTAAAAAATTTGATGCTTATAAGTCTTTGTTCACTTAAGCTGAAGATTATTTTGAAGTATGTAAGATTTAGAAATTGGATCACTCTATTCTAAATATGAGTAAAAAGGAGATCAAGTTAACCTTCATTATGATTGCTTACAATTTGTGTTATTGAGTCTAGATTACTCTTACCAGTATAATTTACCTATCTTGGAGAACGAAACTTTGAAATTTGACGATTAGGCGAAACAGAGTTAAACATAGTTCCGGCGCCTAGGCGCCAAGATTCGGCGCCTAAGCTCCTGAGTTAAACTATGTATCAATAGGTCCGACGCCTAGGCGCCAGATTTGGCGCCTAAGCACCACAGTTACTGGGACGTGCAAAAACCAAAAATTTTCAATTTTCACACGATTTTCACCTTTAAATCAACCCATCTTCATCCCTAACCATCAACCAATCAAAGTTACGTCCATTACACTTCATTCTTGAGAGATTTGAGAAATTTTTGAAGAAATGGAAGGAAGAAATCTTGGAGAAGAGGCTAGGGACAAGGTCTCAAAGGATCCTCAACCCTACTTCAATGGTTTCATCGCAGTAAGTTTAGAGAAAATTTCTAGTCGCTTGGATAAGTTTGAAGCGGAGTTTAAAAGCATTGGAAATCACCTTCATGAGATGTTTCATCAGGTTGAACATCTAGAATGGCAGATGAAACTTCAATTTGATCATTTTGCGGCTTATCAAGATTCTTAAGTTGAAATGTATGCGAAGAACAAGTGGATTGACGAAAAGACGGCTACTGATTTCCTGAGAGCGTTAGTGTTCTTTCTAAGCGGAATACACAATTTCCCTTGTGAAGATTAGAGTATTCTGCTAATGAGATCGTTATTATCTGGTTTGTTGAGTCGTTGTATCGATTACTGAATCGATTGTATTTGTGTATTTACTTTCATGTTCAATGTGTGTTGTTTTTGCTTAGAAATTGTTGTGTTTGATTGTGTATTAGGAACTTGAATCAAGTATGATACTTATCTGAAATATATTGAGCCAATATTGAAGATTATAAATGGAATTTGGTGAAGTTTGATTTAAACTTTATGTTTGATTGTTGGATTTAATATTTAATTTTTAAAATTTTTTTAAAATGTTTTGGAAGTTAGAAACTGAAGCCCTGCTCTAATGTGAGTAATTGGAAGTTGAATTTATGAATTTTGGTGGAAAATTAAATTTAAAAATAATTTTTTGTGAAAGGCGAGTCCGGCGCCTAGGCACCAGAATTCGGCGCCTAAGCACCTATTCGGCGCCTAAGCACCTATTCGGCCTGTACCCGAAAAATTCCTTAAATACCCCCAAAAGCCATTATCGATGCCTAAGCCTTCTTCTTCCTCCATTTTTCACGAAAATCAGCTTTTAGAATCCATTTTGAAGTCAAAACATCAAGGATTTAGGCGCGAAACCACTCGATTTCTTCGTCTCAAGGTCAGATCTACACTTTAAACCATTTATTTTCGATTTTCACCATAGATTTCCCTAAGTTTTGCTAAGAACCGAAATTTTGAAAATTTTTTTTGATTTTTAGTGATTTATTTGGATTTTTAAACTTATTTTAAGTTTTCTAAACTTAAAAAGAGTTTAAATTTTTTATTCCTAAATTTGTTCTTGTTTTCTTTCACGTTTAAATGGCTCCGAAATACGAGACAACTTCGATAGCAGCAAATTTTCTACTGCGGCTGCACATTTTCGATTCCACGAATTTGTGACGTCGAGGAAGTTCATTTCAGAACGAAGTTTCTATCATCCGGGGGAGATGATTGAAAACACTATTGTTGCGCACAACTGACAACGATTCTATTATTTCACTGCTGTTGTTGTTATCCCTATAGTTCGAGAGTTTTATGCAAATTTTCTGAATGCCAAAGATTATGAAGTTTTTGTCAGAGGTGTCGGAGTAGGATTTACTCTTGAAAGAATCAATGTATTTTATGACCTGCCACCGACTATAGAGTGCCACTATTATGGATTATCTCTATCTGAGGGAGATTTGGATATGATCATTGCTTATTTGACTGACGGTACTGGATCTTGGAAGATCAGGAACGAAAAAAGGGTAAACTTCAAATCCTCCAAGTTAAATGGTATTTCTAAAGCATGGCACTATTTTATTTCTGCAAGATTGTTACCTTCCAACCACCTGAGTGAAGTGACTAGAGATCGAGCGATCTTAAACTACTGCATTCATGAAAGGAAGCCTATTGATGTCGGCGATATTATTTATGATTCCGTGGATTCTACCGCAAGATCCAAGCACTTCGTTGGATCGGGATTCCCATCTCTGATTTATTCATTATGTATTAACAATGGAGTCACTGTAGATATTTCAGAGGAAAGGTTGAAGACTACTAAGCCGATTGGTCAGGAGAGCATTAGCATATATGATCGTCTTCGAGGGAAGAGATCGACTGCTCCTTCTTCTGCACCTACTCCAGGTAGACCTTCTACTTCCCGACCTTCTACTTCTGCTGAGCCACCATCGAGTTTCTGGGAGTCAATGCATGATCAGTTTATAGAGCAGCAGGAGGAGTTATTTCAAACACACTCCAAGGTTGATACTATTGATAGGAAACTTGATCATTTATCTGACTATACCCAGAGGAAGAGTAGCTATGATGCTGAGTATGATGAAGCCCTTGTCAGATTTCTGAAGGGAGAGCATGAAGTTAATTTCCCTACTTTTCCTAGTTTCACACCATTTGTTGATCCTAAGGATGTTGAGTTTCCCTTTGGTGACGATGATGATGATGAGGTTACAGCCAGTGACTAGTAGTTGATAGATCTCTATGTTGTGCTACTTTGTTGTTAGTTTGTTTTGTTTGGTTTGTTTGTTTAGTTTGATGTTTGATGTATGTTGATTTTTTTATGTACCTGTGTGGATTGATTAGTGTTAATATTCTGTTGTTAGAATATTCTTAGTATATTGTGTTTGAGACTAAGATTAGAGTTAATTTATGATATGTTTGTTTCAGTCTATTGTTTAGTAATTAGTAATTTTGCTCTGCTTTTATTTTGTTTTAAATTTAGTATAATCATTAAAATTAGTCTGCTTACTTTTTATACTTGCTTCAATTTTATCTTTATTATTCATAAAAGAATGAGTAGAAGTAAATTTTTCTTTTTAAAGATCGTTTTTACATACTTATAAAAATTTCCTTTTTAAAATTATGATTTTCTTTCTCTCATACTTTCAAATTTTCATAGTATACCAAAACTTAAGTTTGGGGGAAGGGAAAATATATTCAAATTTAAATTTTATTTGTCCTTAAAGAGCTAATATTTTCTTAAAATAAAAACTTTTTAACATAACTTAAGGAATGAAGAATCTATTTAAGATCACTTTTATTTTTGAAATTATAAACAATTTAGTGAACTTAACCAAAATTTTAATAACTTTGATTGAATTTAAGAATAGAATTATTTAACTTAAAGAAGAATAAGATTAAGGAATTTTTCTATTCATGGTAGAAATAATAGAATTTTAGAAGTATTAAGTAATAAAAAATTATCACTTGAAAAAGAAAAGATTGAAAATCTTTTTGAATTTTTATTCATGTTATAATAATTAAGTGGAAATGTATAAGTTTTGAAAATATAAGTTAAGGATAGTGAAGTTCAAAATCATTAACAGGTTATCCAGATATAGTAATCCTCTCTATATGTTAAAAAAAAAAAAAAGAGAAGAGAGGAGAAGCTTGAGGAAATGCCTAATCAAAAATTGGCTTCACTTGAATATCTTATAGAAGGAAAACTAGTTACATATTTTACTTAATTTTTATGCATGAATCTTTATTTAGGAAAGGTTTTTCAAGAAGATCTTTTTCTTGTAAATAATCTATGAGATCTTAATATAATAAACTTCTATTATTTTCAAAATGGATGAAAAATTTGAAATCTTATGATTTGGTAGTTGAATATTCTTTAAATTCTTAAAATTAAACCTAGTTAGTGAAATAAGGTTAATAATTTACTAAAGACTTTATAAAATAAAAAATTATAAGGAATCTTAAATATTTATCTTTTCTTCCAAAGGTTATACATTTTATATAGTAAAAAGGGTTACTTGAGGACAAGTAACATTTAAGTTTGGGGGATTTTGATCCATGAAAAAAATACCTATTTTTATGCCTTGATTTTTATCAAATTCTAAGGATATTATGCTTTAATGAAAGATATTTTTGTGTTTTTGGATGTAGGTGATGTAAAAAGGTCCAAAAAAGGAAAAAGGGTGAAAAATGAGCAAAAAGGAGAAAAAATGGAGCAAATACAAGAATTATCAAAAATTATGGCCTGGCACCTAGGCGCCAGAAGTTGGCGCCTACGCGCCAGACTCGATACAGAAACTGTCAAGTTTTTTACGACTTTTGGACAGTTATTTTGACAGAGTGAGCGGTTATTGGACATTCTAGAAGACTGGCAGTTGTTCCTTGATAATATGACATGTGATACATTGCATTTGGACGCTCCAAAACAGTTTTAATCTCGAAGAGGTGCGAGCCAAAGTGAAGAGGTGCGAAGAACTGGACGCGGTGTCCGACGCCTAGGCGCCAGATTCCGGTGCCTAGGCGCCAGACAGACCTTTTAGAAGATTCATTGAATTTGGACATGTTTTGAAGAGGTGCCTCAAGGCAACCCTTGAAGCCTATAAATAGGAGTCTACTCCTTCAGAAAAGTGTGTGTGTGTGTGTGGGTGCCCCCATTGTATCCCCTATCTCTTAGCCACTTTAGGATCTCTAATCCTTAGAGAGAGAAATTGAGAGAGAAATTTAGGGCCACTTTTATTTAGTTTAATGAGTTTATTTTCAAATTGTTGCATCTGGAGTTCATTACACTGTGGAGTCAGTAGGAATCAGAAGATCTGTAGAAGGAATATTTGAGATAAGTATTTTATTTTTGATTCAAAGTTTATTTATTATGTTTCTGTCGTTTATATTCAATGTGTTCTGACTAGTTAGTTTACTTTCTTCCTTCAATTATGAAAAGATAAATAAGATAATATAAAATTCGATGGAGAATTGAAAATCAAAATATTTTCAAAACATTATGATGATATTAATACTTGATCTTACTTTACTTTTTAAATTGGTCATTTAAATTATTAAAACCTGTTGAAGAGTTTTGAGACCTAGAAGGAGAAGAACTCTTAACTTGTAGATGTCACATGAATCCTTGGGTAGTCGAAGGCCATGCGCGGGCTATTCAAGGTGAAGTGCAAATAAATAGGAAGATAAGATTTAAAGGGCGTAGAATTGATAAGTTTTTAGAGTGACAGACTAAATTCTTATAATTTGATTTATAGATAAGGAAAGGGTCACTAGTAGGGCCGACCATAGCCACCCTTGGACATCTAGTAGTGTGTGCCTAAATTAACCCATTCTACTAACAATACATCCGGACCTGATTTGTAGATTAACCAATGTTCTTTGCGCCTGGATCAAAGGGTAAAGAATATGAATGCTTCTATTTGGCACAATACCGTAATATAGATTCTCCGACGAATATTAAATTATCTTAAAATCTTGGATTAATTGAAAGGAAGAAAGTTGTTTGTTTTATATTGTTTTCACAAAATCATTTTCTTATTATTGTTTTCTTTATCTGCATCTAGTAAATTAAAAGTAATTTATAGTTAGATTAAAATACAAAAAGAATTTGAAATACAATATTTAAAAATTTATTACCCTTTTTCCGGTGGGATCGATATCTGGGGTCTTTGTTTCAAAGCCCTTTATTACTTGAAACGATACGTATACTTGCGTAGTACCTAAAAAGTATATAAAATATTTTCCTTTAAAATTATATTTTGCTTATATAAACATATATTTAAAAAGTATTAATCACTAACGGCCTAACATTCGGTAGCAATCAAGTTTTATTTAATGTTATTCGTTGTAAATTAAAATTTGGTACACATCTATATAGCAAGTTATTCGGGTCAAGTGTTTAGCGCCTTGCCAGAAATTAAATTTTCTAGCAGTGGTAACAAATTCTTATATTTGGAAATATAAAAATCGGGTCAGTCGCCCAACCCAAGGGGGTTTAAATCTCTCTACAACAATGAATTTTTACTTAGAAATCGCTACTTACCTGTGAAGAAACCCTAAGTAAGAATCCTACAACTCCTTACTCTTTAAACTCTGTCAATACACACTAATTCTACTTTATAACAACCTCTCTCCTTCCTCTCTACACACACTTCAAGTATTTCTTTTATATTTCTCAAAAGGTACATTGGTGTCTCTTCAAAATGTGTCCATATTCAATGAATCTACCCAAGAGATGCATCATTTAAAGTGAAATTTGAATGTCTTTTGGCGCCCTTGATCATTTACCCACATTTGTACCAAAGGATGCCTCAAACACCTCTTCAAAATTCACCAAAAATAATTTAAATTTTCAAAGCAACTACCTGGCGCTTAAGTTTTTACCAGCAGGGTTTTGGCGCCTTAATACTTGATCAAAGTAGATGTCGTATTAATTTTATCTTCTGGTGCATTAATTTTTTATCATTTTAGGTTTTACCAGTAGGGTTTTGGCGCTTCGGCTCTACCTTCTTTGTCTGCTAGCGCTTAGGCGCCAGATCTGGACGCTTAGGCGTCCCAGTTCATTTTAACACCTTTATTTTTGCTCCAAATTTGATCATTTTTCACTCCTTTTGACATATTTGGTCCATTTAAGTGTACCTGAAAGAAAAACAAACAAATACCTTCCATTAAAGTGCAATATCATCAAAACTAGGTATAAAAATATGCATAAAAATATTATATATTTTAGGTATATCAGAGACAGCCGAATATTTCTCTAATATATTATAGTATTTTTCATGTTGTTGTTATGCATGTGAAAAATTGTCTGTAATTTATGTTATTGGTACAATGCCTAGGCATCGGTTACTTGGCATTGCAATGTTGTTCTGTAACACTATTGTTCTAGTTTAACTTTTTATAGTATGTACGTTTAATTAATTTTATTGTTTAGTGTTGACTTTGACTTTAGTATTGTATCATTGTGTCCAACTTGTAATTTATTGGTATTTTATTCAAAAATCAAAAGGTTAATTGACTTGTTTGAATTTTAGAATATTAAGTGGTAGCATCACAGTGCTAATCTCTAAGTGCTCCATCAAAAATCATAATGATTTAATAGGCTTTTTGATAATAAATTTATAAAATATCAATGATTACTTATGACTTTATTGATGATTATTGACTTGTATTTAAACATATCATATGTTTAGAGTAATAACCTTTTTTTTCCTTGCACCACAGTGTTGCAGTGCTTAAGAGTATAGTGTTGTAGCACTGGATAATGAAATCATGATGCTAGGTCATATTATAAATAAGGACCCAGGACTATTTATTTTTATTCAAGTGTTAAATTTCTTCTATGCAAAGCTAATTAGAGGGATTTTTGTCCTTTCTTTTCTTTCTTCTTTGAAGATGATGATGGCCAATAAGAAAGTGATGAAGAAGATGAAGAGTAGGCATTTTGATCCTAGAAATTTTATGTGTGAAAGTTTAGAAAATGAATACTCAGTCGGTGACTGATGCGCGACCTTTACTTATGCAAGAATTTATGATTTTATATCAAAATATTTATAATAATTTTTTGTAAAAGTCACAATTTCAAACGCAAGTATACGTATCATTTCAATTAATACATGACTTTATTGGAGTCCTGGTTATCGATCCCACAGAGAAGATTAAGTGAAAATTAATTTAAGAAATATATTTAGATTTTCAAATTAAAAGTAAATATTATTTTTATTTCTTTTCAAAATTCAGATTTTTAAGTTTAATTTAATTTCTACTAAATGTAAGTAAGCAACAATAAAGAAAAATGTTAATGCAAGTATAAATAAAACAACTTTCTCCTTTTTCAACTAATCCAAGATTTTTCAGAATAATTATCATTCGTTGAGAACTTGAAATTATGGTATTGTGCCAAATAGAAGCATTCATATTCTTTACCTAAGCATTCATATTCTTTACCTTTGCTCGATAGTATAAAGAACATTGGCTAATCTATAGATTGGTTCAAGATGTATTATTACTAGAATGGGTTAATCTAGGCTCACACTTCTAGATGTCCAAGGGTGGCTATGGTCGGCTCTACTAGTGACCCGCTCCCTTTCTATAAACCAAATTATTAGAATTTAGTCTGTCACTCTAAAAACTAATTAATTCTACGCCCAATAAACAATATCTCCCTATTTATTTGCACTTCACCTTGAATAACCCGCATATAGCCTTCGATTACCCAAGGATTCATGTGATATCTACTAGTTAAGAACTCATCTCCGGATAGGTCTTGGAATTCTTCTACCGGTTTTAACAATTCAAATGGCCAGTTTAAAAAGTAAATTAAGATCAGGTATTAATATCATCACAATTTTTATAAAATTTAATTTTAAGTTCTCCAACGAAATTAAATTATCTTATTATCTCTTCATAGTTGAAAGGAGAAAGAAAACTAACTACTCATAACACATTGAATTCACACAAAAAAACATATTTATAAAACTTTGAACCAAGTTAAAAATACTTATCTGGAATGTTCCTTCAAGTGATCCTCTGACTCCTACTGACTCCAATGCAAAAATGAAAGACTTCAACAGCAACAACACTTGCAAACTCACACTTACTACTCAATAAATTGAGTAGTAACACTCAAAATAACTAAAATAAACTCGCTAATTACTTAAGAAGAAAATATGGTGGCTCTCTAAATCTATCTTCGAATGCTAGAGATCTAGGGGGGCTCTTCTCTCTGTAGAATTGACTCCTATTTATAGAGCTTCAAAAATGACCAGGGGTTGCTTAAGACACCTCTTCAAAATTTGTCCAAATACAATGTATCTTCTAGAAAGTAACTGTGGCGCTTAAGCGCTGGAATCTGGCGCCTAGGCGCCGGAGTCCGTGACCAAGTCTTCGCACCTCTTCACTTTGGATCGCACCTCTTCGTGATTAAAACCGTTTTCCTGTGTCCAGATGCATTGTATCACATGTCCTATGTATTAGGAGTAACATCCAGTCTTCTAGAAGGTCTGATAACCGCTTAATACCATCAAAATAACTACCCAAAGTCATCAAAAATTCTTCACTGCTTAAGTATCGAACTGGCGCTTAGGCACCGAATTTTGGCGCCTGGGCGCCAGATTCTGGCGCCGAGGCGCCAGACCTAAAATTTCGGCAACTTTGCTTTTTAGTTCTATTTTTGCTCATTTTTGCTCATTTTTCCTTCTTGAACTCTTTTTTTATCACCTACATCCAAAAACATAAAAATGTCTTTCATTAAAGCATAATATCCTTAAGAATTAAATCATAAATAAGACATAAAAATAGGTATTTTTAAAGTGGATCAAATTCCCTCAAATTAAACGTTACTTGTCCTCAAGTAACCTTTTTAATTACATAAAATGTATAACATTTGGAATGAAGTTTAAATATTTAAGATTCCTTGTAAATTTTGGCTTTATAAAAGCTTTAGCAAATATTTAACCAAATTTCATTAATTAAGTTTAATTTTAAGCATTTAAAGAATATTTAATTACCAAATCACAAGACTTTCAATTTTTTTATTTATTTCAAGAATAATTGTAATTTATCATATTAAGGTCACATAGAATATTTACAAGAAAAAAACTTTCATGAAAAATTTTTCTAGTAAAAATATTTGCACATAAAAAATTAAGTTAAAAATGTAATTAGTTTTTGTTCTATAAGATAATTCAAGTGAAACCAATTTTTTATTAGACTTTCTTTAAGCTTCTCCTCACATTTTGGATTGTTTTTCAATCCTATATATTTTTCTTTTTCTTTTCAGGGATTTTTTTTCAATCATTTTCTTTTTCTTTTCTTTTTTTTTTCTTTTTCAAGTGAGGATTACTATATCTGGATAGCCTATTAATGATTTTGAACTTCACTATTCTTAACTTATATTTAAAAACTTATACATTTTCACTTAATAAATATGACATTCTTAATAAGTATTTTTCAAAAATTATTTCATTCTTTTCTTTTTCAAGTAATAATCTTGATTCCTTAGTATTTTATAAATACAATTCTCTTTACTATAAATAGAAAAAAATTTAATCTTATTATTCTTTAAGTTAAATAATTCTATTCTTAAAATCAATCAAAATTATTGAAATTTTAGTTAAGTCTACTAAATTATTTATAAAATAAAAAATTTAAGTAATCTTAAATAGATTTTTCATTCCTTATGTTATGTTAATATTTATATTTTTTTTGAAAATATTAGTACATTGAGAACAAGTAATATTTAAAATTTGAAAATATTTTCCTTTCCCCCAAACTTCAGCTTTAGTATAAAAATGAATCATAAAATTTTCTAAAGCATGAGAGGAAGAATAAAACAGAAATTTATTTAAGTACAATGATGATATAGTAAGGAAAAACTCATTTCTACTTCTGCACTTTCTTTAGTGTGTATGTAATAAAAAATGATTAAGCATATATATAAAAGTTTGCAGCAGGAGTTAATTTCTAAACTTTTTTATTATTATTATTTAAAACATGCATAATTACTAACTATTCGGAAATACTAAACAGCAGGCTGAAACAGAAACAAACATTTATCATAGAAAATAAAAATTCATCCAACTTCAGTCTTTTATACATAATATATAAGATGATCTAAAACAATCTAATCATCAAAAGTCCACACAAAGTTAATTAAACAAAGCAACACTAACAAATAACAACGAAATCAGCTCATCAGTACTAACTAGGGCTGTAAACGAGCCGAGCTTGAGCGAGCTCAGGCTTGGCTCGTGTTCGGCTCGTTTGAAATTAGCTCGGCTCGTGTTCGGCTCGTGTTCGAAATGGCTCGTGAAACGTGTGTTCGTGTTCGGCTCGAATTAAATATTATTGTTCGTGTTCGGCTCGTGTTCGGCTCGAAATTGGCTCGTTAAAATTAATTGGAAAAATATATGTCTAGCACCGGATTCGAACCCGGACCAGAATGAATGGAAAAAAGAAGCATAACCACTCTACCACACAAGCAATTATGATTTAAACTTAAATATAAATATATATAATATATTAATATATAATAATATATATAATAATTTATTATATAAATAATTATATGATTATTTTTTTATTTCGAGCCAATTCGAGCTGAACACGAGCGAACAAACAGTTGTTTGTGTTCGGCTCGTTAACATTTCGAGCTTAAAAATTTGTTCGTGTTCGGGTCGTTAGGCTTAACGAACGAGCCGAACACGAGCTACTTAACGAGCCGAACACGAGCTGTTCGCGAACAACGAGCCAAATTGCCAGCCCTAGTACTAACATACTAGAAATAAAATACTAAAAACAGAATCAATATATCTCAGGAGGTAAATCAAACTACTAATCACTAGCTATAGCCTCGTCGTCGTCATCACCAAAAGAAAATTCTACATCCTTTGGATCTACATAAGGTGAAAATCTAGGACAGGTAGGGAACTGAACATCATGATTGCCCTTCAGGAATCTCACAAGAGACTCAGAATACTCAGCATCATAATCATTATTCCTTTGTGTGTACTCAGAAAGATGATCGATCTTCTTATCGATCGTATCTACTCTACAATGAGTGAGAAATAACTCATTATTCTGCTCCATAAACTTATCATGCATATATTCCCAGAAACTAGATGGTGCGGTAGAACTCTTACCTCAGAGTCGATCATAAATATTGACACTTTCTTGTCTGATGGGCTTTGTAGACTTGAGCTTTTCCTCTGAAAGCTAAGCAACGACTCCAGCACTTTCACATAAAGAATAAATCAAAGATGGAAATCCCAGTCCCACAGAAGTGCTAGAACGAGCAGTGGCCTCTACAGAATCATAAATGATACTCCCAACATCAATCAGCTTCCTCTCTTGTATGTAGTAGTTGAGGATAGCTCTGTTCTTGGTAACCTCACTCAAATGATTGGATGGAAGGAGGCGATCAGAAATAAAGTAATGTCATGCCTTAGAAACACCATTTAGCTTAGAAGATGAAAAATTTACCCGTTTTTCGTTCTGGATCCTCCAAGCTCCAGTACCATCTGTCAAATAAGCAATAATCATCTCCAGATCTCCCTCAGATGGTGACAGTCCAGAGTAATAGCACTCGATGTTCGGTGGCAGGCCGTAGAAAATGTTGATTCGCTCTGGAGTAAATCCGAATCCAACTCCTCTTACGAAGATTTCAAAATCTTCGGCATCCAAGAAATTTGCATAAAATTCCCTGACGACAGGGATAACAACAATATCAGTAAAGTAACAGAATCGTTGCCAGTTGAGTGCAACGATCGTATCTTCAATCCTTGCTCCAGGATTGTAAAAACTTCGTTCTGAGATAAACTTTCTTGTCGTAGCAAAATTGTTGTAACGAAAATGTGTCGCAGCAGTGGCAAACTTGCTACGATCAAAACTTTCTCGTTCCTTTCCTCGCTTAGATTTAAGTGCCATCCAAACGTGAAATAAAAATGCAAAATAAATTTATAGGATCAAATGAAATGAACTAATTTAAGCTTTTCAAACTTGAAAGAGCTTAAAAATCCATAGATTTAACTCAAAAAATTAATTTTTTTTAATTTTAGTTTTGTTCAAAGAGAACAAAATCTATTGCGAAATTCGAAAATAAATGATTTAGAATGTAGATCTGACCTCGAGATGAAGAAATCGAGTGTTTTCAAGCTCAAAAACTTGAAAATCCGGCCTCAAAATGGATCATAAGGCTCTATTTTCGCGAAAACGGGAAGAACAGAGAGCTTAGGCGTCGAAAATGGAGTTGGGGGTTTAAGAAGGTGAAGTTTCGGGTTCAGGCCGAACCGGCGCCGGATTCTGGCGCCTAGGCACCAGACTCGCCTTTCCAAAAATTCGATTTAGATATTATAATTTCCACCAAAACTTATCAAATTCAACTTATAATTACTCACATGAGAGTATTACTCTAATTTCTAACTTCCAAACATTTCCACAATCAATTAAAATGATAAATTAGATCCACATTTCAAACTCAAGATATAACCAAATTCTTCAATTCCATTTCATATTTTTCATTCCAAGTTCAATAAATTCCAAAAAAAGACTATAACATGGTTCATCATTCTATAAACAATACAAACAACACTAATTCAAAGCAAATTCTCAATCCAACAACACACATTGAACAATTAAGCAAACACACAAACCAAATCTTTTACTCACTAAAACTTGACTCAATCACACTTAGAACACATAAAAGATCTATTCAACACCGAACATTAATTTCCATCCATCTCGCAATGAAGATCGCTAGGCCCGAATGGATAGAAAACCAACGCCCTTGGAAATTCTAAAGTTGTCTTCTCATCAATCCACTTGTTCTTCTCATACATTGCTACTTGAGCATCTTGATAGGCTGCCATATGATCGAACTGAAGTTTCGTCTGCCATTCCAAATGCTCAATTTGATGATACATTTCATGCAGACGATTTCCAGTGCTTTGAAGTTCCACCTCAATCTTTTCTAAACGACTAAATAACCTCTTCATACTAACTGCAATAAAACCATTAAAATAAGGTTGAGGATCTTTGGAAGATTTGTCTTTTACCTCATTTCCATGATTTCCTCTCTCCATTGCTTCCAAACTTCTCTCTTCTCCTTCAAAATGAATTGTTCTGGTCGAAAATAGGGTTGCTTAGGGATTGTGGACGAAGATAGGGCAATTTATAGGGAGATTTCGTGTGAAAAACTGAAGATTTTTAGTTTTTACACGATCTGTAACTGGGGTGCTTAGGCGCCAAAATCTGGCGCCTAGGCGCCGGACTATCGATACCATTGGTTATACTGGTGCTTAGTCGCCGAATTTGGGCACTTCGGCACCGGAAAACCACGTTCGACTCTGATTCGCCTATCGTCAATTTTATAAAGTTTCAGTCTTAAAAATAGGTCTATTAAAAGGGTATGATCAATATACAAACATCGATAAAGATAAATTCAAATCACAAACAATCACAATGATAATATTTGGGTTGCCTCCCCCAAAGCGCTTGGTTTAACGTTGTCAGCTCGACCTAATCAGTTGTATTAATCGGGTAGACTTAGTTCGTAAGTCTCCATATAATTTGATTTCATTTCTCCCATATAAGGCTTCAGTCTTAATCCGTTAACTTTAAATATTTTTCTCGTCTTGGGATCTTTAATATCCACAGCTCCATAAGGGTATACTTTCTCAATTATAAATGGTCCCATCCATTTAGATCTTAATTTTCTAGGAAATAGTTTTAAACGAGTATTAAATAATAATACTTCTTGTCCAGGATCAAATATTTTTCTTGAAATCTTTTTATCATGCAAATTCTTCATTCTTTCCTTATAAATCTTTGTATTTTCATAGGACTCATTTCTTATCTTTTCAATTTCATTCAGTTGTAACAGTCGTATCTTTCCTGCAGCATTCAAATCATAATTGAACTCATTTATCGCTCAGTAAGCTTTATGTTCCAGTTCAACAGGTAAGTGACAATGTTTACCATAAATTAACCGATAAGGTGACATTCCGATAGGTGTCCTATAAGCTGTCCTATAAGCCATAATGCAGAATCAAGTATATCAACCAAGTCAGTTCTTTTAGGATTAACAGTCTTCTCAAATATTCTTTTAATTTCTCTGTTTGATACTTCAGCCATTCCACTTATTTTTGGGTGATAAGCAGTTGCAATTCTATGTTTAATTCCGAATTTTTCCAGTAATGATTGAATTCTTACATTTCTGAAATGACTTCCACCATCTGTGATAATTAACCTAGACATTCCAAATCTTGTAAAAATTATCTTCTTTAAAAATTTTGAAACACTTTTGGAATCACAGTTAGGTAAAGCTACAGCTTCAATCCACTTTGAAACATAATCATCTGCTAGTAAAATATAAATCTTTCCAGATGATGGTACAAAAAGTCCCATAAAATCTAAACACCATACATCAAAAATTTCAATTTCTAATATATAGCTTAGAGGCATTTCATATTTTTTGGATATATTCCCCATTCTTTGACATCGATCACAAGTTTTCACATAATGTCCAACATCTTTGAATAATGTAGCCGATAAAATCCGGAATTTAAAATTTTAAACGCAGCTTTATCCACTCCAAAGTGTCCTCCAAATTCAGAATCATGACATTTTTGAATAATTGCAAAAGTTTCTTCATAAGGTACACATCTTCGAATTACAGAATCTCTTGCTATTTTAAATAAATGAGGATTTTCCCAAATATATGATTTAGAATCATTCTTGAATTTCTTAATATATTTGCTATTCAATCCATACGGTAAAATATTGCTAACCAAATAGCTAACTAACATATAACTGTTCATCAGAGAAATTCTCATTTATGTTTTCTTCATAAATCTTCTCATTATTTTTAATTCTTGATAAATGATCAGCAATTTGGTTGTCAGCTCCTGTCCACTATTTGAAAATCAAATTCTTGTAAAAGTAAAACCCATCTGATCAATCTAGGTTTAGCATCATTTTTAGACATTAAATACTGAATAGTAGAATGATCAGTATGTACGATACATTTGGTCCCAAGAAGATAAGGTCTAAATTTATCAAAGGCATATACTATCGCTAAAAACTCTTTCTCGATAGTAGTGTAATTTATTTGAGTTTCATTAAGAGTTTTGCTAGCATAATATATAACTTTGAAAATTTTCTCATATTTTTGTCCCAATACAGCTCCAATTGCATAATCACTTGCATCACACATTAATTCAAAAGGTTTACACCAATCAGGTGCAACAATGACAGGTGCAGAGATTAATTTTTCATTTAAAATATTGAACGCATTCAAATAATCTTCATTAAATTCAAACTTAGCTTCTTTTTATAATAAATGACAAAGAGGTTTAACAATTTTAGAAAAATCCTTTATATATCTCCTATAAAATCCAGCATGACCCAGAAAACTTCTCACATCGATAATGATAATAGGTGGTTGAACTTCAGCAATAATTTTCACTTTTTCCTGATCAACTTTCATCCCTTTTTGTGAAAATTTATGTCCAAGTACAATTCCATCTGTGACCATAAATTGACATTTTTCCCAATTTAGAACCAAATTTGTTTCTTCACATCTTTTCAGAAATTTTGTTATATTTTCCAAGCAAGACTCAAAAAAAGTTCCAAATACTAAAAAATCGTCCATAAATACTTCAATTCCTATATCAATTAAATCACAGAATATTGACATCATACATCTTTGAAAAGTTGCATGTGCATTACATAAACTAAAAGACATTCTTCTAAAAGTAAATGTTCCATAAGGACTTATAAATGTAGTTTTCTCTTGGTCCTCAGGAGCAACGGGTAATTGATGATAACCAGAATATCCATAAAAAATAGAAATATGAGTGTCCAGCTAATTTATCCAGCATCTAATCCAAGAAAGGTAAAGAAAAATGATCCTTTCTAGTGGCGTTATTTAATTTTCGATAATCAATGCAAATTCGCCATCCAGTAACTTGTCTTGTAGGGATTAATTCATTTTTATCATTAACAATGACAGTCACTCCTCCTTTCTTCGGAACACAATGAATAGGACTTACCCATTGACTATCCAAAACAGGATAAATAATTCCAGCATCTAACCATTTTAAAATTTCTTTTTTAACAACCTCTTTCATATTTAGGTTCAATCTTCTTTGAGGTTCAATAGTGGGTTTACAATTTTCTTCCATTAAAATCCTATGCATAAAGATTGAAGGGCTTATTCCTCTTATATTTGCAATAGTACAACCAAAAGTTTTCTTATAACTCTTCAGAACTCCTATTAATTTTTCTTATTGATCTTTGCTTAATTCTGAAGATATAATCACAGGTAAAGTTAATGAATTTCCAAGAAATGTATACTTTAAATATGCAGATAACATTTTTAATTCCAGTTCAGGGGCTTTTTCAACTGAAGGTAAAAGTATATCATTTTTAGTGTGTCTAAAATTTCCCAATTATCATGAATATAATGAGTTTCTTCAGATATTTTTTTTTATTCACTTTTTCAATTTCTTCAGTTAATGACTCATTATATATTATGGATTCATCATTTTTCTCTTCAGAAATGACCTTACATTTTTCTTGATAATGCTTTTCAATTATATAATAAAAATATCCATCCGATTGCAATTTTCTTTGTCAGCATACCTCATTGATTTCAGAACATTGAACGTTATCTCTTGATCATTAACTCTCATTGTTAATTCTCCTTTTTACACATCAATCATAGCACGTCCGGTAGCTAGAAAAGGTCTCCCTAAAATAATAGGTATTTCTTTATCTTCTTCCATATCCAGTACAATAAAATCCACAGGGAAGATAAATTTATCCACCTTAACAAGAACATCCTCTATAACTCCTTTAGGATAAGTAATCAATCGATCATCTAACTGAAGGGTTACAGTGGTGGGAGAAATCTCTCTTAAATCTAACATTTGAAAGATAGAAAGTGGCATGAGATTAATACTTGCTTCTAAATCACATAAGGCTTTTCCACAAAATTTTTCTCAAATAGCACATGGTATAGTGAAACTTTTAGGATCTTTAAGTTTCAGAGGTAATTTCTTTTGAACTATTTCACTATATTCTTCACTTAGTGCAATAGTTTTATAAGCTTCAAATTTTCGTTTCTTACTTAAAATATTCTTCATAAATTTTGCATAGATCGGCATTTGCTCCAAAGCTTCAGCAAAAGGAATGTTGATGGTAAGTTTCTTAAAAATTTCAAAGAACTTAGAAAATTGATGTTCAAGCTTCTGCTGTTTTAGTCTTTGAGGAAAAGGTGGTGGCGGTCTTCCAACTTCCACTTCCATAGGAATTATAGTCTGATCTTTACTTGGAGAAAGAGTTTCTTTAGGTTTTTCAATCTCTTCAACATCTCTCTCTTTTTCAATTTCATTCTGAATCTTTATTTTAATTCCTTTCCACTTCTAAGTTGTACAGCTTTTGCTTGTTCATGGTCTTTTCCAGTTTCTTTAGGATTAATTTCTACGTTGTTAGGCAGTGTTCCTTGAGGTCTGTAATTAATAAAATTAGCAAATTGACCCATCTGATTCTCAATATTTCGAATAGCAGTGTTTTGACTTTGTAGCTGATTACCTAGTTGCAAGATCAATTCTTCTACAAATAACTTTTTCTGTTGATTGTTAAAACTAGGAGGATAAGTTGGTCTAAAGTTTGAATTTCTTTGATTGCTCCAATTTTCAGTTGGATTAACTTGATTATTACTCCATTATTGATCTCCATTATTCCAATTAAAATTAGGGTGATTTTTCTAACCTGGATTATAATAATTCGAATAAGGATTATTAGTTTTACTAGCAATAGCTTGCAAAGTTTCCATTGTTTGAGAATCATCAGTATTTGCAGAATTATCATTACTTACATGCGACATATTAATAGCAAAATTATCCAATTTTTTAGATATCGCAGCCACTTGTGAAGCTAAAATAGAAAAGACTTCATTATCTTGAATACTTGCCACTCTTTTAGGATTAACCCTTTCAGAAGGCCATTGAAAATTGTTATTAAACATTTCTTCAATTAAAGTATAAGCTTCATCAAATGTCTTAGCCATTAAAGAACCATCTGCAGCAGCATCTATAATAGATCTAAGTGATCCAATAAGTCTATTATAAAATGTTTAAATAATTAACCAATCTGGTAAAGCATGATGAGAACATTTTCTTAATAGTTCTTTAAATCATTCACATGCTTCATTAATTGTTTCTCCATCAAATTGCATAAATAAAGTGATATCATTTCTTAATTTAGCAGTTTTAGAAGAAGGAAAATATTTAGCAAGAAATTTTTGT
The DNA here is from genome assembly GCA_022702705.1 of Papilionanthe hookeriana x Papilionanthe teres. Lineage (NCBI taxonomy): Eukaryota > Viridiplantae > Streptophyta > Magnoliopsida > Asparagales > Orchidaceae > Papilionanthe > Papilionanthe hookeriana x Papilionanthe teres. The sequence goes on from CM040425.1 coordinate 101,601,529, forward strand.
GCCATATCTGCCTAAGTTTTAATAGAACAAGTTGCTAATGAGTTAAGCCATATCTTTGTTTTATCTTTTAAGGAAAAAGGAAAGAGTCTAAGCCTAATAGCATCATCAGAAACATTATTATATTTAAAGGTAACACAAAGTTCTAAGAAACTAGCAAGGTGTAAATTTGGATCCTCATTTGTGTTCCTCCAAATTGATTATTTTGAACCATTTGAATAATAGAAGGTTTAAGCTCAAAAGAATTAGCACCTACAGCACACATTTGAATACTAATATGAAGTTCATCAGCTGTAGGGTTTGCATAATCCCTTAATGGTTTATAAACATTTTGTTCATTAATTTCTATTGGATTTTGATTATTGTTATATAAGTTAGCCATTTCCTGATATTTTTGAATTTGTTTTTCTTTTCTAATTCTTTTAACAGTTCTTTCTAATTCAGAATCGAAAGGTAATAATCCTTCAGATCCAGAACTACACATAAAAAAAATTTAAATTCTTTTTGGTATTTTGTTTTTATAAATGTTTTTATAATTTTGTTTTATATTAATTTTTTTTATTTTTTAAAAAGAAATAAAAGTATATAAAATATTTTAATTTGAGAAATCTAAAAAAATAAAATTTTCTTTCTTAATATTCTTTCTTTTTTTTTTCTTCCCCGGCAACGGCGCCAAAAACTTGATGCGCGACCTTTATTTATGCAAGTATTTATGATTTTATATCAAAATATTTATAATAATTTTTGTAAAAGTCACAATTTCAAACGCAAGTAAATGTATCATTTCAAGTAATACAGGGCTCTATTGGAGTCCTGGTTATCGATCCCACAGGGAAGATTAAGTAAAAATGAATTTAAGAAATATATTAAATATTTTTTTTATTTCTTTTTAAAATTCAGATTTTTAAGTTTAATTTAATTTCTACTAAACGTATGTAAACAACAATAAAGAAAAATGTTAATGCAAGTATAAATAAAACAACTTTCTCCTTTTTCAACTAATCCAAGATTTTTCAGAATAATTATCATTTGTTGAGAACTTGAATTATGATATTGTGCCAAATAGAAACATTCCTATTATATATCTTCGCTCGATAGTATAAAGAACATTGGATAATCTATAGATCGGTTCAGGATGTATTATTAGTAGAATGGGTTAATCTAGGCTCACACTTCAAGATGTCTAAAGGTGGCTATGGTCGGCCCTACTATTGACCCGTTCCCTTTCTATAAACCAAATTATTAGGATTTAGTCTATCACTTTAAAAACTAATTAATTCTACGCCCAATAAACAATATCTCCCTATTTATTTGCACTTCACCTTGAATAACCCGCATATAGCCTTCGATTACCCAAGGATTCATGTGATATTTACTAGTTAAGAACTCATCTCCGGATAGGTCTCGAATTCTTTAACAGTTTTAATAATTCAAATGACCAGTTTAAAAAGTAAATTAAGATCAGGTATTAATATCATCACAATTTTTATAAAATTTAAGTTTAAGTTCTCCAACGAAATTAAATTATCTTATTATCTCATAGTTGAAAGAAGAAAGAAAACTAACTATTCAGAACACATTGAATTCACACAACAAAATATATTTATAAAACTTTGAACCAAGTTAAAAATACTTATCTGGAATGTTTCTTTAAGTGATCTGCTGACTCCTACTGACTCCAATGCAAAAATGAAAGACTTCAACAGCAACAACATTTGTAAACTCACACTTACTACTCAAGAAATTGAGTAGTAACACTCAAAATAACTAAAATAAACTCACTAATTACTTAAGAAGAAAATATGGTGGCTCTCTAAATCTATCTCCAGATGCTAGAGATCTAGGGGGGTTCTTTTCTCTGTAGAATTGACTTCTATTTATAGAGCTTCGAAAATGACCAGAGGTTGCTTAAGGCACCTCTTCAAAATTTGTCCAAATACAATGTATCTTCTAGAAAGTAAATGTGGCGCCTAGGTGCCGGAATCTGACGCCTAGAAGTCGGAGTCCGTGACCAAGTCTTTGCACCTCTTCACATTGGATCGCACCTCTTCGCGATTAAAACCGTTTTCCTGTGTCCAGATACATTGTATCACATGTCTTATGTATTAGGAGTAACTTTCAATCTTCTAGAAGGCCTGATAACCGCTTAACACCGTCAAAATAACTATCCAAAGTCATAAAAAAATTCTTCACTGCTTCAGTATCGAACTGGCGCTTAGGCGCCGGATTCTGGCGCCTAGGCGCCATACCTAAAATTTCGGCAACTTTGTTTTTTAGTTCTATTTTTGCTCCTTCTTCCTTCTTGAACTCTTTTTTTATCACTTACATCCAAAAACATAAAAATACTTTTCTTTAAAACATAATATTCTTAAAATTGAATCATAAATAAGACATAAAAATAGTTATTTTTAAAGTGGATCAGTGACACACAAGAACCACATTCCTATAAGAGGTCTTGAAATTCTTGGGGGAGTGTAGAAAGAATGATTATGTAGAGTGGGTAGCAAAAGTTGACTGTTGAATGCTAGACTGCCATAATCCCAATAATGTGTGAGCCTTTTGCAAATGCTAAAGTTCACTCGAATTTCAAAATTTTTATGAGAGATAAGTGGCATTTAATAGCAAAATCATCAACCTAGCCTACAAGTTATAAAGCATAGAGTTTAATGTTTTTTTTTCAAATTTGAATAATGGACACACATATTTTGATAAAATTTTGGACTTTATGACTTGATCCGAGTCAAATGTCCATTAAAGGATAAGTGATAAAAATTAATCATTTTTTATGCCTCCAGTTTGACTAATGAGGCAAAGGCTTGGCATTATTTTATTTTTGCTAACATGATACCTAATAGGAATATAAGTGAAATGACTAATGACAATGCTCTATTGACTTCATTGCTTTTATAGGGGTATGTCTATTGAAATAGAAAAATCAATCTAAAACTCTATATTGAATATGATTAAGGGTAGTATTATAGTGGGTTTATAAGAATCCTTTCCTTTTCTATTTTTTATGCGTTCAAGTAGGAGCCTTAGGAGGTTCTTCAAAGGAGTGATTTTTTTCCTAGTTTTGCACTAATATTGAATAGAATTTATCCTTTAATAGAACCTATTACATGTGTGGAGAGAGTTCCTCTCAACCTAGCACTTCTCATTTTAGTGCCACTTCCATTGTTGCTGCAAGAGTTGATGAAGCAAGTGTCTGGTTAATAATAGTGAATAAAGGAAGGAATGAGGTGGTAGTGGGAGATGGGATAAAAATTGGTTCACTACATGATATAGCAACAACAACAATATTCATACATGAAAGATTTCAACCTATCCTTAGCCCTCATATTCCATATCTTTTAATTGAATCCAAGTCCTAATCAAGCTTTCTTTCTTGTAGTATGAATTTTCCAACCATTACCAAACCCAACTACTATGTCGCAACAATAGAATAAAAGGAAGGATCTAAGGAGGAGGAAGAAGAGTAACTTGGAAAGTTCTAATCATGTTCATTTTGTTTTGTGTGTTTGTAGTTTTGTTTTTTAATTATATTAAGAAATTGGGTCTAGTTGGAGTGTCCTTGTAGTTGTATTATACTTTATTGTGTATTTTATTTATGTTGAAATAATAGATTTTGTTCTAGTACAACAACAGTACAATGCCATTATAAAATTTATCTGTTGTATTGTTTTTTCTGTCTCCTAGGCTCTATATTAATAGATACAGATGTCATAATGAATATAATGATTTTTATATTATGCTTATGATTTGAAATAATATTTAGTTAGCCAAATGCAAAATTTACATAAAATTATTAAATAATGTTACTTGAGAATAACTATATATTTTATTAAAACTAGTAATTCTAATGACTGAATATTCTTCAAAATACTAATATACATATTTGACATGAAACAAAATAGTTAATAGGTTAAGAAAATTAAACATATTATTATTTTTATAATATAATGAGAATGATTGTCAGCTGAATTATAATACATAGATTCACAATTTGGTGTTGAGTTTTGATAATTTAAATATATAATAGGATAGATGGTATTCAAAATTATGTACAATGCTTGGCCAATAAAGTGATCTTCTAAAAAGAAAAGAGAAAAAACTAAATAAAAGGCGAAATAAAAAGATAAAAATTACAATATTTAAAAAAAAAAGGAAGAGAAACAGTTTTGGGGCAATTACATAAAGACCACCCAAAACTTACTATTTACAAATCAACCATCCTTCTCCATCAATATTTCAAATTCTCACTCAAATCTCAAAATTCATGGTAAAGTCCCAATACATATTTTTTATTTTATTAAATTCTCAATAGTTTGATTGTGGTACGTGTAAATACATTGGTTCGGTAGTTCAAAAAAATCATTAGGTGGTTAATTTGTAAAAGTCAATGTTTTAGGTGTTCTGTATGTCTTTTGTCCCTGTTTTCTTTAATGATTCACTAATCAAAATTCTATCTTATTTAAGTTTATTATATTTTCAATAAAGCAAAATAATTAAGATTATCTAAATAATTTATGACAAATTCTGAAATAATTAGCTAACTTTTATTAAACTTAATCTAAATTTGTTGTTTAAAAATATTTAAAGTTAAAGATAATTGCTACCAAATAAGTCAAGGACATATCCATTTGCATGTGATTGGGAGAAGTATTATTTTACATTTTGGGAAATTTATTAAGAGAGATGTGTGAACTAGATAATAAATTTATGTTAAAAATTATTTTATTTTGTATGTTTTCTACACTAGTTTTTGTAAGAGAAGAGCTTAGACAAGTTAGAGAACTTCCAAGATGCTCCCATAGTATTGTCTCTACAACATTACAATGTCTTCTAGAGCAAAAAAGAGTGAAGAAACAAAGAGCTTGGCATTGCATCACTGGCGTTTGATGCTGCAATGGAAGAAAATTCATAGAGGACTTGAAGATAGAGAGCAACACATCTTAGCATCAGATTCTGACTGCGCTGCACAAGAAGAGGTCAAAGTATACCAAGAAGATAGAGAGCCTAGCATCATAGTGCTATATGTTAACACTGCAGTGCCGCCTATGGCATCTTAGTGTGATGATCTTAATAAGTTAGTTTTTAGAAGTATTTTTTGAATAAGTGTTGATTTTGATAAATTATGCTTGTGAGGCCATTAGAAGAAGATGGGAAATTAAGTCAAAGTAGTGTAGAATGTTGAAGTGTGTCTTTGTGTGTGGAAGTAGAGAGTAGATAGTGGAGTGTTAATGTGTTTGTCTGTTGTGCTAAGTAGTGAATGAGAAAAGGAGAGTGTTGAGCAAAGAACGGGATTCAAAGAAGAGGATTTTACGACGAAAAAGTGGAACTAGATCCAAGATATTGAATTCTTGGTTATTTATTTCTTCATTATTTTTCCTTTAGAATGGTTTTGCTATGTTCAAGTTTTGTGTTCTCTCTATTTTTTCTGTGTATGGAATAAGTGTTTTTAAGTAAATTTATGGAGAAATTACTATAATTTATTTACTTTTTGTGTTGATTTTATAGAATAAAATTATATAGTTGTTTTACTTTATTTTATTATTCATTTAGTTATATTTTGGCCATACACATCTTAAAATTTAGTATTATCTTCATGTATCGAAGGAGCCATAATGGAATAGTTAGGGCAAAGCAAAATAATACTCTAGTATACATTTGAATAAAAAAGAGCATCTTAGTGTAGTGAAAAAAATTAGTTAAACATTCATTTAATAAGAATTGAATTGTTGGATAAAGAAATAAGGTAATCTTAAATTATTAATTAATTTAGTAAAATTTAAGTTTGATCTTCGTAGAAATGATACTTTATTCACCCCTGTATTACTTAAAAGGCACATGTACTTACATAGAACATTTAATTTGGTCATAGTCCCAAAACTAATGTTTTCAATTAAGGATTAAAATTGGATAACAAAATGTCTGTTCAGATATCTATGACCAAATCAATATAAATTTTAACCAAATTCGATATGGTTAATTTCAAAAGGTTTTTCTAGTGGGAGGTCTTTTATAAGATAATAAGATTAGGAGAATTTGGGATTTTTGTAAATGACTTAACCAAGCAATAATAGTTATCTTGATACATCTTGTCAAAAGTTTATGATAAAAAAAGAATAATTTTCTAGTCAAAAGAGCATGATTAGGAAGGTGAGTGACACAATTAAAATGACATGATCATGGTAGGAGCATACTTGGCCAAAAGAACATGACCAATTTAAGAGGATCCTCAATTAAGAGAATATGATTGAGTAGATTAAAATATAATAAATATACTTGACTGCATAAATGACATACTTAACTAAATTGGAAAGAACAATTTTAAAAAAAGAGTTGCTAAAAAAGTATAACTAAGATAAAAAATAGGTCAAGTTAGCAATCATGGTGATGTATAAAAATATTAGATAGGGTGAATTGGAATGGTCTTTAGAAGTGTTTTACTCGATGTTATGACATTAGCTAAGGAGATTTAAGATAATTATCCTAGACAATGCATAAGCCAAGCTAAGCTTATGATCCCTTACTAGTAAGTGCACCAAATTTGACAAGCTAAATAGTGTTCTTAAAGAATAGACTGTTGAACTTGACTCATATTACTTAAGTCAGACCAATAGCCATATAGTTAAGATTAAGGGTTTGTTTGGGGCAGTTGCAGCTTATTGAATAATCTGCTGATAAGCTAGGTGCGGTTGCTATTACAAAATTTGATCTTTATGAAGAAGCCAGACCGCTGCCAGAAAGTTGTCACCGCACATAGAAAGATGCGTTGTGAAAAAGTTGTTTTCTGCGTTTTGAAAACGCATAAGCTGTCAAAATGCAGTTTACCCAAACATACCAGGTGCGTTTTCAAAACGCCACCGCACCAAATAAGCTGCCCCAAACGGACCCTAAAACTAATCAAACAAATAATTTAAAGTGAAGTGCAATGAATATGACTCTATACTAAGGTTTACATGTAAGTCATAAATTAATTAATAACATTTGACCATGGAATCAAATGCTCATAATTAATTCACTCATGTTGATTACAGTCGACTTATTTTTAGAAGGAAATCACACATATGTGTGCTTATAGTGCAACGTAAAATTTTTGTTGTGAGCAATCTAAACTATACTTAAAGGATATTTTATCTAAATATTCTGATAAATAAGAAAAAAAATGGTAAAAAGGATCCACTAAATGAAATGAATAAAATTAATATTTATGAAGTTTGAATTATAATCAAGAATGTGAAGATGACCTTTCTCAAAAAGTTTCATTAATTTCTTAAAAATAAAAAGGATATTTTTTTTAATTATAGTAAAAAGTTATATTAATTCTAAAAATAATAAAAATTATGAGAAAATTTTAAATAAATTGATAAACATTTACATATTTGTCTATGTTTGAAATAATACATGTATAAACTCATAAGAGCATGGCAAATCTAAATTTTCCTTAGCTTGTTTAAATAAGTTAAAAATAGAATTTTCATATTTAAAACTTTGAAGTTATGTTTGACTAGTTTGATAAATGATATGAGTGCACTAACAATGAATACATACAAATATGATATTTTAATTAAAAACTAAATCACATGAAAATATTTTTAAAACATCAGGGTATTTTCTAAATATTCAACCATGTCTATAGAATAGATGATATATCCTTAGACAGACCAAGGGCAAATTAATAACTTTTAAATTAATACATTTAATTGAAAATTATAAAAAATATAAATATGATCAACTTAGCTTTATAAAAATTGAAGAATGTTTTTATGATATTGCATATCATCTTTAAATTTTTTTGACAAATTTTAAAAATATTTAAATAGGCCTAATAATTCAAAAATAGTAAATTTCTCTATTTTGAATGATTAATAAAATCAAATGAACTTTAAAAAAAAAATCTAAAATAATTGAAGAATATATTTAAATATAAGGGCATTATCTTTTGGATTTTATAATTTTTTCTTAAATAAAATCCTAAATATTAGAAAACTTAAAAGAGTAAAATAATAACTTTAAAAACCATATCATGCACATAAGATTTTTGATGCCAAGGAATAATTTTCAAAGACTTGGTTTTTTTAGTTTTTGAACTATCTTTATGGTCTAGGATTCATTAAGCATTCAAAATAACTAAAATAAAGAAAAATATTTTTTTTTCCAAAATAAAAAAAATTAAAGGCATGTAATTATTTTTCATAGATTTTACATGAATTGATGAATTTATTAACAAAGAGTAAACTATAGGATAAATGGGGAATTTGAAGTAGGGGAAACAAATGAATCTTGCGTTGGGAGTTGTTAGCAATATGAAGTGTATGACAATTGCCGAGCAAAATCTATTGACAGTTTGGAGTTTCTTGGTTGATCAACATTGGAAGTTATATGAGAGGTAGCTCCTAAATCAAGCACCAAGCTTCAGGATTAGATTAATATTATAAATTAGTCTGATGCCATCATATTTGATTTGTATGCGTAACTTTACTAGTAATTTGATAAACAATGAATGAAGAATTTAGTTTACCGGGACAAGAGCTAGTGATGCAATATTAGAATTGGCAACCTCGAGCAGACTTAGTTTAGCAACAGGTTGAACTTCATGAATTGGATTGCAAGCCCACAAACTCGAGCACTCATTAAGGCAAATTATGAATCAGAATAAGAATGTAGAGAGAGATCAAGAGCAACTTCAGAAATTATAACAATTCTTCACTATAAAGCAACAAATAAAAAACATCCAAAAATTATTTGGATGATGATTAGTTCAAATGGCTGTTTTGAAGGCTTTGTATGTTGCAGGAAGTCCATTAAGGGTATAAATCATGACACCATTAGAGTCAAGAATAAACAGCGACAATGGCATTACCTTAGTTTTAATTTAAGAAAGGCACTGCATTTTATATTTGTCCTTACAGTAATGTAATGAAGTTTACTTTTCAATTGAATAGTTTTGTATCAGTTAGTAGATTATAGCCTTCAATCTATTGTTTGCCCAATGTCCATACAAGATTCATAATTCAGGGCACAGTGTAATAGGAATGGCGATGATTGATTATAAAGCTGGGGATAAATATTCATCTATAAGCTTCCAAATGCTAGGTGGGTTTAGAAGCACAACTGACATCAGCATTTCAAGTTAGTAGGGAGGTTTGGTGAAAGTTTATCATAGTTTTCATTCTAGACAGGAGAATTTTCAGTTGAGGGAATGGGAGTTTCACTCATTTTAAAGGAAAAAGCAGGGAGGAGGAAGTAAAACCGGATTTATAAGATTTTTATTATTATTATTTTTATTTTTTTATTCTTTTTTTTATTTTTTTGAGAAAACACATTGGCTCAGCTAGGTTTAAAGGAATTGAAGGATAAGAAATTCAGGAAAGAATAAAAAATTGAATTGAAATTAAATTTTACCCTTTTCTTTTGTAGAAACTGGGTGAAATACTTTTAATTCCGTGGTTGGTTCATAAAATTTAATTTATATAAAGAGAGAGTACACAAAAAGAGATCTACTAATTTTTACAATGATCCAATTTTTTTTTTCATTTTTTAAAAAAATATTATATCAAAATGCCCTGTCAAAATGAAACTTAACACCTTTGAATTGCTTTGAGATAAATGAAATATTACTAATTGATTGTCATTTTTTTTTTCTTAATAATTTTGGGTGATTGCTAATATTGTTTAACATTACCGTAAACTCCGATGCTGAAAGCAAAATCCTAAAATTTGTATATAAAATTTATCTAAACAATTGAATACATTTGATGATGAAAAATTTGGATGGTTCTATCATTAGGCAAGCCTAAATGTTAGATTCCAGAATGTTAAATTACATTGAAGACAGAAGGACTTGGGCTAATTTCAATCCTCTGATATCGGATTTCTCTCTTCATCGATATCAATTACTAGAAGCCGTTCCTTATCGAAATCCCTGGGGCCTTCAGAATACAGGGTTGGAAGATATGCATTATAGGCAGGTAAATACCGAGACACAAAATCCATGACCTGAAATAATATCCAATCAACAGAAATAGCATCCAAGCTTATTCAAAGGGTAAAATAAGTAGTTTTTATTTTTATTTTCTTTATATATATATTTTTTTTGTTGGACTGAGAAATATTGTGCACGATAATATCATATTCTTCCAAACAGAAATTGCTCACAAATGCACTGTATCCCTAAGGAGAGATTCATGTTGAAGCTTATTCCAAGAATTGGGCATGTGTAATCAGTAAAAGGAAAATAATTAACTACTAAACTTTTAGTTACGATCATTTCAAGATTATTGTTATAGTTCTGAGATAAATGTCATAATTTCTTTATTAATTCCTCATGCATTGGATATATCTCAAACCAAATTCAATAATTTAAAAATTTACCTTGATAAAAATTTGGTTAAGCAAACCTACTCTAAAGTTTTCTATAGTAAAAAAATTATGCATTTGATCCATCCTGATATTTATCAAGTTTGATGGTACAGAGTGTAATGCTGCAAAGCTTCAGCTATAATGAACATAATTTTGCTTGTATAAAATATGGCATTAATACCATGGAAAGGTAAAAGGTAAGAAAAAAAGAGACACACCTCCTCGTTCAACATTCCAGGTTTCCCATCATTTCTCATTGCCACTTCAGCCTGAAAAATAACTAAAATTTGAATGAAGTGCAAAAACATAGAAAAGGGCAGTCCTTCCTCTGGTGTTTAAAACACCAAAAATAATAATAATCATAGTAATAATACAGACCTGTAATCTCCACTGATACACACAACTAGGATCCTTAATCTTGATGATTATCCATATGTTCACAAAACTATCCCATGCATCATAGTAGGCTTCAAGATTTCTGTTAACGATTTCAAGCTGGAAAAATAGAATTATATCAGGATATGTGCCTCCAGAAAATAGATAAAAAGAGGTTATAAAGAATCGAGTTGTGAGAGTTGGTTTTTACAAGCAACTTGCCTGTGGGTCTACTGCTCTGACAACATCACCAGGTAGAGGTTTAAAGCCAAGCATCCAACCTTCAAATAGAACCACCTATAGAAAGCAGAAAATAACATTCCTCTTCAGCAAAATGCATTCATGCTAAGTTCTAGCATATTAATCAACATTTCATTCATTAAGTTATTTAATTATAATTACATATGTATATAATTAAATATATGTTATTATTGCATTATTATACCGTTAGAGGACCTTCAACCTCTGGCCATTCTGAAGGATCAGCCCTGTCACCCCGCCCTCCATGAGCAGACTACAAATAATGCAACAGCTGGCAAAACAATTCAAAGAAAACTCTGGCAAAGCGGAAGACCTGGTGATCATTCATGCTTACCTTATCATACCGTGGAAGCTTCATCTTCATGCCTGAACAGCATTATAAGATTATAGCAATCGTAGGAGACTTTTCAAGACACCAACAACTAAAGGTTCAAAAGAATGTGAGAGGTACGACACCTGGTTTTGTTAGTTCTTTTAGAGCTGTGAGTGTATCTACAGAGAATGGCAGGTCATGGCTTCCAGCATTCCCACGAAACTGAAATGAAGAGAAGATCAAATGTTCATTTCCAAACTTTTTTAACATCCTCCTGCTGTTTCTTTATCCCTTCATCTAGGGAGTGCGTTGTACTGTGCTTTCATGTGTGGTGGAGGTTGACTTGAGTTTTCTTTTGGTGTGCATTAAATTTGGGTATAGGAGGTATCCTCCAGCCGTCTGTTGTATCCTTCTTTAATATCAATGAGAACAGCATATATAAAATATGCAATTAAAAAATTCTGACAAAGAAGAATCATCCAAACCACGAGCAATTCACAAAATCATTGCCTTATGAATTACCCTTTGCATAATGCTCAAGAAAAAAATAAATTTCAAAACCTCCAACAGAGCGTTTCCAGGGTTTTGGCTCCTTAATTTGGCCTGTAAGGACGATTACAGCATCAGCAGAAATGGAATCAGAAGAAGAGCACAAAGAAACAAGAGAAAAACTAATGAATCTGGTTTCAATATTTATACCTGCCCATCTGCTGTCAAGTAGAAATCATCAATTGACAATGTAGCGGCATTCCTGAGAAAATATCTCGTTAGCTTGTCAGTGTACTCACAGCTTAACAACTGACTGCAGCAAGCTACCTGCCAGTGCGACGGAAAAGGTACTCCAGAGCAAAAACAAGTGTTGTTTTGCCACTACCCTGAGGAGCACTAATCCCAATCTGCAACATTGAAGAAGACATCCCTCTTTTCATAAGTTCAAGCCAGCTCAAAGCATTTGGCAGTGGAATGATTACTTACTGTTCCAAAATCAAATTTGAGTTATCATATAATTTATCGATGGTTGCTCATCAGCGGAAACAATTGCACAACACAATGCATTAGTAGAGTATAGGCAGAAAAAACGAATCTGCAAAAGCTAAAGCAAGCCAGACAATTTAAGCTGCTAAGGTTAAAACTAATAACTCTTTACTTCCCAGTTTCCACCCGCCCTAATATATAAGCTCATTACATGTTCAGGGATCAATTCAAAAAATCATAATGTTTATTGTAGGACAAGTTGGAAGCTTTCTCAATGCTTCGCATTGTAAATAAAAAAGTTAATTAAAAGAACAGGATTCAAGCAGATGACAGATAAAGATTCATAATGCCTGTCAGGAATTTAGAGTCAATACCTACTTGAATTGCATCTTGTACATGATAGTTTCACATGCTAAATATAGCATAGTCGCCCAATTAGAAACTATAGATTCTTTCATTTCCAGTTCATTATTTGGGCTCTCTATAATGTACCCTCCACTTAAAATTGCAAGGATTAAATTCTTCAAGGATAATTTAAAACTCAAGTTCTTGAAAGATGCCACATTGTGGAGAATAAGCATGCGTCTTCTGAAACACCTTCTGATACAACAGATATTTACGGTCAAATTCTTGTTGCAACAAATGTACGAAACGGCCTCCGGCATTGTTCCTAGATGTCAAGAGACATTCTATTATGTACTATTATCTCACCCAAGTGAAAGGGTGGGCACTCATCCCTCGACTTGGTGAGGCCTCATCACTCGAGGAAGACAAAATTTTCACTTATCTGATGATTCCATCAACTTTGATGTTGGAAGCATTTGGTCTATAGAAACAATCTCTTGGTTATCAATTTTCTCCTAAGAACAATTCGTTGTAGCACCAATAAATAGGAATCAACAAGAAAAAGAGACTATCACAAAGACTTCAGTTTGGATCTAAATTTTTCTTGTACTATAGAAACCATGGATGTTCCTTATTTTAGCATCGTGAGATTTATTAGAATATTATGTTATCATATTAAAGTTATCACATATACTTAGTATTTATTAAAAATCTATAAATTTGTTATTGGGTATATTCTCCATTTTTATATTTTTTTTATTGCTTTCTTCTCTTGGTTTTATATATGCGTGCTAACCATTAGAATGAGTCAAACAATCATAACTACGTCATGATAATTATATATAAAAAAAGAGGATCCATCCAGACATAAGACCTCTTTCTTCTCCCACGTACTTCTCTTTGATGTCTTAATCCTAACTCTTAAGGATATTTTGTACTTTTATGACAAAATACTAAATTAGGCAATATAGGAGACCAATCAAAGCACATAACTTTAGCTTTTATTACTTCAATTTATTATTATTATTATTATTATTATCATTATCATTATCATTATCACAATGGTTTATAGATCTCTCTAAATAGCATTATCATGAACTAGCCTTATTTTATAATTCAAAGACACCATTGTCTGACCAATTTTATCTAAGCAAAAATCCTCTTTATTAACATGCCAAATTTATTCACACCAGTTTCTAGTTCAGCATTTTGGTAAGCATTGAGCTCACCTATGTAAACAAGTCAAAACTATCATGCTTATTAATCTTTGAAAGTTATTGCATTCCCTAAATGCATCCATATCTACATTAGTGTGACGTCATTGTGGCACTTTTTTTTTTTTTGAAAAAGCCCAGGGGCTAATATATTAAAAAAAGAGAAGCTACAGATGGGTTGGACGAGAGGGCCCAAAAATGGCACCCTACCCACACGGTATACTACACACACAAAGGTCTCAAAAAAGAAAAATACATGTATACCCAAAAACTAAGTCTGCCAAACACTCGCAGAATCAGTTAGCCAGAGAACGGCCCAATTTAGCCCTACCTCTATCTCTAGTTCTAGGAAGTGAGCAAGCTAACAGATTGTTAAGTTTGTTGTCATTAACCGAAACAACCAATTGTATCATCAATTAAGTTCTTGAGTTCTAGTAAACCTACAATATTCTTCTTCCTCCTGGATGTGTAAATCTGTTATTCCTCATCCGAAGACTGACTTATCTAATCAGTGTGTTGGTCGACAGATTGTCTCCTAATGATCGGACCAAACTTTGTCCTGTGTAAGTAAAGTTCCTTCAGCATTGTTTTCAAAAAATTTTGAAGCTGTAGGTTGCCCAGCTGAACCATCCGGCAACACGTCAATCACAGAAAAAAAACAGTATTGTCAGGGGGATCTCCGATAGTAAGAGGGTAATAGGTGGCAATGACGGGATAAATGATATTTAGAGGAGAGAGAGTGGGAGGGAGACCAAATGGCATTTCAACCAATATTTTAATACCAGTGAATTGCACTCAGGGGTGGAGGCGGGGCAGGTGTGAGTTGGGGCAGAGGGCTCAGTAACATTTTTACTCTGAGGTTTTAAATGAGGGTGAAAATGGTGACATTAAAAGTGAGAGTGAGAGTGTCCAAACATACGGCAGTGGATGCAGTAAAGTGGAAACCATTCGAGTTCCACCTGTTGCCAAAAATCTTGGTGCTGTGAGCCAATCAAGATCTCCCCCAGAAAAACTAAAGTAATGTCAAGTTCAATCAAAACTCTGGCTTCATAAGGCTAACAGTTAATTGTAGGAATATCAATTTTGAGGGGTTTACCGTAAACCATAGCTAAGGAGTAGAGAAGCTCGTGATTGAAGAGATAGAACTTCAGACCCGAGAAGCGTAACCATACAAAAATAATAGAAGGTTTAGTGAGAGGATCAAAATCGACCGTTCATTTTAAAACTTTCATCAAACGGTTATCTATTCGAACAAGTTTTCTCGCAAATAAATGGGCATAGTCTTCACCATCTGATAATTGAATAAAAATACGCCCACCGTCTAGTTTGCCAATCTTTCATTCCCCTTTCAGATGCATTTGCTTAAAATCTTTTTGAATTATATCGAGTTTGGGGTTTCCATGGAGAAACTTACCAACTAAAACTAACCGGCAGGATGAAGCTAAGGTGGAGATCTTATTCACAACCCACTTTATTATTTAATAAATGGGAACTACTTTAATAGTACCATACTAATGGAATAACTTATTTTGTGTTAAGTGCCTTAAATATCATCAAGTAAAGGGTGAGTTAATCATTGAATATGAAGAATAATGTAATTTTATATTAATTTGCTAATTTAAAATAGGTGCCACATCAACTCTCATGCAAGTAGATTACATAACAATTTAAGGTAACTAGTGAAATTATCAGGTATACTTGATATCTATTAGAAATCTAGAATATTTATTATTGAGAAAATTCTCTATTAGAATATTGTTTATTGCTTTCTTCTCTTTCTTTCATATATGCATGCCTAGCATTAGAATCAATCAAATAATCAATATAGCCTCCTATATTTCTAATAATCATAACTTCACGATAAGCATATATAAAAATATAAGACTAATCTATAAGCATACAACCACTTTCGTCTCCTAACTTCATCTCATTGATGTCTTAATCCAAATTCTCCCAGGGATTATCTACATGTTTATAGCAAAATACTAATTAAGCATTACACGAGCCCCATCAAAGCACACAACTTTTGCTTTCAGTCCTTTGATTTTTTTAATCAAAATGGTACACGGATCTCTCTAAATAGCATTTTTATAACTAACTTAATGACGTGATTCAATGACATCAAGATGCCACCAAAATTGAGCGAATGACCAACTCTGGTCCCCATCATCTACATTAGTTTCTTGTATTATGCCCCAACACCCCCACCCCCTTGCCACTCTTCCGCATCTTGCATCAATTTTCAACTATATTCACAATTCCATACACCACTCTCTCCATCATTATTATATGTCATTGTTGATCAAAGCACCAATCCTTTAAATGACACATTATAAATGCTGCTAAGTCGAATTTGGTCACACTTGCTCCTTGTTGATTTCAACATCTTGATGGAATTAGGATCATCTTATGTAAAAAAAGTTGAAACTATCAATCCTAAGCTTTGAAAAATATTGCATTTGTTAAATAGATTCATATTTAAATTAGCATCACGTCAATTGCTTTTTTGCCACTTAATAAGGCATCATTTTAAGCTTGATTCGCATCCCACTTTTAGTCTTTTGTACGCCCAAAAATAGTTATTCAATAAATGAAAGGTACCTCAATAGTTACATTACCTCCTTTTTTATGTAAAGTATTGTAATACTTAAGTCTCACAAAAATAAAATAAATCAAAATTTTCTTTTATATCATTCCTCATTTTTTGCAGCCCCTTGAAGTCATTAAAATTATTTTTATAAATTCGACATTTTTTTATCAAATTGACACACACACACACACACACACACACACACACAGAAATTCATAATAACGTGGAATAAAGAAAAATTCTTCTTATTTTTTTTCTTCTATCATCGCATTTACATTAGCTTGATAGGTTGAATATAATAAGCCAAATTTTGTTTGTGTGGCAATAAAATCAAATATAATTAATTTTTTTCTCTATTCCTTGTGATAAATAGAAGAATCCAATTAAAATTATTAAGGCATATAAAAGTATAGGTTTAGATCCACATGAAATAGCAAATATATTAGGGAAAATAAAATTTGGTGGTTAACTTTCACCCATTGGCTTAAATTTTTATGCTGGAAATGAATTGAAATACCTCGACAGATCCCCTCCAATTGATCAGATCTATAGCGGATAACGACTCAATCAGATACAAATTCCTCTAATACTCATTCTAACTTGTGCTTATCAAAGTTAAATGATTGAAAAATTAGTCTTACAAAATCGCTATTAAAAAACTCGAATATTTCAATTGTTTTAATATTTATGAATCATAAATACAAAAGCATATATTAAACAATCCTCAATAAAAAATATAACTTCTAAGCAACTTCTAATATGATATCATATGTATCAAAAAAATCTTTTATCTATATCGAGTAACACTGTCTTTTATAAAAACACAAAACTATACAATCAAAAGATATATATGTTGATAGGTGAAATGCTGGCAATTAAACTACTTATTTCCCCTCTAGAAACCAATATTAGAATATTAGGTTAGCTCCATGCTCAATGAGATAAAAATTGATAAAATGAGATTCAAACATATGGCATATATGCTACTTAGTGACTAACATGAATAAAAATAGTAAAATATATAAATAGATTTTAATACTTAAATAGTAAAGAAAACATGACTGAAAGTGATAGACAAAATGTTGATAAAAATAAATAAAACTACTACTGATAAGTCTTTTAAGCCACTATAGCAAGCCATGTCTACTATGCATTTACTAAACTTCTATTTTCATTATTATTCTAAACATTTTGTCTAAGAAATTTAATTTGTATATATTTTGACATATTTCATTTTATTAAGTTGTCACCCAACTCATCGGCCTTAATAACTAATAGAAACTGGTTATTCCTACGTCGCACTTATAAATATCACTTTGATCTTAGATGTTTTGTCCCAACTTTAATATCAAGAGTTAAAAATTCAATTAATTCTATATCAAGACTCTTTCATTGAAACTTGTCTTCTCCTGTACTAGTAATTACTATAGTTGTCTAACATAAAAAACATGACATTTTCTTGATCATTTTTACCTCTTAGCAATCATTTTTCTGTACAATTCTTACTTAAAATGAACATATCAATTAGACAAAATATTTTATTAACATAAACAAGGATACAATGGGATGGGTGAAAATTAATATTTATAATTGATAGTACATGTATTTAAAATGTATGATACTGCTAATAAACAAATAATCATTTACATGAATTAAACTCTACTAATATAACCAAATGAGGTCAATGGGAGAGCGATTCTCAATACAAATAAAAACAATGAATTTATTAATAGCGTAATAAGCATTAGTTCTATGGAACAATTTATTCTAGCAGATGAGTATTTCACTAATATTTAAGAATTCGTTCGAGATATATTTCATGATTTATTAAGACTCGACCTTTCATACAAAACTTACTAAAATAAACAAATCTATCAATTTGTAACAAACACTTAATTATTAGTCTTGTATTCAAAAAATTAACAAAATAATAACTTTTACCTCAAAATTTTCCCTCATAAAAGCTTCTGTACCAACAATTTTTTCAATCAAATTAATTCATAGAAGGATGAAAAAAAATCTAATCCATAACTCAAAAACCCAGCTTTTCTTCATTTTTCTTCTTTATCTTTCCCTTCTCTTCTTCTGCATTCTCTTCTCAGCCTTTTTTCTCCTCCCTCCCAATTTCCTCTATTTCCCTATTTCCCTATTTCCAGGCTACAACCCAAGGGCATCCAGCTGTTAGTTCTTGGCTAGGAATAATAAAGAGAATGAGAGGAAGGGTTATAATATGAATATACTTAATTATACTCACATACATATATATAAGTTAATTATAAAAATGAACCTCAGCCAACAAAATTAATCCAGTCAATGCATGTTTCGCCTAGTGGGTTTAATGCTGAAACTTTTACTACACGAATATTGTTATAATAACCTGCTGTAGTGACATTGCCGTGATAGCTCATTAGAATAACTGCTATAGTAATTATTAAAAATAATTATTTAATTAAGTTAATAATATGCTACAGTAAGTTTAATTAATTTAAAATAAGTTCTAAAAAATAAAATACACTAATAATATAAATATATTTCTATATATCAAATGAATCGAAAAAATATAAAATTTTATTAAAAATCTTTCATGATTTTTATAAGGTGCAAAACATGAGGTATAAGTTAAAATAGATTTTTTACTTATCTTTTATCATTTTTAGGTATTATACTTCCATCATTAAAATTTTATCCTCAAGATTTATTAAGAACCACTAGTGTGAGAATTTTATATAATTTATTTTTCAATATCCTAAGTCACATTTTCGTTGATCCGTGCTTCCATTTCATCTTAACATATGGGATCCGATTTTTCCTCAATTTCTCAATATCAAATTCCAAATTCCTTCAAATTCTTCAATGTAAGTCAAACCTCCCTACACCCTAATTTCACCATATAAAATCCACTAGTTCATATTAGTATCTCATTTCCTTAATATTGATAAATGAAATACTGAATAGCTAACATACCCCCTGACACCATACAATGCAAGATTGTAAGTTATCTTATCAATTTTCACAATGATATTAAAAGA
Source organism: Papilionanthe hookeriana x Papilionanthe teres (assembly GCA_022702705.1). NCBI lineage: Eukaryota > Viridiplantae > Streptophyta > Magnoliopsida > Asparagales > Orchidaceae > Papilionanthe > Papilionanthe hookeriana x Papilionanthe teres. The sequence continues at coordinate 101,620,993 of CM040425.1, forward strand.
TTTTATTTACATAAAAGTCAACCTTTTTCCTAGCCAAATCTAGTTATATATTTCATCGACTTGACTTTCCGAAATACAAAATAAATAACATTAAACTCTAATGCTTTGTCTAGAGTTGTAATATTTTAATTACATTCATGAACAGTTTTAAATTTATTTCTGATTAGTTTGATTTTCTTTGTAACTTCATCAACTAACTTTGGACCCAACAATTGTTTTCTTCCGACTTCACCAAATGTTAACAAACTATTGCACTTTGTACCATACAATACTCCATAGAATTCATTTTTATATTGAATTGATAAATATTATTGTATGCAAATTTGATCGTCAAAGTAGTCTTCCCAACTGTCTCAATAATAGAAAATACATAATCACAATAGATCCTATAATATCTTCATTATCATTTCTAGTTATCCATCCTTTCGTGAATGAATGATGTACTTGGATATAACGGTGTATCCAAACATTTTATAAGTATTTTCCCACAAATGAAAGTGAATCCTTCATCTCTATCTGAAATGATCACCATTTGAATATCATGCACTCTGATAATTTTTCTAACACACTATCTGAATAATTTGTCAACTGAATCTATATATTTAATTGGCAAGAAATAAGATGACCTAATCAATCTACCATAATCATCCAAATGCTATCATATTCTTGTCTGGATTTTTAGGAAATCCCATAACAAAATTTATAGCATTTTTACCTAATTCTACTAAAGTATGAACTGTAATAATATACTTGGTCTTTAATGCTCAACCTTTAGAAATTGATAAACTTGATATTTAGAAACATACACAACAATAGCATTCTTTATACTCGTCCACCAAAATATCAATTTCAAGCTTTTATTAATCATTTTATACTTTACTGAAAAGAATAGCCTGTATGATGAGCATTTTGCAAAATTTTCTCTCTCAAGTCAGAATCACTAAGCACCCAAAATTGTAGCTTCTTATTAGTAAAACGTTCATCATCAAAAGAAGTTTCCTCTGTCCATTTTCTAATTGCGCTTGCTCAATTAACTTTTGTTAATCATTGCTAACCTTAATGTTGCTTTAATTATGTTAAATTAATATTAGTCGTACTATCATCTAATGCAAATACCCAATATCCTCAAATCTTCTAATTTCTAATTGCAAGACATCTAATTCTTTAATTAATTCAGAGTATCAGGTAATAAAACAATTTAAAAGGCTAATTGACTTACGACTTAAAACTATCCACTCACATTTGCTCTATCAGGCCAATACTCCAAGTCATAATTTTGAATGAACTTCGATCATCTTCTTTACCTTAGGTTCAATTCTTTTTATGTGAAGATATAACTTAAACTCTAATAATCAATTAAGATCCCAAATCTCAATAAAAATTATATCTCCAGAACTTTAGAGCATAATGGCTGCTAATTCAAATATCATGCATCAGAGAATTTCTTTATTGAATTTTCAACTGTCTAGATGCATATCTTTATTAAAATGCATCACAACTCTGCAATGAATTGCCCTATTCTATTCTTGATAGAATGAATAACACTAGTGAAGTTATCAAGTGTTCTTTTAATCATGAAAATTTTGCTCGCATTCTTTTATCTATTCATACCTGACATCTTTTCTCATCAACTTGAACAACGACATCACTATCTATAAATCTTTTGATGAACCTCCCGTAATATCCTACTAAACCCAAAAAACTACAAACCTATGTATAAACTTTAAATATATGTCATATAACTATTTTTTTTCACTTTCTAATGGTCCAATAAGATTCTATGGGCATTTATGATATATCCTAAAAATGCAATCCTCCTCAACTATAACTCATAATTTACAAATTTTGCATAACTAATTCTTTCTTGGCAGTTTTAAACTATTTTAAACACTGCATGTTCATCACTAGTTGTCAAATAAATAAAAAAATCATCAATAAATAATAACGAACTGATCAACATATTATTTAAAAATGTAACTCATCAAATTTATAAAGACTATGGGAGCATTAGTGAGAGCAAATGACAACACCAAAATTTTATAATAATGATACATAGTTCCAAAACATGTCTTGAGTCTAACCCTGACCAGATCGTATTCAGAACTCAAATCTAACCTAAGAAATACAATAACATCTTCTAACTAATCATTCAAAACATCAATACTCGCTAGAAGATATTTGGTTTTAATTGTTACATTATTCAAATCCATATCAATGCGCAACCTTATAGATACATCACTTCTTCACAAAAATTAAAATTGCACCTCAAGACAAATTGCTTAGTCAAACAAATCTCTTATCCACCAGTTCTATAATTGATGTTTTAATGCTTGTAATTCTTAAGGAATCATTTTAAAATGAGATCTTTATATTGTAGACGTTCCTAGCTGCACAAAAATTCCAAAATCAATTTCTCTTTTGTACAACAGTCATAGTAATTCCTCAGGAAACACATTAGAAAAATCTGCAATAATTGGAATATTCTTTATAGTTTGCACATTCTTATTAAACACTTCAAGCATTACTAAAATCATCAATTTATCACTTAGCAAATAAAATTCCAAAATCAATTTCTCTTTTATACAACAATCATGGTGATGTATGAGGGAACACATTAGAAACTCTGCAAAAATTGGAATATTCTTTAATTATTTTACATCCTCATTAAACACTTCAAGCATTACTAAAACTATCAATTTATCACTTCTCAAAGAATTTTCAATCTTTAGTATGTTGGTTAAAGAAGATGTTGCATTCTTATATATCAAAAAGAATTCTTGCCAAACAAATTAAACTTCATACTTCTCTTATAACATTCAATCATAATAAAATGTAACAGTTAAGTTACATGGGGGGATGAGAAACAAAAAATTTAGGAAGAGGAAAGGAGGGGTCGCGTAAATGAACAATAGGGAGAGGAAAATAATTCGAGCAGTTGGGAAATCGAACAGAGTAGAGGGGAAGTGAGGAGTAGAAAAATGAAGAGCTTTCTTTGTGCTATAAATTGAAGAGTGGGGAGGAGAGAGGTAGTGAGATCGGACTTACCTGGAGAGTCAAAAGGCAGTTAGAGCTTCCCCATGCTTTGATCAGCTAAGGGCGGCATCAGTGGCTGGCGACGACTTCTCTGTCGAGCAAAGGAGGAGGCGGTGTCAGTACTGTGTAGAGGAAGAGGAAGTGAGAGGAAGTAGGCTTGTGCGAGAGAGCCAAAGAGAAGTTGTGGAGTGATCTGATTCTTGTAGAAAGGTTATTTCAGTGGTGTAGGGCTCGACAGAGGTAAAGATTTTTAAATCGATATTAAAACTTAAAAATAATAATCATAATAATATATTTATTTATTAGAAAATTTAGCGGGATTTCATAAAATAAATACTTAAATAATGAGAATTTTATAGTTTATTAAAAAAAAATAAATTGATTACAATTTTATCATGTTCAGGCGTTCCATTTTTAGAGAAAAAATCGACGTCAAGGGCAAGTGGATGTCTATCAACGAGGTGGGTACTCCTACTCTTAAATTATAAAATCATTTTGATATATCTTCTAATCCAGTTTTATTGGTTGTTAATTATGTTTGATTAATGTAATTGATTGTTCTATTATGAAATTTTATCGTTTCGATGCGAATGCTTAATCTCATAATATGAAGCAATTAATGCATTATAGTATTATATGTTGAGTGATATGAAATTATGAATGACATGATTTATATAGATTTATTTGTATGTGCATGAATGACTATGATGGAGTCACCCGTTGATGGTGTTAGTAAGGGAACACTAATATATCCGTGCACGTAAATAGAAAAGAATATTAATATTGAAAAATCCTAATTTGTACAATCTTTAGACTATGCTCCTGTGATGGTTATATAGATATGAAATTATAATGATATGCTATCGATATAGTAAGGCTCTTTGAATAGCATCAGATATTTATATTTATTTATTAAGAAGTTTAACTTGCATGCATATTACTTACTTGATCTTGTATTACTGTAGTTTATGAGTTGGAGCATTCACTGGCTTTATTAGCTCACAGGTATTTTTAAAACTAACTTTTCAGCTCACTTTAATTGATTAAAAGATGAATGATGGAAAAAAAAACGTGTATAGAAGACGCGGATAACCAATAATGAGGTAAAGTTGAATAAATTACTTTAATTTAATTTGATTAGCAGATCTTTCATTTGTTAAATAGTAACTGAATATAGCAAATTTGATTCACACTGTTCAATCGTCCGTTTCCACCTTGGTTAATTCCAAGCCCCAAGCCATATCATGACATAAAATGTCAAACTAGTCAATCCATCCTCAGTATAATATCAAAAGTTTGATAAGTATTACATATAGCTCTGCTAGCAAATTTATATTATGAATACAAACATCCCAAAATATTTTCTATTTGCATTAAAATTGTCTAAAAAGGCAAAACAACAAATAATACATTTAGATAATATAGAATATCAATAAATTAAACAACAAAGGATTCTTTAGAGATACATAAATATGAAGCATCAAAATTGAACATAAATGTATCAAAAAGATCAGAAATCAAAAGTATACTGGTAACTACTTCAGATTCTTTGGCTTCTTAAGGCGTTATTACAAAAATTTTAGCTTTCAATAGTAAATTCTGGCAAATTGATTCGAAAGATAGAAATAACATTGAACAGAAGCGTAAAGAATTAGAAAACACAGAAAATAGAAATAACACCAAGATTTAACATGGAAAATCCCGAGAACATGACAAAACAATAGAACCACACCTCACAAAAAAAATCACTAGAGAAAATGACGAGAATTGTACATATTACACCATAGATAAGCCTCTCTACATCTTTTGGAACTCAATAACTATAATGTCCTTCCTTTCAAAAGAATGATCAAAATCCAACACGACGTAAAATCTTGCAGTGAAGCCGAAACTTAAAAGTCTTGAACCATTGAATTTAGTTACCGGCACAGAGGGCGCAGTGGTGCTCCACCGGGCGTAGCGGCCCTGACCTCCAGGCACTGCAGTATCAAACGCTCGAGTTCTTGGACATGTGTCGGGGACAACATCACTCCTCCTGGGTGTCTCATTGTTGAGTGCTCTGTTCTAGGTTCCAGGACATATACCGGGTGCGAAGCCGCTCCTCCTGGGTGTCAGGATTCTTAGTACAGAAAAAAAACATTCAGGGCTGCGCAGCCTAACCCAAATAAGCGGTCACCTCCCGTATCTCTCGAGCAAACTCACCGTTAAAAATGGAAAGCTTTGAATGAAAAATTGATCGCCACAATCAGAGTACATCATAACAATCTTCCACTTAGAGATTGATTGAAATAAATTCGGCTCCTCTAAATCTACAACACCATAAGTATGGACAATAGTGTGGCACTCCCTTATCTCAACTTTTCTAAACTCCAACTGAGGCCAAGCATAGCTTCACATGTCTGTGAGATTTTAAGGTGTGAATCCTCTTCAAAGAAAATTAACCATGTTTTAGAAGTGAACAAATGAAATGATATCTTAGTTGAATGTATTTCATCCGGATATGAAATATGATATTTTTTGCTAGATGAATAGCACTCATATTGTCACTATAAAGCTTTTAATTCTCGTGATCCTTGCTCAGTTTTGATATAAAGCTCTGTAGTTAAATCATTTCCTTGCTACCCTTAGTGATGACAATATATTCAGATTTTGTAATTAATAAAGCAACAACCTTTTGTAACCCAAAATCCCAACTCACTTAGAAGTTCACCAATGTGAAAATATAATATATTGTATTTCTTCTACCATCAACATCTCATATTAGATTTGAATCAACACAACTCGCTCTCTGCACTTCTAGGGCAAAGTGCTTTGTTAACCGTTTCCCTTAAGTATGTGAGAATCCACTTCACTGTCTCCCAGTGATGTTTCCGTAAAGCAACAACTTTAGTCATAAAACATAAATAAAAACGAGCAATCATTTTTTTAATAGATAAATAAGTGACTACATCAAATATGTATACCCTAAGAGGAAGAAATGGTCCACCCAAAATATAATAGGGACAAACCAACAAGAATGGTTCAAAATGAACTCACAATTCAGGTTCCATATAAACTATTCCAGCTATATCTGAGGCACCTACCCACTAAAAAAAGGCGAAATCACATGCCCAACATAAAAGAGTGAAATCTACTAAGGCTCAAGGATGACTTCCCATTCATTTCCACCTAGAATAGACAAGCCGCTCATAAATACAAGCACTGCTCAGACCACACCAACGGAAATCCAACGACTCCAACATTTTTCAAACAAAGTGAATCAATTAGATCAAATATGATGTCAATGACAAACATCTTACTCAACTGTCAAAGAGCTCCGATCCAACAGCCTCCCAACAAGCTGACTATTTTTTCGAGTTCATGTAGAAACTATAAGCCTCCTGCATTTTTTATATTGCTTTACATATACTACTATAATAAGGAAACTTAGAGAGAGCGGCGGGTCCTATATTTTTTTCTCCTTTTTGTTCTATACTTGCACTCCCCTCAACCTCCTTGAATGGATAGGTTTCTCTGCAACACATCTCTCCTTTTAGCTCTTCATTCTTCCTTTGAATTAGTAAAATATAGGTGTGATTAATGGACATATCAGAATTTAACAAAATCAATATGCAGATTCACTTATAAAAGATAAAATAGTTTTAAGAAATAAGAAAGCTTAATAATAATAAAGAATATTCACTTGAATAATAAGTATTTAGTGAAAAACGATCAAACTAGCTACATCACTTTGATTTTATAAAATTTAAATTGATTTATTACAATTAAGAATGTCGAGAAGAAATAGGATGCTTTAGATTTTACTATGCATCAAGTAAAACTTAAGATCCCTCATAATGCTTCCACTTCTTATCAACATGTTCAATGAAAATTACATATTGATTTTTTTCCCCTACTTTTACAAAGCTATTGTTATTCTAACCATTTCAACTGAACCTAATGACCCTTTCAACCTTTTATTCTCCATCACATAACTACTGATACAATCATTTTTAAATACCAAGCATAAAAGTTTTCTCACTATAGGCTAGTTGCAATTATCTACATGTTAAAATTTCATACTCTATAAAAAAAATGCAACTAATGAATCATGATCATATAGGATGTAATATTTCTCATTGTAGCATGATTATGCTTCTATGTTAGCACTCGACAACTACCACCACATGCAAGTGTTGGTTATCCCATGGAGATGTGCAATTATTATTTTCATAAGTTTCTTTGGGAAATTTAAAAATTCCAATTACAATGAGTTGTTGTTTAAGTATACTGAAAGCTAAGGTTGTTAGGATAAATATAGTTCCTAATTCAAGAAGTGAAAAACATGTATCATAATAAATAATTTCATAGAATCGGAGGAGATAATAACAAGAGTTATAGGTTTCAATCCCTTATCAATTTTGACCTCCTTCAAGCCTCTTATCCTCAAGGGTAAACCGTTATTTGCCGATCTCAATTATCGGTGGGTTGAGAAGGATATGCGCTCATTGCCTGCAAGTATGCCTTCCCATGAGTCACAACCTCAATGTATCATTAGTGACCTAATGTGACTGAGGAGATTAAGCGACAAAAAATCAAAACTATGGATCAAAATATGGAATTACAATAATGAAGAATGGGAGCTGTGAAACACCTTTGACTAATAAATAAATATATAATATATTACTATTAAAAGTATATAAAATTTATATCTAATTAAAATTTAATTATATAATATGTGAGTTATCATCAACCTTAATATCAAGTCCTTAACAAGTTACTCTTAGAAGTATAGATCTACTAATTTATAAAATTGAATAAATGAGTTAGATTATTTTTATGCTTGGTTCAATTAATCTTCAAATTGTTAAAAAGAGTTCAAACTATTAACTTGAAGAAAAATTAATAAAGCTGAGTTTTGAGTTTTTGATTGAGTAAACTAGTTCACTTACACAGCACAACCTTGCTCTCATCTCATTAAATCCCACGATAAGTACCGTCCCACACAGATAAATGCAATCAACTAACATCTCTACGACCTACATGAGCTAACTCTAGTGAAGTAAAACTTCAGGCTGTACTGGAGAAATTTTCGCACTCTTTAGATATCTAAAAATGCTATAAAATTGAAGTCAAATGAAAATCAGGCGGTTATCCCCAACAAATCTATACCATTCATTCTACACATGCCCACCATATCTGATTTCCTTGCCATTCCCAAAGCCAAGAAAATCTGAGCCACAAAGATAGTTCATTTGAACTAAGCAGCTAAAAAGCAAAAAACAAAACAATCTCAACTCAGAAAGCTTTTCACATACCACTAGAGGAGGGACCACTTGCTCTGCATCTCCAAACCTCAATGCATGCTTCTCGATCTGCTCCTCGCACCAGAGGAAGATCGGAACGTAGAAGTGGTAAACCCTCGCCTTCTCCGGCGCAGTCAATCGGAGCTCATTCATTCCAAACAGCCGACACAGATAGCCCCCGCAGAGCAACCATTTGTCGATGCCCTCCGCTACTCTCTCAGACGTAAATCCCATCCTCTGCAATAGAGGCCCCATGCAAATGAATTCGAAAAGGTCGTCCACGGATGAGACGAGCGCCGGAGAAGTCGGGAACAGAGGCTGAGCCGCTGCCGATAATCGCCGGAGGGGAGAATTGCGCGGAAACGTGCGGGTTTGGAGCGGTCGTCCGAATTTGGGAACGAGTGAGGTGTCGGCGGTGGGAGTAAACGGTGAGGGTTTAGCTCGGAAGGGAAGGAGAGAAGAGTGAGACGTATGGGGAATTGTGGTTAGGGTAGCCATAGTGTTCTTCGGCGATGGAGAAGAATACGTAAGCAGTGAACAAACGGCTTCGCACACCTGTTTCGAGTAATGTACTAGCAGGCTATAGGAGCAGAGGAGAAAGAAGACGGCTTTATCTCGTTTCAGCGGAATGCAGCGGTTGCGGTAGCTGCGCAAAGCCGCTCTGAAACACGTCGATGGAGGGAGGATAGAAAAGAATCCTCTGTGATAATCTTCTGTGATTTCGAGGATGGGAGAAGGAGCTTAGGGATCGCCAAACGGTGGATAGAATTTTTTGGATTGTTTTTTTATTTCAATGACCGAAAATCAATAAATTAAAGGGACATTTTCATAAAGAACACATAATTCTTATGTATTTATTTACATAGCACAATATCAAAATCCTTAATAACAGATAAAAAAGAGCATTATTTTCACTTTTTAGGAGTAATAAGTAAAAGTTTAAAACACCAAAATGATATTTTTTTAAGTAGCATTTTGGTGTAAATTAAAGGGGCATTCGCATACATAGCACATAATTCTTATGTATTTGTATATCTTACTAATAAACTTTTATATTTACACACAACACTCAAATTATTTTAACTTTTTAAGAGTGGAACAAATTTTGTTTATGTAAAAGTTTAAAACTCTAAAATGCTATGTATAAAAATATGAAAGTTTAGCTTTTGAGATATATAAATGCATAAGAATTATGTGCTACCTCTGTAAATTTCTTATTAAATGGGATGTATTATGTGCTAGAATCTACAAGTATATGGGTTAGAAATAAAATGAAGAATTTCAATATGTCAAGTTTAAGTGTCTGTCATCTCTGAAAAAGAAAAGCAAATAAACAATTACATACACATCACACAATTCTTATATATTTATAGATCTCCCACTAAACTTCCATATTTAGATATATTCTACTCAAATATTTAATATTAGATAAAAAATAGCATAATTGCTATTTTTTAAAAAAGAATACATTTTCATGTATAGGTTAAAAAAAATCAAAGTGCTTTGTATGTGTATGAAAAATACACTAAACTAGATCTGACAACCCTAGACAAGACCTGTGGCGAAAAATCAACCTCAGGGGAGCACCAAGAACCTTGAGTTGGAACGGAGCAAATCGTCTGATAGATCGATTCAAGTGAATTGGCTTAGCCGAATAAGTAAACAAACGACTGACCATCATAAGAGCAGGCGAAGCAATGCTCCAATCAGGAGTGAATCGAGGAAAATAATGGCTGCCTTAACGGTTACAGTGGCAAACTGACAGTAAAGAATCTTGAAAGCATTATCAACATTTCATAATGTAATTTCTATTTACTATAAATATAAGAATAATAATGGTTAAAGGACTTTTTCGAAAAAAGGCAGAGGGGAGTGTTGAATTTTGGTGCATCTATGACTTCTGTATTTTTCGGCTCTCTCTCACACACCGTACGCTATATTCATTAGATGTGATTTATAAACAGATCTAGTTTCAACCCTTTGAAAGGTGTGGTAAGTGTAGATTATGTTGTTGACAAGAAGATGAGTGATTCAAGGACAAGAACCCCATTTTCAAAAAATGATCAACAACATGACTTTTACCTATGAGTTTATGATTAAATAGATCAACAAACCCAAGAAACAAATGATGAAGGCAATCAGAAGTGTTCTGGTAACTAAGAGAGTGCAACTGCAGAGATCAACAACATCTCGTCGCCCATGAAGGATGACCACTCTAAATAAGGAAGGAGCTTGAGAAGTGGATCACGACACACACAACCCCAACAGCTCAGGTTTTGCGTTGCAGACTCGAATGTGAAGAAGCTTCATGATTTATACCGCCACCTTCTCTCATTAAATCTTCAAAGTTGAGCCTACTAAACATTTTAAGGTCCTAGCTTTCTTTTATAATTGGGAACGGTCAAATCCGAACAACCACATCATCTCTTACGTGTTGACTGTATGCTTATTAAGAATTAGCGATTCGCTCAACTGATGTCTACTCATCACGACATGTATAGATTCGGCCCTCTGTTAGTTCAATGGTCTACCACCCTATGCAGATTTCAAGAGAAAGTTCATAAAACAATTCGCTAATGCGCACAAGCCCCGTAGAATTTTACAAACTCTCCTACAACTATGTCAATGGCAGGATGAATCCTTGCAGGAAATTATAACACATTTCTAGAGAGAAAATACTAGAATTATGGGATCTCAAACCTTTGATAGCACATTTGCTGGCACAAGAACTCAAGGAGAGCCTATTTTGCTATGTCATTGGACTATAGCGGTCCAAGACAAATGATGAGCTATTAGAACATGCCCATGATCATAAATCCACCAAAGTGTACAATTCATTCCCTATAGCTCGAAAAGGTTCACCCAGTCGGTACCCTCCAAAGAGAAGCACTCATAAAAGAGAATGGAAACCAAGGAAAAATCCACAGCCATCTACTATGGCCCATTTCAAAAAGTTTTGATCTCTCCTAGAAGATTGAGTGGCCGATAAAGGGGTGTATTACAATGATTAATCAGATTTAGCACGACGAGCCAATTGGTGTGACAAAATGAAACCACCACCACCAAACTGTAAACTTTTTCGAACCATGCCACTAAGAGTCTCCATGGCAAAAGTAGTGGAGGCAATCCAAAATAATCACTTCTTCAAAATAGCACCACCAATGAACAAAGAAGGTATCTCTGATACCCAAGAAATATTGTGCATATCATAGGGATCACATACATGACACATAGGAAGTAGTACCTGAGGCAGTGAATCAACGGTAGGGAAAAGCACCAACCAATAAAACCTCAATAAGCTAGCTTATGTTTAGTTAATCCACATCTTAGGTGTCATACCCACCATATTTAGGGGAGACAGCGAAGCAGCCCAAAAGGTCAATTTAAAGAGACTTTGCTCAGGAGTTTTTTTGGTGGTCCTGACTCCATGACACTCTAAAACACTTGTTAATTTCCTGCAATAATGGAGACTTACTCACCAAAGGAAATCCATATGATGACACTATAGTTGTTATCATTATAATTGTCAACTTTCAAACAAGGAGTTGTGGGATAATTTTTATCATCGTCGCGTCTACCATAGGTATTTGGGAAGACTTCTATCTAAAGGGACATACACAACATTCGAGGAATAATGTACAACCCTATATGATAGAGAAATTAACTTTGAATGAGACTGATCACCCAGATGAGGAAGATCTTCTTAACTCATGAGTCTCGGAACAATAATTTTTCCCTTATCTTATCGGGGGGTACGATAAGGCTAATTTTATTCTGGGGTATGGATTTCCTTATATGGGGGCTCTCTCTTAGTTAATTACATCCCAAGAGTTGTGACTCCTAAAAATACTCTTAATTCATAATCTGGCTTATATCGTGTAAACTCAATAGTAATTGTTTGTATGAAGTTTGATATTAATGACTCAGATTTAAAAGGGTTGTAGGGTTCAAATGGAATGAGAGTGAATTGGGTTCGTTCAGTTGAGTTAACGACTTGAGCTAACTTAATCAATTTAAGTTGGAATGGTAGGGTTCTGGTTCGACAATTTGATATTGGAAAATAGGAACTCGGCATCAATCAGGCTTCATAATTAAAATATGCGACTCATGTTTTGTTTGGGATTGAGAATTGAGGTTTAGGATTGCGAATTAAATTTTAGTTTGAAGGATAGGCCAGTTGAAGTGGATGACAAATATAATCTAAAGGGAAGGTATGATAGAAAGCTTTCTAGATGGAGCTGAAGTCTTAATCCTAAATGAAACCCAACTATCAAGGAAGCTAATAGGTGGACTAACCTAAATTTTAGGAATAACGCCTCGATCAAGATGCTCATGGCTTCCCATCATTTCGGGTGTATTGGTATCATCATATTATTAACCATTAAAATTGTAGGAGTTCTTCCTTATTGATATAGCAATGGCTAAGGTAGACCTCTTTAGTATACATTGGTTTGGTACTCTTTCGTCTGTAACCATGGATTACTTCATCCCAGGGCATCCACATGATCTAGAGGGTAAGTTTTTTTTTATTAGGGTTTATATGTCCTAGTCCTTAAAAATTATCTATTGCGTACTTAGAATTACCTAAAGCTTATATACTAGACTAGCTTAGGATTTGCGTCGACCTAGGTCTATCCTAGGTTCACAGTTTGGATTTATCCTAGGTTGTGGTTGAGAGAATTTAGAATTGGTCACTTTTAATTTTTTTTGGGGGTTTGATATTTAGATGATGAATCCTAAGTTTGTTGATCATGATTACAAATCATTAGTTTTAAAGTTTTGTTTTATTTTTCATTGCTTTTGTTCGATTGTTTCTCTTAAAGTCGACTTTTAGCATTTGATGTGTTTGATTTTTTTTATTTTTTTGTATTTGAAATGAGTTGAGACAAACCTCATAGGAATATATTCTTCATACTCAAGGACAATCTATATACTCACAAGAAGGTATTCTTATTATAACAAGTGTGAGTGATATAAATATCCTTATGTTTGAATCACATAAATTTAAAATAGCCCCAAAGGTTATGGGGTCAAGGCTACGAAATCATATGTTTCTAGGAAAAAACAGGTTCATTCTTGTAGGCCTATCTTTGAAGATATAAGTCTTGCATATACTGAGTTGTGAGGAGAGCTCTTACAAGACTTTAATGTTGATATATCTAGGAGAGTCCATAAGAGAGCAGCAAGGGCTTTGGTGGACCATTCACAAGGCTGTATTTAGGGAGAGAGATAAGCATTCTTGTGTGGTTTTTCTTGATTTTAATGAAGTTTTGTGGTGTTTTCTTTATATTTTGCAAGTAATCTCCTCTACCTTTTCCTTGTGACGATGTAGTGTGATGTGTAGGAATGTGAAAATGGTTTTAAATTCTTTCATATTTCAATGTGATGACTTTCCTTATACATTTCATTTACTTATCATTCTGGCCAAATGATTTGTTAAAATCGATTGTGAACTCATAATGACTCGGGAGAGCTACGAAATGAACAACTAGGAAGATCACATTAAACTATAGGGTATGAAGCATAAGTACACTATAGAGAGATGCAAATGTTGGAGAAATAATCATTTTTGTGTTCAAAGTGGGGCTTAAGGAATTAAGGCCACTTTAACCAAACTTCGTTATGCACTCAGGAGAGGGTAAAGAAGAGAAGTGCTCCTATGTTTTACATCTACATTTCAAATTACATTTTCTCATTTTCTACACTCCACTACTATCACTGCAAGTGAAGGTAGCTTTATCATCTGATTATCACTCATTCAAATAGAATAATTAGAATTTCTGTAGAAGTAAACTATAAACTTCTTTGCATTGTAGTAGGAACTATTAACTTAACTTAAATTTCTTTAAATTACAAACTGAGGATGAATTAAATATGCTATAAGCTTTTACTAAATTTGATAAACCTAGTTCTCCGTGGGATCGACAATCCGGATTCAAAAAACTTCGATACTACTTTGACATTGCACCTGTTTAATCCTCCTGAGGGTTGAAGCATTTGTTAGAGGCCAAGCTTTTATTGTGTCATTACCGGGGAAACAGCGGTAAAGAATTTTGGGGAATTTTAGTTGAATTATTAAGACTTGGATTTGAAAATTTTAATATTATTTTTGTGTGTTTTACTATTTGTTTTTTTTTTTTTTTTTGAAAACGTACTGGTGAATCTTTAGTTAGTGAATGTGTAGAAGAAGACCAATAAGACTTGAACCTTATGACTCATAGCTAGAGAAAACTATTAGGAAAATTAGAAAATAGAAAAAAAATTGACAAACTTGAGGAAGAAATTATGAATACATAACACATTAACATGGGTAATTAAGAATAAATTAATAAACATCATAACAAGCAGATATCGTTAAGGGATTATGTTAAACCTACGACAGATGAAATTCACTTATGTATTCAAACTCCTATTGTAGAAACCAATACTTTTGAACTTAAGATGTTATCATCCAAATGACCTGGAACAACCAATTTGGGGGAACACAGTCTGAGGATCCAAACTTACATTTGGCAAGTTTCTTAAAAATGTGCACCACATTACATTATAATAGTGTTTCCAATGACTCTCTTAGGCTTAGCCTTTTTCCCATTACCCTGAGGGATAGAGCCAAATTGTGGTTGAACTCATTAGCACCTGGATATATTAGAATGTGGAGTGAACTAGGACAAAAATTCTTAGTCAAGTATTTCCCGCCCTTAAAAATGGTGAACTTAAGAAATGATATTACTTCATTTTACTGGTATGAAGGTGAGTCGATATATGAGGCTTGGGAGAGATTTAAGGAACTTTGTAGGAAATTTCTACATCACACTCTGCCTGACTAACTGATTGTCTAGACATTTTACAGTGGTTTAGTAGGATCTCTTAGATCTATTATTGATGTTATCGCTGATGGTTCACTCATGTCAAAGCCCTTTAATGAGGATTGTTTCTTAATTGAGGAGATTGCTACTAACAACTTCTAATGACCTGTTGAGAGAGTAAACCCGAAGAAGGTAACTAGTATACTTGACATTGATGTGCTTTCGATTCTAACTTCTCGGGTAGCTATATCTTGTAAGTTAGACCAATTTGGGATGAGTCAACCTCAAGTACCACCAGTAATTGAGGAAAATTCATTTTAACAATTGATTGATGCTAACACTTCATCAAATGAGACTCTAATTGCGATAAGTAACAGACCTAAAAATACTTATTCCAATTTCTATAACCCTAGTTGAAAGAACCATCCTAAATTTAACTGGAATAACAATTATGGTGGAGTAAACCAACAATGTGGCAATACAATCAAATCCTTTTGGGAATTAGAATAATCAAGCTAATTCTAACTTTAGACCTTCTTATCCTCTTGGATTTAAGTAGAACCCACAGTTTAAGGAGATGAAGTTGTTGTTAGTGGAAGTTATTTTACAAATGAGGAATCAATTGCAAAGTTAAGGTACTGCTATAAGAAATATTGAGAACCTGTTGGGTCAGATTACTAACTCACTTAGCTATCAACCTCAAGGAACACTTCTTAGCAATACCCAGATTAATCCTAAGGAAAAGAATAGTAAGCATGTCAAAGCTGTGAAGTTATATTACGAAAATGAGTTGGAAGATGTAGTTCACAAGAATTGTGAGTTGGAGAATGAGCATTTAGATCTTGCAATACCTAAGGAAAATATTTCCAAGTATTTAGAGAAACTTGTTTAACATCCTCGATTTAACTTAAAAAATTCTCCACCTCTTTTTCCTCAAAGATTACAACAACAAAAATTTGATCAACAATTTTTGAGATTTCTAGAATCTTTAAAAAGTTGACAATTAATATTCCTTTTGTTGAGGCTCTGGAACAAATGCCTAGTCACGTAAACTTTATGAAAGACACCCTCAATAAAAAGTGGAAGTTTGTAGATTATGAGATAGTTTCACTCAGAGAGGATTGCGGCGCTATCATTCAAAAAAAGCTTCTTGAAAAACTTAAGGTTCTTGGGAGCTTTACTATCTTTTATGCAATTGGTGAAAGATTTTATGGCAAAGCTTTATGTGATCTCGGAGCAGATATAAAACTTATGTCATTATATATCTTCAGAAGGTTAGGATTAGGAGAAATGTCTCCTACTATTGTAAACCTTCAACTGGCTAATTGATCGATCACTTATCCAAAAAGGGTTATAGGGAGGTTCTTGTTAAAGTGGATAAATTTTTCTTCTCTGTTGACTTTATTGTATTAGATATAGAGAAAGATAAAAAAATTCCCATCATATTAGGTAGACCATTTCTAGCCACTAAATGAGCAATGATAGATGTGCAGAAAGGTGAAATAACAATGAGAGTAAATGATCAGGAGGGAAATTTCAATGTATTAAAATCTATGAAATATCCTTTTAAAGGAAATGAAGATGCATATTTTCGGATAGATTTAATAGATTATTTGTGTAGTAGCTATTTTTTAGATAGTTATGAAATTAAATCAGTCGAGCAAGTTTAGAGGAGGAGAATATTTCAGATTGTCACGATGAATATGTTCTATTGATTACTAATAATTTAAAATTTGTTCAGGAGAGGTTTGAGATTCTTAATACAACAGAAAATAGTATTAAGAAAGCTTTCAGATGTTCCTTTTATAGAAGAAGCCCCCTTGAAATGTTGTTTCTTCCCAAATATCTAAAATATGATTACTTGGGGAAGTCATCTACATTACATGTTATCATATCCTCGGATTTGACTCACTCGCAAAAGGATAAATTAATAGATACTATGAGTAATTATAAGAAAGCTTTCAGATGGACCATGTATTATATTAAAGGGATTAGTCCCTCTATATGCATGCATAAGATCCTGATGGAAGATAACTATAAAAGGAAGTCGTTAAAAGGGAGATTAAACCCAATGATGAAAGAAGTCATTGAAAAGGAAATTTAAAAATGGCTAAATGCATGTTAATCGGTTGAGTTCCTAAGAAAATGGAAGTGGCAGTGTCCGTTAATGAACATAATGAATTAATTCCTATTAGACATGTCACTGGGGGCGCATATGTATTGATTACTGAAAAATAAATTCTACTACTAGAAAAGATCATCTTCCTCTACCTTTTCTGGATCACATGTTGGATGGGCTAGCTGAAGATCCATACTTTTGCTTTTTAGAGATTCTAGATATCATCAAATAATTATAGCTCCTGAGGATCAAGAGAAAACGATATTTATAACTGCTTATGGGATTTTCGCTTTTCATAGAAAGCCATTTGGGTTATGCAACACGCCAACAGGATTTCAACTCTGTATGATGTTAATTTTATGTGACCTAATTAAGAAAGGAATAGAAGTTTTCTTGGATGATTTCTCAGTGTTTCTCCCTACATTTTACTCTTGTCTAGATCATCTTGTTATGGTGCTAAAAACTGTGAAGAGACAAACCTTGTTTTCAATTTGGAGAAATGCCAATTTATGATCTCGGGAGGAATTATTTTTTGGCATAAAATATCTGAAAAGGTATGAAGTATACCCACGGTAAGATCAAGTTATTGAAAAACTTCCACCACCGACTAATGTGAGGAGTGTTCAACGTTTCCGGGACATGCTAGATTCTACAGACGATATATAAAAGATTTTTATATAATCGCCAAACCTCTATGTTGCTTATTGAAAAAGGATGTTTTATTCAATTTTGATCATGAATGCCTAATTGGCTTTAACACTCTGAAAGAGAAGATAGTCATTGCTCCTATTATTGTCTCACCCAATTGGGGGAGACCACGAACTAATGTGTGATGTAAGTGTTGACCTCACTTTTGTTGAGGTATAGTCTTTCTTTCTTAGAAGCCTAGGATCTAGCCATAACACATTCCTATTGACTATCCTAGAAGCTAGTGATGGAACCCTACCATCTTAGAAATTCTAAACACCTCTTTACTCTTATTGGATTTCCACGTGTATGGTTTTGACCTCTAACACTTAGAAGGATGAAGCCAGCATGAGGCAGCTCAAGGGGAGTCCCCATAGGACTGTCAGGCCTTAGGTTTAGCTCTGGGCAGTCTAGTCTTGGTCACACACACACACACCCCCATAAAATCATCACTTGCATCTAATCCCAGAACCCTAAATCAGTCATCCTTAACCTCCTTTTTCCACCCTTTCAGAAATTCATGTGGGTGCCTAAGTCCTTGGCTAGGGTAGCTAGGACCAACACATGGAGGATCCAAAATGGATTCTCATTGGTCACATGGCATCAAAAATGGCAATATTGTGATTAACTTCTTCAATAAATTCTAATTTTACAAAAATACCAACTTTGACCTTCTACCCACCAACCTTTTTCAAAATTACCAAAATTCTCCTGAAACCCTAATTATCTCAAAATTGCCCAAATTCTCAATTCTCACTCAAAAATCATATTAAACCACTCTAAACCATTCAAATTGACCAAAATACATATTTTTCCCAAAAAACCCCACAATACCCCTACACCACCAAAAATTACCAAAATGCCCCTCATATTCCACAAATCCTCAAAATCTCCAAATTCATTCTAAATGTCCTTAAAATCAATCTGAACCACCGAATATCTCCAATTGTGCCCAAATCCACCAAAATTGGCCAAAATTCCCAAATTGCCCAAAAATGTCTAAAGTCCCCAAATCACCCTAAATTTCCACCAAGTTGATTTCAGACTCCCACAATGTTAAATATACATCAAAATTCACCATGTATAATCCCAATTCAAACTAAATACCAGCCCAATTTAACCCAATTTTAAGCTTAAACCTTAAGTCCAAATTCAATGCCCCAAATTGACCTTAAGCCAAAATCCCATTAAATTGAGCCTTGCAATCAATTCAATTTCCCAAAATTTGTTTCCTAAACTATTAATAAATTTTTCCAAGCCATTTTGAATCCTCAATTGGTTTAAAGCCAAGCCCAATTCAAGCCCAAACTAAGCCCAAACCCCTGCTTTTAAACTTAATCTCAAATCCACCTCAAATCTTTCAAATTGATCTAATCCTTAACAATTTATGCCTTGCTTAAGCACCCTTGGATGCTAATCACATCTCCTAATTGCCTAATTTTGAATCAAGGAGCAATGGTCTCTTAAACCATGCAAAACCATAACCTAAATACGGTTAAATCTCTAACCCATGCAAACAGCCTTCCCAAGCCCCAAGCTTATCACCATTAAACTCCATTGACCTCCCCAAGCCAGTTAGCCACCTCCCTTGGCCTGGCCAACCGGACTAGTGGTCCCCATGGATCAAACCCAAATTGTACCCATCCCTTGTGGCATTCTCTCATTGGTCAATTGTGCCACTCAGCCCTCCACTTATGTAGCACTTTGCACCACCTGGCTTGCCATGTTAGCCACCATGGTCATGGCTATAAATCAAGCCCCTTCACGGCCAAGCATAGAGAGCATCCAATTCCTTGGGGAAACTCTGCAAAATTCTCTCCAAACCTTCTTTTAACCTCCCTGATTTCAACTCCACTGTCCTTAGCCATCCATTCCCACTATGCAAGCCAAATTTCACTTTGAAATCTAGGGCATTTTTCTGTCACTCCACCAGACTTCATAAAACCCCAAATTGATTCACTCTTGAGCTTCCCCAGATCAAGGGAGGAATTTG
Organism: Papilionanthe hookeriana x Papilionanthe teres; assembly: GCA_022702705.1. Taxonomy (NCBI): domain Eukaryota; kingdom Viridiplantae; phylum Streptophyta; class Magnoliopsida; order Asparagales; family Orchidaceae; genus Papilionanthe; species Papilionanthe hookeriana x Papilionanthe teres. The sequence goes on from CM040425.1 coordinate 101,640,916, forward strand.
CCCATTGAGATTGGCCCTTCGCGAGCTCTCTACACCAGACTTTGACCAAGGCTGCACCACCCTTTGATCAAATTCCCACACATACAATACACGAGAGGAAGGTGATTCTTCGAGCACGCTTGTGAGAATCCAAGGAAGCTTCTGCAACTATCCAATTGAGGCTACACCTCATGGACAAATGTATGGATCAAAATCCCTAATTTTGCTCTTAGTTTGAGCCTTTATGAAGTGAATTGTATTTCATACCTTATTAATCATAAGATAGGTTCGTCTTACCTAGATGAAGGTGTAGGAACAAACCCTATGCGATTTGGTTGAGAATCAAGCGAGAAATTAGGTTTATTAAACGAATGGATCTCGGGTTTTGTCTATCAAGAACAATGAACGGATGTCGTCCGTTTCCGCGTGTATTAAACAAACAGCTTATATGCAGTCAGACGAAGCTATGAGATATGAATCGCAGGATGTGTGGCGAGCTGAGGTGTAAAACACAGCCAAACAGAGCGCAACGCGTAGCACTTTGAAGAAGTCGAGCTTGACGTGGATGCCACATGGATAACTAGGAAAATCATGGTATTTTTGGTTTAATTAATTACAGAAACTTGAAAAAATTCATAACTTGGTGTAAAAATCTTAAAAATAAAATAAATATATATCTATGCTCTGTGAACATAAGAGAATAATGTGGACTAAAAAATAAGAATATTTTCTTTATATTTATTTTTTAAATTAATTAAATACTCAAAAACTTGTTTAAAAAATAAATAATTAAATATTAATCATAAAAATGTGATATTTATGAGTTTTATTCTTCACATGCCTAGAGATGTTCTCTATTTTTCTAGGGTCAGAGATATCTCTAACACTGTAAACCCTAATTTTCAAGGTAAATCACCCTTATTTTGCTTAAATAATTATAAAAATAAAAATAAAAGTCAAAAAATTATGTAAATTGATTTGTAGGTCCACTGTAGTCAGAGGAACTTAAGAAAAATAAAAATCTAGTTTAAAAAATTTAAAGCATATTTTTCTATTTTAAAATTAAGAAAATCAATAAAAATTAAAAAAAATAATTCAAAATTTTACTAAATTGGGTCAAATTAAGGCTAATCATGTCACGAGGCTCGTGCAAGAATTTCAAAGTCATAAAGGTTATTTTTGATGTACAAATAAATTTTTTGAGAAAATTTGAATTTTTTATTTAAATAATTATATAAATTAAAAGAAAAATCATAAAAATATAAAAAGTAATTTAGGGTGTTCCTTGTGATGAGTGGCACCTAAAAAAAATAAAATTAAGGTTAAAATAAATATTTTATTTTTGAGCTATTTTTCAATTTATAAATTATTTAAAATAAAATAAATATCAGAAAAATACAAAGTTTCTCTAAGTTCCTTGAGGCCAGAGAAACTTATGAAAAATATAAAATGAAATTTTGAAAAAAAAAAGTGTTTTCTACTAATTTGTTCATTAAAATCATCTAAAAAATTGTAAAAATTAAAACATAATTTAAAAATTCATAAAAATTATTCATATAGGTCATCTAACCTAGGTGAACCTCCAACAATTTCCTTAGAGGTTGAAGGTTTATTTAGTTAGATATTTTAATTATCCTTGACATTAACTATTAACATAATTATATAAGTTAAATTAAAATAAAAAAACCACAAATTCTCCTTAATGTCCTAATTGACCCATGAGTGAGATCACAATAAAATTTTAAAGCCATTTGAATTTAACTTAAGTAATTATGGGTAAGGGGGCTTAAGGGCAAAATTTTAATTATGGGATTCCTTGCCTTAATCAAAATTTAGGTCAAACTCAAGGGGCAACAGGTAATATTGATTATGATTAACTCTTTGAGGTGATTGAAATCAAGGGGATTAAAGGTAGAAAACCACTCATCATTTTTTTTACTAACCCCCTTAAAGAGTGCAGAGGAGTTTTTCAAAAAGGTGCGAGCAATGCCAAAAGTTTGCTCCATTGTAGTATTAACTGACCAGTAAACTACAATCGATTGTCAGTCCTTAGCCTTTTGCCATCTGGGTGCTCAACATCCTCGTGATTTGTACCTCAAGAGGCTAGCACAAATTCCTCTTAGTTATTGTGGATTTTTTAAGATGAATTTAAGTAAAGGTGCTTGTACAGATTACAATGGAGATCATCCAAAACTTCATCTTGACGGATATCAATTGTCTGTATGGCTACTCCTAGTTCTTATTAGGGACTTCAGCCAAAGTCAAGTAATAAACATAATTTTCACATTTGTACATCATCTCAAAACTAATGGACAAGTGGAGCTACAAAAAAAGTAATTCTATATTTGCTAAGAATAAGTCATAGGAGGAAAAAGAAATTAGGTAAAATTACTTCTATCAGTCCTTTGGACTATTTGAATTATACAACCATCATCGACCGAACAAACTCCTTACATGTTATCACATGAGATGAAAGCAATATTGCCAGTGGAGCATATCCACAATAGCCAGAAGGTCATCAAAGCATTTGCATTTGGCAAGGAGAACCTCACAAATTGATTAGAGGCAAATGATGAAGGGATGATAGTCACAATTGACTTACTTGAGGAATATTGAACTAGTGCAGCTCTTTGATAGGAAGAAGTATAAAGGAGAACTTCTTGATACTAGAATAGAAATATCTGAGAGAAGTTGTTTGCGACTGACAATTTAGTTCAAAAGAAATCCAACTCAGTAGACCAAAGGAACGTAGTCTGTAAACCCGATTAGTCCTAGACCAAACCATTCATTTTCAATCAAAGATTCTCATCAAGAGCATATAAACTAAAAGCATACATCAAGAAAGAATTTCCTCAAATTTGGGGCAGGGATAATTTCAAGATATATTCTCCTTAGATCAAATACGTTGTATCGACACAAGAAAATAATAATAAAAAAATTATTTCCAATACTTCTAAATTTTTTATTTTAATAAGATATTTATAATAACACTTGCTAACTATGTTTCTATGACCCTATATTCGAAAAACACTTAAGAAACTCAAGAGGTTGATGCACTTCAGCTTCAAAAATGACACCTGATAAACCGGAGTACCATAAACAGTGACTGGCAATGGTGTTAAAATGTTTGATCAGCAATAAATGTAATGGATTGTCGTGCAAAAATTTCTTCTCATAAATTTGAGTCTCCAAGTTTTAATCAAATGAAATTCTGGAGATGGTTCTCTACTAAGTAGCAACATGCTCTGTAAAGGGCACTGAAAAGATTACAATAGAAAAGAATATCAGTGACAACCCCACTATGAGGTAGAGTGCGACCTAAATGAAATGTTAGTTCGATTAAGTAGTTAAGACTTATATCAACACCTTAGTTAGTTAAGCATTGATGACCTAAAATAAATTGGCAATGATGCATGAAGTCCAATCAGTTGAAATAAATAGAAAAGGACTGACAACAACACCATGACATATGATCGGCTTACACACATTAAAGGCTGCTCCTCAACTCTTAAGCAACAAAAAATTACCCATAAAACTCATTTCAAACAAAGTGATAGAGATTACTAGATTCTAAATACTGACAAGCTCCATGAAGGGTATTGTGCAAATCATCTCAGCGGCTATGTCTTGATGGTCAACATAATTCAAGGGATTAACATGACTGAGTAGATGGAATAGTCAAAGTATAAGTTTTGAGCAAGGTGAAAATCAAATCAAAATCGACCAAAAATATTGGAGAGTAATGCAACGTACCATAATTGAGTGAAATAGGTAAGGAATAAAAAAATAAAAAAATGGTAAAAGTCAACCGAAGGTTATGTTTCATTTACATAATTGTTTGGTTATATATCTTTTCTTTTAGGGCAAACGTTTTCTTATATAACGATTCAGTTACATATAGAAAAAATTTTTTCTAAGTCTAGGAGTCTTTGGGCCGATTGTTGGATGATCCACTATGCGTCACGCTATCGCCCTTAGTCTCCTCTTTTCGAGTTGTGCTGTGGAAGAAAAGAAAAGTTTCTTGGATTTATCTAAATTATAGTACTTGGAGTCAACATTACAACTCTAATGAATTGTTCAATGGCTAACTTAGTACCTGACTTCAAATGCGAGACTCGATTGTCAAAAAAATCTTCGAGTTTCTTCATCATGGCCATCTGCTCTATCAGTTTTGCATTCTCCTCTTGAACAATAGCTACCCACTCGTACATAATTTCTAGCTCAATCTTAACCTCTTTTAATTGAGCCTCTCCCATGGTCGGCTGATCCATAGCTACTCTCACTCAGGACATGGCTTCCTTCTACTTCATCACTGCTTTTATAGCTCTCTCTCTCTCTCTCTCTCTCTCTCTCTCTCTCTCACTTCAAGGTAGAGGTAGGTCATAGTATGTGTTGCCACGAGTGCCAACAGCTAGTGTTGATCGACTGTATGGTAGAGGTCTCTTGGTTGGAGGTTGTTCTGGTACTTCTATATGCCCTCTGACCAAAGCATGTTAGTAATGGCTAAGGAATACTCTGCTATCTTACGAGCATCTGGAAACTAATTTCTCAGCAAATTAATTAAGGAAAATTTTGAGTTTGGGGTAAGGAAGAACTTCAAATGCTCCACATGCAACGGACTCCAGTAGCCCTTACGCCCCTTCTATTTTTTCTCTTGCGGTAGAGGAGGGGGGAATCAAAGTCTTCAGGAGGAGCATTGCCCTTCCTCCAATGAGCTAATTCTTCAGAAACGGCCGACCCAGCTCCAAAACAGATTCTGAATCGACCTTCTCTACTCTTGTTGGGCTATCCTCCATGTTCCCTTGATGCGGCGACTTTATATACTTAAAAATGCAGGACTTTATGAATTTAGATTTATATATTTATAATGGTTTAATAAAGTCACACTTTCAACGCAACTATACGTATCGTATCAAGTAATACAGGGCTCTAATGGAGTCCTGGTTATCGATCCCACAGGGAGGTGAATGTTCTTTAAATCAGATAATATAGCACTAAAATCCAATTCCAAATGTAACAATTGCTTAAGTGTACTACAACTAGTTAATGCAAAGTTCAATAATAAAATTACTACAATTACTTCTACGTACTAAACTCTTAACTAACACACACACTCAATTATGTGATTTATAAGATACTTCTATATGAAAAAGTGTCTTTCTTCCTGCATAAAGATCATGATGTGTGGATGATGAAGAATGTTAATTATCTGTATTGTGCCAAATAGGAGCATATTTGCTTCTTTACCCTTAAAAGAGTACCCCCTCTTCTAAGCATGTAAAGAACATTGTCATATCTTAAGTTTAGTCACTAAGTCTAAGGCTAGGCTGGGAGGATACCGGCTCTCACTACAGAACTCCTACTCACCCATCACCCGAAGGCTAACCATAGGCTTAAGTTACCAATCTTAAGACCAAATTGAGGATCCCATTCTGTCACCATGAAACCTCCAATTTGAAGTCCATCAAAACTCATTTCCCTATTTATTTGCACTTAATCCCCATGAACTATGCAATTCATTCACGGACATTAAATGATTTCTTCATTCTTGTTGTAGAATATTCAATTCTTTTGGAATTAATATTCCTCAACATGTTTTAACAATTCAATTGGTCGGATTGAAAAGTAAATTATGTTCTAAATGAATGAAACATCACAACTTTATAATACTTTAAGGGTACATTAATTCCACATCATCACTACTTCATGCAAGAAGAAAGGCAAGGGAAACTACTCACAATTCATGGAGAAGATATAAAAACACTTGGATTTTATATATAAAAGAAGAGTCTTATAAACCACAAAAGTAAATACAACTTATCTCTTTCTCTTCCCCAAGCAAATTCTTCAAAGTCCCCTTGATTCCTTTTCTTTTCCTTGCAACACTTGATTTCTCCCTTTGGAACAAAGATGAAGAAGCAATCTCTCACTTTTCTCCCTCTTCTCCCCTCCTTAGAGAAAAATCTCTCTTAAAATCACAAATCCTAACTCTCTCTTACACTTTCCTCACACTCTCTGCAGCAATTCACTTCTCTTCCTCCTCTTTATTTTCGTCTTGGACAGTTAATTTAATGTTAGGAACGAATTCCCAAGAGTTTCTTCAAGCACCTCTTCAAAAATCCGCCAAAACTTTTGAATTCGAAGTGAACCGACATAGGGCGCCGGTGGCGCCCGATAGTGGCGCCGGCGGCGCCCTATCGTGCCAATAAATTTGAACTCTCTGGAATAGGGCGCCGGCGGCGCCCATTCTGGCACCGGCGGTGCCAAAACTGTTTTCCTCCAAATTGCTCCATTTTGCTCCAAATTCTTCTTGCATCTTTTCGCTCCAATCACCTATAATCATCATACCTGCAATAAATCATGAAAAATACATTCCTTTGAAGTGCAATATCACCAAAAATAGGTAAAAATATATAGCTAAAAGAGTATATATTTTTGGTGCATCATCCCTATTTCCACCTATTCCACTGATTTAGTTGGCAACCTCAAGGAATGCAGACTAGCCTCCCTTTTTTAGACATAGGGATAAAGCCTGAGGAGCTGAGGAACTCTGTGTCAACAAATATTCTGACGACCCCTCAACATTCAATTTAAGAATGCTATGAGTTTGCTCGTCCTCTGGGTGATTCTCCCTCAAAAGCTCTATGTCCATTAAAGTTGGTTTTTGTTCAATTAGAATTAAGTCCCTAGTGATAATTTTCTTTATAACAGCTATTGCTTCAGAAATAGAGTGAATGAATTCCAAACCTGAGATTGTCCTGACTGCCTTGTTGTCCTCTTCTACTTCTTCCTTGATTGTTTTTTCACAAATTTAGGAGCGACAATTTTTCTATTCCTCAGATCTTTATGTAAAAGCTAAGAAATCTTCTCAATTTGTCACTTCTTCTCCTCCTCATACAATGTGACCGACAATATTGGAGTTATAGTGCCAAATTGTGTGGGGTTCAACACTCTGTTCATTGTCATAAAATGAGTACATCAAATAACTAACAGATGTTTGCCCACAACGGTCAATGTTGATCCTAAGTTCCTTTACGAGACTCCTTTCTTCTTCTTGTATGACTCTTTGGTTGGTCATGGAGCAATCCCCAATCTTAGCAAACACCGTGGAGGAAATGAAGCTTCCAATCTTTTATTTTGTTCTCTAGGTTAATCAAATGGAACTTAGGGGTTGATCCAAAGAAAACATAACTATTGGGTTTCACTCTGATAGAGAACATATAAGAAAATAACTATCGAGACCAGTGGATCTTAATTGATTGCAAGTATATCATGAAGGTCATAATGATAACAATCAAGTTTGGTTTTATTTGCATAGAAATGGCTCCATAGTATTTTAGGATATATCAAAACTTGGGGAAAAATAATAGCTAAAGTCTTCAGCTTAACTGTCCCCTAAAGAAAATCAGATCCTCACCAAATTCATTGGTCGCCCTGGCCTCCAGCTTCATAGCCTCAAGCATTATACTTGTATTGCACACGTAAGTGTCTTCAAACAACTCTGCATATACTATTAATTTCAAGACCTCTCGTTGATTAGCACCGTACCAAAAACCTTGAGAGAATATTTGGAAGAAATGCGAACTGATGGAAATAAACCAACACAAGGTAAGAAATAAAAAATGATTGGAGTGAAGGGAAAAGAAGATTTGGAAAGTGTAAAAAACCATTTCCCCTTTACCCTCATATATATGGTACTCAAGGAAATCAAAATGCATCAATTCTTAACTCGATCTCTAGAGATTAACATCAAATCAACATATTTATTTAGGAAAGGAAATGATAGATAAAATTTCAAAAACTTGTGAAATTTTTATTTATTGAAGATAAAAAAAATATTTTACACTAGGTTCTTAGGCCAGCTCGACCAATACAAAACCATAACTATACTCTATGCAAGACTCACTCCCCAAGCTTAAACCTCTCAACACTCTCCTCCTTCACCCATACCCAAATGATCTAATTGGTCACTCAGACAATAGTCAGCTCCATCCAGAGAGTCACTTTTTCTATCAGGAGGACTACCAACTTGACCATACGTTTTTAGTAATGGTCCACCAATTCTTCCTTTATCTTTGTCACTTCCCTCTACAAGACAAATTTTTAGGCAAAGAAGCCTGTTGTCTCATCCATCTAGTGAACTAGAGAAGCTAGTGATCTATGTCGCTTTCCAGTCTTCCCTCAACATCATCATGAAGACCAGACAAATGATCTAATGCACATCCATAGTGAGCCGAAGCTGACGGTCCCTCGATCTTCTTTGGATAAAAGAAATAGTTGGAAAACTTCATTAATGAGTCAATGAATTGGATTCTCTCATTTGCAAGATTATTCAAATGTCAAAAAAATAACCAATTCATTTAATCAAAGAGGTATGGGTTTCCTCGTACCAAGGATCTGATAAACTTTAGATAGTCATAAAAATGAATGGCTCTCACCAAGAAGCGCCTAAGCAACCACCTGACTAGTTTAACCAACCGATGGAAAGGTAGTGGTATCCCAATGTTGTTGGACCTGGGTCCTAAAGACCACTTGGATAGGTTATTGAGTTGATTATTCGCAAATTGGTTTAGAGGCAAAGAACATTGCATTGGTGGGGCGCATGTCCTCCTTACTGGGCATCTCATGATGAAGTAGAATTGAGTCAGACGACTCATCCACTTCATCTGATTTCTCTACCATATATTTCTTGTGGGTCTCCTATTTGATCCACTTTTATCCTTTTGGTCGGCTCCCTCATTCTGATCTCTTCATGCCGACAAAATGGTTTTCTCCCTCCGGCCTCTTTACTATTACATGCCGGCCTAAATCTTTCGGCTTCTTTTTTTTCCATGGGTTGGCTACCATCTAGTTTTCTTTTCTCCCTAACATCCTTGGAAGGGCATAGTTTGTAGTTGAAACTCCAAAGGCCTTCATCAAAGCTGCCTCATTCACTACGTCAGTAGAAGCTATCCTACCACTTTCCATAAATATCACTTTTATTGATAATCGATTATATATTATTCTCTTATTCTTATTGCAATTGTCACTTTCAAAAAGTAAGAGAATCTGAGGAGCTAAATGTACAACAATATATATGCACAAATCTTGAGAATATGCAATGTTCCCACTGAAAAACACCAAAGAATGATATATCATAATCGTCAAAAGAAGGAAACATCAAGCGTCTTTTTTTTGGTCGAGCTCTGAGTCAACCAAACAGAGGCACAACCGAACGAAGATATGTAAAGAGCCTATTTTGAGGAACAATCATTCATTGCCAGCTCTCTCAATCGATTCCAGATCTCCTCATAAAATGGCTAAAGGGATTCCAATAGAATGTCTCTCTAAAGCTCTGAGAACACTCCTTATCCAAGGAGAGCTGCCCATCATATTACGATGGTACACCCTCCGTCTGATGACCCAACCGACAACAAGGCCTCTTCTCAGTATTCTCTCTTAAAGACCTTCCAAAAACCCACTATTTGATGGTTAACCAAAGGCTTCCACCCGACATAGAGATAAGGTTTTGGGTCATCAGATACCCCTATTCAACTCGTTATGATACCAAAATGTGCTAAGATTGGTTATGAATATAAATGGGAGCTAGAGCCAGTTATGAATATGAAAATGTGTCATAATACCTTATAATATCTCCATTAAAATAGGGACAACTACAAAATTATGCATGAGATTCCCTCGAAATCTATACATAATAGCTCATTTCTATAATAAAGCAAGATAGCCTGACTCTATCAAAACTCTTGTGTTACTGTGCACTATGCTTCTTTCTTTCTCTCTATTTCTCTCGCCCGTCCTACACTCTATACCTTGGATATGATTCACATGACATATTTGGATTCAATAATTGTTCACTAAATCAACTGTACAAGTTTAAAGTTTTCAATAAGAAGCTTTTTGTATCAATCTTGCGTGGATATTGAGTAGATTCAAATTCTCCATCTCTCAAAATCTTTCATATATCCTAGAAACTAACTATTCTTTGATTCCAAAATATTGAGCATCATTAATATTCTTAATTTGAAATATTACTATTCATTGTTGCACTTTAAAAAACTTGAAGCTCATCAGCTCTAACCAAAACATATCATATATCCTAATGGTCGTAACAATCTAGAGATTAATGATATTAGAATCATTATTAAATTTGATATAAAATTAACTTAAACCAATAATATAGTCACAAACCATCATGCGACCATAGGATTAATGAGGAATAATCTATAGTCTTTCACACAACTCTATTTCTTAATTACAACTACAAAACTTCTATCATTGATAAATAATATTTCCAAACTAATGCATAAACTTCTTTTAAGAACTGAGTTCATAATTTATTAATTATTACACCACTGTTTTAGTCAGTAAAAGATCATCAATAATAATTGATCTTGATCAATTGATGTCTACACTTTAAACATCTATAGGTATTATGGAAATAAAAAAACCATTTAACCAACTACTATGCTTTAAACAAAAAATCATGAAAATTATTGGCCCATGTGATTCTCATATGAACATTGAGTACAGAAGAAATACTTAGGTATTTTAAAAAAATAATAAAAAAAACTTGTATGTAGGTGAAGGAGCTCAAGTTTTTGAATTTAAGAGAATGATTAAGATTAGAGGGATTCGATTAGCATAATTTTATGCTTAAAATTGCTTAACAATTACTCATATTTTATTTGACTTTAAACTAAAATTAATTCAACTATTTGAGGATGAAATCCTTAAAATTATTTAGAATTATCTTAAGTTCTTCCTTCGATACATATAAAATCTAAACAATTAAGTTTACATGTGTAAATACTTAGACACATTTATAAGTGCGTGCGAGTCTTTATTTGAACATCTAATCTAAAAAATATTAATAGTAGACCGATGAATTATAGCATTAGTTTTGAATTACAATAAACAAAGGATTCATTAACAATAGTGAGTCACCCATCATGAAAAATATAAGAGGCATATATCATTAAAATGTAGAGTACTAAGATCATTATGGATGCTTCTTCCATAATGAGTTATGAGTTATTGATGTGAATTATGTTTCATGAATAATGGGATGTTCTCTCTTTAGTCAAATGGGAACTGTTCAAAGACTTCAATGTCATAAATTCAATAGAGATGGCGTATCAAAACTTTAATTGTTGGGGTTGAGTAGGATGATACGCACAACATTTGCGAGCAAATTTAAAGCCATTAATATTTGATAACAGTTAACAATCAAATTATGCCAAAATTTTAACATTTCTTATATTAGCGACTTCAATTTTAAATTAAATTTTAAAATATGAACTATAGTACTAAACCTTCAAAATAATATTTGGAATCATAATAAGGAACTATTTAGTCATTAATTACCTTGAGATTAGAAATTATGTATTAATTTCGAATAAGATCAGTTGAAAAGTTCTAATTACATTTGACTCCATTTGATTGTTTTATAAAATCAAAATTTTTAAATACGATTAATAACTCTGATCATTGAAATAGACTGATTATCGCCTTTTGTACAAACAACTTAGAGATTATTTAATCTGTTCCAACGCAATAGTTTATCTTAGTAAACGATTACATGAACTTGATTAATATTAACAGAAATGGTTTTTAATATCATTATCATTAAACAAATAATTCAAGCTGAGTCACAGATCTGATTCTTCTTTGTTTGTGTCATCAAGGAGGACTTGTAATGTGTGAGATCTCGAGCAACTTCCATATTGCTGAATAATATATTCCAAATTTAGAATTTCTTAGCAACTAAACCTCTAAAGCTTTGGATGAATTGGTTAGAAGAGATGTCATTGTCGTACATTAATTATAAAAATATTTATATGCTAAAAATAAAATGATCATGTTTAGCAACATGTGATTGATACAAATGGTATAATAATAATTGGCTATCTTTCCGGATTGAATTAGCAGATTTTGTTCCTTATTTTCTTCAATAGGTATAATGACATGTTAAAAGAATAAGAAGGTTATCTTCACCTAATCTTTAATGCTTAACATTAAAGCTATGTTTGATGGGGTATGCTAACCTAAATTAAGTTGATTAATAATAATTAAGACAAAAGCATATGTTCTCTTTGATGGTTAGGTTTTGATAAATGATTTCAAATTAGGGTGGGATCTTCTAGGGTAGCTTGTATGTGGGGAGTTAGTTTATGTGATATACCTAACTAAATTGTAACCCTTGCTTTTTGTAGTGGTACTGCTTTAGACATTTTTTAGTTTTAATACTTTAGCTTGTTTGTGGAATTATGAAGTAATAAAAAAATGATTGCGTCAAACTTTAATTCTATGAACTGCTTTATAAAGAAATTTCTTTAACAAAAAATGGGATCAAATATAACTCTCTTTCTTTGGTTGTAAGATTTACTGCACCCAAACAAATATGTTCTCTTCTTACTTGCTCTCTATGGAGGACGAGGTCCTATATAAAGACATTTTGTTACCTTTGTTGAGAAAAACAGTAAGAAAGAGATATAGTGGACCTAATTAAGGCTCACTTTAAATTAATCAAAACTATCTTTAACAAAATTCTCTTTAGTTGACATCATATCTTAAATAATCGTATCAATAAATTGTGCCATGTCAACCTTAATGTGACATATTCCAAATTGACGATTAAAAAGCCAATCTATTACCCTTGAGTGATCAATAATATCTAATTCAATCATTATTTGAGAAAATAGTAGCCCTGTATAAAGACTAAAAGCATTGTCCTATTATAACCTTCAATACAACCCTCTTAAATAAATGCCTCAAAAAATCTACAACCGACGGAGGACACGACCGCAACACCCCCCCACCCCACACACCCCAACCAAATTAAAAACTAATTTAGCTAAGAAATTAGTCATAATTTGTTTGCTCAAGCCTAGAAAAGTGGTAAACTACCTAATTTTTGGTAACCTTCTAAAGGTCCTCAAAACTCTCATCAGCTTTTCTTCTTGTAGTTCACTAAAATCTATAGATATTACAAGAAAAAAAATGTAGAAAGTTTTCCTAACAAGACATAGTTGAGGTGCCTGGGAAGAATTTTTAATTCCAGCTCAGGAACTTCTTCTATGGATGAAACTAAAAGCTAAGAATTGACAATGGTGTCTAAGAGCTTAAAACAATTCTTAAGAACTTGGGTTCCCCTCCAAGGGTAGATTGGATTATTCTTTAGAACTCTCACTATAATCCTCCATTACAGTTTGCTCTACTGGGTTCAACGTCATAGATTAAAAAAAATGGCTACTAACTTGCCCCTCCACCATATGTACTGTATGGTACTCACTAATCATCTCTAGAGTCATGGGAAAAATTCATCAATTTTTGAACATCAAATGAAACCTCTTGATAATTAACTCTAATGGTATGTTACCCTTTTTAAACATCAATTGTCACCCTTCAAATGGCTAAAAAGGATTTGTTAAGTTTGATGGAAATTTGTTTATTCTCTTGCATATCCAAGATAACTAAAGTAGAAGGGAAGCTAAACATTTTAAACATAACCAAGGCATCCTCTATCCCCCCCTAGGATGTGAAGGATAGGTTAACTAAATACATGTCAATGTGATTAGAAGGACTTCTCCTAATCATAGTATTTTGAAAAAGGAAAAAAATCATGAGATTAATGCTAGCCCTTAAGTCTTAAAGAGCCTTTCTAAAAAAATTTTCTCGTATGGTGCAGGAAATGGTAAAGGTGCATGGAATGGTAAACTACATAGGTCCTTAGGTTTCTATAGCACCTTATTCTATGGGATAACACTATATTCCTCAGTCAAGGAAACAATCTCAAAAATCTCTTGAGTACTCTCTTCTTGTTAAAGATATTATTTATACGGCTTCAATAAAAGGAATGTTGATGGTGAGCTCCTTGAATCCTATCAATTCACAGAAATCTACTGATCTAGTTTTTGTTTGTGTAGCCTTTGGTGAAAAGGCATTGGTGCCCTATTCTCTATGTTCCTGGGAGGCAAGTCAAGTTTTCTTAAGTTTTTGGTTAGTTTTTCCGAGATTTTTTAGGCTCAAATTCTAATTTTATAGGATTAATCGCCTTCCGAGGTAAATTCTTTCCACTTCTAAGTCTCACAACTTGTACTTTCTCCTTTCCTTTTCCCATATGATTCACTTTCATGATACTTGGGAGCATTCTTTGTGGTTGATTACTTAAAGAATTATCTAACTGCCTAAATTTATTCTCAATGTTTCTTGTGGCTATACGTTGGCATTGTAGTATTTTCTCCATCAATAACATTATATCTTCCAAAGATTTTTTCTTCTCTTTAAATTGAGAAGTGGATGTGAATCTTTGTGGGTTGTTTTTATCTTGGGTTGAGGAGTTGATATGAATCCCTATGGTTTTTTTTTATTGGATGCTCCAATTTCTTAAAATGTTGGATTTGGTGTTCCCTTACGACTGATTTCATACACTTGAGTTATTATATTCCAGTTGAAATTGAGGTGGTTATTTTAGCCTAGATTATATGTATTGAAATACATGTTATTAAACTTAATTTATATAATCTTGTGGGTCTCCAAAGCAACAATGCTATAATCTCTTACTAGGACATAGGCTTTCTCATCACTTGATAAAATCCTTACACAAAATTCATCTTGATGTAGTCTAACTTAATAGAAATTACAACAACATATGATACTAGGATAATTAAAACATTTATCTCATTCACATTACCCATTTTAAAAGAATTAGATTATAAGCTAGTTAGCTAGGGCACGGTGCAGGCACATCCTAAGCAATTCTTCAAATCTCTCTCAATCTTTATAAGTCTCTCTATCTAACTAGATGTAGGAAAGTGATCTTATTTATAAGTTTGAAGATGAAGTGAAGATGAAGTGAAGATTTGGAGTTTAGAATTTTGGTTTAGTTTATGTGTGATTTCATTTAAGTTGAAAATGTTGATTTTGAATCTGAATTTGAGGTTTCAAATAATTCCATTCTGCGAAAGTTTGCGAGAAAAGTTTGAATTTGGCAAGATGAATTGATCGAATTGGAATGAGAGATGGAAGTTCGGCTCTCACCTCAGAATTGAAATGAGAACTGGAAGTTCGGCTCCAGCCTCGAGAATTGATGTTCTACGATGATAACTTTAACTTGAACCATTGCGATATGAAAGGATCTTAAAGCAATGCGGTGTCAGATGTTGTTATCCTCGACCTCTAAAACTTGAAAGGAGATCATTGCAAAACAATGCGGTATCGGATGCTGGGATCCGCAACCTCTAAAATTTGAAATTTATTTGAACCATTGCGATAGGGAAAGAACCTAAAGCAATGCGGTATCGGATGTAAATCCTCAACCTCTAAAATTTTATTTTTGATTTGAACCATTGAGATAGAGAAATAACCTAAAGCAATGCGGTATCGGATGTAAAATCCTCAACCTCTAAAATTTGATTTTTGATTTGAACCATTGCGATAGGAAAAGAACCTAAAGAAATGCGGTATCGGATATAAAATCCTCAACCTCTATAATTTGATTTTTGATTTGAACCATTGCGATAGGGAAAGATCCTAAAGCAATGTGGTATCAGATGCTGGGATCCTCAACCTCTAAAATTTGATTTTTGATTTGAACCATTGCGATAGGGAAAGATCCAAAAATAATGCGGTATCGGATGCTGGGATCCTCAACCTCTAAAATTTGATTTTGATTTGAACCATTGCGATAATGAAAGAACCTAAAACAATGCGGTATCGGATGTAAAATCCTCAACCTCTAAAATTTGATTTTTATTTGAACCATTTCGATAGGGAAAGAACCTAAAGCAATGGGGTATCGGATGTAAAATCCTCAACCTCTAAAATTTGATTTTTGATTTGAACCATTGCGATAGGGAAAGAACCTAAAGCAATGCGGTATCAGATGTAAAATCCTCAACCTCTAAAATTTGATTTTGATTTGAACCATTGCGATAGGGAAAGAACCTAAAGCAATGCGGTATCGGATGCTGGGATCCTCAACCTCTAAAATTTGATTTTTGATTTGAACTATTGCGATAGGGAAAGAACCTAAAGCAATGCGGTATCAAATGTAAAATCCTCAACCTCTAAAATTTGATTTTTGATTTGAACCATTGCAATAGGGAAAGAACCTAAGCAATGCGGTATCAGATGTAAAATCCTCAACCTCTAAAATTTGATTTTGATTTCGCGATTGATTTGAAAAGATTTGTAGTGTCGATTTGGAAAGTGTAGAATTTTAGTGTTTTGAGAATTTCATGAAAGTTGTAAAAGATTTTTGTGGAAAGAAATGGATTAGGAGGGAATATGAGGATGCCACATATCTCATTTAAAAGAGTTGATCAAAAAGTTACTGGTTTGGATTGGATACGATTCCTCGCCATCAGAACCAAATCGAAAACCTCGTGGCTCCGTGTCAATGGAATCGACTGCTCCTATCTCAGACAATGGAGAGAATTGAAGGGATTGGATTTTAGAATTGGAAGTTTTGAATTTGAATTTGATTGGGATTTGATTTGAGATTCAAATTGAGATTGGATTTGAAAATACAGATTGGAGATTCAGATTTAAGGTTTATTTTTAATATTGAGATTCATTTTTTTTGTTTCGATGATTTGAGTTCGTCTTGATTTAGATTTCAATTTAATTTCGGATTTCATTTTGATTTAAAGCTTCATTTGACTTGAAGTTTGTTTCGTTATCTTATTCGGTTTTTTTTTAGTTTTTATTTTTTTCTTTTTATTTATTGTCATTCGTTGGGGAATTTATTGTTGATTTTTTTGTGAAGTTTTATTTTATTCATTTATGTTTCATGATTTTTCATTTTTTTTAGTTAGGGTTTGGACCCAGTCATAAGCAAGTGCGGCATCTGTGCTTCGTAGAACGAGGTTGTCTTTGAAACATCACGATGCGCAGTTCTCCTTGAGGTATCGTCCACTGACCAAAGACATTTGTAGAAAATGACCTAGTCTTCGAGGTACTATTGGAATTATATCCTTTCAAGTACCTAAAAAGACGTGTTATTTCTACATACACCATAGCTGAAGGGACAGAAACTTCGTAACTTTGTTTGTAACAGTCATCACTCTTTACCGTTGATTTAGGAGGATTGTCTACGCTGTCTTGGCGAAGTTGCTCTGACGCCCTTCAAATTGATGTTAGAGTTGTATCTGCTAGGTACAGTTGATGCTCTTTAATCTGACATTGAATAAGTATTTGTCGGGCACTGAAGACATGACTTCATGTTCGAATTTCTATTAATTATTAATAACCGGGCCCTTTTACTTCAATTCTTTCTTTCTGGGCCTAAGCAAATTTCAAAATTTCTGCTCATGTGATTGAAATGTTTTTTCACTGTCCAAAGATATTTCTGAGCCAATTAATCACCGACCAAAAGACATAAAATCACTTGAATCTTTTCAAAGCATAATATCAGAGGAAACTTCTTAAGGTAGTCTTTCAAGTTTTATTAATCGGGGGAGAATTAAGACACCAATTTTTGATTATATGCTTGCCTCAAGCTTCTTCAGGGAGCATTTTTATTTCCTTTTCACTTTTTTTTTGAGCTTTTCTCTTTTTTTTTCTTTTCTATTGAAGATTACTATATCTAGTGGAACACATGTTAAAGATTTTGAATGTCTAGCTTGGGACAACAATTTTTGATTTTGTGCTCACCTCAAGCTTCTCCTCAGTTGAATCTTCACAAAAAAGTTTTCCTCTCTTTTTTGTCTTTTTTTTTCTTTTTTTTTTGCTCCTTTGTTTTCTGAGAATTACTGTATCTGGTAAGACATATTTTTGTTAAAGATTTTGAATGTCGAAACTCCCCTAATTAATAAATCTGAAATGTTTCTTAACATGAATCCTGGGATATTATAACTCATCCAAAAGTACGGACCCAGTCACATGGCAGAAAATTAAAAGACTCTTGATATCCCGAGTCAATTACTCGTATTTCAACCACACTGCTTCATTTCGAAATCTACTTAGGACCCAGTCCGAATTCCTTAAAGTGAAGGACCCAGTTATTATGGCACTAATTTCATTTTCCCCTGAAGTCATATTCTTATTAAAATGCTGAAGTTTTACCATGTATTACCCCTTATCGATGGTCTTTCTACTGAACTTTGAACGTCCTTGAGCATATTTTTTTTTGCTGTGGTGGGAGGGTTGGGACCCACGATTATTCATTAAGTTGTTGTCTCTTTTAATTATTTTGTGGTGGGAGGGTCGGGACCCACTACCCATCGTCGAGTTGTGGTTTCCTTTGACTGTTTTGTGGTGGGAGGGTCGGAACCCACTACCCATTATCCTTCTCATATCCTTTTTATTTGCTAATCCATGACATTTAAACTTGTTGGCAGCTTCGTCGCTGGACAGTCCTTTGGTGGAGGTGTAGATTGTCTTTTGAAGATCATTCAGAAGTCAGTGACGTCCTTTGCCTTGTAATTTCAGCGGTAATACTCTGGTTAACACACTTGTCTTGTAAACTGGGCATCCTTTAAAATTTATTCATGTGAATTTTTTTTTTGTGTTTCTTTTTATTATTATTATTATTATTATTATTATTATTATTATTATTATTATTATTATTATTATTATTATTATTATTATTATTATTATTATTATTATTGTATGCTTGTTGTGTCTTGAGAATTTTTATTTTGGTTTGAAATTTTTACAAAATTTTATTTTATTTATGGTTTATTCGAAGGTTGTTATAGTGAAAATTGAGTTTGACTTGTTAGCAGCAAGTCAAACCCAAAGAGGAACGAAGAATCGAACCCGGTCCGAGATTTAGAGGAGGTTAAATTCACATTGAAATCACATCAATAGATCGCTCCTATTCTAACACACCTATTGGGGGTCTACCTCGCCTCTTTGGAGGGGTGGAAGGATTCCAGAACCTCTCTGTTTAGGGGTGTCTAAACAGTGGCTCCAGAATCCAAAAGGAGTTGACTATACCCGTTCAAGACATAAATGAACGTGGCATGCCAACGGAAAGAATGGTAGTTTGTTCCACAAGAGTCATGGACTCACTACCGATTGTGAAAGCAAAACCATCTGATCAAAATGGAGAGAGGAACTAGTCCCCAGCGGAGTCGCCAGAAATTGTCGACATAATTTTAGGTTGTGTGTGTTGTATTTTGAAAAGGGGTCGCCTACAGAAGTTCTCGACAAATTTTAAATTTAATTTAAATATATATATATATATATATATATATATATATATATATATATATAATTTTGAAAGTAACATTTGATTTTGAAGATAATTTTAAGTTTGAAAATTTTTAAGATATGAAATCAAACCTATCCCACATCCTAAATAGTTTATATAAACGAGCACCGCACCACAAACCGTGTATACATCCCGAAGAATAGACACCTTGCTTGATGATGGGGCTCGATTAAATAAACTAGAAGATTTGTGACATACTGTTTGGTACGCGAACCAATTTTATAAGCCGACAAATTCCCCTACTTAATATAAAGGAATTAAGCGGGGTTTATATTACACAGGTTATTAAAGTTCCCTATAAAGGCGAGCCCCTATAGTTAATTACATTTTAAATGTTCGAAAACACTTAAGAAAACTCTCAATAATGATCAGTGGTTTTGCTCTCAAGAATTTCAAAGTTTAAGGTTTTCAAACTGTTGGATTTTAGAAATTTCAATAGGGAATTGCTCAAATTTAGAATAGTTTATTTTGAGAGTTCAAAGGAAGAGAAGTAAGAGAAGCTGAGGATCCAAGAGGATTCTTGGCAACTTCCCAAACTATCCTATGATTTGGCTTCAATTTGGGATAGTTATTTAATGTTTCAATCCTGTCAATTTTAATTAATTAGGACTTATACTTGTATGATATAATCACACAAATAGCCTCGAAGATGTGAGGGTTTATGTCGTACCAAACGACTACCTCGGAGTCTTAAAACCGATTAGGACTTAATTTGTATAACATGATTATGCAAATGTCTAACGAAAAGTTGAGGATTTATGTTGCACTAGGCAAACTACCTCAAAATCCTATGGCTTTGTTTTTTAATTCTAAGAAAGGTTTTGCTGAAGTAGACTCAGGTTTTGCTGATGAAGATGGCCGTGCTGCCCACTGTGCTCCAAGCTCCTTGTTGTTACAGAAGGTTTAGTTTTAGAAAGTGGCAATCAAGAGATGAGAGAAGTGTTTTGGTTTAGAAAAGTCTTAAGGTTCAGATGTCTTAATGTTTTAATTAAAACAAATCTTAAAGTTGATTAAGCAGGACCGATTAAGATCCCACGGTTCCGTCATCCCGGCACTGCTATTTTCATCTGATTCACTTAGTCCAAATAAATTTGCTAAACTCAACTGAATGAGTTCCACACTTTCATTTAGACCGTGGGAAATCTCGTTAGCAATACGTGGGTTACATCATCATAGGGATTCCCGATCATCCAACGAGACGTTTTAATTTAGTTGTAATTGCAGTTTTGTTGTTCTGTTTGTGATTAAATTTTGAGTTGTTTCATATTTTTGAATGTTGTGGCGGTGAATTTTTATCTTGTTGTGACTTTTAGTTTAATTTTGGGTTTCAGTTTTGTGGTTATCCTAAATGTTTTAGTTTTCATGCAGGGTGCATTCTTGTTTAACATGCAAGAGAAGTAAAGTACATTGCAGATAAATAAATAGAACTAAAATAAAAGCGTACCTAGAGGGTCTTCTCGTCATTCCTGGCTGCACTTAAAACACATGTCAGAGCATTTAATTATTTGCAACAAGTACCTAGGTAAAGCTAAGGGAAGGTTCTGGTTGTCTACCAAAATCCTAATCCTACTGCTAGTCAATTCCTATGACGTCCAGGTTCTTGTGTTTTGTTGAGAACGATTCTATTCATCAAAGAACAACTAAGTTCAGTTGTTCTTCTAAAATACCCCATCATATTGAGAAAGTGCTTAGGACGAGTCCTGAACATCTTTTCAATGCTTATGGGATTATTTTGAGTCCAAATGAATTTCATCGTTCGAATGAACTGATAATCCGAGATTTAGTTGAGTCTTGACTCTTGCTCAGTGAATTTAGATGTTTTAATTATCTTATGAGAAATATGACGTTCACTTGGCGTTTCACTTAAGAGTTATGTGGGTGAAAGTCGTCAGGGGCAGGTTAGGTTATTAAGAAACTTAATCATCTTATTTGAAGTTGAGTTGGTTTTTTAAGAATGATTCAAATTAATTATAATACTTTAGTTTAATTATAGTTGTCTTATGTTATTTTAATTTGATTGTGTAATTTCAAAAGTTGATTTAGTTATTTTAAAATTGTTTTAACTTTAATTTTAGTTATATTTAATTTAATTGCATTGATTTGAAGTTGATTTTAATTCAGTTGTATTAATTTAATTGTGATTTAAAGTTGATTAAATTATTTTAAAATTGATTTAATTTAATTATATTTAATGTAAATTGTTTTTATTAATTATGTCGTTTTAAAATTATTTTTAATTTAATTAATTATATTATTTTAAAATTATTTTTTTATTAAATTATCTTAGAAATTATTTTAATTTGGTTATTTAATTTATCTTAGTTTTCATTAATGAGTTATTAAATTAATATTAAGTGGTATTTGATTTCTATCATTAATTAGGGGTTAAAATTAATAAGTTAATATCTTCCAAGATTAAACCCCTTCACTTAATACATTCTCTTTTAATTAACTTCAAATTTTTAATAATTTAAGAAATTATAATCATTTTGTTTATGTTAGAAAAATGATAAAATGGGTTCCTACCCTTTAACCCTCTATGTTTCAATCATCTAAGGAGATTAATTAGGATCGTTTATTACCCACTACCCATAATTAAGCCTAAATATTAATTAAGGCTAAATTTTAATAATTACCATTTTGCCCCTTAGGCTTATTCACTTCATAATTCATTAAATATAACTCAAATGACTTTGAAATTTTTATGTCAACTTACTCATGGGTTAATTAAAATATCAGAAGAGAAAATGTAATTTTCTGAATTTAATTTAATTTCTATATTTATTTTAATGCAAAAATGGGGTTTTCAATGAAAAATCAATAACTTGACCAAGGAAAGACCTATGACTTTGACATTTTTATTGAAAGTGACCCTTAACCAGGGTACCATTTGTACCAAAGTTGGGGATTTTTTGAGTTTTAATTTAATTATTAGAATTATATTTATTTCTGGAGTATTAATTAATTTTAAAATATTTTAAAGGTGGAAAAATTAATTTTATATTTTTAGAAAATCTCTCTGTAGTCAAGGAATTCAGAGAAATAAATTTTGTATTTTTTTTATTTTCCTTGATTTATTATAATTATATTTGTGGAAGGTTAAGAAAATTCATTTTTTAAATGTTAAAAATTATCCTAGGCTTTTAAAAATTAATATCTTAACTTAGAGACTTAGGAAAAATATTTTGATAGTTCCTAAGTGATTAGGAGACCAAATGTGGCATTTTGGTGAATTTTTACATTTTTTGATTTTTTATAATTTTTAATTATTAAATATTTAAAAAATAATTAAAAATCAAATTTTTATGAAAAATACAATTTTATTTTTCTTGAACTCCTCTGTTCACATAGAACTCCCAAAATTAATTTGGTGAATTTTTGAAATGTATTTTGGGTTTTATAAATTTTTTAATGTGAAAAATGGTCATGTCCCTTAATTAATTCATTTGATGGGTCAAATTAATTCCAATTGATTTAAAATTTTTATGTGAAGTTTCCTTGATCATAAGTGACAGTGGAGACTTTATTTCATATGATTTTGATGTGTGGTTACTCTTAATTAATTAAAATTAAATTTTGAAGTTTTGGCCAAATTAGAGTTTATTTGATTGAAATAAATTATGAGATAATTTTCTAATGTGCCCTAATTTTTCTAGATTTTTCTAAGCAAAATGATAATTTCTATAATTATTATAGCAAAACTGATATATAAAATTGAAAAAAAGATATCTCATCATGGAGATCTTCCCTGACTTTGGAAAAACAGGAAAGATCCACCATTATGCAATGAATAACATACCAAAATTTCAAGTTATGGTGAAGCTCCTACATTTATGAAGAATTAAAAGTTTGAAAACACCATTTAATTAATTAAAAATCAAATATGCATCAAATATATATGAAATGACTTCCACATTATTTTCCTCGTTTCAGTGAGCAAAGGGGTATTTTTATTTTATTTTTTGGAGTTTTCTATGAAAAAGTTATGGATTTTACAAGTTTTGGCTAATTAAAAAAAATCAGAAAATTCCTGATTTTCTTACTTATCCATGTCATCCTAAGACTATATCGAACGCGCCAAGTGGCGCATTCTGGGTGGCTGGGTTCAAATTAGCGGCAGATCCGGTGCGGGGGTCCAAACAGCGGATGAAGGGAGACCAAATCTGGGTCGTCCGTTCCCAAACATGGAAACAGACGACATCCAGTCATCTTCCCCAAATCGCCCAACCTGCGCACCGTCCAATCTTCCGGAGTCAATATCTCCGCCGATTCTCCATGGATTTTGACGAAAATTTTTTTCTACACATTCATCTAAGTGAGCTCTACACATCCATATGGTTAAGTGCTTACGAGACTTCTTTCCGCAGCGCCTCTCGTTGGTATTGGTTCGCAATAGGTTGCCACACCATCCTTCTTCGCAAAGAAGATGCCTAGGACCAGATGGTCCGTCGACCGTATGTCGATAGGAGGTGTGCTCCTAATATGCCGACTTAATACAACAACAAGCTTAACTTCTCTCGCTAGCTCGTGCAGACTTTCTTCCGGCGGGGTCTTCTCTATGGTAGTGATGCGTGTCTACTCGTGGTCCGAGGCGGGATCTAATTGCACGGTCCCATTTTTTTAGAATCGATACGGGGCAACCTTCTTTTCTTAGTTAATTTCTTCACTACCGCTCGCAAACTAGTTAGCGTAGTGCAGTCTTAATCTCTTTCTTCTTACAATCACTATAGTATGCAGTTCGGTAACGCAAAATGCTTATCCTTCGAGCATCTTTCATCGGATGCAAGAGAGAGGGTGAAACCTACTCCTCCTAATAATGCAGTGAGATCTCGTGTAGCTCTTCTTCTTCCTCAGGAATCTCTTCCGTAAAAGTAACTTCAACAGCCTCGGTCTTCGATCCCGGCGATCTTTCTCGTTCTATTTCTTCGAGTCCGGTTAAGGGTGCGACTCTCGAACCGGACCCTATCTCAAAGCATTTACCGTATTGGCAAAGAAATCTAAACCCTCCACGCAATGTGCTCATCACCGACTGGACTTCTTTTCCTTTTCGCTCGCGAAGTCAGTAGGGGTAATAATGATCAGACGAAGTAAAATTTATCAGCTCGGGGGTAGCAAACGAACCTCCTATGAACAAGAAGAGCTTCTTTTAGTCGGGACCCTTTGCGGTGGAGGGAACTTCGAGTCGATTTCGTGTCAACTCAATTATGGCTCCTCGCTCTCGTACCTTGTTCATTAGCACGAAAAGAGTAACATCTATGAACTTAATGTCCGTATTGTCGAACCTCGGTCCAAAGCGAATGACCGCATCGTTAGCAGCTCTCTGGGCCCTTGCATGCGCCTAAGTCTACTTGGCTTGGTGAAGGAGAAAATCGCCTTTGGTGCGTATATTTTCCTGGGCAGAGTAGATTCTAAGCGTCAATTCCAAATTATGCTTCCTTTCGTCGAGACGAAAAGGAGAGGAATTTCTCTAAACGATTCCGAACACATTTCCATTTATCTTTTCGTTTTCTTTATAAAGTATTTCAGATTCTCTTTTTTTTGTGTATTTGTGGTTTAATAGAAAGTTCATTTATTAAATGGTTTGTTTATTAGAAGGTTTGTTCATTAGGAACAAAACAAATTGAAAGGGGAAAGGTTAAAGGAAAGATAAGGGACCCAATTCAGAAACTGGAAAGAAAGAGAGAGTCTCACAAGACTTCTCAACCCGAGGAATCGCTCTTAAGCTAACACCTATCAAGTCCACCCCACCTCGAGGTAACAAAAGGAGGATTTTTAACCTCTCTCGTTTAAAGGCCTAAATAAAGGGGTTCCAAAAATTCAAGAGAGTCAATGGCGACCATTCAAGACGTAAATGAATGGCATTTTAATGGAAATAATGATAGCTCGATCCACTATTGCACTCACTACCAATTTATGAAAGCAAAACCATCTCGATCACGATGGAGAGAGTGAACTATTCTCAACAGAAAGGCTTAAATTGCTCAAGATATTTTTTAGGTTGTGTGTTTTGAAAAGGGGGTCGCCTGCGTGTTGCCTTCTGCGAATTTTTTAGGTTTTCAATTTAATTTTAAATATATATATAGTTTTAAAAGTAACATTCGATTTTTTGAAAATAATTTTAAGTTTGAAAATTTCAAGATATAAAATCAAACCGATCTTACATCCCAAATAAGCTTTTTATATAACGAGCATCGCACTGATAACCGGTATCTATCCCGAAGAATACGCACCGTTTAATGATGGGGCTTCGATAAACTAGAAGATTTGTGACATATGTTTAGTCTACGAACCAATTTTATAAGTCGACAAGTTCCCCCGCTTAATATAAAGGAATTAAACAGGTTTATATTACTTTGGTTCTTAAAGTTCCCTATAAGTGCGCCCCTATAAGTTAATTACATCTTAAATGACGGAATCATTTAAGAAAACTCTCGATAATGATCGCTGGTTTTGCTCAAGAATTTCATAGTTTAAGGTTTTCAACAAATTGGATTGAAATTTCCTCATTGTGAATAGCTCAAATTTGGAATGTAGCTTTATTTCAGAATCCAAAGGAAAAGAAGTAGGATGTCACGTAATCTCAAAAGAACTTTCGGTGACTTCCCGACTATCCTATTGTTTGGCTTCAATTTGAGAGAATTATTTAATGTTTCAATCTTGTCAATTTTAGTTAATTAGGAATTTATATTTGTACGACATAATCACACAAATGGCCCTCAAGATGTGAGGGTTTATGTCGTACCTAACGACTGCTCTCGAAGTCCTAAGACTCGGTTAGGGCTTAATTTTACAATATGATTATGCAAATGCCTAAATAAAAGTTGAGATTTATAAGCACTAAGCGAACTACCTTGAAATCCTATGGGTTTGTTATTTAATGCATATGTTTTGTTAATGTATCCAAGTTTTCGCCGACGACGATGGTCACGCCACTATGCTCAAGCTCCTTGTTGTTGTAGAGGTTTAGTTTTAGAAGGTGAAAATCAAGAGATGAGAGAAGTGCTTTGGTTTAGAAAAGACTTAAGGCTAAGATGTCTTAATGTTTTAATTAAAAGAAATCTTAAAGTTACAAGGTAACCGAATAAGATCCCACTCGTTCCGCTATCCCGCACCGCTATTTTCATTTTGTCACTTAGTTCAAATGAATTTGATAAAATCAATCGAATGAGTTCCACACTTTCATTTAGACGGTGGGAAACTTTCATTAGCAACACGCGGGTTACATCATCCGAGGGATTCCCGATCATCCAGGGACTCTCGATCATCCAACGAGACGCTTTAATTTAGTTGTATTTGTAGTTTTGTTGTTTCGTTTGTGATTAAATTTTGAGTTGTTTTATATTTTTGAATGTTGTGGCGTTGAATTTTTATCTGTTGTGACTTTAGTTTAGTTTTGGTTTCGCTTAATTATCCTAAAAGTTTTAGTTTTAATGCAAGACATTCGTTTAACATGCAAGAGAAGTAAAGTACAATGCATGTAACAATCGCAATAAAATAAAAGCGTACTCCGGAGTGTCTCATCATTCCTACCGCACTTAAAACACATGTCGAGTGATTATATATTTCATGGAAAGAACTCAGTAAAGCTAAGAGATGTTCCGTTGTCTACCAAAATCCTAGTCCTATTGCTAGTCATCTCTATGACGCCTAGGTTCTTGTGTTTTATGGATGATTTTTCACCAAAGAACAATTGAATTCAATTGTTCTTCTTAAAACATCCCATCATATTGAAAATCGTGTTTAAATTGGAATCTAACATTTTTTCAACATTTCGAGATTGTTTCAAGTCCAAATGAATTTCACCTATTGTGTGATTTGGTCATTCAAGAATTTAGCTAAGTTTCATTTCTTGCTCAGTTGAACTTGGACATTTGATTATCCGATGAGTAAAGTGACATTTCACTCGACACTCCATTCGAGAGTTATGAAGGTGAGCTTCTGGGCCAGATTAGTTCATCAAAGGATTTAGCCATTCTTATTTGAAATTTGAGTTGGACATTTAAGTAGTTTTGATTTAATTATAAAGTTTTATTTGATCCTTTAAGATGTTTTAAACCATTTTAAGTTGGAGTAGTATTCAAGTTATTTAATTCAATTAAACTTTTATATTTTAAATGATCTTAATATTTTAAATTAGTTTTAATGTCTTAAATCGATTTAATTTTTAATTTATGATGTTTTAGTCA
Source organism: Papilionanthe hookeriana x Papilionanthe teres (assembly GCA_022702705.1). Classification (NCBI taxonomy): domain Eukaryota; kingdom Viridiplantae; phylum Streptophyta; class Magnoliopsida; order Asparagales; family Orchidaceae; genus Papilionanthe; species Papilionanthe hookeriana x Papilionanthe teres. The sequence continues at coordinate 101,668,300 of CM040425.1, forward strand.
TGAATTGTTCTAGATTAATCTTTGATGTTTCAAATTATTTAAGTTGAAAGATGTGTTTAGATTATTTAATTTCATTAAATTTTAATGATTCAAATTTGGTTTAAATTAACTATCGTACTTTGTGTTAATTTTAATCGGTTTGGTTTTCAAGATTTTTTTTTGTTATTAATTGTTTTGAGATTAATTTTTATGTTTCAAATTTGTTTTAAGTTTGTTTCCAAGTGATTTCAAATTAATTTTGATGTTTTAAATTTATTTTAATTTAATTATTAAGTAATTTAATGTTTTAAGCTTTAATTTAATTAAGGATTATTTCTTTTTTAATTATTAATTTCAATTGTCACTCTTTAGAATTAATTAAGAATTGAGTATTATTGAATTGATCCATTTAGGGATTTTAGATTGAAGAATTGATATATTCTTAAGTCATATCCCTAACCTTGATGATCCAAATTTTAATTATTCTCCCAAAATTTAAATGATTTAATAAATCAAAGTTTCATTTTGATGTATTAAAAGTGATTAATGGGTTTCTACCCTTTAATTCCCTAAGTTTCAATCATCCAAGAGAAAATTAAGATTAAATATTTTACCCTCCCTTTGATTAGGCTTACAGTATTACTTGGGGTTAAAATCCTTAATTACTTTTATGCCCTTTTAAGCATATTCACTTCATAACTCACTAAATTGAGCTCAAATGAACTTGAATTTTTATGTCACTTACTTCATGTCAATTAAGACATTAGAGGAGAAAAAGTCATTTTTCCATTTTTAATTTAATTTATATAATTATTTTTTTGAAAAATAAGTGTTTTCAATAAAAATTCAGCAACATGACCAAGGTAAGGTTTCTGTACTTAGGAAAATTATGGGATGTTCCTACTAACCAGAGGACCACTTGGACCAATTTTGGTGATTTTTGAAATTATATTTAGCCTGACATAATTATTTTAAATTTTAAGTGTTAATTAATTATAAAATCAAATTAAAGTCGTAAAATCGAGTTTTATATTTTTCTATAAATGTCTATGACCTCAAGGAGTTCAGAGAAACAAATTTTATATAATTTTATAATTTTTCTTTGATTTATTAGAATTATTTTAGTGGAGGTTAAAAATTCATTTTTTAAATATTAAAAATTATCTCAGACTTTTAAAAATTCATATTTTAACTTAGAGACTTTGGAAAAATATTTTGATGGTTCCCAAGTGATTAGAAAATTAAAATATGATATTTTTGTGATTTTTAATATTTTGTGATTTTAACTTTTTAATTATTAAAATATTAAAAATAGCGTTAAAAATGAAAAGTTTTAGAAAATTTAAATTTTAATTTTCTTGGACTTCTCTGATATCTGAGAGCCCACAAAACCAATTCGACGAATTTTTGAAGTGTATTTTGGGTTTTATGAAGTTTTTAATCTTCAAAATGGCTATGTCACTTAATTAATTCATTTAGTGGGTTAAATTATTTCAATCGATTTCAAATTTTTACGTGAGGTTCTCCTCGTATCCTAAGTGACAATGGAGAATTATTTTCAAGTGATTTTGATGGGTGGTTACTCCTAATTAATTAAAGTTCAATTTTAAGTGTTTGGGCTAATTAGGTTATTTTTAAGAAATTAAATCAAACCATAATTTTCCCTAGATCAATCAAGTTATAAGATACCCCCAATTTTCCTAGGATTTTCTACAATATGCTAATTATTAGAATTAAAATACCAAAACAGACACATAAACTTGAAAATTAGACAACTTTCCATAGAGATGGACTCTGCCTTGGAAAATTCAGGAATGTTCCCAAGAACAAGAGGCTACAAAAGCCCTATGTCTCATGCCATGATGAATTGTGTATGCAAATGGAGAATTAAACACCACAGAGTATTTAAATCATTAAAATTCATATTCAATAAATTAACTGAATTCTTTTCCACATTATTCTCCGTTCAAATGAGCAAGAAGGCATTTTTAGTTTATTTTTAAGGATTTTTTCTATGCAAAGATATGAATTTTTTGAAGTTCAATATTTAATAAATTCCAGAAAACTTATTTATCTACTTAAACTGGGCCGCGTCATCCTCATCCGACCGAAAGCACACGCAACATGGACTTGATCTCGCCTTCGCAATCGACTCGCCACTATGCTCGCGTTTCCGCTCCTGCGTCCGTCCAACGCGATCTTAGCCGTTCATCCATCAGATGCACAATGGCCGACATCTCGTTCACTGCCCTGTGCGTCCTAACCCGAGAACCATCCCCTTCTCCACCTAAGATCTCACTCGATACTCAACCAAATCATGTGTGGTTGGTCTCTCATCGACGCGTCGTACTCACTAACATATCCATAAGGCTATGATGCATTTAAATCAAGCCAAACAAAATGGAGAATTCACGTGTTTCTGGAGGGAAGAAGAGGTCACTACCTTAGCTCTGATGTTTTTGTGCTTCAATCGAGGGGCTTGGCACGTTTGTTGGAGTCCGCCGAAGCCAAGGATGAAGTCCGGAGCCGTGGTGAAATGCCTATGTATGATTTCCACCAAGCCCGATTTCAAGCTTTGGTTCCAAGACAAATGGTGGCATGGTGAGGGGACTTCCAATCGGGGAACTTCTTCTTGGTCTGGTGAAGGTGGGAAGAGTTTAATTTGATTTTGGTGAGGTTTCAGGATGTTCTCAAGGTTTCAAGCTCGAGATCGAGCTCAATTGAGTCAACCATAAGGGGAATTGTGTAAGAAGTGTGAAAACAAAGGGGGATCAACTTTATGCTAGGAGAAGAGAGTGGAGTAATTTTGTTAGAGTTTTGGCAAGGTTTTTGTTCATCACCTCTTTTGGCCGTGGGGTGGTGAGTTTGAATAGCCATGGCTATAGGGCTTCCCAGAGGTAACGGAGGCCGGGATTAGTCGCCAGAGGAGAAGAAGAAGAGCCATGGTGTCCACCGGGGTTGGGATAGCTCACAACAAACAAGTTTTAAATTCTTGCCTCACATGGAGCTCTCGGGTGTGGTGTTTTCCGGCGACCTGCATGGCCGGCCAAGAGATGGGAGCCACCATCTTGACCAAAGGAGGTCAAGGCCGGGGTTTGGTGAGTTCAATTGGCTTCTGACATGTGTAAAGGAGTTTGATTTAAGTGGTAAGAGGGAAGGGTGCATTTTGGCTTAATTTGGTTAAGCCATGGAAATGGGTTGGGTTCACCCTCCAAGAGTTTGATTTGGGCTCAAGTGAATCATTTGGCTCAGCTGACTTTAGGTGGAGAAGTCTATATCCAAAGGATTTTGATTAAGCATGGGTTAGAGTGTGACATTAAAGGGGTTAAAAATGCTTAATAAGAATTTAGAAAGGGCCCCCTCTTTTTCCATAAATGGTTTGGTGATGTGTAAAGTGGCTTCCATGGCTTCATGTGGCTTAAGCATGGCTCAATGGCTCCATTTGGCTTAGGAGTGGCCTGGCTCACTTTTCATAAAAATGGGTTTTAGGGATTTTTAATGAATTTAAAGGAAATTGTCATGAGGCTTGATTTAGCTTTATTTGATGATTGATTTAGGACATAGGGGAAGTTATCAATTAAAGGGATGATGAGAAAAATGCCCCATGTGCTTTGGAATAGATTTTGGGCTTTTTAAATTTGGTAAAGATGGGCTCTTAAAAATGTTTCAAGGAGGTGGGCTTTTAGGTTTTAAAATAAACTTTTGGATGAAAATTTGGTAAAAGGTTGTGCCAACTAAATATTGCATTTGGTTTAGGAATGTGCCATGAATGATTTGGAACAAGTTTCCGGGGAAATTTGGAGTTAGGTTTAATTGGGTCTTTTAGCAATAGGACCAAAATAAATTGGGCAAACTTGGGCACAAAGTTGAGCTAATGTTGGGTTTGATGTAAAATTAATGTTGCAAAATGTTTATGGAGGTGTGAAAAGAGTTTACCTTTTGGTTGGCCTGACATTGGGATTTGGGCTTGTTCGGGTTCATGACTGGGGTTTAGGCCAATTTGGGAAATCTTGGTTTGAGTTAGGCTTTGGGTGGAGTTTGAGTCCAAATATTGGGTATATTAAGTTAGAGTTTTGTTTGTGGGGATATTAGGTAGGTTTCAAAACAAATTTAGGGAAAATTGGATGACATTTGGGTTAAATTTTGGGACATCAAGTTACTTGGTCAATTTTGGGCCTTATGGCTAATTTGGGACTTTTGATCAAATTGGGTTAAATTGACAAAATTGGGTTATGTGGTTACTGGAACAAAATGAAATTCTGGAATATTTGGGATTTTCTCGGAATTTTCTCGGGATTTTTTTTTGGGCCAAAAAAGGTATTTTGGGTATCTCGCAGGGTATCAGTATTTTTGGAAATTTGGTATATTTGGCCATGGATGATCAATTTTGGGTGGTGGGGAGTGTTTAGGATTGATTTTGAGGAATTTTGGTAATTTGGGCAATTTTTAGAATTTTGGGCAATTTCAAGGGTATTTGACAGGTTCGGTGGGTTTAGGGCCCCCCGGGGTTCAAAAATTTAAATTTAGGAAGAATGAAGATTGATTAGATGTGAGTAGAATGAAACCATTTAGGTTGAGCCATGAAGCTATGTTAAGCTCACAAGAGCCATGAGAGGACTCATTTTAGGTACTCAATATGTTGTTCCTAACCTTCTTAGCTAGAGGCTTCTAGGGTTGAGGTCCATCCCTATGATTTTCCTACATGAGTCGAAAGTCAAGTCAAGAGTGGTTTTAGGATTTGGAATGTGTGTGGAAGCAGGAAAAGTGTTGAACCTCACTAAGACTCAAAGCACCAGGTTGTCCTAAGGCTCGACCATCTTATACAGAACTCATTCAACCTCCACATTTCCGACTTTTAACCTTCCAAGCGGCTTGAGGTTTATGGTCCTCTGTAGTTTAAGGAGAGTTAAGAAGTGTTTGAATTTCTAAGTGGTGGGTTCCATTTCTAGTCCTCTAGGATAGTCAAAGGGAAAACCTACGGCTAGATCCTAAGCACCAAGAAGAGAAAAGACCTCACCAAAACGAGGTCAATATGAGTTTATGGTGTGTTAAACCTAATGTGATTAAGGCTTACCGCAGTTTAATCAGGTCTAATTGATGTCTTGTGTGACCTCAATTAGACTCAATTAGAGTTTATGGTGTTAAACCTAATGTGATTAAGGCTTAATGTAGTTTAATCGTGTTTAATCGATGTCTTAGAATTAATTGTTGTTTATGGTGTTAAACCTAATGTGATTGCTTAACAAGGTTTAATGAGGTCTAATTGTTGTCTTAGACCTCCATTAGTTTATTAAGTTAAACCTAATGTGGTTAAGGTCTAACTTGGCTTAATTAGGTTCAATTGGCGTTCGGACCTAATTTGGGGTTTATTAAGTTAAACTCCAAAGTTAAGGTCTAACTTGGTTTAATTATGTATAATTGGTGTCTTAGACCTAACTGGGGTTTATGAAGTTAAACCTAATGTAGTTAAGGTCTAACTTGGTTTAATTATTTCTAAATGGTGTCTTAGACCTAATTGGGGTTTATTAAGTTAAACCTAATGTGATTGAGGTCTAACTTTGTTTAGTTAGGTCTAATTGGAGTCTTAGACCTAATTGAGGTTTATTAAGTTAAAGCCAATGTGATTAAGGTCTAACTTGGTTTAACTATGTCTAATTGATGTCCTAGACTAAATTAGGGTTTGGATGAGGTTTAAATCCATATGGCTTCAACCTAATTCATTGGTTTGGTTTTGATTTGGATTTGGGTTCATATGGGTTGAATCGAAAAGTTCAAGGTTTGACTTGAGTTCATGTGAGTAAAACCCAAGGGAGCGGATTTCTGCTGTTCATATGGATTGAACTCAGTGTCTAAAATTCGTTGTGGTCCATTTTGATTAGACCCAACATTTTTATTTTCGACTTTAGATTCATGTAAGCAAACCTAAGTATTTAGAAGATGATGTCTTTCATTTGGGTCGAACCTAAAGCTTCGTGAATGTTATTAACCCAATTGTTTTTAAGGCTTAGTTTACTCTGTGTCTAATTAAGAATTAAACCTAAGGATTAGGATTTCAGTCATTCAAAGCAATCCTTCAAGCCTAAGGGTTTTTTATATGTAAATTTGAAAATTTACAAATTTGCTCAAGAGGTTAAAATGTCATTTTAATTTTTTCAAAGGTTGGAAATTGTCATTTCAAGGCTCAATTCATAACTCAAATTTTCTAACCAATTTCCCATTTAATTTCCAATTTTCCGAATTTTTTATAATTATTTTTGAAAATAAATTACAAAGTTCGATGAAAATTGGTAAATTTGATTTTGGGAATTTTTCCTAGCCTTGGAAAAAAAATAATCTCATCGAGACAATCATATCCCTATGGCTATATTAAAATGCTTTTTGATGGTTTTCTTCATAAAGACTCAAATTCAAGCAAGGAATTCGAGTTCAGGTTACATACCTGGTCTCGAGAGGTGAGACCTCAATCGAGCATGAGAGGAAAAGGACGGATCATTTTTTTCTTGCAAAGTCTATCATAAGTCCAATCAAGCCGAAGTGTGTTAGAGTTTAAGATCTTTCCTCTCATTCTCCCTCACATTATGAGCTAACGTGTATGGCTTTTTATAGCCATGGATAAGCATAGATCGCTTAGAGAAGAAGATAAGTAGCTCATGATGGCTTATCTTGATGATCCTAACTTGTTCTTCCATTATTGGTTAATCCATGATGTGAATAAAGCTTCTTAGATCCACCTCCCTCATATGAATTCATGAGTCATTTGATGAATTGGGGATGAGATGACACACATGCCTTCTCATTCCTAATTTTCGTAACTTGGTCATGAGGTCCCTAATTATGTTTAGGATAAGGATTTAAATGGGCCATTCAATTTACCGGATGGAGGTGGTGGTGAGTGATGAGCTCACCATATCTTTACACCAAATATCATGAAGAAATGACACATAAGCTTCTCATTATGTATTATCCATCTGTGACATTCCCAAAAAACTTCAACATAATTCTTAAACACGCCTCTCCATCAGAATCCCTTCTCTAATCTTCTATTTAAGTTTAGTGGTTGACCCGACCCGCAATTACGCAGTAAATTAACTTCCAAAAGATGGCCAAAAACTTGACCCGATTTATTAATAGCGGCTAGTGTGCAAAATCTTAAATGATATAAAAATTAGAAAATATTTTACACACTAGGGGTACTACGCAAGTATACGTATCGTTTCAAGTAATATAGAGTTTTCTTTAAAAACCCTAGTATCGATCCCACGAGGAAGTGAAGTAAGAGGTCCTTAGTCAAATTTTAGTTTACTACTAATAGTCCTTAGTTTGGAATGTCGATTGAAATTATGTTTTATCTAGCAACTACTCCTAAATGCAAGTGTTAAATGTAAAGATAGTAATTATAACTAAATGCAAATAATAATTCTAAAGATAAACCTTTTTGGATGAGTTGGTTTGGAGAATTTTGAGATAATAAAAACTACTATTCTTATGTAATGAAATATATAATGTATAGGAATGAAATGCATTAAATATTGTATGTGCCAAATAGGAACAATCTTATTCTTTATCCTTTGGTCCAGGCATAAAGAAAATTGACTAATCCTATGCTTGGTCACTGAATCTGCGGTAGGCTGGGAGGATACCGACTGCCACTTTGGATCTCCCACGTTCCCCTCACATGAGGGCTAACATCTACACTTCAGCACTCAAATGATAGGACCAAATTGAGGATTTTAGTCTGTCACTCTAAAATCTCTAATTCTACGCCCGATAATTATATTTCCCTATTTATTTGCATTCAATTCCCATGAACTTCACCATCCATGGAATTTAAATGTGGTTCCACTTTGTTGAGAATTACACTGCCCTTTCGGGTCGATGCAATTACAACGAATTTTAACACTACAATGGGCCCTTATTGCAATGTAAATGAAGTGCATATAAAAACCATCACAATTGTAATTAAATTTACTTCTACCATGCATCACAAAATCCTAAACATGATTTCTACTCATTGCAAAAGAAAAGTAAAAGGAAAACAATGACATAATCTTCTTATGCCACTATTTTCAAAGAAGAAGAAAGAGTAAGAGAGATGTGTCATAAAACACGAATAAAACATAAATGAAACTTCATTTAACAAAAGCAAATCCACTAAATAAATGTTTACAAAATTATAAGATAATGAAGAACAATACTTAGCTTTTTCCCCTTGAAAGAAAGACGAAGATCTCTCCCATAAAGTTTCCCGTCGATCCATGCAATGCTAGCAAAAATCCCTTACAAATTCTCTCAAAATCTCCTCTCCAATCTCTCCAAAAGGGTAGAAATCTACATTTCTACTCTTAATCTAAGAATCCTAAACATTCCTCTAAATTTTTCTCTCCTTTCCTCTATTGTTTCTCCTCTAATCTACACATTTCTAACACAAATTTGTCATTTTTAAAGAGCATGGACGAATTCCGAAGAGTTTCCTTAAGCACCCCTTCAAAAAAGCGTACAAATACGTCGAATATTGGCCCAAAACCGCCAAATGTCGGTTCATGGTCGTCCGGGCCGCTGTCGGCGGGTTCGAGGCCGCTGTCGGCGGGTTTTTTGGGCACTTTTCGGTGGTCTCGGGAAAATCTCGCCGTCGGCGAGATCGATCTCGCCGTCGGCAAGCAGGCTGCTGTGCGACTCCACCGTTTCGCTCCGTTTGGCTCTATTTCGCCCCATTTCAGTTGCGTTGCGTTCGTAACAGATAGCCCTACAAAATAAGCATAAAAACAACCTTTCTTTAAAGTGTAATCTCATTCAAAAATATGCAAGATGTGTAAAAGAGATTAAACATCAAAAGACTTATCGAAAGGTGTCAGGGCAGAATTTCATTTCTTGCTCATTTTTGCTCCAAATTGCACTGTTTTTGCTTCCTTTTGCTCCAATCACCATTTCTTGTACCTAAAACCAAAAAACATACAAAATACCTTCCTTTAAAGTGTAATATCATAAAAAATGAGTAAAATGATATAGCAAAAAGCGTATATATTTTAGGCGTGTCAAAATCCCCCAAACTTAACTGTTACTTGTCGTCAAGTAACACTTTTACTACAAAAAAATATAACCCAGGGCAATGTACTTTTCACCTGTTATACACTAAAATTTTTCATTCAAAGGAATATATTGGTTAGATTTTTAGAAAGAAATTCGAGTAACTCGGAGTTAACGCTACGGGTATAAGAATATTTAAGCAATCAAGTCGAAGAGTTCTAGTCTCTATTTATTTCAAGATAAACCATAATTTGTCACATTAAGAGTGCCTTGAAAGATTATGTGAAAAAGGAGTTCATGTAAACTTCATCAGAATGTAGGCTAATACTTTAAATATAAATTCAGAAATGAAATCAAGTTCTCCATTTAGAGTGACTCAAGTGAAGCCAATTTTTGATTAGACATCTCCTCAAGCTTCTCCTCATAAATATTTTTCTCTTTTTTTTTTTCTTTCGGGATCACTTTCAGTCCCCTTTTTTTACACTCTTTTCTTTTTCTCTTTTTTTTTTTTAAGATGAGGATTACTATATCTGGAGAGCCTGTAATGATTTTGAACTTCACTCTCTTCTTTCTAAAGTTCAAACTTGAAACACATCCTTACTTTATAATTAGGTATGAGCTTTATTATTCATCATAAAGTCACAATCTCTTCTTAACACACAATACTTTAAGTCTCTTAATATTTCAAAAATACAGTTTTCTTTATTTCAAATAGTTAACTATAATCAAATGTTTTCATACTAAATATCTCACCCTTATAAAATTAACCATTATTACTAAAAACTTTCATCCAATCCTTCCATAATATTCATCTAAAATAAAAAGTTTTAGTTATCTCAAGCGAGTTTCAACTGCCATAAGTTATGCTAATAATTTTTGAAAATATAACAATTGAGAACAAATAAGAGTTAATATTTTTCTTCCCCCCAAACTTAAATTTTAAAATATTTTGCAACTAATTCCATAAAATATAGCAGGAAGAAAAAGTAAAGGTTGAATATACTTACTACTACAGCATCCTATCAAATTCATATCATGTATAATCAGGATAGAATGACTGTAGGAGAAAGTAAATCTAGCCTAAAACATGCTTGTAATAAAATTACACTAAAAGGAAGTATTTTCACATTAAAATTTTATTTTTCTTCCTACCCCCATACTTAATTTTTAACATATATAGCATTAAGTATAGAAAATATAAGCAGGAAGAAAACAATTTAGAAATTCTATCTACCACAAATGTCTATTAAAATCATTTGCAAGTATTCATTAGGACAGAACAATATGCAGTAGAAAGTAAATCTAAACTAATCATGTCAAAATGAAATTAACTAAACCAAAGTCTAACTAGCATAGCATGTATCAGCGAGGGAATATAAAAATGTTCTTCAAGATCTAAATAAAGCTGTAACACAAACATAAACACGCATATGGTAAATGAGGTTAATTCATCCTTTAACTCATCCAATCTCAATATGTTACCTTCAATTTTTAATGGAATCACTACACTAGTAAATTAAGTACTTTCAAATGATTTTGTAGATTATAATCCCAAAGATAAGATTACCCCTGATAAATTGGTTTCCGGACACCAATCTCAGGCATCACCTAATCTTTATAATTAAGCACCTCTAACAGTTATAAAGATAGTGTGAGATCATCCTAAAGTTATTCATCAAATATGTTTGCGACTCCAACCTAATGAAAATAAAGTTGTAGAAAGGAAGTAACAAATTAAGATGGAACTATCATTGTTAGAAATTCATGATTTCTCTTGTAAAACTCAAGTCTGAGTGAGACCCAAGTCACAGTGGACTCGTCAATCCAACACACTGATAACTATGGGTTGCCTCCCATAAAGCGCTTGGTTTAACATCATTAGCCCGATAAATGATTCCTCCTGGATCAAAATTCCATTTAAGTAATCCTCGATCAATCGCCCAATCATTTCCAAATACAGGGATTCCTATAAAATTCTCAAATTTTAATTTTTTATTCAGCTCTTCCTTTTCAGTTTGATTTATATCATTGTTCCTTGTATTTCTTTCTAGATCCAATATTCTTCTATTGATTTTATCAATCTGCATATTAATATCATCCTTGAAATTTATAAGAAATGGATCTTTATAAAATACTTCAATATCTCCCAAATTTTGGATCAGATTCTCTTTAAATAATTCAGATTCAAGATCAATATCTTCTATGTTACTCTTATGATTCAAGTTATCTTCCAATTCTTCCCATTTATAATTATTAAATGATGGAGGATCTATCTTAGTTGAGCAAATAAGTTTTTCTAATTCCCTAGGAATTTGTTCCAATGGTCTTCCAATATCCTTATTCTCTTTTCTCAACTCAAAGCTCTTTTGAAATATATCCTCAAATTCTCTTCCAAGTCTTAATTCGATAACTTTATCATGTTCATCATTCAATTCAAGTTCTTCTTGTGATTGAGTCAAATATGAAGATATAAAGACTGGTTGTGTAGATGAATTCCATAAATAGACAGGCCTTAAAATTGTATGGGGTACATCCATCTTAAGTTCATGAGATTTTTCAACAAATGGAATTAAAAGTTTACTATTTTTGGTAGCGTCCATCATTTCACACCTCTCCTGAACATACATACAGTCTTCTTTAAGTAATGTTTTTGAATCATCATGAAGATCTATTTCAATGTCATCTGCTAACTTACCCTCAAAACTTTCTTGGAAATGGTCTTTACTTAGATAATCAATTTCATCCATACAAAAATAATCATCATCTTTTCTCTCAGCTGGATATTTCATAGTCTTTAATACATCAAAAGTGACTTTGTGATCATTAATATTCATAGTCAACTCTCCTTTTTGCACATCTATCATAGCTTGTCTAGTAATAAGGAAAGGTATCCCTAAAATAATTGGAATATCTTTATCTTCCTCCATATCTAATACAATAAAGTCCAAAAGAAAGATAAATTTATCCACTTTAACAAGCACGTCTTCTATAACTCCTATTGGATAAATGATAGATCGATCAGCTAACAGAAGGGTTACAGTAGTGGGAGAAATATCAACTAAACCTAACCTTTTAAATATAGATAGAGGCATCACATTAATGTTCACTCCTAAATCACATAAAGCTTTTCCACATAATTTTTCTCCAATTGCACAAGGAATTGTAAAGCTACAAGGATCTTTAAGTTTCCGAGGAAAATTTTTCTGAAGTAAGGCACTACACTCCTCACTTAGTGCAACTGTCTCGTAATCCCCAAATTTCCTTTTCTTGTTTAATATATCCTTTATAAACTTTATATAACTTGGCATCTGTTCCAAAGCTTCAGTGAAAGGAATATTTATTGTTAACTTCTTAAGTACTTTCATGAACTTTGAAAATTTTTTATCCAACTCATGTTGTCTAAGTCTTTGAGGAAATGGAGGTGGTGGTTTTTTCAAACTGATTTTAGTTGGAGATATTAATTTTTCCAAATCCTTAGAAACATGTTCTTCAGGTTTTTTAGTTTCCTTTGTTTCTCTCACAACATCTTTCTCTTTTCTAACCACATCCTCTATATCTCTTCCACTTTTTAATTGGACAGCTTCTATTTGTTCATTAGTGTTCTCTTTAGGGTTGATCTCAATGTTGCTAGGAAGTGTTCCTTGGTGTCTATTGCTAAGTGAATTAGCAATTAGTCTCAGTTGATTCTCTATGTTTCTAATCACAGCATTTTGACTTTGCAACTGGTTTCCCATTTGCAATACCACTTCTTCCATAGACATCTTCTTACCTTCAAATTGTTGATCATTGTTAGATTCCGGTGGATATGAAGGTCTATAGTTTGTGTTCACCTGATTATTCCAACTTCCATTAGGATTTATATGATTATTTTTCCATTTTAGGCTTCCACCATCAATAGTATAATTCCAGTTAAAATTAGAATGGTTCTCCCAACCTGGGTTGTAAAAGTTAGAGTACATGTTGTTTATGGTATTTAAAGCATCATATGATAATTTAGAATCAATCATAGACCCTAATAAACTTTCCTCACTTACAGAAGTAAATTGAGGTTGGTTCATTCCAAATTGGTCCAACTTCCTTGATATTGCAGCAATCTGAGATGCAAGAATTCCAATCACATATGTATCATGAACACTAGCTATATGTTTATGATTTACCCTTGCAGAGGGCCATTCAAATTCATTTGTAGCCATTTTTTCAATTAATGCATACGCTTCATCAAATGATTTTGACATTAATGATCCACCAGCGGTAGCATCAATTATAGACCTAAGGGATCCTACTAACCCATTATAAAAAGTTTGAATGATTAACCAATTGGGCAGAGCATGGTGTGGACATTTTCTTAGGAGTTCCTTAAATCTTTCCCAGGCTTTGTATATTGATTCCTCTTCATACTGACAAAATGATATAATATCGTTTTTAAGTTTAGTAGTCCTTGAAGGTGGAAAATATTTTGCTAGGAATTTCTGAGTTAACTCCTCTCAATTTTTAATAGAACTAGCTGCTAATGAATATAACCACATTTTAGCCTTATCCCTTAGTGAGAAAGGAAAAAGCCTTAGTCTAACAGCATCGTCTGACATGCCATTATAACGAAATGTAGCACAAAGTTATAGAAAATTTGATAAGTGTAAATAGGGATCATTTAAAGGAGTTCCCCCAAATTGATTGTTCTACACCAGTTGGATAATCTCAGGATTTATTTCAAATGAGTCAGCTTCTACGACAGGGTTTTGTATACTAAAGTGAATTTCATCTGTCATAGGATTTATGTAATCCCTCAATGATTTATGATAATTTTCTAAGTTATTATCTTGAAAGTTTTCCATTTCCAATTCTAATTTTTCGAGTCCTTTCTGTATTTTTATATTTTTATTTTTTTTAAACTCAGGATCATAAGGTACAAGTCCTGCAGATCCCTTGTTTCACATACATAACATAACAAACAATACATTAACAATTAAACAAATAATAAATGAAATATATTCAACACAATAAAACATTTTCACGAACACCTTATTTTTCATATAAATAGTTTTTTCTTGTTTTTCACAACACTTTCATATAAAAACACTTTTCACACAAAAATAGTTTTACGACACTACAGTTTTCCAAGTCTAAGCCTAATTATTTCAACTAAAATTCTCCTAAAGTTCTTATTGAAGCTTCCCCGGCAACGGCGCCAAAAACTTGACCTGACCCGCAATTAAGCAGTAAATTAACTTCGAGAAGAGGGCCAAAAACTTGACCCGATTTATTAATAGCGGCTTGTGTGCAAAATCTTAAATGATATAAAAATTAGAAAATATTTTACACACTAGGGGTACTACGCAAGTATAAGTATCGTTTCAAGTAATATAGAGTTTTCTTTAAAAACCCCAGTATCGATCCCACGAGGAAGTGAAGTAAGAGGTCCTTAGTCAAATTCTAGTTTATTACTAATAGTCCTTAGTTTGGAATGTCGATTGAAATTATGTTTTATCTAGCAACTACTCCTAAATGCAAGTGTTAAATGTAAAGATAGTAATTATAACTAAATTCAAATAATAATTCTAAAGATAACCCATTTTGGATGAGTTGGTTTGGAGAATTTTGAGATAATAAAAACTACTATTCTTATGTAATGAAATAGATAATGTATAGGAATGAGATGCATTAAATATTGTATGTGCCAAATAGGAACAATCTTATTCTTTATCCTTTGGTCCGAGCATAAAGAAAATTGACTAATCATATGCTTAGTTCTTGAATCTACTGGCTAGAGCTGGGAGGATACCGACTGCCACTTCGGAGCTCCCACGTTCCCTCGCCCGAGAGCTAACATCTACACTTCGACACCCAAACGATATGACCGAATTGAGGATTTTAGCTTCGTCACTCTAAAATCTCCAATTCTACGCCCGATAATTATATTTCCCTATTTATTTGCATTCAATTCCCATGAACTTCACCATCCATGGAATTTGAATGTGGTTCCACTTTGTTGAGAATTACACCGCCTTTCGAGTCGATGCAATTACAACGAATTTTAACACTACAATGGGCCCTTATTGCAATGTAAATGAAGTGCAAGTAAAAACCATCACAATTGTAATTAAATTTACTTCTACCATGCATCACAAAATCCTAAACATGATTTCTACTCATTGCGAAAAGAAAAGTAAAAGGAAAACAATGGCATAATCTTCTTATGCCACTATTTTCAAAGAAGAAGAAAGAGTAAGAGAGATGTGTCACAAAGCACGAAGAAAACATAAAGGAAACTTCATTTAATAAAAGCAAATCCATTAAATAAATGTTTACAAAATTATAAGATAATGAAGAACAATACTTAGCTTTTTCCCCTTGAAAGAAAGACGAAGATCTCACCCATAAAGTTTTCCGTCGATCCATGCAATGCTAGCAAAAATCCCTTACAAATTCTCTCAAAATCTCCTCTCCAATTTCTCCAAAAGAGTAGAAATCTACATTTCTACTCTTAATCTAAGAATCCTAAACATTCCTCTAAGTTTTTCTCTCCTTTCCTCTATTATTTCTCCTATAATCTACACATTTCTAACACAAATTTGCCATTTTTAAAGAGCATGGACGAATTCCGAAGAGTTTCCTTAAGCACCCCTTCGAAAAAGCGTCCAAATACGTCGAATATTGGCCCAAAATCGCCAAATGTCGGTTCATGGTCGTCCGGGCCGCTGTCGGCGGGTTCGAGGCCGCTGTCGGCGGGTTTTTTGGGCACTTTTCGGTGGTCTCGGGAAAATCTCACCGTCGGCGAGATCGATCTCGTCGTCGGCGAGCAGGCTGCTGTGCGGCTCCACCGGTTCGCTCCTTTTGGCTCCGTTTTAGCTCCATTTCGCCCCATTTCAGTTGCGTTGCGTTCGTAACAGATAGCCCTACAAAATAAGCATAAAAACAACCTTTTCTTTAAAGTGTAATCTCATTCAAAAATATGCAAGATGTGTAAAAGAGATTAAGCATTAAAAGACTTATCGAAAGGTGTCAGGGCAGAATTTCATTTCTTGCTCATTTTTGCTCCAAATTACACCGTTTTTGCTTCTTTTTGCTCCAATCACCATTTCTTGTACTTAAAACCAAAAAACATACAAAATACCTTCCTTTAAAGTGTAATATCATAAAAAATGAGTAAAATGATATAGCAAAAAATGTATACATTTTAGGCGTGTCAGTGGTGATATATATTTTCTTTTTTTTTTAGGTTTGAATTCATTATCTTGTACATAATCAACAACCTTAAATTGTAGAAGAATAATAAGAGAACCCTAGGCTCAAAATGAAAATGGTTCAAACCCTATGTGCAGTAATTAACTTATTAAAATTTTACTTATGGTTTGAAAATCTAAAGAAAATTTAAAGTTTAGGCAAGTTCCAAACATTTAAGAGATAGTTCATGCTTTCTTTAAACCCTCATCGCACATAATTTGAACCTATAGCAAAATAATTTGAACGTAATGTTTGATTAGCCTAAAAAATGAACTAAAAAGGATTTAAGAGAAGTGTGAACAAAGCTCAAACCACATATTACAATTTTAAATATGACTCAAATCTTATTCAACTCTTTTTTAAATGATAATCAATTTTTATTCAAACAAGTTGCAACTAGTATTTGGTCATTTGCATAATAAAAGAGTTCAAAATAGGGTTCAAATGAGGTTCTGTTATTTTTTTTTTCATTTTTATCTTTAAGGAATTGATTCATTCGAATTAATTGGTCTAGTATATGAATGATTTTGACTAAAAATTCTTACAAATAGTAACCTTATTTGTTGGAGAATAATCTACATTCAAATATTTTTTTCAATACTGAACTATAATTCTTCAAAGCCATAAGTTATTTATTTCATACATCCATGTGTATTATTTCATTTTAATGGTTATTTATACTTCTTAGACAAAGATTAGTTTAGTAAAAAAAAATTAAAGTATGGTAGGGATTTCGTCCATGGGTAAGTGGAAGGAAGAGGGAAGCGCTTTGATTGGGAATTTAAAACTCGGTAAATTGAAGGAAGAGATAAGTATTTTGATGGGGTCTTAAACATTGGGTAAATGGAAGGGAGAGTGAAGTGTTTTGATAGGGATTTCAGCCTAGGGTAAATGGAAAGAAGAGAAAAATGTTTTGGTGGAGATTTTGGTCTATAGTAAATAGAGAGAGGATAGAATGTTTTGGTGGGGATTTTAACATAGGATATAAGGAAGGTAAGGGATAAATTGTGAGGTATATTGGGGTTTAAAGTTTCAGGTACGGAGAGAAAAAGAGGGAGAGAGTGTGTGTGAGTGAGTGAGTGAGAGAGAGAGAGTGGGGAGAGAGAGACCATTGTAGGCTTCAGGTAGGAGAGAAAAGATGGGAGAAAGAGAGACCATGGGTTGTTTTGTGTATTGATAAAAATGGAGAGAGAGAGAGAGAGAGAGAGAGAGAGAGAGAGAGAGAGAGAGAGAGAGAGAGAGAGAGAGAGAGAGAGAGAGACCATGGGAAGTAAAGGGAATGAGAGAGAAACTTTATCACAATGATAAAATCCACATCATGTAAAAATGTTTTGAATTGAGAGAAGATGAAGGATTTATACTTTCTTGAAGGTGTTCTTAGTTTCCTTGGCTTGGATGAATCTCTTAACCTTGCCTTTCTTAGTGTAGAGAGAGCATTTTCTAGAATAGAAGAGAGGAGAGAGTTCTAAATTTTGGAGGAGGAGAAAAGGGAGAGGGTGGTTTTGGCAAAAGAGTGGGATGAGAATCGGAGCCTTTGGCCAAATGAAGTGGATGAGGGTTTTAGGTGATGAGGAAAAGGGAGGGGTTATGAGTGGAGTGGAGGGAAATTTAAAATGAATGGGGGAAATTTTAATTTGAAAAGGGTAGTTATGGCTATTATGGCCAAAAAAGAAACTCCAATTAATTTGAAAGTTGAAAAAATATGAGGTATCCAATGATGCAATTAGTTTTTGATGAAGTGATCTCTAGCTCAAGATATTTCAATTTGAAGTGGCAAGATAGTTATTAGTAGTCGGTGGTAGTTATGGGTCATTGAAGGTGGTTGTGGAAAAAAATTTGGCCATCTCACATTTGGTTAAAAAACATATGAAGAGCACACTGATGCAATTATTTTTGGTCAAAGTGGGCAACATCTACAAAAATTTTAGGTTTAGTTGAGGACCACACTCTAAGAGAGAAAATTTAGTTATTTTGATTAGAGTTTTTAATATGGTTTGATTGATTAAAAAGCTATTTCTAGATCATATTCACTTTAGTTAAAGTTAATTTCTCTTAGTTCATTTTGAGTGAATTATTATGTTTATTCTTTTAATCAAAATTATCATACAAATTATCCTAGACTTAACTAGCCCCCTAAATGGAGTCTAATTTAAGAGTGGAGAGGTCCATTTGAAAGATTTTGATGATTTAGATGCACTGGCACAATATGTTTTAAAAAATAATGATCTGATACAAATTTTTGATATATGGCACTTTTTCATGCATGAAAACTCAAAATATAAATTTTACGTAAAATGTATATCTAGTCATAATCAAATTAATTTTCATGCTTCTCTTAAGTTATTGAGAACATTATGCAACTTACACAATGAAATTCAGATCATCGTGTTGGTCTATAGATAAAACAATAATTTGAAGGTACCTAGAGCATTATTCATGCATGAACATTTAATATAAAAAATTTTAAGTAAAAACTATGTCATATAATCGTCAAACTAATTTGCATGGAATTTATATGTGATAATAAGCATTATAAAACTTTCAAAATGAAGTATAAAACCATACGTTGATCTGTTGAGAAAATGATAATTTCAATGTGTGTTAATTAAAACTGATTTTATAGGTTGATTTTCAAGTTTGGCTGACGTTAGTTATATTTGGTTCTATTTTAGTTAGGTTGGTTTCAATTTTATTTAGTTAAAATTTAATTTTAGGTTAAATTAGAGGTTAGCTCAAGTTTCAGTTCAAGTAGGGTTCAAGTTATAGCTTATGTGATGTCAACTCAGTCATCTAGTGACATTAGGAAAAAGGTCCTTTGTCTCAATGGTTCTGGATATAAGGTAACAAAATGTTGACTAAAAAATGAGGTCAACAGGCTTTAGTTAAGAGTGCAAATATGGATGCTAGTTACTTAATAAAAAATGATTATTAATTTTCTTTAGTAGAATAAACTAAGCTTGTAAACATAAGGTGCGTTTCGAATAAACAATTGAAAATTTCTTAAAAACTTGAAAGATAAGCATGCTCGTGTAGGAATGCTTATATAATGGATGATCCCTTAAGAATTTACACTAATGAGAGCAATTTGTGAGGTGATTGGGTGAAAAAAGGAAATAAATTGGTTAACAAGAGTTTGCATGGTTACATGTATTTTTCCACATTTTATCGAATTGATCTACTACATGATGCAATATATTGAGTCTCCATGCCAATATTCTCATCCCTCTTTATTTGACTTCATTTATTTCTATACCTTGCCTTTAAAAGAAATAATCTTGTTTCCATTTATAGCAAACCAAAGAAATCATCTAATTTATGCATTATGCAAGACAACGTTCAAATTCTAAACAAAATAAAAGCCTTTTATAAAAGACATAATAGCCTGGTACTTTACCGGTCAAAATTTATTGGCATTAGTAATTTGCGTAAACTAACTTTAAAATTATGGTATTGTTTGTATGACATAGAACATTATTTATAAAAAGCGGAAAAAAAAATCTTTGCATTTGAACATTTTATCACCTTCATTTAGTTTTTATTCTTAGGGACCTTATGCCCAATGAATTATATGCATGTCTTACCTAGCCTTTGAATGGTTTAATAAGTTTTGTTCTATAATTACATGATAAATCCAATAAGTATTTATTGGATTGTCTATGTCATTCTTATGTATTTTACAATAATTAGGATGTACAAATCAGTTTAGACATGTCATTATCTATCGCCTTAAGTTTCTTCTTTGAAGGCATCTGTTTGCATGGATGTAAAATTAAAAAAAAATATCTTCAATAGTTACTAGCATCTCAGTAATGACATCAATTTTACTTTCATGATTGAGAAGAAACACATCAATAATTAATAATATATCATTGTTTTGAATTTATTACCATCCATCATGTTTTGTACTTGTGTTCATCATTTAAATTAATAATATATCATTGTATTTCTTGGTATTGTACTTGTGTTCATCTTTTTAAGTTTTACTTAAAAACAAATAAATCATATTCCATAAATTTAATCAACCATTATGTTTTTAATCTTTTTTTTTTTCATGTGAGAAGCTATTGGATTAGAACCCTTCAAAACCATAGGGTGTAGAAGAATAAAAAGTGCTTAAAGGGATATTAGTTTCCCTTCAAATGAGATCACCCTCTCTGGCTACTCGATGACTTCCTTGATCATCCCTGTAATTGTTTATTTAATTCAATGTCCATCCATGAGAATAATATTTTAAGATTTCTATACGAAAACAAGACTAAGTTAAGCAAGTTAACTCTATACAAAACCTAGGTTGAAACATAAGCTATATGTTCATCCAAATAACACTACTTTAAGCCTCAATTCTTAAGAAATTGCTAATAAAGAACTTCTATTGTACAATGAAATTAATTTAAATGTTGGTTTGAAGTTTGTTTGAATGCAAT
Organism: Papilionanthe hookeriana x Papilionanthe teres; assembly: GCA_022702705.1. Lineage (NCBI taxonomy): Eukaryota > Viridiplantae > Streptophyta > Magnoliopsida > Asparagales > Orchidaceae > Papilionanthe > Papilionanthe hookeriana x Papilionanthe teres. The sequence continues at coordinate 101,688,948 of CM040425.1, forward strand.
TGGAAACTTATTTCTACTTAAAGTCTAATGCTTAACAAATAGGGTTCATATTTGGTTTGAGTTTGAAATATGCTAAAACTATATTTAAACCTTTTTTAAGATTTAATCAAGGATAAGACTTTATATTGAAAGATTGATTTATTTGAACCTCCAATTGAAAATTAGTTTAAAACTGGTTTCGAACATAGTGAATGAATCCTGGGCCAACTTTCGTTAACATTTTCTTCTCCAGCATCTCGTTCATTCCATCGCAAGCCATTGCAAGCTGAGCAAAACCTGCGATGGGGTTTTGTACACTAAGAGGAAGATGGTTTGGACTCCTCGGGTTGTATGCAGTGCATAAATTCAAGAGGGAGCGGTATAGTGGACCACAGTTCGTTGTGGGGGTTGGGGGGGTTGACCTCATGTTGTGAGGGAGACTGAAAAAGAGTGTGTGAGATAGCCGGGGACGGACATACTGGAGATTGGAAACGTTAAAAAAAAGTTTGAATTTTGTAATATTAAAATTTAAGGTATGAAATAAGTAAAAATCAATATTCTCAATGCTATGTATGTATCCAACTGACAGAAACACAAAAATGATGTCATTAAACGAAAGGATATTGAATGAACTACAATAAAAAGCTCTAGAAAAAAAGAGAAATATTTTCATACGGAGAACGCACGCAGCTCTGCATGCGTAATAACTTCTCAATAACCTTCATTTTGGGGTTATTGAGGGGTTATTGGTAGGTTATTGGGATATTAATTCCAATAACCCAATAACCAAATAACTTTCACGGGTTCCATTTCAAGGTTTTTGATATTTTATTACGGGAGCATTGCGTAGTTATTAGAGAACGCACGCAGAGCTGCGTGCGTTCTCCGTATGAAAATATTTCTCAAAAAAAAAAAGGTGAAACACTTTCAGACATCCACAAACTAAAGTTTCTTGACAGAAATACGTCTAGACAACTTTTCTTTTATTTTTTTTTATTTTTATTTTTATTTTTTTTTTGAATTCTCGAAATAAGGAGCTATGACCCATTTTTTAATATCACTGATTTTTTTTGGAAAGAATGTTTTGTCCTACTTTAACCAATCATTTCTCTAAATAAAACTATTATATGGCACCAAAGTCCAATTATGTTCTAATGTTCAAATGAAATATAATATAATGTTTAAAAATAAGCTAACAATACTAGCCTAGAGGTGTTTGATTTAGTTCGATCTATATTACTTCCAACAAAATATATATAATAATCAAAGATAAATAACAATTTTTAAAAACGTTTTGTAGCTTCTGACATTAACTGTTTGGAAATCCCTTTAAAATTTCATTTTTCATATACGTCTAAACTTAGAGTTGTCGTACAATATGGAATCATCAATAATTACTAATAACCAAACAATGTAATTTAGATTTTAAACTACAAACAATCACGAGTGTGCTGGCTGATGTAAATCCTTTGAAATCAGGAAAATTTATTACGTCCGGACTCTGGATATAGAGATACGTGTGGAGTGCAATGAAATCACGTTACATTGCCCGATCGAGCAACCCACCGTCAAATCGCGGAATAACACTGGAGAATATTCCTCCCGAGTTATTCTGTATTATTCAGGTGTTATGTATTATTATAACACCATTGTGAGTCTAATACATCACGAAATAACACAGAAGAATATTCTCTCGTGTTATTTTTTGTTATTCTGTCACAATAATATCTGAATAATATAGAATAACGCGGGAAGAATATTCTCAGATTGTTATTTCGTGATTTATGATGGAGCTTACTATGACTGAAGCAACTTAGCGTGATTTCATTGGACTTCAGACGTATTTCTACGACCGGAGTCCGGATGTATTAATTTTCCTGAAACCAGGGCCCGGTTAGTATTTTAGTTAATAATACTTATAATAAATGCATTGTTGACTAGCCATTATCGCAAGGGATAATGTTTAACTTTTGTGCCTTGATTTGTGCCTTGACGTTGAATGGTTGTCTTGTACCAGTGGACGTCTGGTGCATTCACATATCCTGCTGCCGACCACCTTCCAAATGGAGGAATTGGCCTTATTAGTTATCTTTGCGTAGAAAAGTCTTGTGAATCAGACAAATACATGATGTGAGATGAACGGTAGTTAATTATTATGTGCTGGGGGCATTAAAAAATCATCTACAACAAGTTTTTGATTCACCAAGTTGGGTCGGCTGCAAGAATATTTTTACTCCATTGCATCCTATTGAGTGTTATATTATCATTTAATTCTAATAAATTAAAATTATTTTTTATGCAGTATGCCCAAGTTTTTCTATGCCTATGTCTGTTCTTCTTAAGATAAGTCAACTGTAAAACATCTACTCTTGATATATCTCCATCAAATCTCTATCATTTGACATTAATCTCGAGGCATGACAGATCTCAAGACGGCTTTTTGAGCAAGGAGTATTCAAATCTTGATAAAAACTTATAGAATTCCGATTTCAGCAAATTTACACTTAAACTGACCGGGTTGACAAGAAAAACCCAATGTACATAAATTAGTCCAATTCGAGTCAATCCAGCCCAAATCAAGTATTAAACCACACTTGGAAATTTTTCAGATATATTTAAAAGATTAAACGAATGTCTAATCTAGCAAGTCTATAGTCAAATCGAGTGTTTCGACAAGACGAATCCAACGAGCTGAAGATTGCTCAATTATGACATCGTTAAGACACTTAAATGTCCATCAAACGTAGCCTGATCGAAGGAAGCTCTCCAGACTGTTCAATAAAAGTAATTCATATTCTTGTATTAATTACACACACAACACTATAAATATAGCTCCACTCCTCTCATGAGAGGGGGCTTAAGGCTTGAGAGAGAACATAAAACTTTGAAAATGACCTGAAATCCAGCACCACCCTTGTCACCCTCGATCTCCACCGGTCGCCGTCAACCACTACTGATTGTCGTTAACACGCGCTGACTTCTGTCAATCACCGACAACCGCCGTCAACCACTACCGACCATCGTCGATTACCGCCAACCGTCGTCGACTATTGCTAACCGCCGTCGAGCATTATCTATTGTTGTCAATTATTACCGACCAACGTCGACCACTACCGACCGGAAGCCGCCAGTCGATGTTGTAACTTGGAAAACCTTATAACACTTTCCCGTATCCCGTATTTGGGACAAGGGGGCTTGAGGCTTGAGAGAGAATATAAAGCTTTGAGAATGACCTGAAATCTAGCACCACCCTTGTAACCCTCGATCTCCACCGGCCGCCATCAACCACTACTGACTATCTTTGACACGCGCTGACTTCTGTCAATCACCGACAACCGCCGTCGACCACTACCGACCATCGTCGACCACCGCCAACCGTCGTCGACTACTGCTAACCGCCGTCGAGCATTATCTATTGTTGTCAATTATCACCGAACAACGTCGACCACCACTGATCACCGTCGACCACCACCGACCGGAAGCCGTCAGTCGATGTTGTAACTTGGAAAACCTAATAACACTTTCTCGTCTTTGGGACAAGGGGACTCTGTTAACATAAATATATAGTGGATTTTTACAACTGGGCAAGGCCCTGTGGTTTTTTCCTTTCATGAGTTTTCCACGTAAAAATAATTCTCGTGCAGCGCTAAAACAATAATCCATTACTCTACCGCCTCGAATTTTCTAGCACGCATCAACTCTCCTAACCGGATTATCAGATAATTGAAGTTTAATGTGACTAAACCGTCTAAGACGACTCTCTAATTTTGTCCGCCACTGGAGCCACACCAACCCTATCACGAATATATTCATTTCACAATTTGTCTCTAAGTGTAAAGCCACTCATCCACCTAAATATTCTCTCTCAACGACACAACTTAGTAAAAATCATCTAAAGGAATAAAATGAGTAATTCACACAAGGAACCCAATATTAGACGTTTTTTTCCCTCTAAAATAGCAATATAGCTGCAGTGCATTCTTTCATTATTAAATAAAAATTATATTAGGGAACAATGTTTGATTAGATGCTCATAATTTTTATTTTAAAAAATAACTAATTTTCTAAGAAAATGTTTATTTATTATTTTTTTCTTTTTGTTTTGTAAAATTTCTTTTAATTTTCCAAAAGTTTGAAAATAAATTTCATGGAAATCCTTATTATGAAAATATTTTTTTATTAAAATAAATTCTTATTAAAAGAATAATAAAACCATTTCAAGTAGGCCAATGCTTTAAATCTCCTTCCTACGTTCTTTCATTAAATAGAAAAAATAAAACATTATTATTATTAAATTATAATCTAATTGAAACAGTCATTAAGGATATTGACTTTAAAATAAACTTTTTAAAATATCGTCATTATTTTTTAGTCATGACGTTTAACGTTTTGAAACTCATTAAATATTTGATTTGGTTCAAAATAGAGTGCATCAAACTCAGCTAATTTTAAATCTGCCTTTATTTATTATAATTTAGTATTGATTGACCAATAGCATGGATCAAAGTAAGCATATATATAATATATATATTATTGTTGAATGTTGAGATTATAAAGGTTGTAGACTGAGAATTTATTATGTTAGCATTGCATAAAAATCTCTCATACATACAAAAATAAATTGAGAGCATCATATGAGTGGCAAATGTCATCCATTTCTATAACTTAAGAATACATTAATATAGTGTAATGAGCATAAACTATGGAAGACATCCACTTTGGTGGCAATAAAACGATTTATAATGTATACATTAGAAAAGGATTGGTGATTAACTAGGTCATAGATCGAGCGATTGAGATGACAATGTCAAACATCAAAACTCATTGGTTAACATCAGTGAAAAATAGATGAGAAAACATAGAGGTTACACTACTATGATGCTTGACTTTCGTTACTCTCTGGATAATCAGTTTGAATTATGAAATTTTCTCCTTATTGAGGAAGCAAGATAAATACATTTATTTAAAGTGAACCATGAAATGGAAGAAGTTGAGAAAATGTTGGATTAGTTAAGTTATTAGGAGAAAAAGAATAGAAATTAAATGCCAAAAAAAAAATGATAATGGAAAGTGCTATAGATCACAAAAGTGATGAATTCTTATTTTTTTTAGAATATGTGATACTCATAATAACATATTATCTTAAAAGGTGAAAGCATTATTCAATCCAAATACAAAATTAATTATATTAAGACTTTGGGTCTACATTACAAAAACTTTTCATCCACATACATTGGTACATGTGCCTTACAACTCAGAGTAACGGACAATTAGGACAATTAGAAAACTTTTTAAAAGAAATTGCAACTTATTTAGTTAACTGTTTTGCCGTGTACTGATTTCGATTGTATGCATAAATTTGTTTCTGAAAATCTTATACCCTACAATTCAGAATTTGAACGCACTGTTAGAAGAATTAGAAAACTGAGAAAAGAACCTAGAAATTATGAAACAATGGAAAACAACATAAACAACAAAAGAATAGAAAATGAACATCAATCTAGACCACTAAGAGACTACGCTAACCCTACATTAGATGAAATTCACTTAACTATCCAAAATCCTGATGTAGCTGCTAATTCAATTGAGCTTAAACCTATAATTATCCAAATGGTACAAAACAATCAGTGGAACTTCAAATAAAGATCTTAATTTACATCTTGCGAGTTTTCTAGAACTTTGTGCTACTTTTAAATATGACAGAGTGTCTGATGATGCTGTCAGACTTAGACTTTTTCCTTTTTCACTAAGGGATAAGGCTAAGGCTTGGTTAAGTACGTTAGCACCTGGATCTATTAGAACTTTGGGAGAACTTTAACAAAAATTCTTATCGAAATATTTTCCACCATCTAAGACTGCTAAGCTTAGAAACGATATCACATCTTTCAGTCAGTATGAGGGAGAATCGATATATGAATCTTGGGAAAGATTTAAAGAACTTCTTAGAAGATGCCCACATCATGCTTTACCAGATTGGTTAGTTATTCAAACATTTTATAATGGATTAGTAGGATCTTTTAGATTCATCATTGACGCTGGTGTTGGTGGATCACTAATGTCTAAACCTTTTAAAGAAGCTTATGCTTTAATAGAAGAAAAAGCTACTAATAATTTTCAATAGCCTGCTGAAAGGGTAAATCCTAAGAGAGTAGCCAGTATTCATGATTCAGATGTTTTAACTATGATAGTTTCTCAAATTGCTGCCCTTTCAAAGAAAATAGATCAATAAGGAATGAATCATTCTCAAACACCTCCAGTGTTATAAGAAAATTCATTAGGACAAATTGTAGATGCTCAATCTTCATATGAAACTATAAATTTGATAAATAATAGACAAAATAACCCTTATTCAAACTATTATAATCCAGGTTGGAAGAATCATCCAAACTTTAATTGGAATAATCAAGGTAATGCTAATCCTCAGTGGGGGAACAATCTTGTAAACCCATTAGGAAATATAAACAGTCAAGGTAATTCCAATTATAGACCTTCTAATCCACCAGGTTTTTATAATAATTCACAATTTAAGGAGAAGAAGCTATCTATGAAAGAATTAGTTTTGAGTATGAGTAATCAATTACAAAGTCAAGGAGCTGCTATTAAAAACATAGAAAACCAATTAGGGCAAATTGCTACTGCACTAAGCAATAGACTTGTTGGAACTTTACCTAGCAATGTTGAAGTAAATGCTAAAGATCAAGGAAAAGAACAGATTAAGGCTATTTAATTAAGAAGTGGAAAAGAGTTGGAAATAAGAGTTCAAAAAGAAACTAGAGTTGAAAAGGAAAAAGAAGAAACTGAAGTAGAAAACGAAAGTTTATATCCTGATTTTCCTCTGAAACCTATGAAAATTACTGTTGAAAGACCATCACCACCATTTCCTCAAAGACTAAAGCAACAAGATAAGGGAAAAAAATTTGCTAAATTCTTAGACATCTTAAAAAATTGTCCATAAATATTCCTTTTGTTGAAGCTTTGGAACAAATGCCTAATTATGTTAAATTTATGAAGGATATGCTCAACAAAAAGAGGAAGTTACTAAATCATGAGACCGTTGCATTCAGTGAAGAGTGTAGTGCTATAATTTAGAGAAAGCTTCTTGAAAAACTTAAAGATCCTGATAGTTTCACTATCCCGTGTGCTATTGGTGAAAAATTTTATGGGCGAGCATTATGTGATTTGGGGGCTAGCATAAATTTGATGCCTTTATCAACTTTTAAAAGGTTAGGAATAAGAGAGATTGCGCCAACTTCTGTAACTCTACAGTTAGCTGATCGATCTATTACACATCTTAAAGGAGTTGTAGAAGATGTTTTGGTCAAGGTTGATAAATTTATCTTTCCTGTGGACTTTATCATTTTAGATATAGAAGAAGATAAGGAAACACCAATCATTTTAGGAAGACCATTTTGCTATTAAATATCTGATGCAAAAGAAGGATACTAAGCCAAGATTAATCAGATAGGTACTTTTAATGCAATAATTCGATTTTGTGGTGATTGATAGAAAGGGAACTGACAAACAAATTGCTGATCATTTATCGAGACTAGAATATCACAAATTATCTGACACTGACAATGAAATAATAGACTGTTTCCTTGATGAACAACTTTATAATATTAATAAGTGGAAAATACCTTGGTATGCTGATATAGTTAATTATATAGTAAGCGATATTTTGCCACCCATGTTAACACTGCAGTAACAGAAAAAATTCATTCATGATGCAAAAGCATATTTTTTGGATGAACCATATTTATATAAGCAATGTAACAATCTTATTATCAGGAGATGTGTGCCTTATGAAGAAACTGAACTGATTATTCTGAAATGTCATGATTCTGAATTTGGAGGATATTTTAGGATTGACAAAACTGCACATAAAATTTTGCAAGCTGGATTTTATTGGCCTACTATCTTTAGAGATGTTTACAGATATATCAAAACTTGTGATAGATGCCAACGAGTAGGTAATATATCTAAAAGAAATGAATTGCCTCTGAATTTCATGTTAAAAGTTGAGATTTTTGATGTTTGGGGATTATCTTTCATGGGACTATTTATTCCTTCATTTGGGAACTTATATATTTTGATCGCAGTTGATTATGTATCAAAGTGGATTGAAGTACAAGCTTTACCTCGTTGTGATGCTAAAAGTGTTTCAAGATTCTTAATGAAAAACATTTTCACAAGATACGGTATGCCGAGAGTGATTATCACTGATGGAGGTTCCCATTTTAGGATTAAATACATTCAGAGATTGGCATAAAAGTTTAATATTGTTCATAGATTCTTTACTGCTTATCATCCACAAACCAGAGGTTTAGCTGAAGTTTCTAATCATGAGATTAAACAAATTTTAGAAAAGACTGTAAACCCTAGTAGAGTAGATTGGTCTGCGAGACTGGATACTGCATTATTGGCATACAAGACTGCTTATAAAACTCCTATTGGTATGACTCCTTACAGACATATTTATGGAAAGATTTGTCACTTACCAATAGAATTAGAACATAAAGCATATTGGGTGATTAAAGAATTCAATTATAATTTGAAAAATGCTGGTGAAAAGAGATTGTTACAATTGAATGAATTAGAAGAATTAAGAAACGTATCTTAAGATAACGACAAAATTTATAAGGAAAAACTGAAGTTAAGGCATGATCGGAAGATTAATCAAAAGAACTTTGAACCAGGACAAGAAGTTATGATTTACAATACAAGGCTGAAGTTATTTCCTGAGAAATTGAAGTCTCGTTGGTTATAACCCTTTACTGTGACTCAGGTTTATACTTATGGAGCTGTTGAAATTGAAGATACGAAAATTGGGAATAGATTTAAAGTAAATGGACATAGATTAAAACCATATTTTGAGGGTAAAAGACCGAATTTTAAAGAGGTTTTAATGCTCAACCAACCTGATAACACCTGAATAGGTCAAGTTGGCGAAGTTAAACCAAGCGCTTTATGGGAGGTAACCCATTGTAGTCTTTATTTATTTGAGTGTTTGTTTGAATTTATCATTAGTTTGTAGTAATATTGAATTCTAATACTTGTATTTGCCCTTTGATTATCAAGAATTTGGATCCATAGAGAAAATTTAGAACGTATTTGACCACGGTGTTTTTGTGCAAAATTTTGCCTAGGGCGCCGACGGCGCGCTCGACGCCACCGACGACGTGTTTTACCCGAGAGCCCTCGAATTTAATTGCATAAGGCTCACCGACGGCACCATCGAGGTTGCCGACAGCGAGATCGGCGAGTGGGTAGTTTTTCGAGTTTGAAACGACGGTTTTTTGTTGTTTTTAGCGAATTTGTCCCCTATAAACTTCCATGGACAGTTCCTAAACACTCCAATTCCCAAAAGAAAATGGAAACTCCCTTGAATTCTTCTCTAATGGCTTCCAATTCAGTAGATTACTTTAGATATCAAGTGTACAACCAGTGAAAGTTCGTCAGTGCCGAGGCACAGCGACTTTTCAACAAGGTGATGTCAAAGAAAAGGCTAATCAAGAAAAGAGGATTTGTCAATCAAGGATTAAGCAATTCTTCATCAGCAATTGAAGAAATGATCGTGTGGTGAAGATAGGAAGTATTTTGCTATACTACTGTCGCAGTAGTCATTCCAGTGGTGAAGGAATTCTACTCCAATCTGCATGGAATCAACCAAGGAAGCGTCTATGTGCGAGGTAGGTGGATAACATTTAATTCTGGATAGATTAATGAATTATACATGCTTGAGAATGTTCATGTCTGCCATTATTCCAATTTCGTGCCGACAAGAGATAAAATGAATGAAATATACCAATATTTGACGGACGAAATTGAAGATTGGGAAGTTAGAGAAAATATGTACGTCAGTTCTTCCGCTACACTTTTAAATCTCATTTCGAAACATTATCACTTTTTCATATCTGCGAAATTATTACCGACAGTGATAATTGGTAAAGTTTCGAAAGAGAGTGCTATATTGAACTACTGCATTAAAATGGGATGACCAATTGATATTGGATCAATTATTGTGAAGTCTGTGTTTGGCCTAATCGTTCAAGGATCATCTCAAGGGCTTGGATATCTTTCAACAATTTTCTCAATATGCAGTCTGTTTCAAGTATAGTACGAGATTTGGGAAAAGGTACTGCTACCTAGGAAACCTTTAGACCCAACAAGTATGTTCCCAGCCAATGATGAGGAAAATGATATGGGCGTGATTATGGATTAAGCATTGCAAAATTCTATTCCTATTCGACCACTAGTAGCAGACAAGACACCTATGATTTTACACATAATCAAGAATCTGGAGAAGCAGGTACAAAATTTAACGAGTAAAGTTAACAATATGTCTGATTTATTTGATCATATTGATTGGAGGATGAAAGAACATTTTGATCATATTGGGCATTTTGAAGCGAGTTTGATACGCTTAATGAGGAAGATGGGATGGATTGAAGAAGATTCAACTAAAGAATTCCCATTCCGACCTTTTTATAACCTGTTCGTCCTTGTTCAAGCGATGGGTGATATCAGAGGAGAAATCAACACTGATTCGGAAGGGCAGTAGAATTGCTTTACTTTATTTGTTTCTTTATGTTGAACTTGATTTAAACTATGTTTGTGTGTTTGTTTTTGATTGTTTGCTTTTTAATCTCAGTATAGTTAAGATTATGTTTGAAATATTTGTTTTTAGCATTTTGAGTGTTGTGGTTTGGATTGCGACGCTGATTAGATGAATTTAGGTTGAGAAAATACATGCTTATGTGTGTTATGTAATGTGTATTGTAAACACTTAGATTTAATATATACTTGTGAAGTTTTGTTGTGTGTATGATTATTTGTGTTAATACATCACTTAATCACTTAAAATATATGATTAAAATGATCGAACGGATGACGACGATGCTTAAATTTGATTAAAATCGCAAAAAATTGAAAAATGATCAATATTTAAGAATCTCGCCAACGGCGCGCTCGAGGCCGCCGATGGCGTGATTTTCCCGAGGCTATTGGAATTAAATTCAATTGAGCCCGCCGACGGCGCGAATGACCCCGCCGAGAGCGAGATCCCAAAATTTACCTTTTAACCGCGATTTTGACCAGTCAAGCACCACTATTCATCGTCTTCTTCCCTGTTTTACCGAAAATTTCGACTTAGAACTTGATAGATCTCGGATTTGGAGTGATTTCAACTCATTCTAACTCCGGATTTCATTTTCCCTTGGTAAGAGCTTCCCTCCTATGTAAAAATTTTGATTTTCATCATGAATTTCTTCCACATTAAGAAATTTTAGAAAATTTAAAAATGCGGAGAAAAGACTTGGAAGGAATTCATGAAACTTGGTTTAAATTGCTTTAAGTCACCTTTAGAAGTCATTATATTATTATTTTAGAGTTTAGTTTAGAATTTTTGTAATTTTGATAGATCCAATAATGGCTCCATGTCAAAAGAGGAGATTAAATTCGAGGAGACTTGATTTATTAATGCAAAAGCACAATCGAGATAAATTTCAATCTTTCAAGGAAAGAAGTGTATTCAAAATCAAGTTTTCGATAATCCCAGAGGAGAGGTGTAACAAGTTATTAAAGAGAGAAGATTGGAGAAATTCTGTTACACTACAAATAAAGCTGATATTGAAGTTGTAAGAGAGTTCTAATCTAATCTGACTCAACTTGAGGATGAGCCTGTCCAAATAAGAGGATTTTCTGTCGATTTTAATGCTACCCGCATTAATTCTTTTTACGAGCTTCTTGATTACTTTTCTAGCGAGTATGAAACTTTTGGAACTATGGAAGGTCTGTTAGACGATGTTATTGACTTTCTCACTAATGGGAAAGGATTTTGGAAAATTAAAAATCGTGAACGGATTAACTTTCCTATTTCTATGATGAATTCCAAAACTAAGGCATGACATTATTTCATTTGTTCTACTCTGCTACCGACCTATCACCATAGTGAAGTCTCGAGAGAGAGAGCTGTTTTAAATTTTTGTATTCAGAACAATAGAAGTATAAATGTGGGGAGAATAATTTACAAAAATACTATGGCTACGATAAAGAGTGAATCAAGTAGATATTTAGGACATCCTGGCCTAATTTATGCATGTATAAGTACATGACCCAAGGAAAAAATGTTAAGATTTTCATGCTTATTTTATATTGATTTTGATGATATTGCACTTTAAAGAAGGGTATTTTTGATGATTTGTTGCAGATATGAAGATTTAAGGACATTGGAGCGAAAATATGCAAAGAAGAGCGAATTTGGAGCAAAAAAGACCAAAATTATGAAAATTTGATCTAGGGCGCCAACAGAGAGGTTGATGGCGCCGACTGTTGACCTCATTTTTGATGAGGTGTTTTCTCTTCTCTCTCCTTAGTACTTAGGATCTAGCCTTAGGTTTTCCCTTTGACTATCTTAGAGGACTAGAAATGGAACCCACCACTTAGAAATTCAAACACCTCTTAACTCTCTGCAAACCCCATAAGTTTGATTGTAAACCCCAAATTCACTTGGAGGGTTAAGATCAAATGTGGAGGTTTAAAGGATGAGTTCCCTATAGGACTCTTTGGCCTTAGGACTACCCCAGGTGGCACAGTGCAGTGAGGGTTGACCCGCACACATTACACTTTCACACACATTGCAAATCCTAAAACCATTCATACCTAGCTTGACTTCCTAACTCATGTAGGTAATTCATATGGATGGACCTTAACCCTTAGGCCCCTGGCTAAGAGGTTTAGGAACAACATAGTGAATGCCTCAAATGAGTCCTCTCATGGCTCTTATGGGCTTGATATGGCTTCATGGCTCAACCAAAATGATTTCATTCTACTCAAACTTGATCAATCTTCATTTTTCCAAAATTTTCAATTTTTGACCCCCGGGACCCTACACCCACCAAACCTACCAAATGCCTTTGAAATTGCCCAAAATTTGCAAAATTGCCTAAATTACCCAAAATTCCTCAAAATCAGTCCTAAACATTTCTCTCAACTCAAATTGATCATCCTTAGCCAAATATACCAAAAATTCCAAAAATACCCCCCAATACCTTCCAAATACCCAAAATACCCTTTTAACCCAAAAAATCCATAAATTCCAAAAATTCCTAGAAAACTCCAGAAAATCCCAAATATTCTCAATTTCATTTTGTTCAACGACACCATAAGCCAATTTTGTCAATTTAGCCCACTTTTACCAAAACCCCCAATTTGATCCATTTTTAACCCAAGTGGACCCAATGTCAAACCAAATCAGCCCAATTGACCTCAATGTTGATCCAATTCAATTCTAAACATTAATTCAATATCCTAAATATCAATTTAGACCAAATCCAAGCCCAATTTGATTAACATTTGGATCCAATTTCAATTTGAAGCTTAAAGCCCAATTTTGGCCCATAACCTAAACTTAGCCCAAACTAACCCAGCTCAACTCCAATTAACCCCAAATCTTTTCCTAAACCTTCCTAATATCCCCAAAAACAAAGCACTAACAAGATTTGCCCCAAATTTGGACCCAAACTCTACCGCAAACCTAACCTAAAACCAAAATCCCCAATTTTGGCCTAAACCCACCATGAACCCAAATGGGCCCAAATCCCAAAATCAAAGTCCAACCAAAGTTGAAAACTCTTTGTAACACTCCCATAAACATTTCTCAACATTAATTTCACATCAAATCTAACATTAGCCCAACCTTAGCCCAAGTTAGCCCAAGTTAGCCCAATTTGACCCACTTTGCTCCCTTTACCAAAAAGACCCAAATCAAACCCAATTCAACTCCAAATCACCTCAAATTTGTTTCAAATCACTCATGACACATCCCTAAACTAAACCCAACATTTGTTTGGCCCAATCCTTCACAAAATTTCCATCCACCAATTTGTTTTCAAACCTAAAGGCCCACTTTCTTAAACCATTCTAAAAGCCCGCTTCCACCAAATCCAAAAGCCCTAAAATTCATCCAAAGTCCATATGACACTCTTTTTCATCATGCATTCAATTAAAATCATCCCTAAGTCCTAAACCAATGATCAAATAATTCTAAATAAAGCTTCATCCAAATTTCCACCAAAATATCCAAAATCCTTAAAATCTATTTTTATGAAATTGACCAAACTTTTTCCAAGCCAAATGTGAGCTATTGAGCCATGTACAAGCCACATGGAAGCCATGGAAGCCACTTTCCACCTCACCAAGCCATTAATGGCAAGAAGAGGAGATTCTTTCCTAATCCTTCATTAAGCCTTTTTAACCATATTCATGTCACACTCTAAACCAAGCTTAGCCACCTCACCATGGAAAGAGACCTCACCATTCTCTCTTGGCTGACCCAAATGATTCCTCCTAGCCCAAAGTCAAGCCTTGGGGAGGTGCATGATCGCTGAAAAATTTATTAAGAAATTCATACCTATTTTTGATGAAATTGCACTTTAAAGAAGGGTATTTTCTTTATTTTGTTGCAGGAATGAATAATTTAGGTGATAAAAGCAAAAATCATAAAAAGGAGTGAATTTGGAGCAAAATCATGCAATTTGTGCTTGAGTCACCGACGGCGAGATCGAGCCGCCGACGGCGAGGTTACAAGAAGAAAATTCGAAGAATTTATAAGCTGTCTCGCCGACAACGAGCCCGAGCCCGCCGACGGCGAGCTAGAGCGGTTTGAAGATCTTCAGAAGCCTCGCCGACGGCGAGGTAGTTCGTCGCCGACGGCGAGGTAGTTCAAATGGCACGGATACATTGAACCCGGACACTTTTGAAGGGATGCTTACGCACCTCTTGGTCCTTTGCTCACCTCTATATATAGAGGCCGAAAATCGATCTTTTGTGTGCAATCTTTTAGTCTTTTGTCTAGTTTTGTGTGCGGTTGTGTGTCTTTAGTGAGTCTTTAGTGAGTTTAGTGAGTAATTAGTGAGTCGTGCTTGTCATCGGAAGGAAGAGTCAAAGGAACTACGAGGAGTCCGTTTGGGGATAAATCGAGATAAGTATTTGTATTTATTGTTTTTAACTTTAAATGAAATCCATGCTTAGTTTAGTTCCCATGCATTACGAGTAGTTTATTAGTCTTTCTCCACGTTTATGAAATTAAGTGACTTGATGAAATTAAAATAGAGATACTTTTATATATATTAATAAATTGTGATAATTTTTACTTAAAACTTAATTTACTTTCAAACTGGCCATTTGATTTGTTAAAATATGTTGATTATCAACTATAGTAAAAATTACATCGATATTCGGGGAATTCAAAAGCCTTGGAAGGAGGGTGCAAATAAATAGGGAAATAATATCATCGGGGCGTAGAATTGAGCATTTTAGTGTGACGGACTAAAATATTCAATTCGGTCCTATTGTTTAAGAGCTGAAGTGTAGATGTTAGCCCTCGGGCGAGGGAACGTGGGAGCTACGAAGTGGCGGTCGGTATCCTCCCGGCCTAGCCGCAGATTCGGTAATCAAACATAGGATTAGTCGATATTCTTTACACTGGACCAAAGGGTAAAGAATAGGAATGCTCCTATTTGTCACAATACCTTAAAATTATCTATTTAAATTCATCAATCACTTAAATTTCTAAACAAGGGGAAATATACTTTTTCGAATAGTTAAGACTTATTTAGCAATTAGTTTAATTTCTGCACTTTCAATACGTATTAATTTTCTACTTAGTTAATTTACCTAATTAAAATACTTAGTTCACTTTATTGCGCTCAAATTTAAAATTCCAAATTTTCGTATACTATTTTAAAAATTATTATTATTATTTTAAATTAGTTGTTATTTAATTTTCTCTTTCCTTGTGGGATCGATAACCGAGACTCCACTAGAGCCTCGTATTACTTGATACGATACGTATACTTGCGTAGCATCCACAACATAAACAATTACAATTCTATACATATAAATAGCGGGGTCAAGTTTTTGGCGTCGTTGCAATTAAATTAAAAATATCATAGTATAAAATTGTGGGTCAAGTTTTTGGAGCCGTTGCCGGGGAGAGTAAGAAAAATTTACTAAAGTAACATACTATTTTAAAATAATCATAATAAATAAATTAATATCTATTCCGAAATTGTATGCGCAAATTTGGAAACGAAAATTTAATACCTTACGATTCGAATTAGAGCGTACAATTAAAAGAATTAGAAAACAAAAGAAACAAATTATAAATTTAACACAAATGGCGAATATTCCGAAATTCAAAATATGAACCAACAAAGACCATTAAGAGAATATGCCAACCCTACATCGGATGAAATTCATTTAACTATTCAAAACCACGATGTAGCTGCTAATTCATTTGAACTTAAACTCGCAATTATCCAAATGGTACAAAACAATCAATTTAGTGGTTCACCTACTGAAGATCCTAACTTACATCTTGCTAGTTTTCTAGAACTTTGTGCTACTTTTAAATATCAAGGAGTATCCGACGATGCTTTATAAGACTTAGACTTTTTCCTTTTTCATTAAGGGATAAAGCTAAAATGTGGTTGAATTCGTTAGCACTCTGGATCTATTAAAACTTGGGGAGAATTATCACAAAAATTTCCATCCAAATATTTTCCACCATCTAAAACTCGCTAAGTTTAGAAATGATATAACTTCTTTTTGTCGGTTAGATGGAGAATCAATATATGAAGCTTGGGAGAGATTTAAGGAACTTCTTAGGAAATGCCCACATCATGCGCTACCAGATTGGCTGATTATTCGAACCTTTAATAATGGATTAGTAGGATCTTTAAGATCAATCATCGATGCTTCTTCTTGGAGGTTCATTAATGTCTAAACCATTTGATGAAGCTTATGCACTAATCAAAGAAATGGCAACAAATAATTTCCAATGGCTCGTCGATAAAGTAAATCCTAAAAAGATAGTCAGCATTCATGAAAACGATGCAATATCTATGTTAGCTTCTCAAATTGCTGCTATATCTAAGAAATTAGATCATTTTGGAATGAACTGCTCTCCTATTTTAGAAGAAAACTCATCTGGAAAAATCATAGAATCTCAAACTAATTATGAAACTTTAAATGCTATTAATAATAGAACTAATAACCCTTATTCAAACTATTATAATCCTGGTTGGAAAACTCATCCAAATTTTAATTGGAATAACACATCTAATCAACAATGGATGAATCAACCTAATCAAGCAAATCCAAATTATAAACCTAATTACCCACTTGGATTTAATAACAATAACCCTCGATTCGAGGATAAGAAATTATCCATGGATGAATTAATTTTGAATATGGGTCATCGGCTACAAAATCAAGGAAATCAACTACAAATTCAAGGAAATCAATTACAAATTCAAGGAACATCTATTAAAAATATCGAAACTCAACTTGGACATATTGCTATCTGCGCTAAATAATAGAATACTGGAACTTTTCCTAGTAATGTGGAAATAAATCCTAAAGATCAAGGAAAAGAACAAATTAAAGCAATACAACTAAGGAGTGGAAAAGAATTAGAACCTCAAATTCAAAAAGAACTTGAAAGCCAAAAAGAGGAAGTGGAAATTGAAAAGGAAACAATTCAACAAGATTCAAACTTGGAACATCCTTTAATACCTATGAAAATTTTTGTTGAAAAACCTCCACCACCATTTCCTCGACGACTAGCTCAACATAAAAAAGATAAACAATTTGCTAAATTCCTTGAAATATTAAAGAAATTAACAATCAATATACCTTTTGTTGAAGCTTTAGATCAGATGCCAAATTATGTAAAATTTATGAAAGATATTCTAAATAAGAAAAGAAAATTCACTGATAATGAAACGAGTCGCACTTAGTGAAGAGTGTAGTCTTATTATTCGAAGAAGCTTCCCGAAAAATTGAAAGATCCTGGTAGTTTCACTATACCTGCAGCTATAGGAGAAAAATTTTATGGAAAAGCTTTGTGTGACTTAGGAGCAAGCATCAATCTAATGCCTCTATCGATTTTTAAGAGATTAGGATTAGGAAAAATTACACCTACTTCGGTAACCTTTCGATTAGTCGATCGTTCGGTTACTATCCTAAGGGAGTTATTGAAGATGTGTTAGTAAAGGTGGATAAATTTATCTTCCCGAGTAGATTTTATTGTTTTAGATATGGAGGAAGATAAAGAAATTCCTATCATTTTAGGAAGACCATTTTTAGCTACCTGGAAAAGCTATGATTGATGTTCAGAAAGGAGAATTAACTATGAGAGTAAATGACCAAAAAGTTACATTTAATATTGCAAAATCAATGAAATATCCTGCGCTAGAAAAAGATGATGAATGTTTTTGGATGGAAATACTTGAATATTTACAACAAGAACATTTTAAGGAATATTACGAGGATAAATTAGAAAAAGAAAACACTGAATTAATTGAAGATAATCATGAAGAACTAGATTTTATTCAGGAAAGATTTGAATTTTTGGATAATACTAAAAATGCCGACAAGAATATAGTTCCATCAATTATTAAACCTCCCGAACTTGAGCTAAAAATATTACTCGATCATTTGAAATATGCTTATTTAGGTAATTCTTCAACTTTACCGAGTTATTATTTCATCTCGCATTAAACGAATCTCAAGAACAAAAACATTTAGAAACTTTAAAAAAATATAAAAAAACTTTTGGTTGGACTTTAGCGGATATTAAAGGAATTAGTCCTTCAATCCGTATGCATAGAATTATTTTAGATGATGAACATAAACCTAAAGCAGATCCCAAAGGAGATTAAACCCGATAATGAAAGAAGTAGTTAAAAAAGAAATTTTAAAATGGTTAGATAATGGTATTATATATCCTATTTCGACGATGCTTGGGTAAGCCCAATTCATCTGTGTTCCTAAGAAGGGAGGAGTGACCGTCACTCGCCAATGAAAATAACGATCTTATTCCAATAAGACAAGTTACTTGGTTGGCGTATATGTATTGATTATAGGAAATTAAATACCGCCACCGGGAAAGATCACTTCCCTTTACCATTTCTAGACCGGATGTTAGATAGATTAGCCGGACATAAGTATTTTTGTTTTCTAGATGGATACACCGGTTATCATCAAATACAAATTGCTCTAACTACATTTACTAGTCCTTATGGAACTTTCGCTTTTCGAAGAATGCCTTTTGGATTATGTAATGCACCAGCAACATTCCAGAGATGTATGATGTCTATATTTAGTAAGTTAATTCACAATGGAATAGAAGTATTTATGGATGATTTCTCTGTATTTGGAACATCATTTGACACATGCTTAACTCATCTTGAAAAAGTATTAGAAGTATGTGAGAAAACAAATTTAGTTCTAAATTGGGAGAAATATCAATTTATGGTTGCGGGCGGCATTGTATTAGGGCATAAAATTTCGGAAAAAGGCATGGAAGTGGACCCTGCAAAAATTCGAGTTATAGCTAAATTACCACCTCTAACTACGGTAAAAGGGGTAAGAAGTTTTCTTGGACATGCTTTGGATTCTACATACGCTATATAAAAGATTTTTCAAAAATTACTAAACCTCTATGCCAACTTCTCGAAAAGGACAAGAAATTTGAATTTACAATCGAATGCTCGAATGCTTGTTGAACTCTTAAAAGAAAAATTAATTACGAGCACCTATAATAGTTTCACCTAAGCGGGAGAAACCATTTGAGCTTATGTGTGATGCTAGTGATTATCTTGTAGGAGCGATTCTTGGGCGAAGATATGAAAAGATTTTTAAAGTTATATACTATGCTAGTAAAACTCTAAATGATGCTTTGAAATAAATTATACGATTACTGAAAGAGAACTATTAGCGGTAGTATATGGTTTTAATAAATTTAGACCTTATCCGATTGGAACAAAATGTATCGTGCATACTGATCATTCTCGCTATCAAATATTTAATGCAAAAGAAAGATTCCAAACCAAGATTAATTAGATGGATGCTATTAATGCAAGAATTCGATTTTGAGATCGTTAATAAGAAAGGAACCGATAATCGAATTGCGGATCATTTATCAAGATTAGAAAATCATGAATTATCCGATATTGAAAATGAAATTATAGCACGATTTTCCTGATGAACAACTATATAATATCAATGAGTGGAAAATACCATGGTATGCTTGATATAGTAAACTATATAGTTAGTAATATTTTACCACCTATGATAACTTTGCAACAACGAGAAAAAATTCATCCACGATACGAAAACTTATTTTTGGGATGAACCATATTTATATAAGCAATGTAAGGATTTAATTATTAGAAGATGTGTACCTTATGAAGAAACTGAACCAATTATTCAAAAATGTCATGATTCTAATTTTGGAGGACATTTTGGGACTGATAAAACTGATTATAAGATTCTACAATCTGGATTTTACTGGCCTACTTTATTTAGAGATGTATATAGATATATTAAAACTTGCGATAAATGCCAAAGAGTAGGAAATATATCTAGAAGAAACGAAATGCCTCTAAACTTTATATTAGAAGTTGAAATTTTTGATGTTTGGGGATTAGATTTTATGGGACCTTTTATTCCTTCGTTTGGAAACTCATATATATTAGTAAGCTGTTGATTATGTTTCCAAATGGATTGAGGCACAAGCTTTACCTAGGTGTGATGCTAAGAGTGTTTCAAAATTTCGATGAAAAATATTTTTACTAGATTTGGAATGCTGAGAGTGATTATCACCGACGGAGGAACTCATTTTAGAAATAAATACATTCACGAAACTAGTAGAAAAATACAATATTACTTATAAGATATCTACTTGCTTATCATCCACGGACTAGCGGATTAGTCGAAGTATCTAATCGTGAGATTAAACGTATTTTAGAAAAATCAGTAAACCGAATAGGTTAGATTGGTCTATTAGATTAGACAACTTGCATTATGGGCTTATAGAATTTGCTTATAAAACTCCGATTGGAATGACTCCTTACGAGCTTATATATGGAAAAACATGTCACTTACCAGTTGAATTAGAACATAAAGCATATTGGGCGATTAAAGAATTTAATTATAATATGAAGGAAGCGGGTGAGAAAAGATTGTTGCAATTAAATGAATTGGAAGAATTAAGAAATGAATCGTATGATAATGATCGGATTTATAAAGAAAAGATGAAATTATGGCATGATCAGAAGATTAATCAGAGAAATTTTGAACCAGGACAGGAAGTTTTGCTATATAATACTAGATTGAAATTATTTCTGGAAAATTGAAGTCTCGATGGTTAGGACCTTTCACCATAACTCAAATATTTTCATACGGAACTATAGAAATCGAAGATCCAAAAGCTTGGACATAAATTTAAAGTTAATGGACATAGATTAAAACCATATTTCGAAGGTATAAGACCTAACTATAAAGAGGTTTTAATGCTTAGTCGACCTGATTAATAATTGAAATTAGATCGGGCTGACGACGTTAAACCAAGCGCTTTATGGGAGGCAACCCATATTAGTTATATATTTTTATTGTATCTTAATAGTTAGTTTATATTATTGAAACTTTACTACTCAATTATTATTAAGAATCATCACATATTCGAACCATTATGATGAGAAAAGAAATTATTCGATTTAGAGCGAAATTGGACATTATTTTGAAATCTCGCCGACGGCGAGGTCGATACTCGCCGACAGCGAGGTTCGCGCTTAATTTAATTTAGTTTATTTATAAGCTCGGCGACGGCGAGAAACGAGCCCGCCAGACGGCGAGATCCCGAAAGGCGGTTTTATAACTAAGTCGCCGACGGCAAGAAACCTCCCGCCGACAGCGAGAAGTTATAAAAATGAGTTATATATACTTTAAATGCTGATCTGGACGGTTTCAACACCAATTCCTTTGTGAAAACCCATTCTTAAACCATTCTAAGTCTGCCTTCTTCACTAGAATTCATTCCATTCACCATAATGGCCTCCAAATTCTTAGATTCCTCTACATACGGAGTGTTTAACCGGAGAAAATTTGTGAGTGCGGAAGCGCGGTGGATCTTCGACAAGGTTTTGGTAAAGAAAAGAGTTATCAAGGAACGGGGATTTGTCGATCGAGGATTAGAGAATTCCACTACTAAGATAGAAGAAACGATCGCACAGCGGCACTGCGAGGTATTTTGTTACACAACGTCTGCTGTTGTTATTCCAGTTGTGAAAGAGTTCTACTCTAACTTACATGCGATCAACAATGGGAATATCTACGTCCGAGGAAGATGGTTGACATTTACTCCATCAAGAGTAAATGAATTATTCTCTATAGAAAACACCCTGGTATGTCACTATTCAAATTTTGTGCCTTCTCGATATAATATGAATGAGATATTTCAATATCCGATCGATGAACTGGAAGATTGGGAAATGCGTGAAGACGGGTATGTTAGTTTCTCTGCATCACTTTTGAATCCTGTCTCAAAGCATCGGCACTTTTTCATCTCATCTAAATTGTTATCTACTATGAGGGTAAACAAAGTTTCAAAGGAATGCGCTATATTGAATTATTGTATTCAAATTGGATTGCCTATTGATGTTGGATCAATAATTGTTAAGTCTGCATTGAGTTTAATTGTGCATGGGTCAGTTCATGGACTAGGACACCCATCTACTATTTTTGCATTATGCAGTCAGTACCAGTTTTCTTATGAAGCTTGGGAAAAGGTTCTGTTACCTTGGAAGCCACTTGATCCTACAGATATGTTCCCTACTTTAGACGATAATGAAGACATTACATTTATCTCGATAGAGCTTCACGGAATAATCCTATAGCAAGAGCCTATTTCGGATAAAACGGAGTTACTTATGAAGAAAATTAATGGAATGGAGAAAGAACTACGGAATGTGAGAGATTTAATCGACAATATATCCGATTTATTTGATCACATTGATCTGGAGGATGAAGGAACACTTCGATCATTCCGGACACTTGGAAGCTAGCTTTCTTCATTTACTGAGAAGAAGGGTTGGATCACTGAAGAATCTGCTTCGGAATTTCCCTTCAGGCCTTTCTATAACTTATTTGTACATCATCGTCATATAGGAAATATCAGAGAAGATGAAGATTCTGACCTTGAAGAGTAGTAGTAAAGATTTTCATAGTATGTTTGTATTTATGTTATTTGATTTGATTTAGATTTTATTATGTGTGGAGTGATGACTTGAATATCTCAAACTTAGTTGAGATATGCGTCATAGTTTTGTATCAGCATTTAGTGTGTCGTGGATTGGTTTGCGATGCTGATTGGTAGTAGGGATTGAAGTTTGAAGTTTGATTATAGAGTTTTAAATTATGTTAGTTTGTATGTCTCATGGATTTCAATATTAAAGTTAATTTGTTGTGTTGTGTGAATTTGTTTGTGTATAAGTAGCTAATCTTCATATTAAATTAATAAATGATATGATCGGAAATATAATATAAGGCAAATCGAGGTTGAAAATGATTGACGAAATTCGAAAATTGAAATTTTTAGGACCTCGCCGACGGCGAGAAAATCCCGCCGACGGCGAGATCGATCTCGCCGACGGCGAAGAATTTCTCGCCGACGGCGGATTTTTCCCGAAACTTTTGCCTTATGGAATTAATTAGCTCACCGACGGCGAGAAAAATCTCGGCGACGGCGAGAACGTAAAAAGACCTATATTTGACCGGTCAACCGACACTATTCATCATCCCCTTCCTAAAATTTTCGAAAAAATCGACCTAGGGCTTGAGAGATCTTGGATTTGAAGCGATTTCAACACTTTTTGACACCGGATTTCATCTCCCCTTGGTAAGAGCTTCACTCCTATGCAAAAATTTTTGATTTTCACCATTGATTTCTTCTACATTGGGATATTTTGAAAAATTTTGAAATGTGAAGAAAATACTTGGAAGAATTTCATAGAAATCGATTTAAATGGATTTTAGTTGTTGTGGGAAGCCTTATTAGTAATATTTTGGAGTTTAGTTAAAATTTTGTAAATTTCACGAGATCGAAAAATGGCTCCACGACAAAAACGTCGAGTAGAGTTCGACGAAAACCGATTCATCGATGCGCGAGCACGAGCAAAATATTTTGAAAATATACGAGGAAGAAAGTGCATTGCGGATCAAGTATTCGAGAATCCAGGAGGAGAAGTAGAGCGAGTTATAAAGGAGCGAGGATGGGAAAACTTACGTTTCGTTGCCAACGGAAGCTGTTGTAGAAGTTGTAAAGGAATTTTATACAAACTTAACACGAGGCGGAAGATGCACTCGGTTAAAGTTAGAGGATTTTTCGTAGATTTCGCTGACTGCTAGAATAAACGCATATTATGAAGTTCAAGACACACTGGAGCGAATATGAAACTTTTGGAACTATGGAAGGACCATTAGAAGAGGTGATTGACTTTCTCACTGATGGGAAAGGAGTCTGGAAGATAAAGCAGTGAGAACGGGTAAACTTCCCTCTTTCTATGCTAAATGCAACATCAAAAGCCTGGCATTATTTTATTTGCTCTACATTGTTACCTACCTACCATCATAGTGAGGTAACAAGAGATAGAAGCGATTCGAATTTCGTATTCGGAACCGGAAGAGTATTAATGTGGGAAGTGTTATATATAAAAACATATTAGCCAACTGCTTAGAAATGAAAGTGGAGGAGAATTAGGACATCCTGGTCTTATCTTTGCACTTTGCCAATTATCTGGGGTAGAGGCAAGAGATGATGAGGAATGGATAGAGCCTATGAAACCCCTAACTCAGGCTAATATAAAGAAATATGAATCCCACGAAAGTTGGAGATCAGGAGTGAGAAGTTATTTCACTCGGTCCGGTAGAGATATACCCTCTACTAGCTATGAACCTCTCGAGTTTACCACCCCTACCCTTCAAGATCCGATGAATGAATTAACCACGAGTAGAAAGAGTTTTGAGTTATTTGGAGAAAATATGGAAAGAAGATTTGAGCATATAGATCGAAAGGATTGGAGGCTTGGAGAGAAGACACGATTATGATAGTGAATATCTCCAGCGACATTCGGAATACGAGATTGCATACTATGAAGGCGGCGTCGCTATAGGAGTGGTGATTTAGATGTTGTCTTTCCTGAGTGCCCCCGATATTCACAGTACCAGCCTGCTCAGTCTTCTCAGCCTACAGATCAGGGAGGAGATGATATAGCCTGGGACTTTAATGTTGAAGATTAGGACTTTATTTGTTTGTTTGTTTAATGTTAAGTTATTTTTTTTTTTAAAAAAAAAAAACTTTTATATGTTTGTAATATTCAGTACTTTATGTTGTAAGACATTTGATGTTTGTTAGATTAATCTGCTTGGATTGTTATAGTAGTTTAGTTTTTGTTTTTTTTTGTGTGTGTTAGTTAATTGCATTTGTTTTTATATTAATTAGGATGTTAGTTTTCTTTAGTATGTTTTTATTTTCTATTATTACGTATTGTTTTAAGTTTTAAAATTGTTAATCTGGTAGTTCAATTGTTTTTAATATGTTAGTGATTCATAGGTGTAATGTAGAGTTAATTTTAATTGTTGTGTTTAATACTTATCTCAGATTTTATCCCTGCATTTTTCTTGTTATATATATATGGAGAATACTAACAGTACAGGTTCAATGAAAAATGAAAAAGCCTGCAAAAATTTCAAAGAAAAAAAAAAGAAGAAGAAGAAATACCTAAACTTCAAAGGTATGATTTATTTACTCTCCCTTTTTCATTATTTAGAGTAGATATAAAAATTTAAGTTTGGGGGGGAGTAAAATACAAATTTAGTTATTAACTTGTTCTCAATTTCTATTTTCAAATTATTATAAAAATGATTTTTATAGCAAATTTTTCAATTTGATTTAATATGAATTATTATTTTTAATTATTATAAAAGGTTAAATGAAATATTTCTAGTAATTTAATTAATTAAATAGAATAAACTATTTGGTTAAAGGGAATAAGAATATAGTAAACTATTTTTAGTAAGGAAAACTATATTCTAAAATTAAAATTCTTAAGTATTCAAGTGAAAAAGAAAAGATTGAAAATCAATGAAGTAAAAACTATGAAGTATATATAAGCTAAGAAATATTTCTAAGTTTCAAATTTAGGAAAATGAAAATGAAGTTCAAAATTATTAACAGGCTCTCCAGATACAGTAATCCTCATTAAAAAAGAAAAAGAAAAAGAAAAAGAAAAAGAAAAAGAAAAAAGAAAAAGAAAAAGAAAAATAAGGAGAAGCTTGAGGAGATGCCTTATCAAAAATTGGCTTCATTTGAATTAACCTAAAGGAAAAAAACTTAGATATTTCCAAACTTATGTTTATGGATTAGAATTTTACCTAATACTTTTTTTCTTGAATTTCTTATCATATGAATATCTTAAGTAGTTATTCTTTTAAATATAGTCATTCCGAAATGAATAGTAAACTAGAAATCTTAGACTCGATAACTAAATAATTTATTTCTATAAGATTAATTAAATTACATGAATTATTTTTGTTTAACTTTATTATGATATTAATTAATCTAATTCATAGTTTATTTAAATTGAAAAATCTTATTATAAAACTCATTATTTTTTATGTAGTACTAAAAATTACTTGAGGACAAGTAATAAGTAAGTTTGGGGGATTTTGATTGCTGAAAATTTTATTAAGAAATTCATACCTATTTTTGATGAAGTTGCACTTTAAAGAAGGGTATTTTCTTTATTTTGTTGCAGGAATGAATAATTTAGGTGATAAAAGCAAAAATCATAAAAAGGAGCAAATTTGGAGCAAAATCATGCAAATTGTGCTGAGTCGCCGACGGCGAGATCGAGCCCGCCGACGGCGAGGTTACAAGAAGAAAATTCCGAAGAATTTATAAGCTGTCTCGTCGACAGTGAGCCCGAGCCCGCCGACGACGAGCTAGAGCGGTTTGAAGATCTTCAGAAGCCTCGCCGACAGCGAGAGTAGTTCGTCGCCGACGGCGAGGTAGTTCAAATGGCACGGATACATTGAACACGGACACTTTTTGAAGGGATGCTTACGCACCTCTTGGTCCTTTGCTCACCTCTATATATAGAGGCCGAAAATCGATCTTTTGTGTGCAATCTTTTAGTCTTTTGTCTAGTTTTGTGTGCGATTGTGTGTCTTTAGTGAGTCTTTAGTGAGTTTAGTGAGTAATTAGTGAGTCGTCTTTGTCTTGGAAGGAAGAGTCGAAAGGAACTCCGAGGAGTACGTTTGGGGATAAATCGAGATAAGTATTTGTATTTATTGTTTTTAACTTTAAATGAAATCCATGCTTAGTTTAGTTCCCATGCATTACGAGTAGTTTATTAGTCTTTCTCCCGTTTATGAAATTAAGTGACTTGATGAAATTAAAATAGAGATACTTTTATATATATTAATAAATTGTGATAATTTTTACTTAAAACTTAATTTACTTTCAAACTGACCATTTGATTTGTTAAAATATGTTGATTATCAACTATAGTAAAAATTACATCGATATTCGGGGAATTCAAAAGCCTTGGAAGGAGGGTGCAAATAAATAGGGAAATAATATCAACGAGCGTAGAATTGAGCATTTTAGTGTGACGGACTAAAATATTCAATTCGGTCCTATTGTTTGAGAGGCGAAGTGTAGATGTTAGCCCTCGGGCGAGGGGAACGTGGGAGCTACGAAGTGGCGGTCGGTATCCTCCCGAGCTGGCCACGGATTCGATAATCAAACATAGGATTAGTCGATATTCTTTACACTGGACGAAAGGGTAAAGAATAGGAATGCTCCTATTTGTCACAATACCTTAAAATTATCTATTTAAATTCATCAATCACTTAAATTTCTAAACAAGGGGAAAGATACTTTTTACGAATAGTTAAGACTTATTTAGCGATTAGTTTAATTTCCTGCACTTTCAATACGTATTAATTTTCTACTTAGTTAAGTTACACTAATTAAAATACTTAGTTTACTTTATTGCGCTCAAATTTAAAATTCCAAATTTTCGTATACTATTTTAAAAATTATTATTATTATTTTAAATTAGTTGTTATTTAATTTTCTCTTTCCCTGTGGGATCGATAACCAGGACTCCACTAGAGCCCTGTATTACTTGATATGTGTCGGCATATTTTTAGGTTGTGTGATATTTTAAAAAGGGGTCGCCTAACAGAAGTTGTCGGCGAATTTTAAATTTAAATATAGATATAATTTAGAAAGTAATATTTGATTTTGAAAATAATTTTAAATTTGAAGATTTTAAGATATGAAATCAAGCCGATCTCACATCCCGAATAGTTTATATAAACGAGCACCGCATCGCAAACCGTGTATCTATCCCTAAGGATAGACACACCATTGCTGACGGTGGGGCTCGGTTAAATAAACTAGAAGATTTGTGACATCCGTTTGGTCCGCGAACCAATTTTATAAGCCGACAAATTCCCTCGCTTAATATGAAAACATTAAACGGGGTTTATATTACTCAGGTTCTTTAAAATTCCCTATAAGGGCAAGCCCCTATTGTTAATTACATCTTAAGTGACGGGAATCACCTAAGAAAACTCTCGATAATAATCAATAATTCTGCTCTCAAGAATTTCAAAGTTTAAGTTTTCAAAGGATTGAAATTTTGAAATTTCAAAAGGGATTAGCTCAAATTTGGAACATTTTATTTTGGAAATTCAAAGGAAGAAAAGTAGGAGAAATTACGGATCCGAAGCGGACTTCGGTAATTTCCGACTATCCTATTGTTTGGCTTGGATTTAGGAAAGTCCTAATGTTTATTTAATGTTTTAATCTTGCCAATTTTAATTAAATAGGGCTTATATTTATATGATAGAATCATACAAATAGCACTGGAAGATATGAGGGTTTATGTCGTATCGGACGACTACCTCGGAATCCTAAGACCGGTTAGGGCTTAATTTGCCATGCAAATGCCTAACGAAGAGTTGAGGATTTATGTTGCACTAGGCAAACTACCTCGAAGTCCTATGGCTTTGTTATTTAATTCTAGGAAAGTTTCTGTGAAGTAGATTGAAGTTTCTGCGACGACGATGGCCGTCTTCGCCCACCATGCTCCGAGCTCCTTGTTGTTGCAGAGGTTTAGTTTTAGAAATCATAAATCAGGGGATGAGAACAGTGTTTTGGTTTAGAGAAGTCTTAATTTCCAAGTGTTTCTTGTGTTTTAATTAAAACAAAATCTTAAAGTTGATTATAACAACACCGGTTAAGATCCCACGGTTCCATCCTTCCGGCATCGTCATTTTTATCGGATTCACTTAGTCCGGATGAATTTGCTAAACTCAGTCGAATGAGTTCCACACTTTCATTTAGACCGTGGGAAATCCCGTTAGCAACACGTAGGTTACATCATCCGAGGTATTCCCGATCATCCAACAAGACGTTTTAATTTAGTTGTAATTGTAGTTTTGTGTTACGTTTGTGATTAAATTTTGAGTTGTCTTATATTTTGAAATGTTGTGGAGGTGAGTTTTATCTTGTAGTGTCTTTTAATTTAGTTATGGGTTTCAGTTTTGGTTTCTGTCCTAAAGGTGTAGGTTTTCATGCAACTGTTGTCTTATCATGCAAGGAAAATAAGTGCGATGCGATTGAATAAATTGCAATAAAATAAATTGCAATAAAATAAAAGCGTACCTGGAGGGTCTTCCCGTCATCCCAAGCTGCACTTAAAATACAATTTAGAGCATTTAAGCATTCATAGCAATAAAGCTAAGGGAAAGGGTTATGGTTTTCTACCAAGTTCCTAATCCTATAGCTAGTCATTTCCTATGACGTCTAGGTTCTTTGTGTTTTTTAGTTTGAGGACGATTTTCTTCATCAAAGAATAACTAAGTTCAATTGTTCTTATAAATGTCCTATCATATTGAGGAAGTGCTTAGGAAGGATCCTAAACATCTTTTCAATATTTCTAGGATTGTTTTAAGTCCAAGTGAATTTAGTTATATAAATGAATCGATCGTCCGAGGTTTTCAATTTTTGTTAACTTGCTCAGTGAACTAGGATATTTGAATGTCCTATAAGTGAAGTAACATTTCATTTAATATTCTGTTTAGGAGTTATGATAACTAAAGCTCCTAAGGGCAAAATGATATTTAATGATTTGTGATTCAAATTTAAGTTCAAATTAATGATTTAAGTTTGGAATAGTGTTCAAGTTATCTTAGATTTATTTTTGAGTTCTTTATGTCTTAGGTGATGTTATTTAATTCAACTTAATTCAATTTAATTTAATTTAATTTAATTTAATTCAATTTAATTCAATTTAGTTTGATTTGATTTAATTTAATTCAATTTAGTTTGATTTGATTTAATTTTAATTCGATTTAGTTTGATTTGATTTAATTTTTAATTTAATTTAATTTAATTTAATTTAATTTAATTTAATTTAATTTAATTTATTTAATTTATTTAATTTAATTTAATTTAATTTAATTTAATTTAATTTAATTTAATTTAATTTAATCTATTTAATTTAACTTTTAATCTTAATTTAATTTAATTTAATTTTAATTTAATTTACTTAATTTAATTTAATTTTTAATTTAATTTAATTTAATTTTAATTGAATTTTTTGAAAGAGTTTAATGATTTAATTTTAGTTTAATGATTAAGTCTTTTAATATTTTAAATTTGAGTTATCATTTTAATTAAGAGTTGAATATTAATGAGATGATTAAATTTAGGGATTTTTAAATTAAAGAATAAATCTCTTCCTAATAATATCCCTATTTTAATAATTCCAATTTTATTATTCTTCCAAATTTAATCGATTATTTAATTAAGGTTTAATCATTTTAAATTGCTTAATGGGTTTCTACCCTTTAATTATTTAAATTTCAATCATCCAAATCAGATTAGGATCAAATATTTTACTTGTTAATTTTTTTATTAAACCTAAAGTTTTAATTAAGGGTTAAAATTTTAATTACCATTTTGCCCTTTAAGCCTAATAATTTCATAACTCACTAAATTGAACCCAAATGAACTTGAAATTTTTATGTGACTTCACTCATATGTCAATAAAGACATGAGAGGAGAAAATGTGATTTTTCTGTATTTAATTTATTTATATAATTATTTTTAGTAGAAAATAGAGATTTTCAAGGAAAATTTGATAACATGACCAAGGGAAAGTTTATGTCCTTAAAAAAATTAGGGGACATTCCTAATGACCAGAGGACCACTTGGACTAATTTTGGTGATTTTTTGAATTATATTATTTTTATTATAATTATTTTAAGTTATGGAGTATTAATTAATTTAAAAATAGAATATAAGTTAAAAAATGAATTTTATAATTTTTAAAATTCTCTCTGATATCAAGGATTCCAGAGAACCAAATTTTACAATTTTCTGATTTTTCTTTGATTTATTATAATTATTTTGGTGAAAATGCTAGAAAATACATTTTTTTTTAATTTTAAAATTACCCTAGAGCTTTAAAATTTAATATCTCACTAAATAGACCTAGGAAAAATATGGGATTTGTTCTTAAGTGATTAAAATTTAAAATGTGACATTTTGGTGAATTTTATTATTTTTGTGATTTTTATTATTTTTTAATTATTAAAAATATTAAAATAATATTAAAAATCAACTTTTTTAGAAAATTGAAATTTTAATTTCCTTAAACTCCCCTGATATCAGAGAGACTCCGAAACCAATTTGGTGAATTTTTGAAAAATATTTTGAAAGTTATGAATTTTTAAAGTTTAAAATGACTAAGTGGCTTAATCAACCCAATTAGTGGGGCTAACCAAGTCCAATTGACCTCAAATTTTTATGGTGGATTCCTCTGATCCTAAAGGTCAGTGTAGAATTGATTTTAAGTCAATTTGATCTGTGGTTAACTCTAATTAATTAGAGACCTATTTTGGGTGTTTAAGCCAATTAGGGTTATTTTAAGTGAATTAACTAAAGTCCTATTTTTCTTAGGGTTCTCTGGTCATAAGGAACATCACCAAATTTTCCTAGGATTTATTACACAACATGCTATTTATTGGAATTAAAATACTCAGAACAGTGACATGAATTTGAAAAATCAATAACTCTTCATAGGGATGGCCTCGACTTTGGAAAATTCAGGGAATGTTCCCAAATTCGGAGGCTTCAAAAGCCCTATGGTCTCATGCTTATGGTGAATTGTATGAATGCATGGAGAATTAAAACAATGCGGGGAGTAAATAATTAATTAAAAATAAAATACTTGGACAAAATTAATTAATTTCTTTTCCACATTATTCTCCTCGTTCACTGAGCAAGAGGGTATTTTTATTTTATTTTTAGGATTTTTCTACACAAAGATATGAATTTTCAAAGTTACGGTATTTAAATAAATCGAGAAAATCCCTAATTTCCTACTTATCCACGCGGCGCCCTGTCATCCTCGGCATCTCCGAACGACCACGCGGCGCGCTCCCATTCGACGCCGCCATCCGACTCGGTGCCGGGGCCCCGCGGTTCACGCACCATCTGCCGGTCCGACGCGATCCAAGCCGTCCATCCGATGCACGCGCGATCCAGACGGTTCTCGGTCATCGTCTACGGCGGGTGCGATCCCGTGACCGTCCACACTCTAACCTACAGAACTCACTCGATTCTCGATGGATTTTCGTGTTCTTATGCTCTATGGATTCATCTTGAAGAGACGAACACATCCATATGGTAAACATGCATTTAAATTGACTCGAATTAAAATGAGAATCTCTGGAAGCTCGGGAAGAAAAGGAGTCCATACCTTTGCTCGGAGAAGTGAAGCTTCGATGCGAGAGTTGTGTCACCTTCGATTGGGTCCAAGTAAGCTCCGGATGAAGTCCCTTGGCACAGTGAATTGTCTAGCTATGAAAGTGACCACGGCCGATCCACAAAGCTTGGAGGTTGGAGCAAGCCAGGTGGCACGGAGATGGGGCTTTCGATGGGAAACTTCTTCCCTTGGTCCGGTGAAGGTGTAGGACCAATCGATTTAGGGATTGGCTCACTGTGAGGAGATGTCCTGGTTTTTGGGTGAAATTTCGGTTGAGAAATTGGATTCGTCGAGTGGGGATTAGGGCGAATTGACACCTGGGGATCAGCTGCTCTAAGTGTGGAGTAGGGTTTGGAACAATTTTGGCGAGTTTCGGCAAGGTTTTTGCAACTCTCTTCCATGGCCGTGAGGGGTCGGGTTTAAATAGAGGTGGCTGGAGAGCCTCACAGGGATGGCCAAGGGTTGGGATCAGCTGCTCTGGGCATGGGAAGAACAGCTATGGTGGCCATTGGGCATGGGGCAGCTCAGCAGGTGAGAATTTCAAAGTTTAGCCCCTCCCAAGGTTTCGGGCATGGCGTTTTCCGACGGCCCAGGTGGCTGGCCGGCTGGCAAGGGTCACCCTCAAGGCCAGGGAGGTCAGGGGTTGAAGTTAGTGAATTCAATTGAAGCCTTACATGTGTAAAGTGGTTGGATCAAAATGGCATGGGGAGGTGGCTTCTTTTGCACTTGGTTTGGTCAACCCATTGAAAATGGGCTTGGTTCACCTCCCCATGGTTGATTTGGGGTGAGGGAGGATCGAGTGAATCGGTAGAAAAGGGTGGAGAGGTCACCATCCATGAATATTTTGATTAATCATGGATTAAGGTGAAGCATTAAAAGGGTTAAAACCTTTTTAAGGGGGCTTAAAAGAGGCTCCTCCTTTTGCCATTAATGGCTTGATCACATGTCAAACCTTCCATGGCTTCATGTGGCTTGTTCATGGCTTGCATTTGGCTCCATTTGGCTTGAAAAAAGGTTGACTTGTTTCATGAAAAGGGTTTTAGAAATATTTGGCATTTAGGGGGTAATTTGGCATGAGGCTTAATTTGGAATTATTTGATGATGTGATTAGAACTTAGGGAATGGCTTTGATTAAGTGGATGGCAAATGGAAATGTCATGTGGGCTTTAGGGTAGATTTTGGGCTCATTGAAATGGTTTTAGATGGGCTTTTAAAATGGTTTAGGAAAGTGGGCTTTTGAATTTTAAAATGGATTTTGGGATGAAATTTTGGTAAAGGCTTGGGCTAAATAATTGTTGAGTTTGGTTTAGGGATGTGTCATGAGTGATTTGAAACAAATTTGAGGTGATTTGGGTTTGAATTGGGTTGGATATGGGCCTTTTGGTAAAGAGGCTAAGGTGGGCCAAAATGGGCTACCATGGGCCAAAGTTGGGCTAGAGTTGAAATTGATGTAAAATTAATGTTGGGAAATGTTTATGGGAATGTTTCAAAGAGGTTTTGGCTTTGGTTAGGTTTTGATTTTGGGATTTGGGCTCATTTGGGCTAGGTTTGGGTTTAGGTCAAAAATGGGCCTTTTAATTTTGGGTTGAATTTGAGTGGGGTTTGGGTCTAAATTTTGGGCAAATCATGTTAGTGTTTTGTTTATAGGGATGTTAAGGAAGATTTAGAAAAGATTTGGGTTTAATTGGAGTTGAATTGGGTGAGTTTGGGCTAAGTTTGGGTCATGGGTCCAAATTGGGCTTTAAGGCCAAAAGTGAAATTGGATCCAAATGTCAATCAAATTAGGCTTGGATTTGGTCTAGATTGGTGTTGGGAATGTTGAATTGAAATTTAGAATTGAATTGGACCAGAATTTAGGTCAAATGGGTAGGTTAGGTTTGACATTGGGTTTACTTTAGGTTAAAATGGGTCAAATTGGGGGTTTTGATAAAAGTGGGGTAAATTGACAAAATTGGCCCATGGTGTAGTTGAACAAAATGAAATTGGGAATATTTGGGATTTTCTGGAATTTTCTGGGAATTTTCTGAATTTTTGGATTTTTTGGCTAAGAGGGGTATTTTGGGTATTTGAAGGGTATTGGGAGGTATTTTTGGAATTTTTGGTATTTTTGGATATGGATGATCAGTTTGAGTGATGTGGAAATGTTTGGGAATGATTTTGGATAATTTTGGGTGATTTAGAAATTTTTTGAGAGATTTGGGCTATTCAGGGCTTTGGGTAGGTTAGCGGGTGTAGGGTCCCGGGGGTCAAAAATTGAAAATTTGGAAAATTGAAGATTGGGTGGATGTAAGTGGAATAAAATCATTTTTGTTGAGCCATGAAGCCATATCAAGCCCACATGAGCCATGAAGGGACTCATTTGAGGCATTCACTTATGTTGTTCCTAACCCTTAGCCGAGGGCTTAGGGGTTAAGGACCATCCATGTGAATCACCTACATGAGTCAGGAGGTCAAGTCGGGTATGGGTGTGTTTTAGGAGGTGTATGGAAGTGTAGTGTATGAGTGTAGTGTGTGTGTAAGTCGGCCCTTCACCGGACCGGGCCGCCTGGAGCGGTCCTAAGGCCGAAGAGTCCTATAGGAACTCATCCTTTAAACTTCCACATTTGATTTCAACCCTCCAGGTGATTAGGGGTCTACGATCAAGTTTGTGGAGTTTGCGGGGAGTTTAGAAGTGGTTTGAATTTCTAAAAGGTGGGTCCCAATTCTAATCCTCTAAGATAGTCAAAGGAAAAGCCTAAGGTTAGATCCTAAGTACTAAAGAGAAGAAGAGAAGACCTCATCAAAAATGAGGTCAACAATATGATACGTATACTTGCGTAGCATCCACAACATAAACAATTACAATTCTATACATATAAATAGCGGGGTCAAGTTTTTGGCGTCGTTGCAATTAAATTAAAAATATCATAATATAAAATTGTGGGTCAGTGCACCTAGCCTAAACCATGCCTTGGACCAAATCAAGCCAAAATTAGCCTTCCCCCCTTTCCATTTAAATCAAACCTTAGACACTTATCCAAAGCCAATTGACTGCACCAAACCCCGCTCCCGACCTCCCCGACCTCGAGGGTGACTCCGACCCCGGCCGGACCACCACCCCAGTCGCCGGAAACCACCAGACCAAGAAGGCTAGTTTGATTCAAAAATCCAAATTGAATTGGTTGAGCTGTCCCAACCCAATTGGCCACCACAGCTCTTCATCTCCTCCCCTAGGCAGCTGATCCCAACCATCAATTGCCCCTGGGAAGCCCTAGCCATGGCTATTTAAACCAGCCACCCCCTCTCGGCCAAAAGGTCGGCTAAAATCAACCTTCACGAATTCCTCCAAACTCTTCGCAGCAGCTTCCCCTAGCCAAGAGCAATCCATCCCCACCGTTCTCCTCGCCCTAAATCCCGGTGATCGAGCTCGATTTTGGAGCTCGATTCTCGAGCCGGAACGGGACATCTCTCAAACCTCTACCAAAACCAAATTAAACTCACACACACCTGCCCAGGACCAAGAGAAGGAGTTCCCCAGTGGAAGCCCCCTCACCAGACCAGCCATTTTCTCTATCGGCCAAGCTTTGAAATCGGGCTTGGTGGAAATCGCACCTAGACAATTCGACAGAGCCAGAGGCTTGATCCCCAGGCTCCTCCAACTTCAGCGAATGTGCCAAGCACATTCAGTTGAGGCCTCACCTCCTGAACTAAGGTATGGACACTCTTCCTCCCCGAGAGCTTCCAGCAATTCTTCATTTCATTTGAGTTGATTTCAATGAATGTAAACCATATGGATGTGTTCGTCTCTTCAAGACGAATCCATAGAGTATAAGAAAAAGAAAATCCGTTGAGAAACAAGAGAGATCTTAGGGTTTTAGTGTGGACGATCACGGGTGCACACTAGTCGTAGACGATGACCAGGCGCCGTCCGATCGCGCGTGTATCGAGTGGACGGCTCAGATTGCATCGGACAAGAGAACGCTACGTGAACCGGGGGCCCCCGGAGCGCTGAGTCAGATGGCGGGGTCGAATAGGGATGCGGCGCATGGGC
The DNA here is from genome assembly GCA_022702705.1 of Papilionanthe hookeriana x Papilionanthe teres. Classification (NCBI taxonomy): domain Eukaryota; kingdom Viridiplantae; phylum Streptophyta; class Magnoliopsida; order Asparagales; family Orchidaceae; genus Papilionanthe; species Papilionanthe hookeriana x Papilionanthe teres. The sequence continues at coordinate 101,725,650 of CM040425.1, forward strand.
TTTCGGAGCTGCCGAGGATGAGTCGGCGCCGCATGGATAAGTAGATAAATATGGATTTTTTTTATTTATTTAAATACCTGAAACTTAGAAAATCCATATCTTTATGTAGAAAAATCATAAAAATAAACTAAAAATACCCACTTGTTCAGTGTATAGAGGAGAACAATGTAAAAAAAAATTGAGTTAGTTTGATGAGTATTTTATTTTTAATTAATTATTTACTCATTTTAGTAATTTAATTCTCCATTTGTATATACAATTCACCATGGCATGAGATCATAGGGCTTTTGAAGCCTCTGATCTTGGGAACATTTCCTTAATTTTTCAAGGTCAGAGGCTATCTCTATGGCAAGTTATGTATTTTTCAAGTTTATGTCACTGTTTTTGGTATTTTAATTCCATTAATTAGTATATTGTTTAAAAAATTCTAGGAAAATTTGGGAATGTTCCTCAGGAACAGAGGATCTTAGGATAATTATGGTTTGAGTTAATTCATTAAGAATAACCCTAATTGGCCAAATTACTCAAAACTAAACTTTAATTAATTAGGGGTAACCACACATCAAAAGAACTTGAAAATAATTCTCCACTAATCCTTAGGATCAAAGGGATCTAACATAAAAATTTGAAACCAATTGGAAATGTTTAACCCCACTAAATGGATTAATTAAGTTACATGAGTAAAATTAAACTTTGAAAATTCATAACTCCAAAAATATATTTCAAAAATTCACCAAAATGGTTTTATGGGCTCTCTGATATTAGAGGAGTCTAGGAAAATTAAAATTGGAATTTTCTAAAAATCTTCATTTTTCACCTTATTCTAATATTTTAATAATTAAAAAATAATAAAAATCAAAAAAATATTTAAAATCATAAAAATGTCATATTTTGACTCCTAATCACTTAGGAACAAATTAAATATTTTTCTCACGTCTCTATGTTAAGATATTGAATTTTAAATGCTTATGACAATTTTTAATATTAAAAAAATGAGTTTTCCAACATTTTCACTAAATTAATTCTAATAAATCAAACCTACCTAAAATTACCCAAAATTACTCATTTCTTTCCAAAATTTATTTCAAAGTATTCCCCACCACTCAAATTGACCAAAACTACCCAAATTAGCCAAAATGCCCAAAATTTGCAAAATTACCAAAATACTTATCCTAGCCCAAAAATCCAAAAATTCCAAAAAATTCCAAAAAATTCCCAAAACCTCACAAATATTTCCAATTTCATTTCTCTAAACAACCACATGAACCAATTTGACCAAAATCCCCAATATGACTCATTTAACCCAAAAAGGCCCAAATCAAACCCAATGTCCACCCAATTGACCCCAATCATGCCCAATTTCAATTCCAAACTTTAATTCAACATCTCTAGCCTCAATTGAAATGAAATCTATACTCAATTTGACCCACATTTGAGTTCAATTTCACTTAAAATCCTAAAATCTACAATTTTACCTAATTGTCCCAAATCGCCCAGATTGAACCCAATGTCAATCAATTCTCCCCCAATTAATGTTGTAAACTCTTAATGACACTCTCCTAAACAAAATTGAACCATCAATTGCCCCCAATTTGAGCCCAAATCTCACCCAAACCCAATTTAAACCAAAACCCCCAATTTTAACCCAAATTAAGCATGTGTCCAAATCACACCAAATTGAATGTCTCAATCCCAAAATTACCACCCAATTTACGTTGAGAAATCCTCATCATATCCCCATAAATCTTTTTGAACTATCAATTTGAACCAAGTTCCACACAATGTTCAAAAATCAAATTCAATTTCATCAAATCCCATGTGCAAGCTGAATTTTGCTAAACCAACCATACCTAAGGGTTCACCAGGTCACCAGTTATGCTTTCCAGGGTAGGAAATGAGTTTAAGTCCATTTGGGCTCGATTTTGGCTAAGCCTGAGTCAATAACACCACTTTTGGGAGGTTTTATTGCGGTTTTTCACCAATACTACCACAATACAATCAAAATACAACCGAAATACAACCACAATCCGACCCACAATACTACCCTTTGTTACACAGCGCGCTAACACCAGAATATTCCAATACAACCAAAATCTAACCTGCATTACTTCTTGTCATTACGCCATGTGCGGTAATGCCAGAATATTCCAATACAACCACAATACTACCCAATATACCCACAATACAACCAAACACAACTGCAATAATACCATTCCATATGAGGCCATGCTAACGTCCCAAATAATTCTAAGAGCCCTGAAACAGTTGAATAACTCTTCATGACAATCATACACACCAAATTTCTCAATCAATTTGGTCTAACCCAAACTCAAACCAAACCTAGCCCAACCTAAACCCAAAACGACCTAAATTAAACCCATAATTTAATGTCACTTAAATTGAACTCATTTGACCAAATTGACTCCACCACAGCCAACCTTGGGACCCCAGGGACCAGTCAAAACCCATTAAACTTAAGTTCATTGAGATATGAACCAATGGTCCATGGCCAAAGTCCCCTTTCCCTCACCTTTTAGTTAAACCCCTTGAATAAGCAACCATCATACTTAATTAAATGCACTGTGGCCTTCCTTGTATCCCCATGCTTCTGCCAGCCACCATCCCTGACCTTGCCGGCCGCCCTAGCCACCGGAACAGCTCAGCCCGAGTGCCCTCATACCCCTTAAAACTCTAAATTGAGCTTTGTCAGTGAGGCATCCCCTCAGTGATCAATTGTACTGCTCAGCCCTCACCCTAAGCGGCCTAAAGCACCCAAAGCCAAGCTATAAGCTCAACCAATTGGCCATGGCTATAAAAGCCAACCTTCATGACCAAAATCTAGGTGCTAAAAATTTCCTAAGAAAACTCTGCCAAAACATCACCAGAGCTTCTCTAAACCTCCCTAAGCTCATTCCAACCATTTTCCCCCTCTGGTTCCCTCTGCCTAAGAGAAATTTCCCCATTGAAATCTCAGCCAGAACCAGGACGAACTTCACCACAACTCCACATTGCACCAAACTCAAATTAATTGTACCCACACCATCACAGCATTGGAAGAAGAAGATCCCTCATCAAAGCCCCATCATAGAGAGCCTCTGCACCAGACTTTGATCAACACCTGAAATTGGGTATGGACGAACTTGGGTCTAGACATATCACTAGGGAAAAAAGACTTCATCTGGAGGTTCGTTGGGACCAATTGAAGCTGCCACAACCATTTGATTGAGGCCTCCCTTCTCAGATAAAGTTATTGAACTCATTCTTCATTCCGAGCTTGTTCTGATGCTATACATGTGTAGACTGTATTTCATACTGTATAAACCGTATGGATAGGTTCTTCTATGTCAGATGAAGCTCTAGAAACAAATCTCATGTAATTTGGTTGAGTCTAGCTCGAGTTCTTAGGTCTAGAAGATGGAGGGCTCACGGGTTAGACCAGGTGCAGACGATGACTAGGAGCCGTCAAATCTCACATGTATCAAATGGAAGGCTAAGATGGAGGCTGATGAAGATCAAATGCATAAAGCGCAACCGCGTGGACGTCTAGTCAGATGGCGGCGTTAAAGAGGAGCGCATTGCATGGTCTTTCGGAGCTGCCGAGGATACAGTCAGCGTCGTGTGGTTTAACTAGAAAATTAAGGGTATTTTGAACTATTTAAATCAGTCCAATTTCAAAAATCCATAACTTGGTGTAGAAAAATCATAAAAATAAAAGAAAAATACCCTAGTGCCAGTGAACAAAGGAGAATAATGTAGAAATGGTTTAAATTTTATTTGGTGCATTTTTTATTTTTAATTAATTAAATATTACCTGGAGTCTTTCCATGCATTTAGACATTTCACCATAACTTGATATTTTGGTATGTTTTTGCCTCTGTCTTAGGGGATCTTCCTTGATTTTACCAAAGTTAGAGGAGACCTGTAGACAAAGATCTCTATTTTTCAAGTTATTGTGTCTGTTTTGGTATAAAAAATCATAATAATTAAAATAATGGTCAGAAAAATGTAAAATTTTGGTAGATTACTCGTGAGCAGAGGACCCTAGGAAAATTTTAAATTGAGCAAAATCTTTGAGAATGCACTTAATTGTTATTTTAACCTAAAATTGAAGTGGAATTAATTTAAACAAGCTAAAAATGCAAATAACCTAAAAATCATCCTCCACTGTAATTTAAGGTCAAAAAGACTCCCCATTAAAATTTCAAATCAATTGGAGTTAATTTAAATACTTACATAAATTTTTCAAGTTAAATCACATTTTTGGCAATTAAATAATTATAAAAAATACACCTAAAAAATTTACCAAATTAATTTTGGGACTTTTCTGTAATCAGAGGAGTCTCTGAAAAATAAAATTGTAATAAAAATAAAACTTTTCACTTTTAAGCATTATTTTAATATTTAAATAATTAAAAATTCACAAAAATCATAAAATTAATAAAATAGTTAGAAATGTTCAAAATTGTCTCCTAAGCATTTAGGAACAATTGGAATATTTTTCCTAATTTTCTAAGTAAAGATATTAATTTATAAAGGTGTAAAATTATTTTTTAAAGGCTAAATTGGAATTTCTTTAAAGTTTCACTAAAATAATTGTAATAATTAAAATAAAAATTAAAAAATATGAAAGTTGGTTCTCTAGGTTTCCTGACCTCAGAGAGAAGCAGAAAAATACAAAACTTAATTTTAAACTTAAATAATATTTTATATTTAATTAATACTCAAAAAATTAAATTAATTTTAATAATTAAATTAAAGGTCACAAAATCATGAAAATTGGTCCAAGTGGTCCACTTATTTTGGTCTATCTTCAATAAAAATTTCAAAGCCAAAGATTATGTTTTGGACAAGTTATTGAATTTTCATTTAAAATCCCTATGTTTGCATTAAAATAAATATATAAATTAAATTAAAATTTGAAAAATCACATTTTCTTCCCTGATGTTTTAATTAACCCATAAGTGGAGTCACATAAAAATTTTAAAGTCATTTGAGTTAAACTTAATGAATTATAAAGTGATAAAAGCCTTTAGGGGAAAAGTGTAATTTTGAAGAATTTAGCCTTAATCAATATTTATGCTTAACTAAAGTGTAAAAAGGCAAATAAATGATCTTGATTATTATGTTTGAATGATTGAAACATAAAAGGATAAATGGTAGAAACTCATTTCATTTGTGTTACATTAAAGGATAAAATTAATCATTATAATTTGGAGAAGTATTAAATTAAAAGATCCTTAAGGTTAGGGGTTGATTTTTGGAAGTTGGTGTTCCACTAATTTAATACCCCTATTTGATGTTTAAATGATAATCTAATATTTTGATAAGAATCATAATCATGAAGGTCACTTAGCTTTCTTTTCTAATGATATAAATATACCCACCAAAATCTTAAGGGCTTAGTAGTGGGCTAAGCTTAATTGAAAATTTGACTAATGAATAATAGAAAAAGAAACACTGCTAATCTTAAAACACTTGTGAAACACTACAAGCTCGTCAAAATTGATCAAATTCTTTCATAAATTAAGTTTGCCTCTAAATGCCCCACTTATATAATTCGTAAGTAAAATATCATATGATAACTACCCCATCTTTCTAGATGATCAAAACAGTAAGTTTACTAAGCATAAGGGTATGAAATAAATGAATCATTTAATAATTATGATAAGTTCAAATGAACTTAAGGAAGCTCAAAAGGATTGTGAGATGTCTGGGTTCCCCCTAGGCCCTTCTCACAAATCTTCTGGACACCATGTAAGACAACTGAACCTATCATATTTTATAAATGAAGAAATCCCTTAAATGAATAGGACCTACCAAGTTATGACATGGAGTTTGGTAGGCCTGTGACGAACCTATCCATAGGATTTTAATTTCCTGCAAAATATAAATATTTATTGTAAAAAATACTAAAGTTTTAGCTGGAGGAACTAGAAGACTCGCCAGGTACGCTTTTACAAGTTTACAGTACCTTCTTTTTAGTAGTTCCTTTGCTTTACTTTTCTTGCTTGCGAGCTTGTGATGCGACTTCTTTTTTATATGCAAGGATTTATGAACAATAGATATGTAATAATTTTTATAAAGTCACAATGATTCAACGCAAGTATACGTATCATATCAAGTAATACAGGGCTCTAATGGAGTCCCGTTTATCGATCCCACAGGGAAGCGAGGTAAGAGGTTCTTAGTCAAATTCTAGTCTACTACTAACAGCCTTAGTTTGGAAGGGTGATATAAGTGGTTTTTCTAACAACTTCTCCTAAATGCAGATGATTATATGTAAAAATAATAACTACTCTCTAATGCAAATATTAATACTAAAGATAACCCTTTTTGGGGAAATTGGTCTAGTGAATTTTGAGATAATAAAAACTACTATTCTCATGTAACGAATTAGATAATGTATAGAAATGAGATGCATTAAATATTGTATGAGCCAATTAGGAGCAATCCTACAAAGAACATTGGTAAATCCTAGGCTTAGTCCCTAAATCCAAGGTTAGGCTGGGAGGATACTGGCTGCCACTTCAGAGCTACCACTTCCCTTCACCTGAAGGCTAACCCTAGCTTTAGTTACTAAACTTTAGGACCAAATTGGGGATCTCAGCATGTCACCCTGAAACCTCCAATTCGACGCCAATGAAACCATATTTCCCTATTTATTTGCACTTAATCCCCATGAACTACACAATTCATTCACGAAAATTGAATGTGGTTCCATTTTGGTGAGATTTATACTGCCCTTTCGGGTTAATGCAATTACAACAAATTTTAACACTACAACGAGCTCGTTTTGTAATGTAAATGAAGCGCAAGTAAAAACCATCATATTTATAATTAAACTTGTTTTAGAAAGTATCCCAATATCCTAAACATGAATCCTACTCATTGCAAAAGAAAAGTAGAATGAAAACAATGACATAATTTTCTTATGCCACTATTTCCAAACAAGAAGAAAGAGTAAGAGAAATACATCACAAAACACGAAAAAAACACAATGGAAAACTTCATTTCAATGCAAATCCACAAAATAGGTGTTTAAAAAATCATAAGATAATGAAGAACACAATACTTAGCTTTTTTCCTATGAAAGAAAGATAAAAATCTCTCCCATAAAGTCTCTCTCGGATCCATGCAATGCTAGAACATTGCCTTACAAATTCTCTCAAAATCCTCTCACCAATCTCTCCAAAAAGATAGAAATATGCATTTCTACTCCTATTCTAAGATCTCTAATCATTCTCCACGCTTTCCCTGTCATCTCCCATATTTTGTTTCTTCAAATTCAGTTTGAAATAGTGTAGGGATGAATTTCCCAAGAGGTGCATGAAGAAACCTTCCAAAAAGAGTCCAGATTTGATGTATATGGCTAATAACTGCTCCTGGCGCCGTATTTGGGTGCTGCCGGCGCCCAAATTTTGTGCCCTCAGGTTTTTGGCGCCGCCGGTGCCCATTCTACGCATCTCTACCATTTTGCTCTATTTGGCTCCGTTTTAGCTCTGATTCACCCCATTTTAGTTGCGTTACCTTCCTAACAGATAACCCTTCAAAATAAACATAAAAACAACCTTTCTTTAAAGTGTAATCTCATTCAAAAATATGTAAGAAGTGTAAAAGAGATTAAACATAGAAAGACTTATCGAAATGTATCAAGCTAAAATTTGTTTTCTTGCTCGTTTTTGCTCTAAAATAAACCATTTTTGCTTCCTTTTGCTCCAATCGCCTTTCTTGTACCTAAAACAAAAAAAACATACAAAATAACTTTTGATGCGGCAAACTTATTTATGTAATAATGTATGAACTCAAATTTATATATGTTTATAATGATTTTGTAAAGTCTGAACACTCAATGCAAATATACATATTGTATCAAGTAATACAATGCTCTAATGGAGTCCTGGTAATTGATCCCACTGGGAAGTACGAAGTTTAATAAAGTGTTTCACAATATATATAATATAGCACTGAAATCCGATACTCAAATTGCACTTAAAGTTTACTACTTGCTTCTACTACCACTATGTAGAAAACAGTAACATTAAATCAAACTACAATTACTTCTAACAACTTTGAAAACATAATTAACTAGCAGAAACACTAAACTATGTATTTGAAAGGTTTTTTATATATGAGAAAAGTATCTTTCCTCTTGCAATGAGAATATGATGTGTGGATTGATATGGAACAATTATTTATGTTATTGTGTTAAATAGGAGCATAGATGATTCTTTACCCTTAAAAGAGTACCCCATCCTCTAAGCATGAAAAAAATATTGACATATCCTAAGTTTAGTCACTAAATTCAAGGCTAGGCTGGGAATATACAGGCTCTCACTTCAGAGCTCCCACTCACCCTTCACTTGAAGGCTAACCTTCGAGTTTAGTCACTAATCTTAGAATCAATTTGGGTATTTCAGCCTGTCACCCTGAAATCTTCACATTGAAGTCCATCAAAATACATTTCCCTATTTATTTGCACTCAATTCCCATGAACTACGCAATTCATCCATGGAAATTTAATGGATCTTTCATTATTGTTGTAGGACATTAAATCCTTTTAGAGTTTATGTTCAACAACATATTTTAACAATTCAATTAGCCAAATCGAAAATTAAATTAAGTTTGAAATGAAAAACCATCATAATTTCTTCAATACATTAAAAGCACATCAAATCCACATCAATCCATCATCACATCTCTATACAAGAAGAAAGACAAGGGAGACTACTCAGAATTCATGAAGAAGATACAATAAAACATGGATTTTATATATAAAAGAAAAGTCATACAAAACATAAAAGAAAAAACAACTTATCTCTTTCTCTTCACCAATGCAATTCCCTTAAACTTCCTTTGAATCCTTTTCTCTCTTCTTTACAACACTTGATTCTCTCTTTAGAATGGAAAGGAAGAAGAAATCTCTCTCTTCACTCCTTCTCCTTCACTCCTTAAAGAAGAATTCCTCTCAAATCCTCACTTCTACACACTCTTCTCTTAAACCCTAACACTTAACACACACTAAAACTACTCTAAAAGACACAAGACACACACAAAAGACACACCATTTTCATCCAAAAATAGTTACTTATAAGTTAGAAACGAAATTCTAAGAGTTTCCATAGGCATCCCTTCAAAAAGTCGCCAAAACTCTTCAAATTTGAATTCCACCGACTTCGGGCGCTGGCGGCCCTCTATCATTAAAATAATGTCGTAGTCTCTGGAAAATGGCGCCGGTGGCGCCAGAACATGTTTTCCATCTTTTTGCTACTTTCTGCTCATTTTTGCTCCGAATTCGTTCCTTTTCACTTCTTTTCACTTTAACCACCTAAAATCATCATACTTGCAACAAATCATGAAAAATACCTTTCTTTAAAGTGCAATATCACCAAAAATGGCTACAATTATATAGCAAAAACCGTATATATTTTTTGTGCATCAAAATCCCCCAAACTTTAACTATTACTTGTCCTCAAGTAATCCTTTTACTACATAAAATTATAACTCTAGGCAATGTACTTTTCAACTGTAAGACACTAAAATTTTTCATTCAAAAGAATATATTGGTTAGATTTTCGGAAATAAATTTAGTAACTCAGGTCAATACTACAGGTATAAGAATATTTAGCAATCAAGTCTACGTGTTCTAGTCTTCTATTTATTTCAAGATGAACCATAATTTGTCACATTAAGAGTGCCTCAAAAGACTATGTGAAAAAGCAGTTCATGAAAACTTCATTTGAGTGTAAGTCAATACTTTAAACATAAATTCAGAAATGAAATCAATTTATCCCTTTAGGGTGACTCAAGTGAAGCCAATTTTTGATTAGGCATCTCCTCAAGCTTCTCCTCATAAATATTTTTCTTTCTTTTTCTTTTCTTTTCTTTTTCGTTTCGGGATTGTTTTTCAATCCTTCTTTTCCTTTTTTTTTTCTTTCTCTTTTTTTTTAATGAGGATTACTATATCTAGATAGCCTTTAATGATTTTGAACTTCACTCTCCTCTTTCTAAACTTCAAACCTTAGACATCTCCTTACTTTATAGTTAAGTACAAGCTTTATTATTCATCATAAAGTTACAATCTCTTCTTAACACACAATACTTTAAGTACCTTAACATTTCAAAAATACAGTTTTCTTTACTTTAATTAGTTGACTATAATCAAATCCTTTCATACCAAATATCTTACTTCTATAAAATTAACCTTTATTACTAAACATTTTCATCTTATCCTTCCATAATATTCAACTGAAATAAAAAGTTTTAGATACTTACAGTGAGGTTCAACTGCCAGGAGTTATGCTAATAATTTTTGAAAATATAATAATTGAGAACAAATAAAAGTTAATATTTCTCTACCCTCCCCCAAACTTAAATTTTTCAGTAAATTTGAAACAGTAGAGAGTAGAAGAAAACTAACATGTCTGTGCTGGGATCATGAAATCTTCAACAGCTATCTGGTATTAGTCAAAATTTACAACTAGCAGGCATGAAACAATTAGTAGCAATGATATAACAATTTTAAATATTTGCATGGGTAAAGAGAAATGAAATTTAAACATCTAAACATCCAATAAAACACCATAATATTAAACAAAAAATCACAATATTACACAGTCCAGCTAACAATTTTAATGTTTCAGTACAACATAACTGTAAACCAACAGGGTTGAATATAAATAACTACTAAATCACAACAGTACAACAACAGAGTTACACATCACATGAAAAATAAATATCTACTACATCATAACAGTACAACACAACATAACAAGAACAACAAAAATAAAAACAAACAATCTACCAATCTCCAACACCAGGATCAGCAGGGTCATTGGTAGTGTAATCAGCAGGGTCATCGGTAGGGTAATCAGCAGTGTCACCAGTAGGGTTAGGTCTACATGGTGTATAGCTGGGGCAAGTAGGAAATATCACATCAGACACCCCCCTCATAAATCTGACCTAAGCGCCATAATAGCAATATCAAACTCAACTCTCCTCTGCAGATAATCTTCATTCACATAACTCCTCGCCTCAAACACATCCATCCTACCATGGAGTCTATCCACACTAGCACTCTGTAATCTCAGTTGCTCCATAATATCAGATAGGGTAGGCAGCTCAGATGTAGATGGAACATCATAACTCGTAGTAAGAATATCAGTACTCCTACACTTAACTCGGGCTCCCACATGAGATTCAATAGTACGGATAATAGTCTTTGTAATTGGTCTCAGAGGTATAGCCACTTCTTCAGAACTACTGAACTCCACTCCAGACTGAACACATAGGGCATGAACTAAGACAGGATGTCCTAATCCTCCAGTGGTCTCTCCTCTAGCAATAGTCTGAATGTTCTTGTAAATAATAGTTCCAATATCAATCTTTTTCATCTTCTGAATGCAATAGTTCAGAATCGCTCCATCCCTTATAACTTGATGTGGTGATAAGATGATAATAGTCTCGCAGAGATGAAATAATGCCAAACTTTTGATGCAACATTCAATGTGGAAGCGGGGAAATTAATCAACTATTTTTTACTTACTTTCCATTCCTCTCTTCCGTCAGTCAGAAAAGTAATAATTTCTCTCATATTCTTCCCTCAAATGTCAATGTTTTCGTATTCACAAACAAATGGTTCTCGAGTCTGATAGAAAACATTGATAGGCTGAGGAGTAAACTCAATCAATTTTCCTCTAACTAGCACATACTCAGTCTCAGTCTATGGTACATTTGAATAGAATTCTCTAACAACTCCCATAACAGCATTCACAGTAAAATAACAAAATCGCTCCCAGTTTTGCTCTACAATTATTTATTCTACAGATCCACCAGGACTATCAAAAGCTCGATCCTGGATACACTTCATGTTGTAAAGGTAAGAGTTAAAGCGAAATTGGGCTTTAATATTAACGAACTTCTCCTCATCAAAATCCAATTTCCTCTTCCCTTTACTCAACCTTGGAGCCATGTCAATTTCTAAAATTTGTAAGAAAGTTCCAATCAATCCCAAATTCACAATGTAACAAACTCAAAACACTATTCTTAACAAATAAGAGCAAATTTTATCATGAAAATCTCAAAATCTCTTTATAACTTCAAAAATTCCAACATAAGCAATGTGAGAGATTTCCATGGTGAAAATAAAAAATTTTTAACTTGAAGTGAAGCTCTTACCAAGAGAAGTGTAGATCCGACCTTGAAAAGCTTTGAAATCACCTTGAATCTGAGATCTAGTAAGCCCTAGATCTTCAAAATCATGAAAATGGAGGAGGAAGATGAGCAATGGAAAAATTTGCGGGTCCCAGGGTAAAAATCGCAAAAACGAGGGTTTTTGGTCTTTTATTGGGTTCGGGCGCCGGCGGTGCTCTATTTAAGAAAAATAGCCAAACTTTCTGGATTTGGGCGCCGTCGGCGCCCATTCTGGCACCGGCGGCGCCAGTCCAAACTTTTTTTCTGGGTCCGAAAATTTTTTCATAATTTTGATCGTTTCGACTTCCACAATGGTGTTTAACACTTAAATAGGCATTTACATCATCTCACAAGCATTAATCAACACAATTCTTTACACAAACAATACACAACAAACTTATATATATATATAATCTAAGTTTCAACATAAACACCAAATATGTTCATTCAAACCAAACCAATTCTTAGATGTTTTAGTGTTGCAAGTACTCCACGATAGGAAAACACTAAAATCTAAGTACACAAATAGAGTAAGCATATCCAAATTAAATTCAAATTACAAAGTAAAGTAAATACTACACACACCAAGCATACTTAAGCAAAGCAAACTAAACACGCAACAAACATAAGTAGAATCCATCAACTACTCCACATCAGATTTAGAACTATCCTCTCCTCTAATGTCTCCAATCGAATACTGATGCATGAACAAATTATAAAATGGATGAAATGGAAATTCGTCAGACGATTCCTCAGCAACCACCGCGTTCTTCTTCATCAAGTTAATCAAGCCTATCTCAATTCGACCAGTGTGATTGAATTGTTCCTTCATTCTCTAATCTATATGATCAAATAAATCAAAATTATTATTGATTGCACTCATAATGTTCTGTACCTGTTTCTCCAACTGTTTGATCCTCTTCAATATCATTCTGGAACCTTCACAAAAATATGGTTGAATCGGTTGTGAAGTCTGTGTTGGTTGATTAACAAGTAAATTCATGTCATCTTCATCTCCCACTGTCTGGTAGTTATAAGGATTGACTACATAACAAAAATATGGTGGACGGGTGTCTAAGCCCATATTATGATCAATGCACACTTAATCCTAAAACTGATTTCACAATGATGTTACCAATGTCAATCAGCCTCTCAGTTTAAATACAGAAATTCAAAATGGCACTTTCCTTGGTTACCTTGCTAATTTCATTGTTGGAAATAACTTTGCCGAAATAAAGTAGTGCCACTGCTTCGACATAGGATTCAGAGATGCAGATGAGAAACTAATGTTTCCATTCTCTCTAATTTCCCAATCCTCATTCTCATCCGTCAAATATTGATACACATCATTCATATTATGTTGTGTGGCATTGAAATTAGAATAATGGCAAATGGGTATGTTCTCGATCATAAAGAGATCTTTAATTTGTGTAGGAGTGAATTGCACAAATCTAACTCGCACAAATACGAACCCTTGGTTGATCCCGTGAAGATTTGCATAAAATTCTTTCACGACAGGAACAACAACGGCAGTGGTAGTGTAGCAAAGCACTTCCCAGCGTCTCTCCTTAATAATCTCTTCAATTCTAGTAGTAGGATTATCCATACCTCGATTTATGAAGCCTCTTTCCTTAATAATCCTTCTCTTCATTATAACTTTGTTGAACAAACGCTGCGCTTCGAAACTTATGAACTTCCTTCGGTTGAAAATGTGAGATCAAAGGGTTTCAATGGAGTAGGAATCCATGGGATACGAATTGGGAATGACAGTTTTCGTTTTTCTGGAGTTAGGAAGTCAAAAATGGAGTTTAGGGAGTTATAAGTACGAAGATTCCGCCCAAAACCGCCAAAACTCACATTTTAAAACTTTAAAACTGTCAATAGGTTTTGGGCGCCGACGACGCTCAAACCTAGAAGTTCAGTGTATGGTCTGTAACAGGGCGTCGGCGACGCCAGTGGTCAAAAATTCTCACCGAACTTTGTTTAGCCCAAAATATTCCAATTTCTCAATTTGATCCAGTATTTATCCATTTTTAAAGTATTTAGGAGTAATTAGGATTCAAAAACAACTAACTAAAAAAGCAAAACTACAACAAACAAGCAAACACACCACAAAGATACATATGGGTTGCCTCCCATAAAGCGCTTGGTTTAACGTCGTCAGCCCGACAAACCATTCAGTTAATCGAGATGACTAAGCCTTAAAACCTCTTTGAAGTTAGGTTGAAACCCGTCAAAGTAAGACTTCAATAGATGCCCATTAACCTTGAAAATCTTTCCAGTATAAAGATCTTTAATATCAACAGCTCCAAAAGAATGAACTTTTTACAACTGTAAAAGGTCCTAACATATAGACTTGAGCTTTCCAGGGAATAACTTCAATCTTGTGTTGTATAATAAAACTTTTTGTTCAAATTCTAAGTTTTTTTTCAATATCTTCTGATCATGCCACAATTTCATTTTCTCTTTATAAATCCTATCATTGTGATAAGATGCATTTATGATCTCTTCCAATTCATTCAATTGCATAAATCTTTTCTCTCCAGCATTTTTCAAATTAAAATTCAACTCGTTTATTGCCCAATATGCTTTATACTCCAATTCAACCGGTAAATGACAAGTCTTACCAAACACTAGTCTATAAGGAGACATTCCAATAGAGGTTTTAAAAGCAGTCCTATAAGCCCATAAAGCAGTATCTAATCGAGCAGACCAATCTAATTTATGATTATCCATAGTTTTCTCCAAAATTCTTTTAATTTCATGATTAGACACTTCTGCTAAACCACTAATTCGGGGATGATAAGCAGTAGAGATTCTATGAATAATATTATATTTCTCAATTAATCTCTTAATTCGATTATTCCTGAAATGGGATCCACCATCAATTATGATCACTCTCGGCATTCCATATCTTGTAAATATATTTTTCTTTAAAAATTTTGAAACACTACGAGCATCACATCTAGGTAAAGAAATAGCTTCAATCCATTTCGAGACATAATTAACGACAACCAATATACATAAACTTCCAAATGAAGGAGTAAATGGTCCTATAAAATCTAATCCCCATACATAAAAAATTTCAACCTCAAAATTATAATTTAGAGGCATTTCATTTCTTCTAGAAAAATTACCTACTCTCTGATATCGATCACATGATTTAATATATCTATAAACATCTCTAAAATGAGTAGGCCAATAAAATCTAGATTGTAGAATCTTAAAAGCAGCTTTATCAGTACCAAAATGACCTCCAAACTTAAATTTTAAAAATGACCTCCAAATTCAAAATGACCTCCAAACATACATATGTTGG
Organism: Papilionanthe hookeriana x Papilionanthe teres; assembly: GCA_022702705.1. Classification (NCBI taxonomy): domain Eukaryota; kingdom Viridiplantae; phylum Streptophyta; class Magnoliopsida; order Asparagales; family Orchidaceae; genus Papilionanthe; species Papilionanthe hookeriana x Papilionanthe teres. Next base: position 101,741,158 of record CM040425.1, read on the forward strand.
TATGTTTGGAGGCTACTGAAGACAAATAAAGTTACATTTTAAAAATTTTTCTTCCCCCCAAACTTAAATTTTAAAAAATTTTGCAATTAATTCCATAAAATATTGCATGAAGAAAAAGTAACGGTTGAATCTACTTACTACTACAATATCCTGTCAAATTCATATATTTGCATAATCAGGATAGAATGACTATAGGAGAAAGTAAATCTAACCTAGAACATGCTTGTAATAAAATTACACTAAAAGGAAGTATTTTCACATTAAAATTTTCTTTTTCTTTCTGCCCCAAACTTAATTTTTAACATATATAGCATTCAGTACAGAAAATATAAACAGGAAGAAAAACAATTTAGAAATTCTATTTACCACAAATGTCTATCAAAACCATTTACAAGTATTCATTAGGACAGAACAATATGCAACAGAAAGTAAATCTAAACTAATCATGTTATAATGAATTTCACTAAATAAAAGTTTAACTAGCATAGCAGGCATCAGCAGGGGAATATAAAAATGTTCTTCAATTATTATATGAAATTGTAACACAAACATAAACACATATAAGATAAATAAGGTTAATTCATCCTTTAACTCATTGCATCTCACTAACTTACCTCCAATTTCTAACAGAAACACTACACTAATAAATTAGGTACTTTTTTAAATGATTTTAAAGATTATAATCCCAAATATAAGATTATCCCTGATATATTGATTTTCAGACACCAATCTCAGGCATCATCATCCCTTTAATTAAGCACCTCTAACAGTTATAAATCGTAGTGTAAGATCATCCACAAGTTATTCATCAAATAGGTTCGTGACTCCTACCAAATGAAAACAAAGTCAGAAAAAGGAAGTAACAAAATTAAGATGGAATAGTCACAGTTTAAACTCATGATGTATCTTGTAAAACTCAAGTCCGAGTGAGACCCAAGTCATAGTAGACTCATCAATCCAACTACTACAAGAAAACATAAAGTCTAACCATAATAAGAAGTTAAGGAATCACCTCCCTCATTACACACAAAGATCAAACTACTAACAATCCAAACATCTACTAACAACAATCAAACTTACCAATCAATAATGACACATAAAGATCAACTCAATCCACTAACAATCCAAACATTCACCGATCATTAATTAAGCTGATCAATCCAAACTAAAGCAAACAAAATATAACACTAACAATCATGACTCTCAAGCACACTAAATCAAAGCACATTGATAACTATGGGTTGTCTCCCATAAAGCACTTGGTTTAATTTCGTCACCCCAACAAATGATTCCTCCTGGATCAAAATTCTAATTAAGTAATCCTCGATCAATTGCCCAGTATTTTTCAGATCCAAGAATTCCTACAAAATTCTCAAATTGTAATTTTTCTTTGAGCTCTTCTTTTTCAAATTGATTCATACCATTGTTCTTCATATTTCTTTCTAGATTTAATATTCTTCTATTGATTTTTTGAATTTGTATATTAATATCATCCTTGAAATTTATAAGAAATGGATTTCTATAAGATAATTTAAGATCACCCAAATTTTGGATCGGATTCTCTCTAGATAATTCAGATTCAGAATAAAATTCTTATATGTCACTCTTCTGTTTCAAGTTATCTTCCAATTCTTCCCCTTTATAATTATTAAATGATGGAGAATCTATCTTAGTTGAGGAAATAGGTTTTTCTAATTCCTTAGGAATTTCTTCCAATGGTCTTACAATATCCTTATCCTCTTTTATCAACTCAAAGTTCTTTTGAAGTTTATCCTCAAATTCTCTTCAAATTCCTAGTTCAATAACTTTATCTTGTTCATCATTCAATTCAGGTTTTTCTTGTAATTGAGTTGAATATGAAGATATAAAGATTGGTGGTGTAGATGATTTCCCTAAATAGGCGGGCTTTAAAATTTTATGGGGTACATCCATCTTAAGTTCATGAGATTTTTCAACAAATGGAATTACAAGTTCATTATTTTTGGCAGTTTCCATCATTTCACATCTCTCTTGAACATACATACAGTCTTCTTTAGATAACATTTTCAACTCATCATGAAAATCCATTCTGACCTCATATGTTATCTTACTCTCAAAACTTTCTTGGAAATGGTCTTTACTTAGATAATCAATTTCATCCATCCAAAAACATTCATCATCTTTTCTCTCAGCTAGAAATTTTATAGTCTTCAACCTATCAAAAGTGACTTCCTGGTCATTAATATTCATAATCAACTCTCCTTTTTGCACATCTATCATAGTTTGTCCAGTAACAAGAAATAGTTGTTCATTATCATTCTCTTTACGTTTGATCTCAGTGTTTCTAGGAAGTGTTCTTTTGGTTCTATTGCTAAGTGAATTAGCAATTTCTCCCAGTTGATTCTCTATGTTTCTAATCGCAGAATTTTGACTTTGCAACTGGTTTCCTATTTGCAATACCACTTTGTCTATGGACATCTTCTTATCCTCAAATTGTTGATCAATATTAGAGTCCAGTGGATGTGAAGGCTTATATCTTGTGTTACCTTGTCTATTCTAACTTCCATTAGGATTTGCATGATTTTTTCCCATTGTTGGTTTCCACACTCAGTAGTATGAATCCAGTTAAAATTAGAATGGTTCTTCCAACATGGGTTATAAAAGTTAGAATATGGGTTGTTTATGGTATTTAAAGTCTCATATAATAAGTTGGAATCGATCATACAGCCTAATGAACTTTCCTTACTTACAGGAGTAAATTGAGGTTGGTTCATTCCAAATTGGTCCAACTTCCTTGATATTGTAGCAACCTGAGATGCAAGAATTGAGTTCGCATATGTATCATGAACACTAACTACAATTTTATGATTTACCCTTGCAGAGGGCCATCGAAATTCATTTGTAGCCATTTCTTCAATTAATGCATACGCTTCATCAAATGTTTTTGACATTAATGAACCACCAGCAACAACATCAATAATGGACCTAAGGGATCCTACTAATCCATTATAAAAAGTTTTAATGATTAACCAATCTGGCAGAGCATGATGTGGACACTTTCTTAGGAGTTCCTTAAATCTTTCTCAGGCTTCGTATATTGATTCCCCTTCATACTGACAAAATGAGATAATATCATTTCTAAGTTGAGTAGTCCTTGAAGGTGGAAAATACTTAGCTAGAAATTTCTGAGTTAACTCCAATTTTTAATAGAACTAGGTGCTAATGAGTATAAACACATTTTAGCATTATCCCTTAGTGAGAAAGAAAAAAGCCTTAGCCTAACAGCATCGTCTGAGATGCTATTATAACGAAATGTAACACAAAGTTCTAGAAAACTAGATAAGTGTAAATAGGGATCCTCCGAAGGAGTTCCCCCAAATAGGTTGTTCTGCACAAATTAGATAATTACTGGATTTAGTTCAAACGAGTCAGCTTCAACAACAGGGTTTTTTATACTTGAGTGAAATTTATCTATCTTAGGCTTTACATAATCCCTCAATGATTTATGATGATTTTTCAAGTTATTATTTTGAATGTTTTCCATTTCCATTTATAGTTATTCAAGTCATTTCTATTTTTTTATTATTTTCCATTTTTCTAACTCAGGATCAGAAGGCACAAGTCATACAAATCTTTTGTTTTGCATATGTAACACAACAAACAATACATTAAAAATAAAACAAATAAAACGAAAAATATATTCAACACAACAAAATATTTTCACAAACACCTTATTTTTGACACAAACAGTTTTTTTTTTCACAACACTTTTTCATACAAAAAAAAACTTTTCACACAAACACAATTTCATGACACTAAAGTTTTCTAATCCTAAGCCTAATTACTTTAACTAAAATTCTTACTGAAGCTTCCCCGATAACGGCGCCAAAAACTTGATGCGACTTTTTTTATATGCAAGGATTTATGAACAATAGATATATAATATTTTTTATATATGCACAATGATCCAACGCAAGTATACGTATCGTATTAAGTAATATAGGGATTTAATGGGGTCCCATTTATCGATCCCACAGGGAAGTGAGGTAAGAGGTTCTTAGTTAAATTCTAGTCTACTATTAATAGCCTTTGTTTGGAAGAGTGATTGCCCAACGATTACAGACTTTTATATTACAAGAATTTATGAACTCAAATTATATATGTTTATAATGATTATGTAAAGTCCAAGCACTCAACGTAAGTATATGTATCGTATTAAGTAATACAAGGTTCTAATGGAGTCCTCGTTATCGATCCCACAGGGAAGCTACGAAGTAAAAGAATGTGTTACACAATAGATAATGTAGCACTGAAATCTGATAATCAAATTGCACTTAAAATTTAATACTTACTTCTACTACCACTATGCAGAAAACAATAACAATTAATTAAACTAAAATTACTTCTAATAACTTTGAAAACAGAATTAACTAACAGACACACACTGAGCTCTATATTTGAAAGGTTTTTGATATATGAGAAAAGTTTCTTTCCTGTTGCTATGAGAATATGATGTGTAAATGATATGGAGCAAATATCTATGTTATTGTGCCAAATAGGAGCATAAATGTTTCTTTACCCTTAAAAGAGTACCCCCTCTTCCAAGCATGAAAAAAACATTGACATATCCTAAGTTTAGTAACTAAATCTAGGGCTAGGTTGGGAGGATACCGAATCTCACTATGGAGCTCCCACTCACCATTCACCTGAAGGCTAACCTTCGAGTTTAGTTACTAATCTTAGGACCAATTTGGGAATCTCAGCCGGTCACCCTAAAACCTCCAAATTGAAGTTCATCAAAATACATTTCCCTATTTATTTGCACTCAATTCCCATGAAATACGCAATTCATCCATGGAAGTTGAATGGATTCTTCATTATTGTTGTAGGACACTAAATCCTTTCAGAATTAATGTTCAACAACATATTTTAACAATTCAATTGGCCAGATGAAAAGTAAATTAAGTTCAAAATGAGAAACCATCACAATTTCTTCAATACATTAAAAGCACTTCAAATCAATATCAATCCATCTTCACATCTCTATGCAAGAAGAAAGATAAAGGAGACTACTCAGAATTCATGAAGAAGATACAATAAAACATGGATTTTATATATAAAAGAAAAGTCATACAAACCACAAAAGAAAAAACAACTTATCTCTTTCTCTTCCCCAATGCAATTCCCTTGAAGTTCCTTTGAATCCTTTTTCTCTATTCTTTGCAACACTTAATTCCCTCTTTAGAATGGAAAGGAAGAAGAAATCTCTCACTTTACTTCTTCTCCTTCACTCTTTAGAGAAGAATTCCTCTCAAACTCTAACTTCTACACACTTTTCTCTTAAGCCCTAACACTCAACACACAATCTCCTTCTCTAAAACTTCAGAATACACACTCACACACACACCATTTTTATCCAAAAATAGTTAATTATAAGTTAGAAATGAAATCCTAAGAGTTTCCATAGGCATCCCTTCAAAAAGTCGCCAAAACTCCTCAAATTTGAATTCCATCGACATTGGGCGCCGGCGGGCGCTGGCGTGACCCAAGAAAAAAGGGTTAAGATTTTCATGCTTATTTTATACTGATTTTGATGATATTGCACTTTAAAGAAAGGTATTTTTGGTGTTTTTCTGCAGGTATGAAGATTTAAGGACAAAATAACAAAATTATGTAAGAAGGAGCTAATTTGGAGCAAAAAAGAACTAAATTATGCAAATTTGAACTAGGCCTCTGACGACGTTATTTTCCCAAGAGTTTAGAATTAATTGCAAGGGAGGCCACCGACGGCGGGGTCTGTTTAAATGCTTTGTTTCTAGAAGGCCGCCGACGGATCTTTCCAGAAATACGTCAAATGTGGATGATTCTCGAGGAGGTGCCTTCACAACCCTTAGAGACTCTTCTACAACTTTAAAAGGAACAAATTTAGGCCAAAAAATGGCTCTTCTTCTGGTCTCTAAAGTGATTATTAGTGAGTCAATACTGTAAAAGAGAGTCTATTAGTGAGTTTAATTTAGTGAGTTGTGAGTTCAAATAGAGAATTTGTAAGGAATTCTTCGAGAGATTGCAAGAGTGGAAGGGAAGTGAGAGAACTCTTCCACATTGACATTTCAAAGGAGAATTCCAAGGAAAAGATCCAGAGGAACTTCAAGAAGGTTTCTTGGTGAGGAATTTGAGATAAGTAGTTTTTATTTGTTTTTAGTGTGTAGAACTTTACTTTATTATATGAAATCTAAGTTTTATTGCATCCTCTTCATGAATTCTGAGTAGTTGTTCTATCTTTCTCCTGGTTTTGATGTTTTTGTGAAATAATTATATAATTAGTCTATTAACTAAATTATAAAAGAAGTTATGATGGTACTATACCTAAACTTACTTTACTATACGAATTGGCCATTTGTATTGTTAAATTCCGTGAAGAATTCTTAAGACCTGAACGTGGGCTAAGGATTTTTAACTTGTATGTATCACATTTCTCTTTGCAAGGTAGACGGGTAAATCCTTGAAGGGAGAAGTGCAAATAAATATGGAAATAAAATTAATCGGGCGTAGAATTGAAGATTTTAGAGTGACAGGCTAAAATCCTCAATTCAGTCCTATCGTTTGGGTGCTGATGTGTAGATTGTTAGCCCTCAGGTGAGGGGAACGTGGGAGCTCCGAATTGAGAGTCGGTATCCTCCCAGCCTAGCCGCAGAATCAGTAACCAAGCATAAGATTAGTCAATGTTCTTTATGTCTGGACCAAAGGGTAAAGAATAGGGATGCTCCTATTTGGCACATCACATTAAAACTAATTATAATTATCATTTCCCTTAAATATCTTAACTAAGGAGAAAGATTCTTGTTATTATCTATATTTGAACTTAACTCTAGTAGTAGTATTAGTAAATTATTAGTAAAACTAGTTTTTAATATAAGTTTCATATTATTGTCGATTGCATATTAGTGACAGATAGGCAATTCGATTTAGTTGTGATTCTGAATTGGTTTTTATAATCCTAGTCCGTAGGCTTTAATATATTCTCTGTGGGATCGATATCCAGGACTCCATTAGAGCCCTGTATTACTTGAATGATACATATACTTGTGTTTGAAAGTAACTCTGCGATTAAAAGATTAAAATATTTAATAGTTACTAAAGCTAGATTACGCTCAAAGTCAAGTCTTTGGCGTTGTTGCTACAGATTATATCTTTTAGTAGTGGTGCTGAATTCTTATATTTTTAAGTACATTCAAATTGGATAAAAGCGCTGAGTGGTTCAAGTTTTTGGCTCTGTTGCCGGGGATATTTTACATGTTATAGGAATATAACATAATTAGATTAACGGACAATAATTTAGGAAACCTTTATAGAATTGCAACTTATTTTAGTTAACTGTTTTTGTTGTGTACTGATTTTGAGTGTATGCGCAAATTTGGTTCTAAAAACCTTATACCTTACGATTCAGAATTAGAATGCACTGTTAGGAGAATTAGAAAACTGAGAGAAGAATTTATAAATTCTAAAATAATGGAAATTAACGTAAACAACCAAAGAATAGAAAATGAACAACAATCTAGACCATTAAGAGATTATGCTAACCATACATTAGATGAAATTCACTTAACTATTCAAAATCCTGATGTAGCTGCTAATTCATTTGAGCTTAAACCTGCAATTATCCAAATGCTACAAAACAATCAATTTGGTGAAACTTCAAATGAAGATCCTAATTTACATCTTGCCAGTTTCTTAGAACTTTGTGCTACTTTTAAGTACGATAGAGTGTCTGATGATGTTGTTAGACTTAGACTTTTTCCTTTTTCACTAAGGGATAAGGCTAAGGCTTGGTTAAATTCGTTAACACCTGGATCTATAAGAACTTGGGGAGAACTTTCACAAAAATTCGTATCAAAATATTTTCCATCATATAAGACTGCTAAGCTTAGAAACGATATCACATCTTTCAGTCATTATGAGGGAGAATTGATATGTGAATCTTGGGAAAGATTTAAAGAACTTCTTAGGAAATGTTCACATCATGCTTTACCAGATTGGTTAATTATTCAAAAATTTTATAATTGATTAGTAGGATCTCTTAGATCTATAATTGATGCTACTGCTGGTAGATCACTGATGTCTAAAACTTTTGAAGAAGCCTATGCATTAATAGAAGAAATGGCTACCAATAATTTTCAATCATCTAGTGAAAGGGTAAATCCTAAGAAAGTAGCCAGTATTCATGATTCTGATGTTTTAACTATGATAGTTTCTTAAATTGTTACTCTTTCAAAGAAAATAGATCAATATGGAATGAATCGTTCTCAAACACCTCAAGTGTTAGAAGAAAATTCATTAGGACAAATCATAGATTCTTAATCTTCATATGAAACAATAAATGCAATAAATAATAGACAAAATAATCCTTATTCAAACAATTATAATCCAGGTTGAAAGAATCATCCAAATTTTAATTGGAATAACCAAAATAATAATAATAATCCTTAGTGGGGGATTAATCCTGTAAACCCATTAGGAAATATAAATAATCAAGGTAATTCCAATTATAGACCTTCTAATCCACTAGGTTTTTATAATAATTCACAATTCAAGGAGAAGAAGTTGTCTATGGAAGAATTAGTTTTGAATATATTAATCAATTACAAAATCAAGGAAATGCTATTAAAAACATAGAAAACCAATTAGGGCAAATTGCTTCTGCATTAAACAATAGACCTATTGGAACTTTACCTAGTAATGTTGAAGTAAATCCTAAAGATCAAGGAAAAGAACAAATCAAAGCTATTCAATTGAGAAGTGGAAAAGAGTTAGAGACAAGAGTTCAAAAAGAAACTGTAGTTGAAAACGAAAAAGATGAAACTGAAGGAGAAAATGAAAGTTTATATCCTGATTTTCCTCTGAAACCTATGAAAATTACTGTTGAAAAACCACCTCCACCATTTCCTCAAAGATTAAAGCAACAAGATAAAGGAAAAAAGATTTGCTAAATTCTTAGACATTTTGAAAAAAATGTCAATAAATATTCCTTTTGTTGAAGCTTTAGAACAAATGCCTGATTGTGTTAAATTTATGAAGGATATACTCAACAAAAAGAGGAAGTTATTAGATCATGAGACTGTTGCACTCAGTGAAAAGTGTAGTGCTATAATTCAAAGAAAACTTCCTGAATAACTTAAAGATCTTGGTAGTTTGACTATTCCATTTGCTATTGGTGAAAAATTTTATGGGCGAGCATTATGTGATTTGGAAGCTAGCATAAATCTGATGCCTCTATCAACTTTTAAAAGGTTAGAAATTGGAGAGATTGCACCAACTTCTGTAACTTTACAGTTAGTTGATCGATCTATTACACATTCTGAGGGAATTGTAGAAGATGTTTTGGTCAAGGTTGATAAGTTTATTTTTCCTGTGGACTTTATCATTCTAGATATGAAAGAAGATAAAGAAATTCTAATCATTTTAGGAACACCATTCCTAGCTACAAGTAGAGCTATGATAGACGTTCAAAAAGGAGAATTGACTATGAGAGTAAATGACCAAGAAGTAACCTTTAACAACTCAAAGTCAATGAAATATCCATCAATACAAAAAGATGATAAATTTTCAGAATGGATATATGTGATTATTTAGGAAGAGAATATTTCCAAGAAAATTATGAAGAAAAAGAAGATACTGAAAAAGATAATTTTGAAGAAATAGAAAGTAAAGAAGCTGATTATATTCAGGAAAAATATGAAACACTTAATTCAACATCACCTGAAAATCAAACATTAATTCCATCTGTTGTAAAACCCCCTGAACTTGAATTAAAGAATATTCCAAATCATTTGAAGTATGTATTTTTAGAAGAGTTTTCAACATTACCAGTAATTGTATGCTCAGATTTAAATGAAATCCAAGAACAAAAATTAATGGATACATTAAAAAAATACAAAAAAGCTTTTGATTGGACTTTAGCTGATATTAAAGGAATTAGTCATTCGATTTGTTTGCACATAATTTTATTAAATGAGGAACATAAACCAAGAATTGACCCTCAAAGGAGACTAAACCCTAGAATGAAAGAAGTAATTAAAAAAGAAATTTTAAAATGGTTAGATGCTGGAATTATATCTCTTATTTCGGATAGTACTTGGGTAAGTTTAATTCATTGTGTTCCCAAGAAAGGAGGAATAATTGTTGAAGAAAATGAAAATAAAGAATTAATTCCTATCAGACAAATTTCTGGATGACGTATTTGTATAGACTATCGAAAATTAAATGCAGCCACCCGAAAGGATCATTTTCCTCTTCCTTTTCTAGACCAAATGTTGGATAAACTTGCTGGACATAAGTACTATTGCTTTCTGGATGGATATACTGGTTACCATCAGATACTTATTGCTCCCGAGGATCAAGAGATAACAACTTTTACTAGTCCTTACAGAACTTTTGCTTTTAGAAGGATGCCTTTTGGACTATGTAAAACACCTGCAACATTCCAGAGATGTATGATCTCGATTTTTAGTAAGTTAATAGTTAAAGGAAATGAAGTATTTATGGATGATTTCTCTGTGTTTGGAACATCATTTGATGCATGCTTAAATCATCTTGAAAAAGTTTTGGAGCTATGCGAAAAAACTAACTTAGTTCTAAATTGGGAGAAATGTCAATTTATGGTTGTAGGAGGAATTGTATTAGGGCATAAAATTTTAGAAAATGGCATGGAAGTAGACCCTGCAAAAATTCAAGTAATAGCTAAATTACCACCTCTTACTACAGTGAGAGGAGTAAGAAGTTTTCTTGGACATGCTGGTTTCTACAGGCGTTATATTAAAGATTTTAAAAAATTACAAAACCTCTATGCCAACATTTAGAAAAAGATAAGAAATTTGAATTTATTGAAGACTGCTTGAATGCCCTTGAATTATTAAAGGAAAAACTAATCACAGCACCTATAATAGTTTCACCTGACTGGGAGAAACCGTTCAAACTAATGTGTGATGCTCGTGATTATGCTATTGGAGCTGTTCTTGGTCAAAGATACGAAAATTTTTTTAAAGTTATATACTACAATAGTAGAACTCTTAATGATGCTCAAATTAACTATATGGTTACTGAAAAGAGTTACTGTCTATTGTATATGCTTTTGATAAATTTAGATCATATTTAATTGGAACAAAATGTATTGTGCATACTGATCATTCTGCTATTAAATATCTGATGCAAAAGAAGGATACTAAACCAAGATTAATTAGATGGGTACTTTTAATGCAAGAATTTGATTTTGTGGTGATTGATAGAAAATGAACTGAGAATCAAATTGCTGATCATTTGTCGAGACTAGAATATAATGTATTATCTGACACTGATAAAGAAATAATAGATAGTTTCCCTCATGAAAAACTTTATAATATTTATAAGTGGAAAATACCTTGTTATGTAGATATAGTAAATTATTTAGTAAGCGAAATTATGGCACCTATGCTAATATTGCAGCAACAGAAAAAATTTGTTCACGATTCAAAATCATATTTTTAGGATGAACCATATTTATATAAGCAATGTAATGATCTTATTATTAGGAGATGTGTGCCTTATGAAGAAACTAAACAGATCATTTAGAAATGTCATGATTCTGATTTTGGAGGACATTTTGGAATTAATGAAACTACATATAAAATTTTACAAGCTGGATTTTATTGGCCTACTCATTTTAGAGATGTTTACAGATATATCAAAACCTGTGATAGAAGCCAACGAATAGGTAATATATCTAGAAGAAATGAAATGCCTCTAAATTTTATATTAGAAGTTGAGATTTTTGATGTTTGGGGATTAGATTTTATGGGACTATTTATTCCTTCATTTGGGAATTTATATATTTTGATTGTTATTGATTATGTATCAAAATGGATACAAGCACAAGCTTTACCTCTGTGTGATGCTAAAAGTGTTTCAAAATTTTTAATGAAAAATATTTTCATAAGATACGGTATGTCGAGAGTGATTATCACTGACGGAGGATCCCATTTTAGGAATAAATACATTCAAAGATTGGCAGAAAAGTTTAGTATTGTTCATAAATTCTCTACTGCCTAAAATCCTCAAACTAGTGGTTTAGCTGAAGTTTCTAATTGTGAGATCAAACAAATTTTAGAAAAGACTGTAAATCCTAATAGAGTAGATTGGTTTGCAAGACTAGATACTGTATTATGGGCATATAGGACTGCTTATAAAACTTCTATTTGTATGACTCCTTACAGGCTGATATATGGAAAAACTTTTCACTTACCAGTAGAATTGGAGCATAAAGCTTTTTGGGCGATTAAAGAATTCAATTATAATTTGAAAAATGCTGGTGAGAAGAGAAAGCTGCAATTAAATGAATTAGAAGAATTAAGAAATAAATCTTACAATAATAATAGAATTGATAAGGAAAAACTAAAGTTAAGGCATGATCAAAAGATTAACTGAAAGAACTTCGAACTAGGATAAGAAGTTTTACTTTACAATACAAGCCTAAAATTATTTCCTAGGAAATTGAAGTCTCGGTGGCTAGGACCCTTTACTGTAACTCAAGTTTATACTTATGGAGCTGTCGAAATTGAAGATCTGAAATATGAGAATAGATTTAAAGTGAATGGACATAGATTAAAACCATATTTTAAGGGTAAAAGACCAAATTTTAAAGATGTTTTAATGCTCGGTCAACCTGAATAACACCTGTATAGGTCAGGCTGACGACGTTAAACCAAGCGCTTCATGGGAGGCAACCCATATTTATCTTTAATAGTTGTGTTTTTATTTGAAATTATAATTCATTTATAGTATTATTAAGTCCTACTACTTATATTTACCCTTTAATTATCATAGAATTTGAATCCATAGAAAAAATTTGGAATGTATTGGACCACAGCGTTTTTATGCAAATTTTTGCCTAGGGCGCTGACGGCTTGCTTGAGGCCTTTGACGGTGGGTTTTTCCCAAAAGCTATGGTATTTAATTGCATAAGGCTCACCGATGTCGCCTTCAAGGCTGCTGACAGCGGGATCGGCGAGTGGGTAGTTTTTCGTGTTCAAAACGACGGTTTTCGACAATTTTTAGCGAATTTGTCCTTTAAAAACTTCTATGGACGGTTCCTAAACACTCAAAAATCCCAAAAACAAATGGATACTCTCTTTAATTTTTCTCAAATGGCTTCAAATTCGATTGACAACCCAAGATTTTGAGTTTACAAAAGGAGAAAGTTCGTTAGTGCGAAGGTGAAGCGACTTTTCAACAAGGTAATCTCAAAGAAAAGATTGATTAAAGAAAGAGGATTTGTCAATATAGGACAAAATAATTCTTTATCACCAATCGAAGAAATGATCATGAGAAGAAGATGGGAAGTGTTCTGCTACACTACTACCGCAGTAGTCGTTCCAGTGGTTAAAGAATTCTACGCAAATTTACATGGAATCAGCCAAAGAAGCGTTTATGTGTTATACAACAAACAAGGCAAAACAGAAGACTTGAATTCGATAAAACTCGATTCGTTAATGCGAAAGCCCAATCAAAGTACACTTCACTCTTTCAAAGTAAGAAGTGTATTCAAGATAGAGTTTTCGAAAATCCTGGAGGAGAGGTGGAACGAATTATCAAAAGAGAGAGGATGGGAGAATTTGTGCTATACAACAAACAAGGCTGCTGTTGAAGTTGTTAGAGAATTTTACTCGAATCTGACTCAAATTGAGGACGAGCCTGTCCAAGTAAGGGGATTTTCTGTCGAATTTAGTGCTAATCGAATTAACTCTTTTTACAAGCTTCAAGACTATTATACTGGTGAGTTTGAAACTTTTGGAACAATGGAAGGTCCGTTGAATTATGTTATTGACTTTCTCACTGATGGGAAAGGAGTTTGGAAAATTCAAAATCGTGAACGGATTAACTTTCCGCTGTCCATGATGAATGTCAATGCTAAGGCATGGCATTATTTCATCTGTTCAACTCTGCTACCTACATACCATCATAGTGAAGTCTCTAGAGAGAGAGAGTTGTTATGAATTTTTGAATTCAGAACAATAGAAGAATTAATGTGGGGAAGATAAACTATTAGAATATTATGGCTACTACGAGGAGTGAGACAAGTGGATATTTAGGGCATCCTGGCCTCATTTATGCACTTTGTCAACTGTCTGGTGTTGAAGCAAGAGATGATGAGGAATGCGTTTATCCTATGAGACCCATTAAAGGAAATATAAAGACTTATACATCCCATGAGGAATGGAGATCAGGGAGTAGGAGAGAAGAACCATCTACTAGTAGAGATATCCCTTCTACTAGCTATGTCCCTCCTGCCTCCAGTTCCCCTACCTTGTATGATCTGATGAATGTCATGACCCTGCAGAGGAAAAGTTTTGAGAAATTAGATGAAAGATTAGAAAGGATTGATCACAGGATTGAAGGATTAGAGCGAAGACAAGATCATGATAGTGAGTATCTTCAGAGGCATTCAAATTTTGAGATGGCTTATTACGATGCTCATGCTAGATACTACCAAGGAGAGCCGGATGTGACTTTTCTAGAGTGCCCCAGATATGCTTAGTATCAGCCCAATCCTCCTGTTTACCAGGGTGATGAAGACATTGTGTGGGATTTTGATGCTTGATCATTTGATAGTGATGTATTGTTTGTGTTTATGTTTGTTTTTTTTTTAAGTTGTTGAACTTTTATTTTTATGGATTATATTGTGGACTATACTGTATTTTTTGTGATATGTGTTTAGTGTGGTAGTTTGTATTTTAATTTCTAGATGCTTGTGATATCTGTACTAGTAAGTGTAATTATGAACTGTTTAGTTTAAATTAGTAAACTGTTTGTTCTGTGTTGTGAAATGCATATGTTTGTGTAGTATAGTTAGTTGTTTTTGTTTAATGTATAGTTTTATATACTTGTTTTAAAATTTCATTACCCCAACAAAAATTCTAAATTGTATATGTGTAGAAAGGAGTTTAATATTATAGGTCAGTTGAAATTAGAGATTTTGAGAAGAACCTGCAAATTTCAAAAAGATAAAAATGCTTAAAGTGCAAAGGTATGAATTTTATATTTATAATTTTTCTTTTCACCCATGTAACATTTCTATTTATAGAAAATTTTAAGTTTGGGGGCCGGAAGAAAAATCTTAACTACTATATGTTCTCAAATAATATATTTTCAAAATTTATTATCATGATTTTTGTGATAAAATTTAATTCTAAATACTATGTTAGATTCTATTTAAATATTGTAAAAAATTCAAATAGATATTTTTTTATAATCAAAATTAATTTTGTAGACTAAGATATTTATTATAAGAGGATAAGACTATAATCAACTATTTAAAGTAAGGAAAACTATATTTTGAGATATTAAGAATCTTAGAAATTTTGTTGAGAAAGAAAAGATTGGGATTCAATAATGTATAAACTATGAAGTACATATAAGGTAAAGAATGTTTGAAAGATTCAACTTTAGGAAAAGAAGAGTGAAGTTCAAAATTATTAACAGGTTATCCAGATATAGTAATCCTCACTTGAAAAAGAAAAAGAAATAGAAAAAGAAAAAGGATTGAAAAATAATCCCTGAAAGAAAAGAAAAAAAAATAAGTGAGGAGATGCTTGAGGATATGCCTTATAAAAAATTGGCTTCACTTGGATTAACCTAAAAGGAAAACTAAAAATATTTCTAAACTTATATTTATGACTAGTTTCTTACTTATAGTTTCCTCATGAATTTCCTATCTTCTGAATATTCTAAGTGAATTTATATTGTAATATATAGTCATTCTTGAAATAAATAGAAGACTAGAACTCTTAGACTTGATGACTAAATAGCATTATACCTGTAAAATTAATCTAATTAATCTTTCTAAGAATTCTTATTATAATATTTATTTAAATCAAAATTATAGTATTTCTGAATTAAAACTTTAACACAATGAATCATAACTTTTATGTAGTATTAAGGATTACTTGAGGGCAAGTAATAGTTAAGTTTGGGGGATTTTGACCCAAGAAAAAAAAAGTTAAGATTTTCATGCTTATTTTATACTGATTTTGATGATATTGCACTTTAAAGAAAGGTATTTTTGGTGTTTTTCTGCAGGTATGGAGATTTAAGGATAAAGAAACAAAAATATGTAAAAAGGAGCAGATTTGGAGCAAAAAAGGACTAAATTATGCAAATTTGACCTAGGCCTCTGACGGCGATGTCGAGGCCGCCGACGGCGTGATTTTCCTGAGAGTTCAGAATTAATTGCAAGGGAGGCCACCAACGGAGAGGATCGAGGCCGCCCACAGTGGGGTCTGTTTAAATGCACTGTTTCTAGAAGACCGTCGACGGTGCCTCGAGGCCACCGACGGCGGGATCGACGGATCTTTCCAGAAATACGTCGAATGTGGACGATTTTCGAAGGGGTGCCATCACAAACCTTAGAGACTCTTCTACAAATTTAAATGGAAAGAATTTAGGCTAAAAAATGGCTCTTGTTCTAGTCTCTAAAGTTATTATTAGTGAGTCCATAGTGTAAAAGAGAGTCTATTAGTGAGTTTAATTTAGTGAGTTGTGAGTTTAAATAGAGAATTTGTAAGGAATTCTTCGAGGGATTGCAAGAGTGGAAGGGAAGTAAGAGAACTCTTCCACATTGACGTTTCAAAGGAGAATTCCAAGGAAAAGATCCAGAGGAACTTCAAGGAGTTTGCTTGGGGAGGAATTTGTGATAAGTAGTGTTTATTTGTTTTTAGTGTGTAGAACTTTACTTTATTATATGAAATCTAAGTTTTATTGTATCCTCTTCATGAATTCTGAGTAGTTTTTCTATCTTTCTCCTGGTTTTGATGTTTTTGTGAAATGATTATATAATTAGTCTATTAAATAAATTATAAAAGAAGTTGTGATGGTGCTATACCTAAACTCTCGATAATAATCAGTAGTTCTGCTCTCAAGAATTTCAAAGTTTAAGTTTTCAAGGGATTGAATTTTGGAATTTCAATAGGGAATGGATCAAATTTGGAACATTTTATTTTGGGAATTCAAAGGAAGAAAGGTAGGAGAAATCACAGATTCGAAGCGAACTTCGGTAATTTCCCGACTATCCTATTGTTTGGCTTGAATTTAGGAAGGCCCTAATGTTTATTTAATGTTTTGATCTTGCCAATTTTTAATTAATTAGGACTTATATTCGTATGATGTGATCACACAAATAGCCTCGAAGATGTGAGGGTTTATGTCGTATCGGATGACTACCTAGGAATTCTAAGACCGGTTAAGGCTTAATTTGCAATGCAAATGCCTAACAAAAGGTTGAGGATTTATGTTGCACTAGGCAAACTACCTCGAAGTCCTAAGGTTTAGTTATTTAATTCTAAGGAATGTTTTATTGCAATAGATCTGAGTTTTGCTGACAATGATGGCCGTGTTGCCCACTATGCTCCGAGCTCCTTGTTGTTGCAGCGGGTTTAGTTTTAGAAATCATAAATCAAGAGATGAGAGAAGTGTTCTGGTTTAGAGAATGTCTTAATTTCCAAGTGTTTTTTATGTTTTAATTAAAACAAATCTTAAAGTTGATTATAACAACACCGGTTAAGATCCCACGGTTCCATCATTCCGGCATCATTATTTTTATCGGATTCACTTAGTCCGGATGAATTTGGTAAACTCAATCGAATGAGTTCCACACTTTCATTTAGACCGTGGAAATCCCGTTAGCAACACGTAGGTTACATCATCCGAGGTATTCCCGATCATCTAACAAGACGTTTTAATTTAGTTGTAGTTGTAGTTTTGTTGTTCTGTTTGTGATTAAATTTTGAGTTGTTTTATATTTTGAAACATTGTGGCGGTGAATTTTATCTTGTAATGACTTTTAATTTAGTTTTGGTTTCAGTTTAGGGACTATCCTAAAGGTTTTGGTTTTCATGCAACAGTTGTTTATCATGCAAGAAAAGTAAAGTGCATTTGCAATAAAGTAAATTGTAATAAAATAAAAGCATACCTGGAGGGTCTTCCCGTTATCCCAAGCTGCACTTAAAACACATATCAGAGCATTTAAGTATTCCAACAAGTACCTAGGTAAAGCTAAGGGGAAAGGTTTTGGTTGTCTACCAAAGTCCTAATCCTATAGCTAGTCATCTCCTATGACGTCTAGGTTCTTGTGTTTTGGTTTAAGGACGATTTTCTTCATCAAAGAACAATTAAGTTCAATTGTTCTTATAAATATCCTATCATATTGAGGAAGTGCTTAAGACGAGTCTTAAACATCTTTTCAATACCTCTAGGATTGTTTTAAGTCCAAGAGAATTTAATTATACAAGTGAATTAATCATCTAGGAGTTTAAATTTTGTTATCTTACTCAGTGAATTAGGACATTTGAATATCCTATAAGTGAAGTAACACTTCACTTAATACTCCGTTTAGGAGTTATGACAACAAGATCTTTTGAGGGCAAATTGATGTTTAAATGATTTTTGATTTAATTTAATTTTAATTAATGGATTTAAGTTTGGAATAGTGTTCAAGTTGTTTTAGATTTATTTTGAATTCTTTATGTCTTAAGTGATGTTATATTTAATTCAATTTAATTTAATTTAATTTTAATTTAATTTAATTTGGTTTAGTTTTAATTTTAATTTTATTTTATTTTTTAATTTAATTTTAATTTTATTTTAACTTGATTTTATTTTTTATTTTATTTAATATAATTTAATATGTTTTAATTTAATTTAATTTAATTTAATTTAAATTTTAATTTAGTTTAATTTAAATTTTAATTTAATTTTATTTTAATTTTAATTTAATATTTTATTTTTTATGTTTTAAAGATGATTTAATTTAATTGTTAAAGTATTAATTTAATTGAAATTTTGGAAGGATTTAATTTAAATGTTTTAACTTTAATTTAATTTAATGATTAAGTCTTTTAGCATTTTAAATCTTGAGTTTGGATTATCATTTTAATTAGGAATTAAATATTATTGAGGTGATTAATTTAGGGATTCTTAAATTAAAGAATAAATCTCTTCCTAATAATATCCCTATTTTAATAATTCCAATTTTTCATTATTCTTCCAAATTTAATTAATTATTTAATTAAGGTTTATTTTAATTATTTTCAAATTGTTTGGTAAGTTTCCACCCTTTAATTACCTAAGTTTCAAACATCCAAAATCAACTTAGTATCAAATATTTTACCCACCCTTTTAATTAAACCTAAAAAAATTTTAATTATGGGTTAAAATTTTAATTACCATTTTGCCCTTTAAACTTACTAATTCCATAACTCACTAAATTGAGCTCAAATGAATTTGAAATTTTTATGTGACTTCACTCACATATCAATCAAGACATTAGAGGAGAAAATGTGATATTTCTGTATTTAATTTATTTATGTAATTATTTTTGGTGGAAAATAGGGATTTTCAAGGAAAATTCAATAACATGACCAAGGGAAAGTTTCTGTCCTTAAGAAAATTATGGGACATTCCTAATGACCAGAGGACCACTTGGACCAATTTTGGTGATTTTTTGAATTATATTTTTTTTATTATGATTATTTTGAGTTTTGGAGTATTAATTAAATTAAAAAAAATAAAGGTTGAAAAATGAATTTTATATTTTTTAAAAAAACTCTATGATATCAAGGAAACCAGAGAACCAATTTTTATAATTTTTTGATTTTTGTTTGATTTATTAGAATTATTTTAGTGAAAATGCTAGAAAATACATTTTTTTAATTTTAAAATTACCTTAGGGCTTTAAAATTTAATATCTCATCATAGAGACTTAAGAAAAATATGGGGTCTGTTCCTAAGTGATTAAAATTCAAAATGTGACATTTTGGTGAATTTTATTATTTTTGTGATTTTATTATTATTTTTAAATTATTAAAAATATTAAAATAATGCAAAAAATCAACTTTTTTAGAAAATTGCAATTTTAATTTTCTTAAATTCCCCTGATATCGAGAGGCTCCATAACCAATTTGGTGAATTTTTGAAAAGTATTTTGAAAGTTATGAATTTTTAAAGTTTAAGTTTGGCTAAATGGCTTAATCAACCCATTTGATAGGGCTAACCAAGTCCAATCGACTTCAAACTTTTATGGTGGGTTCCTCCGATCCTAAAGGTCAGTGGAGAATCGATTTCAAGTCAATTTGATGTATTATTAGCTCTTATTAATTAAAGCTCCATTTTGGGTGTTTAAGCCATTTAGTGGTTATTCCAAGTGAGTTAACTCAAAACCTATTTTCCCTAGTGGTCCTCTAGTCATAAGAAACATCACCAAATTTTCCTAGAATTTATTTCACAACATGCTAATTATTGGAATTAAAATACTCGTAATAGTGACCTAGAATCGAAAAATCAATAACTCTTCATAAAGATGGCCTCTGACTTTGGAAAATTCAGGGAATGTCCCCAAATTTAGAGGCTTCAAAAGCTCTATGGTCTCATGCCATGGTGAATTGTCTACATGCATGAAGAATTGAAAATGTGCAGAGAGTAAATAAATCATTAAAAATCAAATATTCAATGAAATTAAATGATTTCTTTTCCACATTATTCTCCTCTGTTCACTGAGCAAGAGGGTATTTTTATTTTATTTTTATGATTTTTCTATGCAAAGATATTAATTTTTGAAGTTTAGGGAATTAAATAAATCAAAAATACACCCTAATTTTCTATTTAAAACGGCGGCGCTGACTCATCCTAGGCATCTCCGAAACGCCGCGTGTCGCGCTGCCAATCGACGCCGCCACTCGAGTCGCGCCCCGGTCCCGCCTTCCGCGTATCATCCGCCGATCCGGCCCGATCCGAGCCGTCCGTCCGCGCGTGTATCGAATGGACGGCATCCGCTCATCGTCCCGCACCGTTCTCACTCGAGAGCCGTCCACACTAAAACCCTAAGAACTCACTCATTTCTCAACGGATTTTCGTGTTCTTGTGCTCTATGGATTCGTCTTGAAGAGACGAACACATCTATACGGTGATCATGCATTGAAATTAAAGTATTTGAAATAGACAATCTCCAGAGGCTCGGGATAAAAAGTTAGCTCATACCTTAGCTCAGAGAAGTGTGGCTTCAATCTGAGGGTTGTGTCACCTTCGATTGGGTCCAAGCAAGCTCCAGATGAAGTCCCTTGGCCTGGTGAATTGTCCAAGTATGATTTCGACCAAGCCCGATTTCAACCTTTGGAGTCTGGAACAGATGGGTGGCCTGGAGAGGGGGCTTTCACTGGGGAACTCCTTCTCTTGGTCTTGCGCAGGTGTGGGTGAGTTTAATTTGACTTTGGTGGAGGATTTGGGAGTGTCGTGTTCTGGCCTGAGAATTGAGCTGCAAAATTGAGCTCAATTAATGGGGATTAGGGCAAGAGAGCAGTGGGGATCAGATGCTCTAGGTGTGGGGGAGAGTCTGGAGTGATTTTGGCAGAGTTTCCTTAAGGTTGGTTCAGCACCTCTTCATGGCCAAGAGGGGTGAGGTTTAAATAGGAGAGGGCCGGAGGGCCTCCCGTGGGGAGTTAGGGACCGGGATCGCCTGCTCTTGGCAAGGGAAGAACACTGCAATGGCCACCGGGCATGGGGCAACTCAACAAGGGAGAATTTCAATGTTTGGCTCCTTCCAAGGTCTCGGCCATGGTGTTTTCCGGCGACCTGTGCGAGCTGGCCGGCGAGCATGAGTCACCATCTTGACCGTGGAGGTCGTGGCTTGGCAATGGTGAAGTCAATCGGGTTTGGACATGTGTAAAGGATTTGGATCAAAATGGCATGGGGGCATGGCTATTTTGGCTCTAAATGGGTCAACCCATCCTTTTGGGCTAGGTGCACCACCCAAGGCTTGGTTTAGGCTGAAGAGAAAGTGATTTGGATCAGCTTGATTAGTGGGGTCAAGTCACAATCCAAGTACAATTAGGAGGGGAGACATGGAAATGGTTAATCACCTTAAGGGAATGTGGAAAGGATCTCCTCCTTTTGCCCAATGTGGTAAGGTCACATGTGAACAACTCACATGGCTTGCATGTGGCTTAAGAGTGGCTTCATGGCTTATATATGGCTTGGGAAAAGTCGGCTTGGTTTCATGAAAGTGGGTTTAAGGAATTTTGGTATTTTAGTGGACAAATTTCATGAAGCTTGATTTGGAACTATTTGGTTATTGATTTTGGAACTTAGGAAGTGTTTTAAATCATAGGTATGATGAGAGAAATTTCATGTGGGCTTTTGGAATAAGTTTTGGGCTTTTAAATTTGTTTTGGATGGGTTTTTAGGAATGTTTAAGAAAGTGGGCTTTTTAAGCTTGGAAATAAATTGATGGATGGGAAATTTGTAAAATTTTGGGCCAGATAATTGTTGGGTTTGGTTTAGGGATGTGTCATGAGTGATTTGAAACAAATTTGAGGTGGTTTGGGTTTGAGTTGGGTTGAATTTGTGCTTTTTGGTAAAGTGGCCAATGGTAGGCCAAATTGGGTTAACTTGGGCTAATGTTGGGCTAATGTTGAAATTGGTGTAAAATTAATGTTGAGAAATGTTTGTAGGGCTGTTTCAAAGAGGTTTCAACTTTGGTTGGGTTTGGATTTTGGGGTTTGGGCCTATTTGGGTTAGGTTTAAGTGTAGGCCCATGTAAGGAGTTTTGGCTTTGGGTTGAATTTGAGTTGGGTTTGGGTTCAAATTTTTGGCAAATCATGTTAGTGTTTTGTTTGTAGGGATGTTAGGGAAGGTTTAGAAATGGTTTGGGGTTAATTGGAGTTGAATTGGGTTAGTTTTGGCTAAGTTTGGGTCATGGGTCCAAATTGGGCTTTAAGGTTAAAAGTGAAATTGGATTCAAATGCCAATCAAATTGGGCTTGGATTTGGTCTATATTGGTGTTGGGGATGTTTAATTGAAGTTTAGAATTGAATTAGACCAGAATTTGGGTCAATTGGGTAGGTTTGGTTTGACATTGGGTTCACTTTGGCTTAAAATGGGTCAAATTGGGGATTTTGACAAAAGTGGGGTAAATTGACAAAATTGGCCCATGGTGTAGTTGAAAAAAATGAAATTGGGATTATTTGGGATTTTCTGGAATTTTTTGGGAATTTTTGGAATTTTGGATTTTTGGGTCAAGAGGGGCATTTTGGTAATTTGGAGGGTATTGGGGGTATTTTTTGGAATTTTGGGTATTTTGGGTAAAAATGGTCAATTTGAGTGGTGGGAGAATGTTTAGGATTGATTTTGAGGAATTTGGGTGATTTTAGAGAATTTTGGAAAATTTGGGTAATTTCAAGGGTTTTGGGTAGGCTAGGCAGTGTCCGGGGTCCGGGGTCAAAAATTGAAAATTTGGAAAATTGCAGATTGGGTAAATGTAAGTGGAATGAAATCATTTTGGTTGAGCCATGAAGCCATATCAAGCCCACATGAGCCATGAAGGGACTCATTTGAGGCATTCACTATGTTGTTCCTAACCCTCTTAGCCAAGGGCTTAGGGGTTAAGGACAATCCATGTGAATCACCTTCATGAGTCAGGAGGTCAAGTTGGGTAGGGTGTGGTTTTAGGAGGTGTGTGAAAGTGTAGTGTATAAGTGTAGTGTGTGTGTAAGTCAGCCCTCACTGCGACTGGGCCACCGTGGCAGGTCCTAAGGCCAAAGAGTCCTATGAGAACTCATCCTTTAAACTTCCACATTCGATTTCAACCCTCTAGGTGATTAGGGGTCTACAATCAAGTTTGTGGAGTTTGCAGGGAGTTAAGAAGTGGTTTGAATTTCTAAGTGGTGGGTCCCAATTCTAATCCTCTAGGATAGTCAAAGGAAAAGCCTAAGGCTAGATCCTAAGTACTAAAAAAAGGAAGAGAATACCTCATCAAAAATGAGGTCAACATGTAATATTCGTGGAGAATATAAATTTATGGTATTGTGCCAAATAGAAGCATTCCTATTCTTTACCTTCGCTCAATAGTATAAAGAACATTGGCTAATCTATAGATCAGGTCTGGATGTATTGTTAATAGAATGGGTTAATTTAGGCTCACACTACTAGATGTCCAAGGGTGGCTATGGTCGGCCCTACTAGTGACCCTTTCCTTCTCTATAAACCAAATTACAAGAATTTAGCTTGTCACTCTAAAAACTTATCAATTGTACGCCCATTAAATAATATCTTCCTATTTACTTGCACTTCACATTTAAGAACCCGCGCAAGGCCTTCGACTACCCAAGGATTCATGTGATATCTACTAGTTAAGAATTCATCTCCTTCTAGGTCTCAAAACTCTTCAACATATTTTAACAATTTAAATGACCAATTTAAATTGTAAATTAAGATCTGGTATTAATATCATCACAATGTTTAAAAAATATAAATAGTTTTTAATTCTCCAATGAATTTTATATTATCTTATTTATCTTTTCATAATTGAAAGGAGAAAGTAAAGTAACTACTCAGAACACATTGAATTTAAACAAAAAAACATATAAATAAAACTTTGAATCAAAATACAAATACTTATCTTAAGTATTTCTCCAATAGAACCTCTGATTCCTTCTAACTCCAAAGTAAATAGACTTCAAAAGCACCGACTCTTTAAATACTCTCAATACAAACTCTAAAATAAACTCACTAATTAATAAAAGAAACTATAAATATGGCCCTTAAAATATTTCTCTAATTTCTCTCTCTAAATGGAACTATGGGGCTAGGGGACTAGGTTGAGCGTTGGTGGTTTGTGAGCATTTTTCTCTGAAGGAGTAACCTCCTATTTATAGGCTTCAAGGGTTGCCTTGAGGCACCTCTTCAAAATGTGTCCATGTTCAATGAATCTTCTAGAAGGTGTGTCTAGCGACTAGGCGCCGAAATCTGGCGCATAGGCGCCGAACTCTGCGTCCAGTTCTTCGCACCTCTTCACTTTGGATCGCACCTCTTTGCGATCCTAACAGTTTCCAAGCGTCCAAATACAATGTATCACATGTCCTATAATCCATGAATAACTGCCAATCTTCTAGATGGTCCAATAACCGCTAACACCGTCAAAATAACCGTCCAAAAGTCATCAAAAATCTTACAAAATTCTGTATCGAACTGGCGCTTAGGCGCCGGAGGCGCCAGGCCATTTATTTTAACAATTTTGCATTTTGGCTCCATTTTTGCTCCTTTTTGCTCCTTTTTGCTCCTTTTTTCCTTCTTGAACATTTTTTCATCACCTACATCCAAAACACAAAAAAACCTTTCATTAAAGCATAATATCCTTAAAATTTTGATAAAAATCAAGGCATAAAAATAGGTATTTTTTTCATGGATCAAAATCCCCCAAACTTAAACGTTACTTTTCCTCAAGTAACCCTTTTTACTATATAAAATGTATAACAATTGAAATAAAAGGTAAATATTTAAGATTTCTTATAATTTTTTATTTTATAAAGGCTTTACTAAATCATTAACCAAATTTAACTAACTAAGTTTAATTTTAAGAATTTAAAGAATATTTAACTACCAAATCATAAGATTTCAAAAAATTTTCATTCACTTTGAAAATAATTGTAGTTTATTATATTAAGATCACATAAATTATTTACAAGAAAAAGATCTTCATGAAAATCTTTTCTAATAAAGATACATGCATAAAAATTAAGTAAAATATGTAATCAGTTTTTTCTTATAAGCTAATTCAAGTGAAGCCAATTTTTGATTAGGCATTTCCTCAAGCTTCTCCTCTCTCTCTCTTTTTTTTTTTTTTAACAAAGAGGATTACTATATTTGGATAGCCTGTTAATGGTTTTGAACTTCGCTATCCTTAACTTATATTTTCAAACTTATACATTTTCACTTAATTACTATAACATGAATAGATTTTAAAAAGAATTTCAATCTTTTCTTTTTCAAGTTATAATTTTTTATTTCTTAATACTTCTAAAATTCAATTATTTCTACTATGAATAGAAAAATTTCTTAATCTTACTCTTCTTTAAGCTCAATAATTATATTCATAAAATCAATCAAAGTTATTAAAATTTTGGTTAAGTCTACTAAATTATTTAAATGATCTTAAATAGATTCTTCATTCCTTATGTTATGTTAATATTTATTTAGAAAATATTAGTTTATTAAGGAAAAATAAAATTTAAATTTGCATGTATTTTCCCTTCCCCCAAACTTAAGTTTTGGTATATAATGAAAAAAATTTAAAGTATGAGAGAAAGAAAGGTATAATTTAAAAAGGAATTTTTATAAGTATGTAAAAACAGTCTAAAAAGAAAAATTTACTTCTACACATGCTTTTTATGAATATTACTGAAATAACGAAGCATATATAAAAGTAAGCAGGCTCATCATTTTTTTTTATATCAGTAGCTGAATTAAATGACTATACTACTAATAGTAACTGAAACAAAACAACATTACTAAATATTTACGAATACTAAACACTAGGTTGAAACAGAAATAAACATTAATTCATCCAAATTTCAGTCTTCAACACAATACACTAAATATTTAAAACAGTCTCAACATCAAACAATCCACACAAAGTTTTATAAACAAATCTACACTAACAAACGACAAACAACAAACAACACTAGCAAACAAGAAATAAAATAACAACATAATCAGCACATCTTAGAGGTAAATCAAACTACTAATCACTATCTGTAGCCTCATCATCGTCATCACCAAAAGAAAACTCCACATCCTTTGGATCAACATACGGTGAAAATCTAGGACAGGTAAGAAACTGAACATCATGCTCACCCTTCAAGAATCTCACTAAAGACTCTGAATACTCAGCATCATAATCACTTTTCCTTTGGGTAAACTCAGATAAATGATCAATCTTCTTGTCTATAGTATTTACTCTGTAGTGAGTTAGAAATAACTCATTCAGCTGCTCCAGAAAATGTCATGCATCGATTCCCAGAAACTAGATGGTGGCTCAACAGTAGAAGTAAAAGGTCTAGAATTAGAAGCTCTACCTGGAGTAGGTACAGAAGTAGAAGAATCAGTAGATCTCTTCCCTCGAAGACGATCATAAATGCTAACATTCTCCTGCCCAATTGACTTTGTAGTCTTCAACTTCTCCTCTAATATATCGACAGAAACTCCATTACTCATGCATAAAGAATGAATCAAGGATAGGAATCCTAATCCCACATAAGTGCTGGATCTAGTAATCGATTCCACTGAATCATAAATAATACTGCCAACATCTATCGGCTTCCTCTCCTGAATGCGACAGATTCGGGATAGCTCGATCTCTCGGTAACTTCACTCGGGTGGTTGGAAGGTAGAAGTCTAGCGAGAAATAAAATAATGCCATGCCTTTGAAATACCATTTAGCTTAGAAGATTTGAAGTTTACCCGTTTGTCATTCCGGATCTTCCAAGCTCCAGTGCCATCAGTCAGATATGCAATAATCATCTCAAGATCTCCCTCAGATGAAGATAAACCAGAATAGTAGCACTCGATGGTAGGTGGCAGGTCGTAGAAAATATTGATCCGTTCCGGAGTAAATCCTACTCCGACACCTCTAATGAAGACTTCGTAGTCTTCTGCATCCAAAAAGTTGGCATAGAACTCGCATACAATAGGAATAACGGCAACAATAGTGAAATAACTGAATCATTGCCAGTTGTGTGCAACGATCGTGTTCTCGATCATTTCACCAGGATTGTAAAAACTGCGCTCCGAGATAAACTTTCTTGACGTCGCAAATTCGTGATAACGAAAATGCGCTACGGCAGTCGAAAACTTGCTGCTGTCGAAATTTTCTCGTGCCTTTCCTCGCTTAGATTTTGGTGCCATCTAAATGTGAAAGAAAACACAAATAAATTTAGGAATCAAATATTTAAACTCTTTTTAAGCTTGAGAAACTTAAAATGAGTTTTAAAATCCATGGAGAAACTCTAAAAATCAAAATTTTTCTCAAAATTTTAGTTTTTAGCAAAAATAGGAAAAACTATAGTAGAAATAAAAAATAAATGGATTAGAAGGTAGATTTGACCTCGAGATGAAGAAATCAAGTGATTTCGGGCTCAAAAACTTAATGTATTGACCTCAAGATAGATTTAGGGGGTGTATTTTCGCGAAAAAGAGGAAGGGGATGAAGCTTAGGCATCAACCATGGCTAATGGGATTTAAATGCTAATTTTCGGTAAGCAGGCTGAACCGGCGCCTAGGAGCCCAATTCTGGCGCCTAGGAGCCGAATTCTGGCGCCTAGGAGCCGAATTCTGGCGCCTAGGCGCCAGACTCGCCTTTCACAAAAATCACTTTAAAAGTTTTATTTTCCACCAAAACTCATAAATTCAACTTCCAATTACTCATATTAGAGTAGTGCTTCAGTTTCCAACTTTCAAAATATTTCCCAAAAATTTTAAAAATTAAAAATTAAATCCACCAATTAAACAAAAAGTTTAAATCAAACTCTTCTAATTCCATTCATAATCTTCAATTTTGGCTCAATACAATACAGATAAGTATAGTAATATGATTCAAGTCCTAATAAACAATCAAACTACATAATTTCAAAGCAAATACAACACACATTGAACAATAAAACAAATACACAAACAATACAATCGATTTACCAAATCGATACAACGACAAACTAGTAAAAGTCTAGATCACACCACAATAACTATCTAATCTTCAAATTAGAAATTTCCATTCTCTTCGCAAGGAAGATTACTAGGCCTACTTGAGAAGAATACTAACGCCCTTGGAAAATTCGTAGCCGTTTTCTCGTCGATCCATTTGTTCTTAGCATAAATCTCCACTTGAGCATCTTGATAAGCCGCTAGGTGATCAAATTGAAGCTTCGCCTGTCATTCCAGATGTTCAATTTGATGATACATCTCATGGAGGCGATCTCCAATACTTTTAAATTTTGCTTCAAATTTATCTAGACGACTTGAAATTTTCTCCAAACTTACAGCGATAAAACCATTGAAGTAGGGTTGAGGATCCTTTGAACCTTTGTCTCTAGCCTCTTCTCCAAGATTTCTTCTCTCCATTTCTTCAAAAATCCTCTCTAATCTCTCAAGAATGAAGTGTCTAGGTCGTAATTTTGGTTGCTTAGGGATTGGGGACGAAGATGGGGTAATTTAAAGGAGAAAACCGTGTGAAAAACTGAAAATTTTTAGTTTTTACACGATCCAGTAACTGTGGCGTTTAGGTGCCAAATCTGGCGCCTAGGCACCGGACCCATCGATACACAGTTTTACTTTGGCGCTAAGGCGCAAAATTTCGGCGCCTAGGTGTCGGAACCACATTCGACTCTGTTTCGCCTATCGTCAAATTTCAAAGTTTCTTTCTCCAAAATAGGTAAATTAGAATGGTAAGATCAATATAGACTTAGTAACACAAATTATAAACAATCATATGAAGGTTAACTTGATCTCCTTTTTACTCACATATGAAATGGAGTGATCCAAAGTCCAAACTTTATATACTTCGAGATAATTTTTAGCTAAAGTCAATAAAGACTTGTTAGCGTCTAATTTTCTAAAGTTATATAAAATTAGTCAAGACCAAGGCATAACCTTACATTAAAAATGAAAAACACACAAAAATAATTATGGGTTGACTCCCACAAAGCGCTTGGTTGAACGTCATCAGCCCGACCTAATTAAGTCCTTAATCAGGTAGACTCAACTCGTAAGCCTCTTTATAAATCATTTTAATGTCTCCCAAATAAGGCTTAAGTCTTAATCCGTTAACTTTAAATATTTTTCCTATTTTGGGGTCTTTAATATCCACAGCTCCATAATGGTATACTTTCTCAATTATATATGGTCTCATCCATTTAGATCTTAATTTTCCAGAAAAAAGTCTTAAACGAGTATTAAATAATAATACTTCTTGTTCAGGCTCGAATATTTTTCCTGAAATCTTTTTATCATGTAACATCTTCATTTTCACTTTATAAATTTTTGCATTTTCATATAATTCATTTCTTATTTCATCCATCTCATTTAATTGTAATAATCGTTTTTCTCCTGCAGTATTCAAATCAAAATTAAACTCCTTTATTGCCCAATAGGCTTTATGTTCAAGTTCAACAGGTAAGTGACAATGTTTACCATAAATTAACTGATAAGGTGACATTCTGATTGGTGTCTTATAAGCTGTTTTATAAGCCCATAATGCAGAATCAAGTCAATTAACCCAATCAATTCTTTTAGGATTAACATTCTTCTCTAAAATTCTTTTAATTTCTCTATTTGATACTTCAGTCATTCCACTTGTTTGAGGGTGATACGCAGTTGCAATTCTGTGTTTGATTCCAATTTGTCCAGTAATGATTGAATTCTTATATTTCTAAAATGACTTCCACCATCTGTGATAATTACCTTAGGCATTCCAAATCTTGAAAAAATCATTTTCTTTAAAAATTTTGAAACACTTTTGGAATCACGATTAGGTAAAGCTACAGACTTCAATCCACTTTGAAACATAATCGATCGCTAATAAAATATAAATCTTTCCAGATGATGGTACAAATGGTCCCATAAAGTCTGAACACCATATATCAAAAATTTCAACTTCCAATATATAGTTTCAAGGCATTTCATCTTTTCTAGATATATATCCCATCCTTTGACATCGATCACATGTTTTCACATAATGTCTCACATCTTTGAACAAGGTAGGCCAATAAAATCTTGAATTTAAAATTTTAAATGCAGTTTTATCTACTCCAAAGTGTCCTCCAAAATCGGAATCATGACATTTTTGAATAATAGCAAAAGTTTCTTCATATGGTACACATCTTCAAATTACAGAATCTCTTCCTAATTTAAATAAATGAGGATCTTCCCAAATATAAGATTTAGCATCATTTTAAAATTTCTTAATATATTTTTTATTCAATCCATAAGGTAGAATATTGCTAACTAAATAGTTAACTATATCCACATACCAAGGTGTTTGGCATCCTTGAATAACATATAAATGTTCATTAGGAAATTTCTCATTTATATTTTCCTCAGTAATAACATCATTCTTAATTCTAGATAAATGATAAGCAATTTGGTTATCAGTTCCTTTTCTATCCACTATTTGAAAATCAAATTCTTGTAGAAGTAAAACTCATCTTATCAATCTAGGCTTAGCATCTTTTTTTAACAATAAATATTTAATAGCGGAATGATCAGTATGAACTATGCATTTGGTACCAAGAAGATAAGGTCTAAATTTATCAAAGACATAAACTATAGCTAAAAGCTTTTTCTCAGTAGTAGTGTAATTTCTTTGAGTTTCAGAAAGAGTTTTACTAGCATAATATATAACTTTGAAATTTTTCCCATACTTTTGTCCCAATACAACTCCAATTGCAAAATCACTTGTATCACACATTAATTCAAAGGGTTTATTCCAATTAGGTGCAATAATTATAGGTGCAGTTATTAATTTTTCTTTTAAAATATTGAAAGCATTAATACAGTCTTCATTAAATTCAAATTTAGCTTCTTTTTCTAATAAATGACTAAGAGGTTTAGCAATTTTAGAAAAATCTTTTATATATCTTCTATAAAATCCAGGATGACCAAGAAAACTTCTCACATCAGTAACAGTAGTAGGTGGTTACAGTTCAGCAATAATTTTCACTTTTGTTTGATCAACTTCCATTCCTTTTTGTGAAATTTTGTGACCATAAATTAACATTTTTCCCAGTTCAGAACTAAATTTGTTTCTTCACATCTTTTCAGAACTTTAGAAATATTTTCCAAACAAGATTCAAAAGAAGTTCCAAAGACTGAAAAATCGTCCATATATATTTCAATTCCTTTGTCAATAAAATCACAAAATATTGACATCATACATCTTTGAAAAGTTGCAGGTGCATTACATAAACTGAAAGACATTCTTCTAAATGCAAATGTTCCATAAGGACTTATAAATGTTTTTTTCTCTTGGTCCTCAGGAGCAACAGGTAATTGATGATAACCAGAATATCCATCTAGAAAACATAAATATGAGTGTCCAACTAATTTATCAAGCACTTAGTCCAAGAAAGGTAAAGGAAAATGATCCTTTCTAATGGCGTCATTTAATTTCCGATAATCAATGCAAATTCACCATCCAGTAACTTGTCTTGTAGGAATTAGTTCATTTTTATCATTGACAATGACAGCTACTCCTCCTTTCTTCTGAACACAATGAATAGGACTTACCCATTGGTTAATTCTCCTTTTTGCACATCAATCATGGCTCGTCCGGTAGCTAGAAAAGATCTCCCTAAAATAATTGGTATTTCTTTATCTTCTTCCATATCAAGTACAATGACACGGGGAAAATAAATTTATCCACTTTAACAAAAACATCATCTATAACTCCTTTAGGGAAGGTGATAGATCTATCAGCTAACTGAAGGGTTACAGCGGTGGGAGTAATCTCTCCTAAATTCAACCTTCGAAAAATAGAAAATGGCATGAGATTAATACTTGATCCTAAATCAAATAAAGCTTTTCCACAAAATTTTTCTCCAATAGCACAAGGTATAGTGAAACTTCTAGGATCTTTAAGTTTCTGAAGTAATTTCTTTTGAATTATTGCACTAGATTCTTTACTTAATGCAACAATTTCAAAAGCTTCAAATTTTCGTTTCTTACTTAAAATATCCTTCATAAATTTTGCATAAGTTGGCATATGTTCCAAAGCTTCAGCAAAAGGTATGTTAATGGTAAGTTTCTTAAAAATTTCAAAGAACTTAGAAAATTGATGATTAAGCTTCTGCTGTTTTAGTCTTTGAGGAAAAGGTGGTGGTGGTTTTTCAACTTCCACATTAATAGGAATAACAGTTTGATCTTGACTAGGAGAAGGAGTTTCTTGAGGTTTTTAAATCTCTTCAACCTCAATCTCATTTTCAATTTCATTATGCATTCTTTCTTTTAATTCCTTTCCACTTCTAAGTCGCTATGACTTTAACATGTTCATGTTCTTTTCCAGTTTCTTTTGGATTGACTTCAACAATACTAGGAAGTATTCCTGGAGGTCTGTAATTAATTAAATTAGCAATTTTTCCCATTTGATTCTCAATATTACGAATAGCAGTGTTTTGATTTTGTAATTGATTACTTAGTTGTAAAATTAATTCTTCTATAGATAACTTTTTTCGTTGATTATTAAATCCAGGTGGTTTATAGTTTGAATTTACTTGATTGTTCCAGTTTCCGATTGGATTGTATTGATTATTACCCCATTGTTGTTGTGAATTATTCCAGTTAAAATTAGGGTGATTTTTCCATCCGGGATTATAATAATTGGAATAAGGGTTATTTTTACTAGCAATAGCTTGTAAAGTTTCAATAGTTTGAGAATCTTCAATATTAGCAGAGTTGTTATGTGATATATTGATAGCAAAATTATCTAATTTCTTAGATATTGCAGCTACTTGTGAAGCTAAGATAGAAAAGGCATCGTTATCATGAATACTTGCCATTCTTTTAGGATTAATCCTTTCAGAAGGCCATTGAAAATTATAGTTATCCATTTCTTCAATTAAAGTAAAAGCTTCTTCAAATGATTTAGCCATTAAAGAGCCTCCAGCAGCAACATCAATAATTGATTTAAGTGATCCAATTAGTCTGTTATAAAATGTTTGAATAATTAACCAATCAGGTAAAGCATGATGAGGACATTTTCTTAATAGTTCTTTAAATCTTTTCCAAGTTTCATAAATTGTCTCCCCGTCAAATTGACTAAATGAAGTAATATCATTTCTTAATTTAGCGAGTTTTAGAAGGAGGAAAATATTTAGCAAGGAATTTTTGAGCCATTTCGACCCATGTTTTAATAGAACCCGTTGCTAATGAGTTCAACCACATCTTTGCTTTATCTCTCAAAGAAAAAGGAAAGTGTCTAAGTCTAATAACATCATCAGAAACATTGTTATATTTAAAGGTAGCACAAAGTTCTAAAAAACTAGCAAGGTGTAAATTTGGATCCTCATTTGGTGTTCCCCCAAATCGATTATTTTGAACCATTTGAATAATAGATGGTTTAAGCTCAAAAGAATTAGCATCTACAGTAGGTATTTGAATACTACTATGAAGTTCATCAACTGTAGGGTTAGCATAATCTCTTAATGGTTTGTAAACATTTTGTTCATTAATTTCAATTGGATTTTGTAAATTACTATGTAAATTAGCCATCTCTTGATATTTTTGAATTTGTTTTTCTTTTTTAATTTTTCTAACAGTTTTTTCTAATTCAGAATCTAAAGGTAATCTTTCAGATCTAGAACTACGCATAAAAAGTAAATAAAAAGTAAAATAGCAAGAAATAAAATTATTTTTTTTATTTTTGTTTTTGTTTGTTTTTTTTAAATAAATGTTTTTGTATTTTATATTTTTGACAATAAAAGAAATAAATAAAATAAAATATTTAAAATCTATAAATCATGCCTCCACGGTAACGGCGCCAAAAACTTGACCCTCGATCCGCAACAATGCACCAAAAACTTGGTTTGCAATCGCCAAACAATGCAGTAATTTATGCTATCAAAAATATGTTATAGCAAATACTTAGACTCAAATAATAATAGCGGCTAGTGTATATAAATATAATTTTATGGAAAATATTTTACACACTATGGGTACTACGCAAGTATACGTATCGTTTCAAGTAATATATGACTTTAAATAAAGACCCCAGTAGCGATCCCACGAGGAGGTTATATATATTTTTTTTAAATATTTTGATCTTATTTTTATGTATTTCTTTTAAAGTTAAAAAGTTGATATTTAATTTACTAGATGCAGAAATAAAGCAGTAATAAAGTAATGATTGATGTAAATAAAAATAAGCAAACAACTTTCTTCCTTTCAATTAATCCAAGACTTTTTAGATAATGTAATATTCGTGGAGAATATAAATTTATGGTATTGTGCCAAATGAAGCATTCCTATTCTTTACCTTCGCTCGATAAGTATAAAGAATATTGGCTAATCTATAGATCATGTCTGGATGTATTGTTAGTAGAATGGGTTAATCTAGGCTCACACTACTAGATGTCCAAGGGTGGCTATGGTCGGCCCTACTAATGACCCTTTCCTTCTCTATAAACCAAATTACAAGAATTTAGCCTGTCACTCTAAAAACTTATCAATTCTACACCCATTAAATAATATCTTTCTATTTATTTGCACTTCACCTTGAATAACCCGCGCAAGGCCTTCGACTACCCAATGATTCATGTGATATCTACTAGTTAAGAATTCATCTCCTTCTAGGTCTCAAAACACTTTAACATATTTTGACAATTTAAATGACCAATTTAAATAGTAAATTAAGATCTAGTATTAATATCATCACAATGTTTAAAAAATATATATATTTTTTAATTCTCCAATGAATTTTATATTATCGTATTTATCTTTTCATAATTGAAAGGAGAAAGTAAAGTAACTACTCAGAACACATTGAATTTAAACAACAAAACATATAAATAAAACTTTGAATCAAAATACAAATACTTTTCTCAAGTATTTCTCCAACAGAACCTCTGAATCCTTCTGACTCCAAAGTAAATAGACTTCAAAAGCGCCGACTCTTCAAATACTCTCAATACAAACTCTAAAATAAACTCACTAATTAATAAAAGAAACTATAAATATGGCCCTTAAAATATTTCTCTAATTTCTCACTCTAAATGGAACTATGGGGCTAGGGGACTAGGTTGGGCGTTGGTTGTTTGTGGGCGTTTTTCTCTGAAGGAGTAGCCTCCTATTTATAGGCTTCAAGGGTTGCCTTGAGGCACCTCTTCAAAATGTGTCCATGTTCAATGAATCTTCTAGAAGGTGTGTCTATCGCCTAGGCACCAAAATCTGGCGCCTAGGCGTCAGACTCTGTGTTTAGTTCTTCGCACCTCTTCACTTTGGATCCCACCTCTTCGCGATTCTAACCGTTTCCAAGCATTCAAATACAATGTATCACATGTCCTATAATCCAGGAATAATTGTCAATCTTCTAGATGGTCCAATAACCGCTAACACCGTCAAAATAACCGTCTAAAAGTCGTCAAAAATCTTACAGAATTCTGTATCGAACTGGAGTTTAGGCGCCGGATTCTGGCGCCTAGGCGCCGGATTCTTAATTTGACAATTTTGCATTTTGGCTCCATTTTGGCTCCATTTTTACTCCTTTTTCATCTTTTTTCCTTCTTGAACATTTTTGCATCACCTACATCCAAAACACAAAAATACCTTTCATTAAAGCATAATATCCTTAAAAATTTGTTAAAAATCAAGGCATAAAAATAGGTATTTTTTTCATGGATCAACACACAATACTTTAAGTCCCTTAACATTTCAAAAATATTGTTTTCTTTACATTAAATAGATAACTATAATCAAATCCTTTCATACCAAATATCTTACCCTTATAAAATTAAGCTTTATTACTAAAAACTTTCATCCAATCCTTCCATAATATTCAACTGAAATAAAAAGTTTTAGTTACTTACAGTAAGGTTCAACTGCCAGAAGTAACGCTAATAATTTTTGAAAATATAATAATTGAGAACAAATGAGAGTTAATATTTCTTTACCCTCCCCTAAACATAAATTTTTCAATAAATTTGAAACAGTATAGAGTAAAAGAAAACTAACCTTTTTGTTATGGGATCTTGAAATCTTCAACAACTATCTGGTATTAATCAAAATTTACAACTGGCAGGTATGAAACAATTAGTAATAGTGATATAAAATTTTAAATATTTGCAGGGCAAAGAGATTTTAAATTTAAACATCTAAACATCCAACAAAACACCATAACTACTAAATAAACTATCATAGTATTACACAGTCGATTTAACAATTTCAATTTTTCAATACAACATAACAGTACACCAACAAGGTTACGCATCACATGAAAAGCAAATAACTACTACATCATAACAGTACAACACAACACAATCAAAACAACAGAAATAGAAAAAAATAATCTACCAATCTCCATCACCAGAATCATCGGCAGGTGACACGCCTAAAATATATACGCTATTTGCTATATCATTTTACTCATTTTTTGATGATATTACACTTTAAAGGAAGGTATTTTGTATGTTTTTTGGTTTTAGATACAAGAAATGGTGATTGGAGCAAAAGGAAACTAAAACAGTGCAATTTGGAGCAAAAACGAGCAAGAAATGAAATTCTGCCCTGACACCTTTCGATAAGTCTTTTGATGCTTAATATATTTTACACTTATTGCATATTTTTTAATGAGATTATACTTTAAAGAAAGGTTGTTTTTATACTTATTTTGTAAGGCTATCTATTAAGAACTCAACGCAACTGAAACTGGGCGAATCTGAGCTAAAACAGAGCCAAACGGAGCAAAATGGTGGAGCTGCGCATCAGTCATCTCGCCGACGGCGAGATTTTTCAGAAAACACCGAAAAGTGCCCGAAAAGCTCGCCGACAGCGAGCTCGAACCTGTCGACGGCGCCCGGAAGGTTCTGGACCGACTTTTGGAGGTTTTTTGCCTAAATTCGACGTATTTGGACGTTTTTTCGAAGGGGTGCTTATGGAAACTCTTCAAACTTCGTCCATACTCTTTAAAATGGCGAATATAGGTTAGAAAAAGGGAGGAATTTGAGAGGAGAAAAAGTGGAAAAAAAGAGAGGAATGTTTAGGATTCTTAGATTAAGAGTAGAAATGTAGATTTCTACCCTTTTGGAGAGATTGGAGAGGAGAATTTAAGAGAATTTGTAAGGGATTTCACTAGCATTGCATGGATCACCGGAAGACTTTATGGGAGAGATCTTTGTCTTTCTTTTAAAGGGAAAAAACTAAGTATTGTTCTTCATTATCTTATAATTTTGTAAACAATTACCTAGTGGATTTTCTTTGGTTAAATGAAGTTTCTGTTGTGTTTTCTTCGTGTTTTATGACGCATCTCTCTTACTCTTTATTCTTCTTTGAAATAGTGACATAAGAAGATTATGCCATTATTTTTATTTTACTTTT
Source organism: Papilionanthe hookeriana x Papilionanthe teres (assembly GCA_022702705.1). Taxonomy (NCBI): domain Eukaryota; kingdom Viridiplantae; phylum Streptophyta; class Magnoliopsida; order Asparagales; family Orchidaceae; genus Papilionanthe; species Papilionanthe hookeriana x Papilionanthe teres. The sequence goes on from CM040425.1 coordinate 101,779,063, forward strand.
CTTTCGTAATGAGTAGAAATCATGTTTAGGATTTTGTGATGCATGATAGAAGTGAATTTAATTATAAATGTGATGTTTTTTACTTGCACTTCATTTACATTGCAATAAGGGCCCATTGTAGTGTTAAAATTCGTTGTAATTGCATCGACCCGAAAGGGCGGTGTAATTCTCAACAATGTGAAACCACATTCAAATTCCATGGATGGCGAAGTTCATGGGGATTGAATCCAAATAAATAGGGAAATATAATTATCGGGCGTAGAATTGGAGATTTTAGAGTGACAGGCTAAAATCCTCAATTCGGTCCTATCATTTGGGTGCTGAAGTGTAGATTGTTAGCCCTCAGGCGAGGGAAACGTGGGAGCTCTGAAGTGAGAGCCGATATCCTCCCAGCCTAGCCGCAGATTCAGTAACCAAGCAAAGGATTAGTCAATGTTCTTTATGTTTGGACCAAAGGGTAAAGAATACGATTGTTCCTATTTGGCACATACAATATTTAATGCATTTCAATCCTATACATTATCTATTTCAATACATAAGAATAGTAGTATTTAATATCTCAAAATTCTCCAAACCAACTCATCCAAAAAGGGTTATCTTTAGTTATTATTTACACTTAGTTATAGTTACTATCTTTACATTTAACACTTGCATTTAGGAGTAGTTGCTAGATAAAACACAATTTTAATCGACATTCCAAACTAAGGACTATTAGTAGTAGACTAGAATTTGACTAAAGACCTCTTACTTCACTTCCTCGTGGGATCGATACTTGGGTTTTTAAAGAAAACTCTATATTACTTGAAACGATGCGTATACTTGCGTAGTACCCCTAGAGTGTAAAATATTTTTTAATTTTTATATCATTTAAGATTTTGCACACTAGCCGCTATTTATAAATCAGGTCAAGTTTTTTGCCATCTTTTAGAAGTTAATTTACTGCATAATTGCGGGTCGGGTCAAGTTTTTGGCGCCGTTGCCGGGGAAGCTTCGTTAAGAACTTTAGGAGAATTTTAGTTGAAGTAATTAGGCTTAGACTTGGAAAACTGTAGTGTCGTAAAAACTATTTTTGTGTGAAAGTGTTTTTGTATGAAAAAGTGTTGTGAAAAAATTGTTTGTGTGAAAAATAAGGTGTTCGTGAAAATATTTTTTGTGTTGAATATATTTCATTATTATTTATTTAATTATTAATGTATTGTTTGTTATGTTGCGTATGCGAAACAATGGATCTGCAGGACTTGTGCCTTATGATCCTGAGTTTGAAAAAAATAAAAATATAAAAATACAGAAAGGACTCGAAAAACTAAAAATGGAAATGGAAAACTTTCAAGATAATAACTTAGAAAATCATCATACTTCATTGAGGGATTACATAAATCCTACGACAGATGTAATTCACTCTAGTATACAAAACCCTGTCGTAGAAGCTAACTCGTTTGAAATAAATCCTGAGATTATCCAACTGGTGCAGAACAATCAGTTTGGGGGAACTCCTCTGGAGGATCCCTATTTACACATATCAAATTTTCTAGAACTTTGTGCTATATTTCGTTATAACGGTATGTCAGACGATGCTGTTAGACTAAAGCTTTTTCCTTTCTCACTAAGGGATAAGGCTAAAATGTGGTTATATTCTTTAGCACCTAGTTCTATTAATACTTGGAAGGAGTTAACTCAGAAATTCTTAGCTAAGTATTTTCCACCTTAAAGGACTACTAAACTTAGAAACGATATTATCTCATTTTGTCAATATGAAAGTGAATCAATATACGAAGCTTGGGAAAGATTTAAGGAACTCCTAAGAAAGTGTCCACACCATGCTCTGCCCGATTGGTTAATCATTCAAACTTTTTATAATGGGTTAGTAGGATCCCTTAGGTCTATAATCGATGTCGCTACTTGGTGGATCATTAATGTCAAAATCATTTGATGAAGCGTATGCATTAATTGAAGAAATAGCTACAAATGAATTTCAATGGCCCTCTGCAAGGGTAAATCATAAAAATGTAGCTAGTGTTCATGATACAGATACAATTACAATTCTTGCATCTCAGATTGCTGCAATGTCAAGGAAGTTGGACCAATTTGGAATGAACCAACCTCAATTTACTCCTGTAAGTGAGGAAAGTTCATTAGGGCCTGTAATTGATTCTAAATTATCATATGAGACTTTAAATATCATAAACAACCCGTACTCTAACTTTTACAACCCATGTGGGAGAACCATCCTAAATTTAATTGGAATCATACTACTGATGGTGGAAACCAACAATGGGAAAATAATCATGCAAATCGTAATGGAAGTTGGAATAATCAGGAGAACACAAACTATAGACCTTCATATCCACCGGACTCTAATAATGATCAACAATTTGAAGATAAGAAGATGTCTATTGAAGAAGTGGTATTGCAAATGAGAAACCAGTTACAAAGTCAAGATGCTGCGATTATAAACATAGAGAATCAACTGGGACAAATTTCTAATTCACTTAGCAATAGACACCAAGGAACACTTCCTAGCAACACTGAGATCAACCCTAAAGAGAACACTAATGAACAAATAGAAGTTGTCCAATTAAAAAGTGGAAGAGAGATAGAGGATGTGGTTACAAAAGAGAAGGATGTTGTGAGAGAAACAAAGGAAACTAAAAGACTCGAAGAACATGTTTCTAAGGATCTGGAAAAATTAATATCTCCAACTAAAATCAGTTTGGAAAAACCACCACCTCCATTTCATCAAAGACTTAGACAGCATGAGTTAGATAAAAATTTTTTAAAGTTTATGAAAGTACTTAAGAAGTTAACGATAAATATTCCTTTCACTGAAGTTTTGGAACAGATGCCAAGTTATGCAAAGTTTATAAAGGATATATTAAACAAGAAAAGGAAATTTGGGGATTATGAGGCAGTTGCACTAAGTGAGGATTGCAGTGCCATACTTCAGAAAAATTTTCCTCGGAAACTTAAAGATCCTTATAGCTTTACAATTTGGAGAAAACTTATGTGGAGAAGCTTTATGTGACTTAGAAGTGAGCATTAATGTGATGCCTCTATCTATATTTAAAAGGTTAGGTTTAGTCGATATTTCTCCCACTACTGTAACCCTTCTGTTAGCCAATCGATCTATCATTTATCCAAAACGAATTATAGAAGACGTGCTTGTTAAAGTGGATACATTTATCTTTCCTCTGGACTTTATTGTATTAGATATGGAGGAAGATAAAGAAATTCCAATTATTTTAGGGAGACCTTTCCTTGTTACTGGACAAGCTATGATAGATGTGAAAAAAGGAGAGTTAATTATTAATATTAATGACCATGAAGTCACTTTTGATTTATTAAAGACTATGAAATATCTAGCTGAGAGAAAAGATGATGATTGTTTTTGGATAGATGAAATTGATTATCTAAGTAAAGACCATTTCCAAGAAAGTTTTGAGAGTAAGTTAACAGATGAGAATGAAATAGACTTTCATGATGATTCGAAAAGGTTATTTAAAGAAGACTGTATGTATATTCAGGAGAGGTGTGAAATGATGGACTCTATCAAAAATAGTAAACTTTTAATTCCATCTGTTGAAAAATCTCATGAACTTATGATAGATGAACCCCATACAAATTTAAAGCCTATCTACTTAGGGAATTCATCTACACAACCAGTTTTTATATCTTCAGATGCGACTCAATCACAAGAAAAACTTGAAATGAAAGATGAACAAGATAAAATTATTGAACTAAGACTTGGAAAAGAATTTGAGGATAAATTTCAAAAGAACTTTGAGTTGAGAAAAGAGGATAAGGATATTGGAAGACCATTGGAAGAAATTCCTAGGGAATTAGAAAAACCTATTTCCTCAACTAAGATAGATCCTCAATCATTTAATAATTATAAAAGGGAAGAATTAGAAGATAACTTGAATCATAAGAGTGATATAGAAGAATTTGATCCAGAATCTAAATTATCTAGAGAGAAACTGATCCAAAATTTGGGAGATATTGAGGTATCTTATAAAGATCCATTTCTAATAAATTTCAAGGATGATATTAACATGCAGATTAAAAAAAACAATAGAAGAATATTGGATCTAGAAAGAAATATGAGGAACAATGATATAAATCAATCTAAAAAAGAAGAGCTGAATGAAAATTTAAAATTTGAGGATTTTATAGGAATCCCTGGAACTGGAAAAGATTGGGCGATTGATCGAGGATTACTTAAATGGAGTTTTGATCCAGGTGGAATCATTTGTCGGGCTAATGACGTTAAACCAAGCGCTTTATGGGAGGTAACCCATAGTTATCAGTGTGCTTTGATTTAGTGTGCTTGAGAGTCATGATTGTTAGTGTAGTATGGTGTTTGCATTAGAATGGATTGAATTGATGTTTATGTGTCATTATGGATTGATCTGTTTGATTGATGATTGGTAGATAATTAGATTATTAGTATTTGATTTGATCTTTCTGTGTCTTGAGGGAGGTGATTCCTTAACTTCTTATTATGGCTAGAATTGATCTCTTGTAGTAGTTGGATTAACGAGTCCACTGTGACTTGGGTCTCACCCAGACCTGAGTTTTACCAGAGAAATCATGAATTTCGAACAATGATAGTTTCATCTTAATTTGTTACTTCCTTTCTACAACTTTATTTTCATTAGGTAGGATTCGCGAACATATTTGATGAATACCATTAGGATGATCTTACACTATTTTTTTTTATATAACAGTTAGAGGTGCTTAGTTAAAAACATTAGGTGATGCCTGAGATTGGTGTCCAGAAACCAATTTATCAGGGGTAATCTTATCTTTGGGATTATAATCTATAAACACATTTTAAAGTGCCTAATTTACTAGTGTAGTGATTCCGTTAGAAATTGGAGGTAATTTAGTAAGATGTGATGAGTTAAAGGATGAATTAACTTCATTTATCTTATGTGTGTTTATGTTTGTGTTACAACATTATTTAGGTCTTGAAGAACATTTTTATATTCCCTTACCGATACCTACAATGCTAGTTAGAATTTGGTTTAGTTAATTTCATTCTGGCATGATTAGTTTAGATTTACGTTCTGCTGCATATTGTTCTGTCCTAATGAATACTTGAAAATGATTTTGATAGACATTTGTGGTAGATAGAATTTCTAAATTGTTTTCTTCCTGCTTATTTTTCTATACTGAATGCTATATATGTTAAAAATTAACTTTGGGGGTAGGCAGAAAAATTAAATTTTAATGTGAAAATACTTCCTTTTAGTGTAATTTTATTACAAGCATGTTTTAGGTTAGCTTTACTTTCTCCTACTGTCTTTCTATCCTGATTATGCATGTATATGAATTTGATAGGATGTTGTAGTAGCAAGTAGATTCAACCTTTACTTTTTCTTCCTGCTACAGTTTATGGAATTAATTGCAAAATATTTTAAATTTTAAGTTTGGGGGGAACAAAAATATTAACTCTTATTTGTTCTCAATTATTATATTTTCAAAAATTATTAGCATAACTTCTGGTAATTGAACCTCGCTTGAGATAACTAAAACTTTTTACTTCAGTTGAATATTATGGAAGGATTGGATAAAAGTTTTTAGTAATAAAGGTTAATTTTATAAGGGTAAGATATTTGGTATAAAAGAATTTGATTATAGTTAACTATTTAATGTAAAGAAAACTGTATTTTTGAAATGTTAAGAGACTTAAAGTATTGTATGTTAAGAAGAGATTATGACTTTATGATGAATAATAAGGCTCATACCTAATTATAAAGTAAGGATGTGTTTCAAGTTTGAACTTTAGAAAGAGGAGAGTGAAGTTCAAAATCATTACAGGCTCTCCAGATATAGTAATCCTCATTTAAGAAAAAGAGAGAGAGAGAAAAAGAAAAGAGAGTAAAAAAAAGGGATTGAAAATGATCCCGAAAGAAAAAAAAATGAAAGAAAGAACGAAAAATATTTATGAGGAGAAGCTTGAGGAGATGCCTAATCAAAAATTGGTTTCACTTGAGTCACTTTAAAGGGAAAACTTGATTTCATTTCTGAATTTATATTTAAAGTATTGGCCTACATTCTGATGAAGTTTGCATGAACTTCTTTTTCACATAATCTTTCAAGACACTCTTAATGTGACAAATTATGGTTTATCTTGAAATAAATAGAAGACTACAACCCTTTGACTTCATTGTTGAATATTCTTATTCCTGTAGTGTTAACCTGAGTTACTGAATTTCTTTCTAAAAGTCTAACCAATATATTCTTTTGAATGAAAAAGTTTAGTGTCTTACAGGTGAAAAGTGCATTGCCTTGAGTTATATTTTTATGTAGTAGAAGTGTTACTTGAGGACAAGTAACAGTTAAGTTTGGGAGATTTTGACACGCTTAAAATATATACGCTTTTTACTATATCATTTTACTCATTTTTGATGATATTACACTTTAAAGGAAGGTATTTTGTATGTTTTTTGTTTTAGTTACAAGAAATGGTGATTGGAGCAAAAGAAAACAAAAACGGTGCAATTTGGAGCAAAAACGAGCAAGAAATGAAATTCTGCCCTGACACCTTTCGATAAGTCTTTTGATGCTTAATCTCTTTTACACTTCTTGAATATTTTTTAATGATATTACACTTTAAAGAAAGATTGTTTTTATGCTTATTTTGTAGGGCTATCTGTTAAGAATGCAACGCAACTGAAACGGGGCGAATCGGAGCTAAAACGGAGCAAAACGGTAGAGCTGCGCAGCAGTCATCTCGCCGACGGCGGCCACGATCTCGCCGATGGCGAGATTTTTCAGAAAACACCGAAAAGTGCCTGAAAAGCTCGCCAACAGTGAGCTCGAACCCGCCGATGGCGCCTGGAAGGTTCTGGACCGACTTTTGGCAGTTTTTGGCCTAAATTCGACGTATTTGGACGCTTTTTCGAAGGGGTGCTTATGGAAACTCTTCAAACTTCGTCCATACTCTTTAAAATGGCGAATATAGGTTAGAAAAGTGAGGAATTTAAGAGGAGAAAAAGTGGAAAAAAAAGAGAGGAATGTTTAGGATTCTTAGATTAATAGTGAAAATGTAGATTTCTACCCTTTTGGAGAGATTGGAGAGGAGAATTTGAGAGAATTTGTAACGGATTTCGCTAGCATTGCATGGATCGCCGGGAGACTTTATATGAGAGATCTTCGTCTTTCTTTCAAAGGGAAAAAGCTAAGTATTGTTCTTCATTATCTTATAATTTTGTAAACAATTACCTAGTGGATTTGCTTTGGTTAAATGAAGTTTCTGTTGTGTTTTCTTCGTGCTTTGTGACGCATCTCTCTTACTCTTTCTTCTTCTTTGAAAATAGTGACATGAGAAGATTATGCCATTATTTTTATTTTACTTTTCTTTTGTAATGATTAGAAATCATGTTTAGGATTTTGTGATGCATGATAGAAGTGAATTTAATTATAAATGTGATGTTTTTTACTTGCACTTCATTTACATTGCAATAAGGGCCCATTGTAGTGTTAAAATTAGTTGTAATTGCATCGACCCGAAAGGGCGGTGTAATTCTCAACAAAGTGAAACCACATTCAAATTTCATGGATGGTGAAGTTCATGGGGATTGAATGCAAATAAATAGGGAAATATAATTTCAGGCGTAGAATTGGAGATTTTAGAGTGACAGGCTAAAATCCTCAATTCGGTCCTATCGTTTGGGTGCTGAAGTGTATATTGTTAGCCCTCAGGCGAGGGGAAAGTGGAAGCTCCGAAGTGAGAGCTGATATCCTCCCAACCTAGCCACAGATTCAATAACCAAGCATAGGATTAGTCAATGTTCTTTATGTCTGAACCAAAGGGTAAAGAATAGGATTGCTCCTATTTGGCACATACAATATTTATTGCATCTCAATCCTATACATTATCTATTTAATTACATAAGAATAGTAGTTTTTAATATCTCAAATTCTCCAAATCAACTCATCCAAAAAGGGTTATCTTTAGAATTATTATTTACACTTAGTTATAGTTACTATCTTTACATTTAATACTTGCATTTAGGAGTAGTTGCTAGATAAAACACAATTTTAATCGACATTCCAAACTAAGGACTATTAGTAGTAGACTAGAATTTGACTAAAGACCTCTTACTTCACTTCCTCGTGGGATCGATACTGGGTTTTTAAAGAAAACTCTATATTACTTGAAACGATACGTATACTTGCGTAGTACCCTTAGTGTGTAAAATATTTTCTAATTTTTATATCATTTAAGATTTTGCACACTAGCCGCTATTTATAAACCAGGTCAAGTTTTTTGCCATATTTTGGAAGTTAATTTACTGCGTAATTGCAGGTCAGGTCAGCAGTGTCATCAGCAGGGTCAGGTCTATATGGTGTATAGCTGAGGTAAGTAGGAAATATCACATCAGACTCCACCCTCATAAATCTGACCTGAGCATCATAATAGGCAATATCAAAATCAACTCTCCTCTTCAGATAATCTTCATTCACATCACTCCTGACCTCAAACACATCCATCCTACCATGGAGTCTATCAACACTAGCACTCTGTAATCTCAGTTGCTCTATAATATCAGATAAGGTAGGCGGCTCAGATGTAGATGGAACATCATAACTCGTAGTAGGAATATCAGTACTCCTACTCTCAACTCGGGCTCCCACATGAGACTCATAAGTACGAATAATAGTTTTTGTAATTGGTCTCAATGGTATAGTCACTTCTTTAGAACTGTTGAACTCCACTCCAGACTGAACAGACAGGGCATGAACTAAGGCAGGATCTTATAATCCACTAGTGGTCTCGCCTCTAGCAATAGTCTGAATGTTCTTGTAAATAATAGCTCCAATATCAATCTTTCTTATCTTCTGAATACAATAGTTAAGAATTGCTCTATCCCTTGTAACTTTGTTGTGGTGATAAGAACGTAATAGTCTTGCAGAGATGAAATAATGCCAAACTTTTGATGCAACATTCAATGTGGAAGCGGGGAAGTTAATCATCTATTTTTGACTTACTTTCCATTCCTCTCTTCCATCCATAAAAAAGCAATCACTTCTCTCATACTTTCCCCTCGAGTATCAAAATTTTTATATTCATAAACAAATGGTTCCCGAGTCTGATAGAAAGCATTGATACGCTGAGGAGTAAACTCAACCATTTTTCCTCTAATTTAAACATACTCAGTCTCAGTCCAAGGCGCATTAGCATAGAACTCTCTTACAACTCCCATAACAGCATTCACAGTAAAATAACAAAATCGTTCCCAGTTCCGCTCTGCAATTAATTATTCTACAGATCCACCAGGACTATCAAAAGCTCGATCCTGTCACTTCTTATTGTAAAGGTAAGAGTTAAAGCGAAATTGCGCTTTAATATTAACAAATTTTTCTTCATTAAAATCCAATTTTCTCTTCCATATACTCATCCTTGAAGCTATGTGAATTTCTAGAAATTTGCAAGAAAATTCCAATAAATCCCAAATTCATAATGTAACAAACTCCAAAAACGATACTAAACAAGTAAGAGCAAAATTCATCATGAAAATCTCAAAATATCTTTAAAAATCCAAAAATTCCAAACTAAGCAATGTTAGAGATTTCCATGATGAAAATAAAAAAATTTAACTTAAAGTGAAGCTCTTACCAAGAGAAAGTGTAGATCCGGTCTCAAAAAGCTTTGAAATCACCTCAAATCCGAGATCTAGCAAGCCCTAGATCTTCAACATCGCAAAAATGGATGACGAAGACGAAAGCAATGGAAAAATCTGCGAGTCCCATGGTCAAAATCGCAAAATAAGAGGTTGTCGGTGATTTTTTGTACTTGGGCACCGGCGGCGCTCGATAGGGCGCTGGTGGCGCTCTATTTTAGAAAATATGCTAAACTCTCTGGATTTGGGCGCCGGTGGCGCCAGTCCAAAATTTTTTTCTGGGTCCGAAAATTTTTTCGTAATTTTGATCATTTCGACTTCCACAATGATGTTTAACACTTCAATAAGCATTTACTTCATCTCACAATCAATAATTAACACAATTCTTTACACAAGCAATACACAACAAACTTTTATATATAAAATCCAAGTTACAATATAAACACTAAATATGTTCATTCAAACCAAACGAACAACTCTTAGATGTTTAGTGTTGAAAGTACGCTACGATAATCAAATACTAAAATCTAAGCACACAATGAAAGTAAGCATATCCAAATCCAAATTCAAATTACAAAGCAAAGCAAAGTAAATACTATACACACCAAGCAAAATTAAGCAAAGAAAACTAAACACACAACAAACATAAGTAGAATCCAATAATTAATCTACATCAATTTCAGAACTATCCTCTCCTCTATTGTCTCCAATTGATTGCTGATGCACGAACAAATTGTAAAAAGGACGAAATGGAAATTTGTCAGATGAATCCTCAGCAATCACCGCGTTCTTCTTCATCAGATTAATCAAGCCCATCTCAATTCGATCAGTGTGATCAAATTGTTCCTTCATTCTCCAATCTATCTGATCGAATAAATTAGAAATGTTATTGATTGCATTCATAACGTTCTGTACCTCTTTCTCTAACTATTTAATCCTCTTCAATATCATTCTAGAACCTTCACGAAAATAGGGTTGAATCAGTTGTGAATTCTGTGTTGGTTGATCAGCAAGAGAATTCATATAATCTTCATCTCCCATTGTTTGGTAGTCATAAGGATTAGTTGGATCAATAGGCCTCCATGGAAGAAGAACTTTTTCCCAACTCTCATATGAAACTTGTGATTGACTACATAACAGAAATATGGTGGACGGGTGTCCAAGCCCATATTTAGATCCATGAACAATTAATCCAAAAACTGATTTCACAATTATATTACCAATGTCAATCAGCCTCCCAGTTTGAATACATAAATTCAAAATGGCACTTTTCTTGATTACCTTGCTAATCTTCAATGTTGGAAATAACTTTGCTGAAATAAATTAGTGCCACAGCTTTGACACTGGATTTAGAGATGCAGATGGGAAACTAATGTATCCATTTTTTCTAATTTTTCAATCCTCATTCTCATCCATCAAATAATGATACACATCATTCATATTATCACTTATGGCATTGAAATTAGAATAATGGCAAATAGGTACATTCTCAATTATAAAGAGATCGCTAATTCTTACAGGAGTGAATTGTACAAACCTACATCGCACAAATACGAACCCTTGGTTGATCCCGTGAAGATTTGCATAGAATTCTTTCACGACAGGAATAACTACGGCAGTGGTAGTGTAGCAAAGCACTTCCCAACGTCTCTCCTTAAATATCTCTTCAATTCTAGTAGTAGGATTATCCATACCTTGATTTATGAAGCCTCTTTCCTTGATAATCCTCCTCTTCATCATCACTTTGTTGAATAATCGATGCGCCTCAAAACTTATAAACTTCCTTCAGTTAAAAATGTGAGATCGATGGGTTTCTATAGAGTAAGAATCCATGGGATGCGAATTGGGAATGGTAGTTTTCATTTTTCTGGAGTTTGGAAGTCTAAACTGGAGTTCAGATAGTTATAAGGATGAAGATCCCGCTCAAAACCGCCAAAACTTGCATTTTGAAACTTCAAAAACCGTCAACAGGTTTTGGGCCATCGGCGATGCTCAAACCTGTAAGTTCTACAATTCTCAGTGATAGGGCGCTAGCGGCGCCAGTGGTAAAAAATTCTCACTAAACTTCGTTTGGCCCAAAATATTTCAATATCTCAATTCGATTCACCATTTATCAATTTTAAAAGTATTTAGGAGTAATTAGGATTAAAAAATAACTATCTAAAAAGCACAACTATATCTAACAAGCAAACACGCCACAAAGATACATATGGGTTGCCTCTCATAAAGCGCTTGGTTTAACGTCATCAGCCCGACAAACCATACAGTTAATTGAGATGACTCAGCATTAAAACCACTTTGAATTCAGGTTGAAACCCGTCAAAGTAAGGCTTTAATCGATGCCCATTAACTTTGAAAATCTTTCCAGTATCAGGATCTTTAATATCAACAGCTCCAAAAGAATGAACTTTTACAACTGTAAAAGGTCCTAACCATCTAGACTTGAGCTTTCCAGGAAATAACTTCAATCTTGTGTTGTATAACAAAATATTTTGTCCAAATTCCAATTTCTTTCTCAATATCTTATGATCATGCCACAATTTTATTTTCTCTTTATAGATCCTATCATTATGATAAGATACATTTCTAATCTCTTCTAAGTCATTCAATTGCATAAATCTTTTTTCTTCAGCATTTTTCAAATTAAAATTCAATTCTTTTATCACCCAATATGCTTTATGCTCCAATTCAACCTGTAAATGGCAAGTCTTACCAAACATTAATCTATAAGGAGACATTCTAATAGGGGTTTTAAATGCAATCATATATGCCCATAAAGCAGTATCTAATCGAGCAGACCAATCAAATTTATGATTATTGATGCGGCAGACTTATATTATGCAAGAATTTATGAACTTAAATTTATATATTTATAATAGTTTTGTTAAGTCCAAGCATTCAACGCAAGTATACGTATCGTATCAAGTAATACAGGGATCTAATGGAGTCCCGGTTATCGATCCCACAGAGAAAGTTTGAAGTATAAGAAAGCGTTCACAATATAAATAATGTAGCTCTAAAATCTGATATTTAATTTGTAATTAAATTTTACTATTTACTTCTAATATGCAAGAAACCGTAACGATTAACTAAACTATAAATACTTCTAGCAACTTTAAAAACAGAATTAACTACAGACGCACTAAACTTGGTATTTGAAAGGTTTTCGATTTATGAGAAAAAGTATCTTTCCTCTTGCAATGAGAATATGATGTGTGGATTGATATGGAACAAATATTTATGTTATTGTGCCAAATAGGAACATAGATGATTCTTTACCCTTAAAAGAGTACCCCCTCTTCTAAGCAAGAAAAGAACATTGACATATCCTAAGTTTAGTAACTAAATCTAAGGCTAGGCTGGGAGGATATCAGCTCTCACTTCGGAGTTCCCACTCACCCTTCACCCGAAAGCTAACATTTGATATTAGTTGCTAATCTTAGAACCAATTTGGGGATTTCAGCCTGTCACCATGAAATCTCCACATTGAAGTCCATCAAAACATATTTCTCTATTTATTTGCACTCAATTCCCATGAACTATGCAATTCATCCATAGAAATTGAATAGATCTTTTATTATTGTTGTAGGACATTAAATCCTTTTAAACTTAATGTTTAACAACATATTTTAACATTTCAATTGGCTAAATCCAAAAGTAAATTAAGTTCAAAATGAAAAACTATCACAATTTCTTCATTACATTAAAAGCACATCAAATCCACATCAATCCATCATCACATCTCTATGCAAGAAGAAAGACAAGGGAAACTACTCAGAATTCATGGAGAAGATACAATAAAACATGGATTTTATATATAAAATAAAAGTTATACAAACCACAAAAGAAAATACAACTTATCTCTTTCTCTTCCCCAATGCAATTCCCTTGAAGTTCATTTGAATCTTTTTCTCTCTTCTTTACAACACTTGATTCTCTCTTTAGAATGGAAAGGAAGAAGAAATCTCTCACTTTACTCCTTATCCTTCACTCCTTAGAGAAGAATTCCTATCAAATCCTCACTTCAACTAAACCCTAACACTTAACACTCACTAAAACTACTCTAGAAGACACAAGACACTCACAAGAGACACTAAAATCCACCACCATTAACTAAAAATAGTTACTTATAAGATAGGGACGAAATCCTAAGAGTTTCCATAGGCATCCCTTCAAAAAGTCACCAAAACTCTTCAAATTTGAACTCCACCGACTTCGGGCGCCGGTGGTGCTCTATCGTGCCATTAAATTTTGGAGTCTCTGGATTTGGACACCGACTGCGCCAGAACACCTTTTCCACCCCTTTGCTCCATTTTGCTCCTTTTTGCTCTGGATTCGTGCCTTTTTTCTTCTTTTCACTCTAATCACCTGAAATCATCATACCTATAACAAATCATGAAAAATATCTTTCTTTAAAGTGTAATATCACCAAAAATAGGTACAATTATATAACAAAAACTGTCTATATTTTTGGTGCATCAATTATCCACAGTTTTCTCCAAAAATCTTTTAATTTCACGATTAGACACTTCTGCTAAACCACTATTCTGGGGATGATAAGCAGTAGAGATTCTATGAATAATACTATATTTCTCAATCAATCTCTTAATTTGATTTTTCCTGAAATGGGATCCACCATCAGTTATGATCACTCTCGGCATTCCATATCTTGTAAATATATTTTTAATTAAAATTTTTGAAACACTCCGAGCATCACATCTAGGTAAAGTAATAGCTTCAATCCATTTCGAGACATAATTAATGGCAACCAATATATATAAATTTCCAAATGAAGGAGTAAATGGTCCCATAAAATCTAATAACCATACATCAAAAATTTCAACTTCCAAATTATAACTTAGAGGAATTTCTTTTAGAGATATTACCTACTCTCTGACATCGATCACATGATTTAATATATCTATAAACATCTCTAAAAAGAGTAAGCCAATAAAATCTATATTGTAGAATCTTAAAAGCAGTTTTATCGGCACCAAAATGACCTCCAAATTCAGAATCATGACATCGTTGAATAATCAAATTTGTTTCTTCTTGTGGCACACATTTCCTAATAATCAGATCCTTATACCGTTTATATAGATAGGGCTCATCCCAAAAATAAAATCTTGCATCATATTTAAACTTCTTTTGTTGTTGCCTTGTTAAATTAGGTAGTACAATATCACTTACAATATAATTCACAATATCAGCATACCAAGGCAAATTGCTTCCCATAATAGTATAAAGTTGCTCATCAGAGAAAATTTATGTAACTTCATTATCAAATTCAGATTATTTATCATATTCTAATCTTGATAGATGATCAGCTATTTGGTTATCAGCTCCCTCCCTATCAACTATCATAAAATCAAATTCTTGCAGAAGAAGTATCTATCTAATTAGTCTAGGTTTTGCATCCTTCTTTTGCATTAAATGTTTGATAGCCGAATGGTATGTATGCACAATACTTTTAGTTCCAATTAAATAAGGTCTAAACTTTTCAAAAGCAAATACTATAGTTAATAACTCTCTTTCAGTAATGGTATAATTAATTTGAGCCTCATTAAGAGTTTTACTAGCATAGTAAATGACATTAAAAACTTTATCATGCATTTGCCCCAATGCTACTCTGATCGCATAATCACTCGCATCACACATAAGTTCAAAAGGTTTCTCCCAATATGGTGAAACAATTATAGGTGCAGTGATTAATTTCTCTTTCAATAATTCGAAAGCACTCAAGCATCCATCACTAAAATCAAATTTTCTATCATTTTCTAAAAGTCGGCACAAAGGTTTGGTAATTTTAGAAAAATCTTTAATATATCGCCTGTAAAATCCAACGTGTCATAAGAAACTCCTGAACTCTCTCACAGTAGTGGGATGCGGCAATCTCTCAATCACTCTAATTTTAGCAGGATCGACTTCCATACCATATTTAGAAATTTTATGCACAAGCACAATTCTTCCTACAACCATAAATTGACATTTCTCCCAATTCAGAACCAGATTTATTTTCTCGCAGAGCTCCAAAACTTTTGTTAAGTTTTCCAGGCAAATTTCAAATGAAGTCCTGAATATAGAGAAATCATCCATAAAAACTTCTATTTCATTATCTATCATACTACTGAAGATATACATCATACATCTCTGAAATGTTGCAGGTGCATTACACAGTCCAAAAGGCATTCTTCAAAAAGCAAAGGTTCCATAAGGGCAAATAAATGTTGTCTTTTCTTGATCCTCATGAACAATAGGTATTTGATGGTAACCAGTGTATCCATCCAGAAAGCAGTAGTACTTATGTCCAGTAAGTTTATCTAGCATTTGATCAAGAAAAGGAAGAGGAAAGTGATCTTTTCTGGTGGCGGCATTTAATTTCCTATAGTCAATACAATTTCGTCATCCATTAATTTGTTTTGTGTGTATAATTTCATTACATTCATTCAATTCAACAGTCACTCCTCCCTTTTTTGGTACACAATGTATTGGACTCACCCAAGCACTATCCGAAATAGGATAAATAATTCCAGCATCCAGCCATTTTAAAATCTCTTTCTTAACTAGTTCTTTCATTATTGGATTCAATCTCCTTTGCGGATCAACTCTCGGTTTATGTTCTTCATCTAATAAAATTTTGTGCATACAAATCGAAGGACTAATGTTGACCTCATTTTTTTGATGAGGTCTCCTCTTCTTCTCTTTAGTACTTAGGATCTAGCCTTAGGTTTTTCCTTTGACTAATCTTAGAGGACTAGAATTGGGACCCACCATTTAGAAATTCAAACCACTTCTTAACTCCCTGCAAACTCCACAAACTTGACTGTAGACCCCTAATCACCTAGAGGGTTGAAATCAAATGTGGAAGTTTAAAGGATGAGTTCCTATAGGACTCTTTGGCCTTAGGACTACCCTGGGTGGCCTGGTCTGGTGATGGGGCTGACTTACACACACACTACACCTATACACTACACTTTCACACACCTCCTAAAACCACACCCACACCCAACTTGACCTCCCGACTCATAAAGGTAATTCACATGGATGGTCTTTAACCCCTAAGCCCTCGGGCAAGAGGGTTAGGAACAACATAGTGGGTGCCTCAAATGAGTCCCTTCATGGCTCATGTGGGCTTGATATGGCTTCATGGCTCAACCAAAATGATTTCATTCCACTTACATTCACCCAAGCTTCAATTTTCCAAATTTTCAATTTTTGACTCCCGGGACCCTACACCCGCTTAACCTACCCAAAACCCTTGAAACCACCCAAATTTCTCAAAATCACCTAAATTACCCAAAATTCCTCAAAATCAATCCCAAACATTCCCACATTACTCAAATTGATCATCCATACCCAAAAGTACCAAAAATTCCAAAAATACCTCTCAATACCCTCCAAATACCCAAAATGCCCCTCTTAGCCAAAAATCCAAAAATTCAGAAAATTCCCAGAAAATTCCAGAAAATCCCAAATATTCCCAATTTCATTTTGTTCAACTATACCATGAGCCAATTTTGTCAATTTACCCCACTTTTGTCAAAATCCTCAATTTGACCCATTTTAACCCAAAGTGAACCCAATGTCAAACCAAACCTACCCAATTGACTCAAATTCTGGTCCAATTCAATTCTAAACTTCAATTCAACATTCCCAACACCAATCTAGGCCAAATCCAAGTCCAATTTGATTGAAATTTGGATCCAATTTCACTTTTGGCCTTAAAGCCCAATTGGACCCATGACCCAAACTTAGCCCAAACTCACCCAATTCAACTCCAATTAACCCCAAATCTTTTCTAAACCTTCCTTAACATCCCCACAAACAAAACACTAACATGATTTTTCCAAAATTTAGACCCAAACCCCACTCAAATTCAACCCAAAGCTAAAAGGCCCAATTTTGACCTAAACCTAAACTTAGCCCAAATAGGCCCAAACCCCAAATTCAAAACCCAACTAAAGCCAAAACCTCTTTGAAACACTCCCATAAACATTTACCAACATTAATTTTACATCAATTTCAACCCTAGCCCAACATTGGCCCAAGTTAGCCCAATTTGACCTACATTGGCCCACTTACCAAATGAACCCAAATTCAAACCAATTCAATTCCAAATCACACCAAATTGACTCCAAACCATTCATGAAACATCCCTAAACCAATTGCAACATTTATTTGACATGGTCCCTCACAAAATTTTTACCCAAATGCCCATCCTAAAATCAAAAAACCCACTTCCCTAAATCACTTTAAAAGCCCATCTAAAACCATTTCAAAGAGCCCAAAATCTACCCTAAAGCCCATATGACATTTTCATTTGTCATCCATTTAATCAAAGGCATTTCCTAAGTTCCAATCCCATCATCAAATGATTCCAAATCAAGCCCCATACAAATTCCCATCAAAATACCAAATTTTTCTTAAATCCATTTCCATGAAATTGACTTAACTTTTCCCAAGCCAAAGATGAGCCATGAAGCCATGCATGAGCCACATGGAAGCCATGAGAGCATCTTTACATGTCACCATGACATTTTGGGCAAAAGAAGGAGACCCTTTCCTTAATCTCCTAAAGTCATTAGCCTTAAGCATGTTTCTCCTTAACCAAGATTCAATCTAAATATTCTTAGAAAGAGACCTCACTACCTTTGACCAGCTGACCTAACTTATTCTCTCAGCCTAAAACCAGGTCATGGGGAGGTGAACCCAACCCAAACACATGGGTTGACCCAAACCAAGCCAAAATGGCCTCTTCCCCATTCCATTCCAAGCCATCCCCTTTACACATGGCAAGGCCCAACTGATCGCACTAAACCCCAGCCCCGACCCACCTCGGACTCGAGGGTGACCCATGCCTGCCGGCCAGCCGCCCGGGTCGCCGGAAAACTCCATGGCCGAGACATGGGGAGAAGCCAAACTTTGGGATTCCACCTCGTCGAGTCGCCCCATGCCCAATGGCCACCATGGTTGTTCTTCTCATCACCAGAGCAGCTGATCCCAAGCCCTAACTCCCCTTGGGAGAGCCTCCAGCCATGCCTATTTAAACACCACCACCTCTCGGCCATGAGAGGTGCTGAACTAAACCTTAAGGAAACTCCGCCAAAATCATTCCGGATCACTCTCCACACATAGTAGCACTTGATCCCCACCGAATTCCGACCCCAATTCTCTCCAACTCGAGCTCAATTTCGAGCTCAAACTTCGAAGACAAAAACCGGGACACTTCTCCACAGTGGATCAATCCCCAAATCGACCGGTCCTACACCTTCACCGGACCAAGAGGAGAAGTTTCCCACCGAAAGCCCCATCCCCAGTGCCACCCAGCTTGTTCCAGCCTCTCCAAGCTTTGTGATCGTGCCGTGGTCACTTTCATAGCTAGGCAATTCACCGAGCCAAGGGACTTCATCTGGAGCTTGCTTGGACCCAATCGAAGGTGGCACAACTCTCAGATCGAAGCTTCACTTCTCTGAGCAAAGGTATGGTCTCACTCTTCTTCCCGAGCTTACAGAGATTCTCCATTTAAATTGAGTCAATTTAAATACATGTTTATCAGTATGGATGTATTCGTCTCCTCGAGACGAATCCATAGAGCATAAGAACACGAAAATCCGTTGAGAATCGAGTGAGAAATTAGGGTTAGAAGGTTGACGGTCACGGGTGCACACCGGCCGTAGACGATGACCATGAGCCGTCGGATCGAGCGTGTATCGAGTGGACGGTCCGGATCGAGTCGGACGACGCGTTGGTACGTGACCCGCGGGGCCCTGGATCGCTGAGTCAGATGGCGGCGCCGAATCAGAAGACGTCGCGTGGTCGTTCGGAGCTGCCGAGGATGAGTCAGCGCCGCGTGGATAAGTAGAAAAATAGGTTATTTTTCTATATATTTAATTCCCTAAACTTCAAAATGCATAACTTTGTGTAGAAAAATCAGAAAAATAAAATAAAAATACCCTCTTGCTCAGTGAAAGAGGAGAATAATGTGGAAAAGAAATCATTTAATTTCATCAAGTATTTTATTTTTAATGATTTATTTACTGTCTGCATTGTTTTAATTCTCCATGCATATAGGAAATTCACCATGGCATGAGACCATAGGGCTTTTGAAGCCTCCGAATTTGGGAACATTCCCCGAATTTTCCAAAGTCGAGGCCATCCCTATGAGAAGTTATTGATTTTTCAAATTCATGTTATTGTTTTGAGTATTTTAAATCCAATAATTAGCATGTTGTGAAATAAATTCTAGGAAAATTTGGTGATGTTTCTTATGACCGGAGGACCCTAGGAAAAATAGATTTTGAATTAATTCACTTGGAATAACCCTAATCGGCTCAAACACCCTAAATAGGTCTTTAATTAATTAGAGCTAACCATACATCAAATTGACTTGAAATCAATTCTCCACTGACCTTTAGGATCAGAGGAACCCATCATAAAAGTTTGAAGTCAATTGGACTTGGTTAGCCCTACTAAATGGGTTGATTAAGCCATTTAGCCAATTTAAACTTTAAAAAATTCATAACTTTCAAAATACTTTTCAAAAATTCACCAAATTGGTTTTGGAGTCTCTCTGATATCAGGGGAATTTAAGAAAATTAAAATTTCAATTTTCTAAAAAAGTTGATTTTTTGTATTATTTTAATATTTTAATAATTAAAAAATAATAAAAATCACAAAAATAATAAAATTCACCAAAATGTCACATTTTGAATTTTAATCACTTAGGAACAAACTCCATATTTTTCTTAAGTCTCTATGATGAGATATTAAATTTTAAAGCCCTAAGGCAATTTTAAAATTAAAAAATGTATTTTCTAGGATTTCCACTAAAATAATTCTAATAAATCAAAGAAAAATCAAAAAATTATAAAAATTGATTCTCTGATTTCCTTGATATCAGAGAGATTTTTGAAAAATATAAAATTCATTTTTCAACCTTTATTTTATTTTTAAATTAATTAATACTCCAAAACTCAAAATAATTATAATAAAAATAACATAATTCAAAAAATCACCAAAATTGGTCCAAGTGGTCCTCTGGTCATTAGGAATGTCCCATAATTTTCTTAAGGACAGAAACTTTTCCTTGGTCATGTTATTGAATTTTCCTTGGAAATCCTTATTTTCCACCAAAAATAATTACATAAATAAATTAAATACAGAAAAATCACATTTTCTCCTCTAATGTCTTTATTGACATATGAGTGAAGTTACATAAAAATTTTAAGTTCATTTGAGCTCAATTTAGTGAGTTATGAAATTATTAAGCTTGAAGGGCAAAATGGTAATTAAAATTGTAACCCTTAATTAAAACTTTAGGCTTAATAAAATGAAAGGGTAAAATATTTGATCTTAATCTGATTTGGATGATTGAAATTTAAATAATTAAAGGGTAGGAACCTATTAAACAATTCAAAAATAATTGAAATGAACTTTAATTAAAAATAATTAATTAAATTTGGGAAGAATAATAAATTTTGAATTATTAAAATAGGGATGTCATTAGGAAGAGATTTATTCTTTGATTAAAGAATCCCTAAATTAATCATTTCAATAATATTTAATTCCTAATTAAAATGATAATTCAAATTTAAGATTTAAAATGCTAAAAGACTTAATCATTAAATTAAATTAAAGTTAAATTATTTAAATCATACCCTTTTAAAATAAAATATTAAATTAAAATTAAAAAATTAGATTAAATTAAATTAAATTAAATTAAAACACATTAAATTAAATTAAATTAAATCAAATTAAAAATTAAATTAAATTAAATAAAATTAAATAAAATTAAATTAAATTAAATTAAATTAAATCAAATTAAATTAAATTAAATTAAATCATATTATATTAAATTAACTTAAATTAAATTAAATTAAACCACATTAAATTAAATTACATCAAATTAAATTAAATTAAATATAACATCACCTAAGACATAAAGAATTCAAAAAAAAATAAATCTAAAACAACTTGAACACTATTCCAAACTTAAATCCATTAACTGAAATTAAATCAAATCATAAATCACTTGAACATCAATTTGCCCTCGAAAGCTCATGCTGTCATAACTCCTAAATGGAGTGTTAAGTGAAGTGTTACTTCACTTATAGGATATTCAAATGTCCTAGTTCACCGAGCAAGATAACAAAACTTGAACTCCCGGACGATTAATTCATTTGTATAATTAAATTCTCTGGGACTTAAAATAATCCTAGAAATGTTGAAAAGATGTTTAAGACTCGTCTTAAGCACTTCCTCGATATGATAGGATGTTTATAAGAACAATTGAACTTAATTGTTCTTTAATGAAGAAAATCGTCCTCAAACCAAAATACAAGAACCTAGACGTCATAGGAGATGACTAGCTATAGGATTAGGAACTTGGTAGAAAACCATAACCCTTCCCTTAGCTTTACCTAGGAATCTGTTTTAAATGCTCTAATTGCGCTTTAAGTGCAGCTTGGGATGACGGGAAGACCCTCCAGGTACGCTTTTATTTTATTGCAATTTACCTTATTGCAATTTACTTAATCGCATCGCACTTACTTTTCTTGCATGATAAACAACTGTTGCATGAAAACCCACACCTTTAGGATAGTCCCTAAAACTGAAACCAAAACTAAAATAAAAGTCATTACAAGATAAAATTCACCGCCATAACATTTCAAAATATAAAACAACTCAAAATTTAATCACAAACAGAACACAAAACTACAACTACAACTAAATTAAAACGTCTTGTTGGATGATCGGGAATACCTCGGATGATGTAACCTACGTGTTGCTAACGGGATTTCCCACGGTCTAAATGAAAGTGTGGAACTCATTCAGTTGAGTTTAGCAAATTCATCTGGACTAAGTGAATCCGATAAAAATAACGATGCCGGAAGGATGGAACCGTGGGATCTTAACCGGTGTTGTTATAATCAACTTTAAGATTTGTTTTAACTAAAACACTAAAAACACTTGGATTTTAAGACTTCTCTAAACCAGAACACTTCTCTCATCTCCTGATTTATGATTTCTAAAACTAAACCTCTGCAACAACAAGGAGCTCGAAGCATGGTGGGCAGCACGGCCATCGTCATCAGCAAAACCTGAGTCTACTTCAGCAAAACTTTCCTTAGAACTAAATAACCAAGCCATAGGACTTCGAGGTAGTTTGCCTAGTGTAACATAAATCCTCAACCTTTTGTTAGGCATTTGCATTGCAAATTAAGCCCTAACCGATCTTAGGATTCCGAGGTAGTCGTCCGATACGACATAAACCCTCACATCTTCGAAGTTATTTGTATGATTTTATCATACAAATATAAGTCCTAATTAATTAAAATTGGCAAGATCAAAACATTAAATAAACATTAGGACTTTCCTAAATTCAATCCAAACAATAAGATAGTCGGGAAATTACCGAAGTTCGCTTAGAATCCGTGATTTCTCCTACCTTTCTTCCTTTGAATTCCCAAAATAAAATGTTCCAAATTTGATCCATTCCCTATTGAAATTCCAAAATTCAATCCTTTGAAAACTTAAACTTTGAAATTCTTGAGAGCAGAACTACCGATTATTATCGAGAGTTTTCTTAGGTGATTCTCATCACTTAAGATGTAATTAACTATGAGGGCTTGCCCTTATAGGGAATTTTAAGAACCTGAGTAATATAACCCTGTTTAATGTTTTCATATTAAGCAGGGGAATTTGTCGGCTTATAAAATTGGTTCGCAGACCAAACGGATGTCACAAATCTTCTAGTTTATTTAATCGAGCCCCATCACCAAACAGTGTGTCTATTCTTCGAGATAGATACACAGTTTGTGATGCGGTGCTCGTTTATATAAACTATTCGGGATGTGAGATCAGTTTGATTTCATATCTTAAAATTTTCAAATTTAAAATTATTTTTCAAAATCAAATACTACTTTTCAAATTATTTATTTAAATTAAATTAAAAATTCGCCGACAATTTCTGTTAGGCGACCCCTTTCCAAATACAACACATAACCTAAAAATATGCCGACAATTTCAGCGACTCACTGAGGACTAGTTCCTCTCTCCATTTTAATCGGATAATTCCGCTTTCAAAAATCGGTAGTGTATCCATGTCCCTTGTGGATCAAACTAACCTTCTTTCCGTTGGAATACTATGTTCATTTCTACCTCGAACAAGTATAGCCAACATTCTCTCGGATTTAGGAGCCACTCGTTTAGACACCCCTAAACGGAGAGGTTCCGATATCCTTTTACCTCATTTCCGAGGTGGGGTGGACCCCGATAGGTATTAGTTTAGGAGCGATCTTGCGGGTCGAGAAGTTCCTACAAGACTTCCTCTTCCTTTTCCAGTTCCTAATCAATTCCTTTTACCCTTTCTACAACTCTCCTTCTTTTAATAATTCTCCTTCCTAACGAACAAATCTTTTCTAAAAAAAAAAAAAAAAAAGAAGATAATTTTCTTTTAATACCACAAATACACTAAGATAAACAGAAATGTGTTCGGACTCTTTCTTTTCGTCATAAGTTGTACGACAAGAAGAAGCACGATTCGGGAACTAACACTTGGAATCTGCCCTGCAGAAATGGAGGCCCCAAAACTGATCTTCTCCTTCGTCAACGGACTCGACCTGGCCGTATTCAAGGACGAACTGCCTGATAATAGAATCATTCGATTCGGACAAGGATTCGGGGACGCCGACATCAAAATCCCCGACGTCACTCTCTTTTTACTCACAAGCAAAGTATCAGAAACTGAGAAACCGTTGATTGAGTTTAACCTCAAGTCAACTCACGAATTCCCTCCTCTGCAAAAAATTCCAACTGGGAGGAGTACTGCTGTCCACAGAAGGACTGTTGTTGCTACCCCCACTGGTCTAGTTGTCTCTGCACCTACCCCGGCTCCTACCAAATTAAAGGGGAAGGAAATCCAGAACTATGATGAACCCGTTACCGTGGAGGGTACGGACCTTCTCGCGAGACCTTCGTTTTTGAAATCGGGTCCAGCTCTAGAATTCCATCGCCGACACGGACTCGGAGAAGGAACAGAAGTAGAAGGATTGCTAGAGAAGCCAGAGCTGCTGAAGTTGCTTTCCTAGAAGAAATCCCAGAACTACCCGAGTATACACCGCTGCCTGAATACACACCCCTCTTGGAAGGAAGTAGATTCCATCCCCTCTCCGCCGCAGCTGACGAGGAAAATGTCCGCAGGATTGCTTCTACATTACCTCGACCCGCATACTATAGCGACAATAAAAGGAAAAGGGCTAGGATTACACCATTTGCCCGACTACAGACTGTGATTGAGAAGTTAGCAAAGAAAGAAAAATGCCCTGTATCGGAAATTTTAAGAAGGATAGGGCGGGTGCCGGCCAAATCCCGTCTTGGGCCACGAGTAGAACTCCGCTATCGCCGCGAAGAGCCGAATAAGAAGATGAAGGCTAGTCCACCTGTTGTTGTTTCAGGTTTACAGATCAGGGAGGATACCACCTTCCAGCATTCAGCCGACAGACCATCCGGTCCTAGGCCTTCTACTGCTAGAAGGATGGTATGGCGTCCCACTACCGGACAATTAAGACCGAAACAACGACCAGAAAAGGAAAGTCTCGTCAGGAGACTTGAGTCCGAAGAAAGTGCTACCGCAGTAAAGGGGACTCATGAGAAGGAAACCCGACAGTTATCACATGACTACTGCAAGGATGTACAGAAAAGCCCACTAGAAGATGTTATGGAAAAGCTAAGAACTGATATTCTGCGATTAGCAAGAGAAAGAGAAGAGAAGTTCGGAGATGAAGTTGACTCGTCAGAGTTCATGGATGATGAATATGCAGAAATTAACATGGTTGAAACACGAGCTTCGTCAGCTTCACAAGGTGCTCCTGCAGCCGCGAAGAGAGGAGCCGGAAGTAATGAGGAGGCGACTTCAAGAGAAAGATTATACGATCGCCCAAATGGCAAAAAGGATGGAAGAGATGGCTGTAGCCCTAGCCACTCTCCAGAGTCAAGTTCAACCCCAAAGAGAGACACCCCCAGAGGTCATTCACATTGTAGACGGAGGAAAGGAGATTACATCCGTCAACGGGGATGATCAATTAAAGAAGGATGCAACACAAAGTATGATTCCGGAAAAGGATATCAAGAGCTTGGTGGAACAAGCAAGGTGCGAGAAGCCTTGGCACAATCAAAGAGCGGGACATCCATTCGGACGGGTAGACCTTACCCTGAAGAATTCGACGCTGTCCAATATCCGAAAGGCTTTGTACCACCTCTGTTCAAGACCTTTGATGGAACCGGAAACCCTCGGCAGCATGTTGCACATTTTCGTGCCAGTTGTTGCAATGCGGCGGAAGTGATGCTTTACTCTTCCGACAATTTGTCGGCGACTCGTCGAGAATCGCCTTTGATTGGTATGCGGAATTACCAAACGGATCGGTAAAGACATTTTCAGAACTAGAGAATCTCTTCATCAAGCGATTTGCCGGAGCTCAGCACCACATCACTATAGGTGATTTAGTGGTAGAGAAACAGAAGCCCAACGAAACCTTGGTGGACTACATACTTCGATGGAGGAACCTAAGTATGAAGTGTGAGCCGCAGCTACAAGAACAACATGCAGTCGGCATTTTACTAAAAAGCATCCATGGCCGGATAGCACTTCTCCTCAAGGGATTTACTATTAAGACTTTCGAGAAGTTGTTAAGCAAGGTCGGAAGCCTGCAAGAGGAGGCGAAGCAATTAAGTTTCACCGACAAAACAGACAAACAGAAGCCCGTAAAAACTTTTGAAAAGAAGTCCGGGATCGTTGCAGCACTTGACAAAGGCAAGACACCAATACAAATATCGTCAGAACGGCCGCAGCAACCTCAACGAGTTACCAACGAACCCCGACCCGGCTATCGGTCATCTCGACGGTATGAACAACCGCCTCGTCCACAACGTACGTTAAGGGAGCTTCTGAGCAGGGAGTATCCGTTCAAGAATGAGGCAGTGCCGAAAATGTTCCGCAGTTTGATGAAGACTCCAGATTTCCAACTACCAGAGCCTAAAAGACCAGAAGAAGTCGACAAGAAAGGTGATCCCAACTTTTGCCCTTACCACCGGATGCTTGGGCATAAGATAGAAGATTGTATTACCTTCAAGAGTTGGCTCAACGACAATCTTCGGAAAGGGAACATAACAATCCCGAAGGAATACATGAAGGAACCCCAGAAAGGAGGTTCCGTCAATGTTATCTCGACAGATTTCATTGTTCTGATAGATCCCTATGCGACTGACGATGGATGGACTACCGCTTGGACAAAGTCTTCGAAGAAGGTTTTAGATCGCATCCAAACCACTTCGGTGCGAGCTTCAATTCAAAGTTCGAAACCTGTCGAGTCGGCACTATCACTTGCGATAGAAGAATCACCTCAACAAGAGACGACTGAAGAAAAGAAGAAAATTGACGAAGAAGAGAAGACCGAGACTCCTAAGGCTAGACTAGGGGCTGCTTATCCTAGGATAGTTGTTTCCGATTCGGGGGAGAAATCCCTCGAACCTCTGACTCTGTATGATTATCTGCTCACCCCGGTGGGATCTTATAATGATAAGGGTTATGGCGTTGGCTACGTTTTGACTGTTTCTAACGATTACGTAACTAGCGACAATCAACCTAATCCGGACGTCGATTCCGATACAAATAGCAATTCTCAAATCATACACAATCTCGACGATCACAATGACAAAGAAGACATCCACCAAAGAGGCTACGAGAGTTCAACAAGCAACGAATCTATTTGTGAGTTTCGAGGAGCTCCAGTCACAATAGAGTTAGAGCCTTCAGACTCCGAAGCTAATCCAGAAGAACCTGTCATTCCGATTCAGAAGGACACATCAACAAACTCAATACTAAATTTAGAAGAAATTACAGAAGTTAACTTAAGAAGTGGAAGAGTTCTACCTCCGAGAATGGGTCCAAAGGACAAAGGAAAGCAGGTGGTTGTTCAGGAAGAACCAACCCCGGCAGAAGAAATACCCGTTCGGGAAGAAAACGAGACACATGAAAATAAAGTGGACTACAACGTGCTAGCCTATCTTAGGAAACTACCGGCCAAATTGAGCATCTACGATGCTCTCATCTTATCAAAGGAGATGAGAGAAACTCTGATCAAGGCCTTACTTGATCCAGAAATTTGCTTAGCTCAAATGGCCGGAGATTCCTTAGATGATGTTTGTTCGTTAAAGGAACAGCGAGGTGTCACCTTCGCGGACAATGATCTACTACTTGGGACAGCATACCACAACTGACCGTTATACATTTCAGTTACAATTGGGAAGTTTACACTCTCCAGAGTATTGGTGGATCCAGGAGCATCAATCAATATAATGAATCTCCGAACGCTAGCATACTTGGAAATTGATGCTCGCGAGCTCGAAGTAGACAAAATGTTATTAAGAGGATTCAACCAGAAAGGAGAAAGAGCCCTCGGATCAATAACACTGCTAATGAAGACCGGTGACTTAGCAAAGACAACCGCGAAATTTCATATAATTGATTCAGAAACGTCGTTCAACGCTCTACTGGGCCGACCATGGATACATGAAAACAGGATGGTACCATCATCTCTACATCAATGCATCAAATACTACGATGGAGGGGAACAGTGCATCAAAGGTGACTTACAACCGTTCTCCGTACATGAAATTGGAATCCATGAAGATGCAGCTTATTATGCACCTCCGAAGAAAACAATCTTCTCTAGAGATACCATGACAAATGAAGCAAAGGAAATTTGGGACGACGAAGAACCTGAAATTCTAGTCCAACAGTCACTCACCACTCCCTTACGACGAGATGGTGAAGGTTTCTCCACAACTCGCATCCGAGGTCGAGGCCGGGGACGAGGTCGTGGCAGAGACATTAGGACGATTGGACAGAGGAAACCAGCCATCAATGTTGATTGGGAAGATAGTTCGAAGAAGAAAAAGAAATCAAGCAAGAAGCAACGACAATAAGTCGGAAGAAGCCGCAATTCAGGATCTCTCTCGAAGATGAAAAGAACGAGGAATATAAATCGATGTACGAGAAGATTAACCACTATGTACATACTATGACCCTGACCCCGATCCATTCTAATAAGATCGAGGGTATGGAGGTCAAAGAGGTACGTAGCGGTGGTGCAAAGCCAATCAAATTCTACCGTGGTACTCCTTCCTCCAAAACTGAAAATAATGTACAATTTGAAGATGCTACTTCATCAGAATTAATGGAATTACCTTTTGAGTGGTACTCTCCCTGTGTTCAAAATTTAATTCAGCGTGGTTTCTTACCTCGACAATGGACAAAAGGTCGATCACAACATTTTGAAAATTTATGGAATAACTCCGGTCGTCCACCCAATTCAAAGCATGGTCTCGGATTCGGCACAGTAGGATCAGCTGACGATACCGAATTTTGCATGGTTGTCACTTGCAAGTCTAATGAAGACCGCATGGAAGCTACAGAAGAACTCGAAGATTTACAAATTGCGGATGCTCCACCGGAGTTCGAAGAAGAGATCAAGTCTACAATAGATGAGTTAACGGAAGTTAACTTAGGTACTAAGCAAAGAACCTGGACCTACCTTTGTTAGCTCCTTACTCAATAAAGAAGATTCCGAAGAAATAATCAAGTTATTAATGGAATTTAAAGACTGTTTTGCTTGGAGCTACGATGAGATGTCGGGATTAGCTCCGCAGGTCGCAATTCATAAGCTAGGAGTGGATCCTACTACGTTCCGAGTCGGACAAGGTCCCAGAAGAATGCGTCTAGAAATCGAACAACAAGTCATAGCTGAAGTTAAAAAGCTAATAGACGCCAAATTTGTCCGTGAAGAACAATACCCGACTTGGTTAGCCAACATGGTACCAGTCAGGAAGAAGAATGGTCAGATCAGAATTTGTGTAGATTTCAGAGATTTAAACAAGGCATGTCCGAAAGATGAATTCCCTCTACCGATCCCAGAATTGATGATTGACATTGCTTCAACACATGAAATATTCTCATTCATGGATGGATCTTCAGGATACAACCAGATAAAAATGGCTCCAGAAGATGAAAAACTTACATCATTCGGAACGCCGATCGGAGTATATTGCTTACACAGTGATGCCATTCGGATCGAAGAACGCAGGAGCAACCTACCAGAGAGCGATGACAAGAATTTTTGATGATCTCATCCACAATCAAGTCGAATGCTACGTGGACGATGTGGTCATCAAAAGCAAAGTAAAGGAAAGCCACCTGTATGATTTGAGAATTGTTTTCGAACGATTAAGACAATTTAACCTTAAGATGAATCCCTTAAAATGCGCCTTCGGCGTCACGTCCGGAAATTCTTAGGATTCGTTGTCCGACATCGTGGAATTGAAATCGACCGGAAAAGATTAAAGTTATCTTAGAAATGCCGCCTCCCAAAACCTTAAAACAACTACGATCTTTTCAAGGGAAGTTGGCATATCTTTGACGCTTTATTTCAAACTTGTCAGGTAGGTGTCAGCCTTTCTCTGCACTAGTTAAAAAGGACGCCAAATTTATTTGGAAAGAGAAATGCCAGAGGGCCTTCGAGGACATTAAACAATATTTAATGACACCTCCTGTCTTAGCGGCCCCGGTCTCGGAGTAGACCGGCGATACTTTATACCGCGGCTTTAGACGACTCTCTTGGAGCCCTGTTAGCCGGGTCGATGATGAGGGTAAAGAAAATGCTCTTTACTACCTAAGCCGTCGTTTACTTCCGACGGAAATAAGGTATCCCGCAATTGAAAAGCACTCGTTTGGCCCCGATCTTCGCCGCTCAAAAGCTCGGGCACTACATGCTTTCTCATAAGGTCAACTCTGATTTCGAAATTTAATCCATTGCAATACTTGATGACCCGTCCGACGCTTTCCGGCAGACTTGCCAGGTGGTCAATGATATTATTGCAATTCGATATAACTTTCGTGCCTCTTCGTGCCGTAAAGGGACAAGTCCTAGCAGACTTCCTCGCAGCACACCCTTTGCCGGCAGAATCGCCTCTCAATGACGACTTGCCAGATGAACAAATAATGAGCTTAGAAGACCCTGATGATCGACGTTGGGAATTATATTTCGACGGAGCATCTTCAGCACATAAAGACGAAGAATCGCAAGTAATAGTGCCCGGTAAGGCAGGAATCGGACTAATATTTATAACACCGGAGCGGGATGTTAAGATACTCCTATCACCTGACAGAGCCGTGTACGAACAACGAAGCGGAATACGAAGCCCTCATAACAGGACTAGAATTAACTATTCAAATGGGGATAACAGACATCAACATCTACGGGGATTCGCAGTTAATCATTCAACAGATCGCCGGACAGTACTGAATTTTAAAGCCAAGACTCGAGCAATACTTCCAGTATGCCATGAAACTGTTGGAACAGATTCCGAATGTGACGATCTACAAAATTCCCAGAAAAGACAACGCTTTAGCAGATGCGTTAGCCCGTCTAGCAAAATAATTTGCCTGCTTGCAAGATGAATCAGTGGAAGTGTCAGTTCACGGACGTCGGGTCCTATCACGACTCGACATGGACACAATACACAAATCGGAAAAGAAGAAGAATTAGTTGCAACGAGTGACGGAAAACACGGAAGATTGGCGACGACCATTAATAGACTACTTGCAAACGGGAAAACTACCAGATGATAGGTCGTTAGCCCATCAGATCAAGAAAAGAACTCTGTCCTACGCATTAGTAAACAATACATTATACAGAAGGTCTTTTGATCAAATGTGGCTAAGATGCCTAAGCGGGTCCGAGGCCCATGAAATTGTTAAAGAGGTGCATTCAGGACTCTGTGGCGCTCACCAGTCGGGTCCGAAGATGAAAATGAAAATTAAAAGACTAGGGTACTACCGGCCCTCGATGATGACCGATCGCATGAAGATCGCTAAGAGCTGTCACCAATGCCAAGTGCACGGAGAGGTTCTACACCAACCTCCGAATGTGCTACATCCGACAATTGCGTCGTGGCCATTTGAATGTTGGGGCACAGATATAGTGGGTCCAATAGAACCACCATCTTCAAAAGGACACTGTTTCATCCTTGCGGCTACGGATTACTTTTCCAGTGGGCAGAGGCGGTTCCACTCGGAGAAGTGAAAGCACACCACGCGCTACGGTTTTCGAGAACCAAGTTGTTTACCGTTTCGGAGTGCCGCGCGAGATCATCTCGGATAATGGGTCGACATTCGAAGCACACAAATCAACAATTTTGTCGGGAGACACGGAATCGAATAGCGGTATTCAACAATTTACTACCCAAGAGCAAACGGCTGAGCGAGGCTTTTAATAAAACTCTCGTTCAAATCTTAAAGAAAACCTTGGACGATAATAAGAGAAATTGGCACGAGAAGTTGTTAGAAGCCTTGTGGGCCTACCGGACAACCTTCGGAACTCCTACTCGAAGCTACACCTTACGCTCCGGTGTATGGGTCCGAGGCGATGTTACCTTTAGAGGTCCGAGCTTCCTTCACTCGGGATTGCGAGTCTGCAAACAAAATCACAACGAAGAGAATGCCAAATTACGACTTGGAGGAATTAGAAAGCCTAGAAGGGAAAAGACTTGCGGCGCGACGAGAATTTAGAACTATACCAAGCTAAGATGGTTCAAGCTCATGACGAGACTGGTCCGCCCAAGAACCTTGAAAGTTGGTGACTTAGTTCTCGTTCTCGAAGACCTATTCTTGCACACCGGAAGATAGGAGGAAAATTTGAACCCACTTGGGAAGGGCCGTTTGTGGTTGAGGCGAGTCTACTCGGGAGGCTCCTACCGGCTAGTGAATTGCCAAGGAGAACGACATATGCTTCCGATCAATGAACAATACTTGAAAAAGTATTACGCTACCTGATGTTTCGAAGGAATGAATTCTTCATCCCTAGAAGCACGGGCGAAGTAGCTACTTATGACTGGGTCCGAACCCAAAGATAATAAAAATGTGCTAAAATAAATAAAATCATGATAATAAAGTTTTCCTTGTTTTCTTTTCCAAATCAAAATCTCTTTCCTAATCTTATCCCACTTCATCCCTGTTGAATTTAAAAATATAAAAGGAATAATAATAAAAAAAACTGTCTTTAATAAAAATTTCCTTAATGTTCTTGTTCTTAGTACAGCCCCTGATCTTTTTTCTTGTCTTTTCGCAGGGAAATGTCGAACGGGCGATTGGTCCTAAACTTTAGAAATGGTGTGAGCCTTGCACTCGACGAAAAGAGGGTGAAAGATGGAGCGATAATCGAGATTGACTCAGACTTCGCACCAGCGGGCCTGCAATACGAGGAAAGTGACTAGGTCCCAGTTGACCGAGAGGAACTCGGTCAGACGATAATGAAAGTGGGTGGCCCAAGCCACCAATCCAAGCAACAAGAAAAGAAAAACAAACACCGAAGAAGAAAAGAGAATCAAATCGCGTAGTCGCTACAGCGGAGGGCGAGCTTGTCGGCGCCGCGCCCACGGAGACTCGGGAAGTACGAAGAGCTACTCTCACGACAACTCAACGAAGAAATAAAAATCGTCGTATCCGCAAGATGTTAACTAAATTAGCGAGCGGACCGGCGCGACGAGGTAGTTGCTACTGCCGGTACATACACTTCAAGGACACCAATTCACCAGGAACCTGAAGAAAGGAGACCAGCTCCGAGGATAACAGAAGAGACCAGGGAAATCTTAAGAAGAACAGAAGAAAGAAGGCTACAACGCCACCAGACAAAGCCACCGGTAATACATAACCTTGTTGCAGAAGCAACCCCGGAGGATGTCCCGACGGACACCATCCCCGAGGAGCCGAGGTATGCAGGAGAACGTGAGGGGATTGAGCCATATATCCCACAATACGTCACCAGGCCTCGCCATTTGCAAATTATTCCGAATACGAGCTAGAAAGGATGCGAGAATGTCGAGAAGAAAACTTTGAGTACTTCGAGAGAATCGGAGGCGGGAGGATTAATATACTAGAGGGCCTCGAGCTACATACGGACGTGTTCTCGAATACGAACAACAACAAATCGTGGACCGCATCCGGGATTTGAAAAAGATGGGCCGAGCGAGTCGCTTAAGAGAAAACACTTACTCGGAACCCCGGAGATGGATGCCGGGGAAGGGGAGAATTACAATACAATGTGGATGCTGCAACAACTTCGCGAGAAGACGGGAAGGGAAACCCACGGGGATACTCCGTCATGGCCGGGTGGATCCAATGCCATTAGTCATCAAAAGGATGGTAAAAAGAATGATAGCATGGAGGGTACTGCCAGCGGATTGCATACCACCCAACGAGTTGCATCATTAACATTTACAAGAAGGGTGACTTGTATACCCCCGCACATAGATCACCACGACTTTGTCGGACCTTTACGCACGGTTTCTTTTACGAACGAATGTAACATCATGTTCGGATCCGACCTCCGGATAGCGAGCCCGGGTGAGTTCCGAGGGCCGGTAAAAATACCATTACCGGTAGGTTCCGTCATGATACTGAAGGGCAACGGAGCAGATGTCGCTAAACATTGCATACCAGGAGTACCGGTGAAGCGGATCTCAGTTACTTTCAGAAGGATGGACGGCAGGAAAGCACCCTACCACTTCCAGCCAGACCTAGAGCTAGAAAGCCTCCGGCCTTACGAGCTGTGAGTTACTTGGAAAATATCACACCTCCAACGTACATCCATACGGCATCCTTGCCAAGGATGACTTGGAAGGTGATGTTATTGACCATGTACCTCACTATTCAGACATGGATTTTTGACAGATACCTTTTTGGATGGATCGACAAAGATCATACATAGTCCGTTTTGAGTCTATATGGATTGTATGAGATGTATTCCAGACCGAGTTGTATGATGTATCTTCAGCATGATTGGAATGAAAGTGACCATGTCACATTTTTGGCCTTCACCTCTTTTGTGCAAGTTGACTGAGAAACGCCATTAAAGTTAAATGAACTTTGAACAAAGAACAGAAAAGAAACAAAAAGAATAAAAGAAAACTTTCCTTAAAAATCTAAAAAATGATGAACACCAAATTTACATGAACATTAAATAAACGATAAAATAAAATTGAATCGTTAAAGGACAAACAAAATGACCACAAATTTTAAATCGAACTCAAATTCGATCTTTCCAAATTCCAAATCAAATTTTAATCAAATTCAAATTCAACCTTTCAAATTTCAAATCAAATTTCAATCAAATTCAAATTAAATCTTCCAAATTTCAAATCAAATCTCAATCAAATTCACACTCAACTTTCCAAATCTGAAATCCAATCCGTTCTACTCTCTCCCTTGCCTGGGATGGAAGCGGTTGATTCCATTAACACGGATCGGATCTGATGGTGAGGAGTTGTATCCAATCCAAACCAGCAACTTTTGATCGACTCTTTTGAATGGGATATGTAGCATCTACATATTCCCTCCTAATCTATTTCCTTCCATGAAAGTCTTTTACAACTTTCATGAAATTCTCGAAACACCAAAATTCCACACTTTTCAAATCAACACTACAAATCTTTGCAAAATCAATTACCATCAAAAATCAAATTTTTGGGGTTGAGGATTTTACATCCGAGACTGCATTGCTTTAGGATTCTTTCCCTATCGCAATGAAATACATCAAAAATCAAATTTTTGGGGTTGAGGATTTTACATCCGAGACTGCATTGCTTTAGGATTCTTTCCCTATCGCAATGAAATACATCAAAAATCAAATTCTTGGGGTTGAGGATTTTACATCCGAGACTGCATTGCTTTAGGATTCTTTCCCTATTGTAATGAAATACATAAAAATCAAACTTTTGGGGTTGAGGATTTTACATCCGAGACTGCATTGCCTTAGGATTCTTTCCCTATTGCAATGAAATACATCAAAATCAAACTTTTGGGGTTGAGGATTTTACATCCGAGACTGCATTGCTTTAGGATTCTTTCCCTATCGCAATGAAATACATCAAAAATCAAATTCTTGGGGTTGAGGATTTTACATCCGAGACTGCATTGCTTTAGGATTCTTTCCCTATCGCAATGAAATACATCAAAATCAAATTTTCGGGGTTGAGGATTTTACATCCGAGACTGCATTGCTTTAGGATTCTTTCCCTATTGCAATGAAATACATCAAAATCAAATTTTTGGGGTTGAGGATTTTACATCCGAGACTGCATTGCTTTAGGATTCTTTCCCTATCGCAATGAAATACATCAAAATCAAATTCTTGGAGTTGAGGATTTTACATCCGAGACTGCATTGCTTTAGGATTCTTTCCCTATCGCAATGAAATACATCAAAATTAAACCTTTGAGGTTGAGGATTTTACATCCGATACCGCATTGCTTTAGATTCTCTTTCTATTGCAATGAAGCACACCAAATCAAACTCTTGAGGTTAAGGATTTTACATCTAGTACCGCATTACTCTGAGTTCTTTCCTCATTGTAATGATTTAATTCAATCAATTCAATTTTCTTTTGAGGTTGAAGATGTTACATCTAAAACCACAAAATTCCAATTTTCGCTTCAAGTTCAAGTCCCTTCAAATTAATTTTGACAAAACTTCAATCCAAATGGAAACTCAAGCTAAAATCTAAGCTCACACATCAAAACTTAAACCAAAACAACATGAAATCTAAATCGAAATTCCCCCAGATTATGTGATTTGGGATTCACCTCCTTTTCCTTTCCCCAGCGAGAGTTCAGGAATCTCCGGTCTCAGAGAGATACTTGACACTCCCCAGCGGAAATTCTTCTACTCTGTCCTAAGTTTGTCACTTGGACTATTGTGTTGGTTTCGTTGATCGCTTCGGTCAACACCAATACGCGTGGTGTGCTCCGTCAGCTCACCACACCTATTGGGGGTCCATTTGTTGACCTCATTTTTTTGATGAGGTCTCCTCTTCTTCTCTTTAGTACTTAGGATCTAGCCTTAGGCTTTTCCTTTGACTAATCTTAGAGGACTAGAATTGGGACCCACCATTTAGAAATTCAAACCACTTCTTAACTCCCTACAAACTCCACAAACTTGACTGTAGACCCCTAATCACCTAGAGGGTTGAAATCTAATGTGGAAGTTTAAAGGATGAGTTCCTATAGGACTCTTTGGCCTGGTCTAGTGAGGGGCTGACTTACACACACACACTACACCTATACACTACACTTTCACACACCTCCTAAAACCACACCCACACCCAACTTGACCTCCCGACTCATAAAGGTAATTCACATGGATGGTCTTTAACCCCTAAGCCCTTGAGCAAGAGGGTTAGGAACAACATAGTGGGTGCCTCAAATGAGTCCCTTCATGGCTCATGTGGGCTTGATATGGCTTCATGGCTCAACCAAAATGATTTCATTCCACTTACATTCACCCAAGCTTCAATTTTCCAAATTTTCAATTTTTGATCCCCGAGACCCTACACCCGCTTAGCCTACCCAAAACCCTTGAAACCACCCAAATTTCTCAAAATCACCTAAATTACCCAAAATTCCTCAAAATCAATCCCAAACATTCCCACATTACTCAAATTGATCATCCATACCCAAAAGTACCAAAAATTCCAAAAATACCTCTCAATACCCTCCAAATACCCAAAATGCCCCTCTTAGCCAAAAATCCAAAAATTCAGAAAATTCCCAGAAAATTCCAAAAAATCCCAAATATTCCCAATTTCATTTTGTTCAACTACACCATGGGCCAATTTTGTCTATTTACCCCACTTTTGTCAAAATCCTCAATTTGACCCATTTTAACCCAAAGTGAACCCAATGTCAAACCAAACCTACCCAATTGACTCAAATTCTGGTCCAATTCAATTCTAAACTTCAATTCAACATTCCCAACACCAATCTAGGCCAAATCCAAGTCCAATTTGATTGACATTTGGATCCGATTTCACTTTTGGCCTTAAAGCCCAATTTGGACCCATGACCCAAACTTAGCCCAAACTCACCCAATTCAACTCCAATTAACCCCAAATCTTTTCTAAACCTTCCTTAACATCCCCACAAACAAAACACTAACATTATTTGCCCAAAATTTAGACCCAAACCCCACTCAAATTCAACCCAAAGCTAAAAGGCCCAATTTTGACCTAAACCTAAACTTAGCCCAAATAGGCCCAAACCCCAAAGTCAAAACCCAACTAAAGCCAAAACCTCTTTGAAACACTCCCATAAACATTTCCCAACATTAATTTTACATCAATTTCAACCCTAGCCCAACACTGGCCCAAGTTAGCCCAAATTCAAACCAATTCAATTCCAAAATCACACCAAATTGACTCCAAACCATTCATGAAACATCCCTAAACCAATTGCAACATTTATTTGACATGGTCCCTCACAAAATTTTTACCCAAATGCCCATCCTAAAATCAAAAAAACCCACTTCCCTAAATCACTTTAAAAGCCCATCTAAAACCATTTCAAAGAGCCCAAAATCTACCTTAAAGCCCATATGACATTTTCATTTGTCATCCATTTAATCAAAGGCATTTCCTAAGTTCCAATCCCATCATCAAACGATTCCAAATCAAGCCCCATACAAATTCCCATCAAAATACCAAATTTTTCTTAAATCCATTTCCATGAAATTGACTTAACTTTTCCCAAGCCAAAGATGAGCCATGAAGCCATGCATGAGCCACATGGAAGCCATGAGAGCATCTTTACATGTCACCATGACATTTTGGGCAAAAGAAGGAGACCCTTTCCTTAATCTCCTAAAGTCATTAGCCTTAAGCATGTTTCCCCTTAACCAAGATTCAATCTAAATATTCTTAGAAAGAGACCTCACCACCTTTGACCAGCTGACCTAACTTATTCTCTCGGCTTAAAACCGAGTCATGGGGAGGTGAACCTAACCCAAACACATGGGTTGACCCAAACAAAGCCAAAATGGCCTCTTCCCCATTCCATTCCAAGCCATCCCCTTTACACATGGCAAGGCCCAATTGACTGCACTAAACCCCGCCCACGACCCACTGGACACGAGGGTGACCCATGCTCGCCGGCCGGCCGCCTGGGTCGTCGGAAAACTCCATGGCCGAGACATGGGGAGAAGCCGAACTTTGGGATTCCACCTCGTCGAGTTGCCCCATGCCCAGTGGCCACCATGGTTGTTCTTCTCTTCACCGGAGCAGCTCGATCCCAAGCCCTAACTCCCCCTGGGAGAGCCTCCAGCCATGCCTATTTAAACACCACCACCTCTCGGCCATGAGAGGTGCTGAACCAAACCTTAAGGAAACTCTGCCAAAATCATTCCGGATCACTCTCCACACATAGAGCACTTGATCCCCACTCGAATTACGGCCCAATTCTCTCCAGCTGAGCTCGATTTCGAGCTCAAACTTCAACGACAAAAACCGGGACACTTCTCCACAGTGGATCAATCCCCAAGTCGATCGGTCCTTCACCTTCACCGGACCAAGAGGAGAAGTTTCCCACCGAAAGCCCCATCCCCGGGCCACCCGGTTGCTCCCGGCCTCCAAGCTTTGTGATCGAGCCGTGGTCACTTTCATAGCTAGGCAATTCACCGAGCCAAGGGACTTCATCTGGAGCTTGTTTGGACCCAATCGAAGGTGACACAACTCTCAGATCGAAGCTTCACTTCTCTGAACAAAGGTATGGTCTCACTCTTCTTCCCGAGCTTACAGAGATTCTCCATTTAATTTGAGTCAATTTAAATACATGTTTACCGTATGGATGTATTCTTCTACTCAAGACAAATCCATATAGCATAAGAACACAAAAATCCGTTGAGAATCGAGTGAGAAATTAGGGTTAGAAGGTTGACGGTCACGGGTGCACACCAGTCGTAGACGATGACCATGAGCCGTCGGATCGAGCGTGTATCGAGTGGACGGTCTGGATTGAGTCGGAAAGCGCGTTGGTACGTGACCCGCGGGGCCCCGGATCGGCCGAGTCGGATGGCGGCGCCGAATCGAAGACGCCGCGTGGTCGTTCGGAGCCGCCGAGGATGAGTCGGCGCCGCGTGGATAAGTAGAAAAATAGGTTATTTTTCTATTTATTTAATTCCCTAAACTTCAAAAATGCATAACTTTGTGTAGAAAAATCGGAAAAATAAAATAAAAATACCCTCTTGCTCGAGTGAACGAGAGGAGAATAATGTGAAAAAGAAATCATTTAATTTCATCAAGTATTTTATTTTTAATGATTTATTTACTCGTCCGTATTGTTTTAATTCTCCATGCATATAGGAAATTCACCATGGCATGAGACCATAGGGCTTTTGAAGCCTCCGAATTTGGGAACATTCCTTGAATTTTCTAAAGTCGAGGCCATCCCTATGAGAAGTTATTGATTTTTCAAATTCATGTTACTTGTTTTGAGTATTTTAAATCCAATAATTAGCATGTTGTGAAATAAATTCTAGGAAAATTTGGTGATGTTTCTTATGACCAGAGGACCCTAGGAAAAATAGATTTTGAATTAATTCACTTTGAATAACCCTAATTGGCTCAAACACCCTAAATAGGTCTTTAATTAATTAGAGCTAACCATACATCAAATTGACTTGAAATCAATTCTCCACTGACCTTTAGGATTAGAGGAACCCATCATAAAAGTTTGAAGTCAATTGGACTTGGTTAGCCCTACTAAATGGGTTGATTAAGCCATTTAGCCAATTTAAACTTTAAAAAATTCATAACTTTCAAAATACTTTTCAAAAATTCACCAAATTGGTTTTGGAGTCTCTCTGATATCAGGGGAATTTAAGAAAATTAAAATTTCAATTTTCTTAAAAAGTTAATTTTTTGTATTATTTTAATATTTTAATAATTAAAAAATAATAAAAATCACAAAAATAATAAAATTCACCAAAATGTCACATTTTGAATTTTAATCACTTAGGAATAAACCCCATATTTTTCTTAAGTCTCTATGATGAGATATTAAATTTTAAAGCCCTAAGGCAATTTTAAAATTAAAAAATGTATTTTCTAGGATTTCCACTAAAATAGTTCTAATAAATCAAAGAAAAATCAAAAAATTATAAAAATTGATTCTCTGATTTCCTTGATATCAGAGAGATTTTTGAAAAATATAAAATTCATTTTTCAACCTTTATTTTATTTTTAAATTAATTAATACTCCAAAACTCAAAATACTTATAATAAAAATAACATAATTCAAAAAATCACCAAAATTGGTCCAAGTGGTCCTCTGGTCATTAGGAATGTCCCATAATTTTCTTAAGGACAGAAACTTTTCCTTGGTCATGTTATTGAATTTTCCTTGGAAATCCTTATTTTCCACCAAAAATAATTACATAGATAAATTAAATACAGAAAAATCACATTTTCTCCTCTAATGTCTTTATTGACATATGAGTGAAGTTACATAAAAATTTCAAGTTCATTTGAGCTCAATTTAGTGAGTTATGAAATTATTAAGCTTGAAGGGCAAAATGGTAATTAAAATTGTAACCCTTAATTAAAACTTTAGGCTTAATAAAATGAAAGGGTAAAATATTTGATCTTAATCTGATTTGGATGATTGAAATTTAAATAATTAAAGGATAAGAACCTATTAAACAATTCAAAAATAATTGAAATGAACTTTAATTAAAAATAATTAATTAAATTTGGGAAGAATAATAAATTTTGAATTATTAAAATAGGGATGTCATTAGGAAGAGATTTATTCTTTGATT
This sequence comes from Papilionanthe hookeriana x Papilionanthe teres, assembly GCA_022702705.1. Taxonomy (NCBI): domain Eukaryota; kingdom Viridiplantae; phylum Streptophyta; class Magnoliopsida; order Asparagales; family Orchidaceae; genus Papilionanthe; species Papilionanthe hookeriana x Papilionanthe teres. The sequence continues at coordinate 101,820,391 of CM040425.1, forward strand.
TAAGAATCCCTAAATTAATCATTTCAATAATATTTAATTCCTAATTAAAATGATAATTCAAATTTAAGATTTAAAATGCTAAAAGACTTAATCATTAAATTAAATTAAAGTTAAATTATTTAAATCATACCCTTTTAAAATAAAATATTAAATTAAAATTAAAAAATTAGATTAAATTAAATTAAATTAAATTAAAACACATTAAATTAAATTAAATTAAATCAAATTAAAAAATTAAATTAAATTAAATTAAATTAAATTAAATTAAATTAAATTAAATTAAATTAAATTAAATTAAATTAAATCAAATTAAATTAAATTAAATTAAATCATATTATATTAAATTAACTTAAATTAAATTAAATTAAACCACATTAAATTAAATTACATCAAATTAAATTAAATTAAATATAACATCACCTAAGACATAAAGAATTCAAAAAAAAAAAATCTAAAACAACTTGAACACTATTCCAAACTTAAATCCATTAACTGAAATTAAATCAAATCATAAATCACTTGAACATCAATTTGCCCTCGAAAGCTCATGCTGTCATAACTCCTAAATGGAGTGTTAAGTGAAGTGTTACTTCACTTATAGGATATTCAAATTTTCTAGTTCACTGAGCAAGATAACAAAACTTGAACTCCCTGACGATTAATTCATTTGTATAATTAAATTCTCTGGGACTTAAAATAATCCTAGAAATGTTGAAAAGATGTTTAAGACTCGTCTTAAGCACTTCCTCGATATGATAGGTTGTTTATAAGAACAATTGAACTTAATTGTTCTTTAATGAAGAAAATCGTCCTCAAACCAAAATACAAGAACCTAGACGTCATAGGAGATGACTAGCTATAGGATTAGGAACTTGGTAGAATACCATAACCCTTCCCTTAGCTTTACCTAGGAATGCGTTTTAAATGCTCTAATTGCGCTTTAAGTGCAGCTTTGGATGACGGGAAGACCCTCCAGGTACGCTTTTATTTTATTGCAATTTACCTTATTGCAATTTACTTAATCGCATCGCACTTACTTTTCTTGCATGATAAACAACTGTTGCATGAAAACCCACACCTTTAGGATAGTCCCTAAAACTGAAACCAAAACTAAAGTAAAAGTCATTACAAGATAAAATTCACCGCCACAACATTTCAAAATATAAAACAACTCAAAATTTAATCACAAACAGAACACAAAACTACAACTACAACTAAATTAAAACGTCCTGTTGGATGATCGGGAATATCTCGGATGATGTAACCTACGTGTTGCTAACGGGATTCATCTGGACTAAGTGAATCCGATAAAAATAACGATGCCGGAAGGATGGAACCGTGGGATCTTAACCGGTGTTGTTATAATCAACTTTAAGATTTGCTTTAACTAAAACACTAAAAACACTTGGATTTTAAGACTTCTCTAAACCAGAACACTTCTCTTATCTCCTGATTTATGATTTCTAAAACTAAACCTCTGCAACAACAAGGAGCTCGGAGCATGGTGGGCAGCACGGCCATCATCATCAACAAAACCCGAGTCTACTTCGACAGAAACTTTCCTTAGAACTAAATAACCAAGCCATAGGACTTCGAGGTAGTTTGCCTAGTGTAACATAAATCCTCAACCTTTTGTTAGGCATTTGCATTGCAAATTAAGCTCTAACCGATCTTAGGATTCCGAGGTAGTCGTCCGATACGACATAAACCCTCACATCTTCGAGGCTATTTGTATGATTTTATCATACAAATATAAGTCCTAATTAATTAAAATTGGCAAGATCAAAACATTAAATAAACATTAGGACTTTCCTAAATTCAAGCCAAACAATAGGATAGTCGGGAAATTACCGAAGTTCGCTTCGAATCCGTGATTTCTCCTACCTTTCTTCCTTTGAATTCCCAAAATAAAATGTTCCAAATTTGATCCATTCCCTATTGAAATTCCAAAATTCAATCCTTTAAAAACTTAAACTTTGAAATTCTTGAGAACGAACTACCGATTATTATCGAGAGTTTTCTTAGGTGATTCTCATCACTTAAGATGTAATTAACTATAGGGCTTGCCCTTATAGGAATTTTAAGAACCTGAGTAATATAAACCCCGTTTAATGTTTTCATATTAAGCGAGGGAATTTGTCAGCTTATAAAATTGGTTCGCGAGACCATACGGATGTCACAAATCTTCTAGTTTATTTAATCGAGCCCCATCACCAAACAGAGTGTGTCTATTCTTCGAGATAGATACACGGTTTGTGATGCGGTGCTCGTTTATATAAACTATTCGGGATGTGAGATCGGTTTGATTTTATATCTTAAAATTTTCAAATTTAAAATTATTTTTCAAAATCAAATACTACTTTTCAAATTATTTATTTAAATTAAATTAAAAATTCGCCGACAATTTCTGTTAGGCGACCCCTTTTCAAAATACAACACATAACCTAAAAATATGCTGACAACTAACTTCTTTGATATCTGCCAAAGTCCATACAAAAGCTTTCTTGTATCTTTTTAAAGTTTCCAACAACTTCTGTTCTTGATAATCATTTTACTCTGAAGATACAATAACTGGCAGGGTAGATGATTCGCCTAAAAACATATACTTTAAATGATTAGGGAGAATTTTCATCTCAAGTTCAGGAGGTTTTATTATAGATGGAATTAAGCTTTTATTTCCACCTTCCATAGTGGCTAATACTTCGAATCTCTCATGAACATACTCCAAATCTTCATTCTTCTTACTATTTAAATTTTCTTCATTTTCAATTTCTTTTTCAAACATATTTTCATACTCTACTTCTTTTTCAAATATATTTTCAAAATGATCATTTCTCAAATATTCACAGACTTCCATCCTAAAACATTTATTATCTTTTTCCATTGAGGGATACTTCATAGATTTCAAAATATTAAAGGTCACCTCTTGATCATTAACTCTCATAGTTAATTCTCCCTTTTGAACATCAATTACTGCTCTTCTAGTAGCAAGGAATGGTCTTCCCAAAATGATTAGTATTTCTTTATCTTCCTCCATATCAAGTACAATAAAATCTACACGAAAGATAAATTTATTCACTTTCACTAACACATCTTCCACCACTCCTTTAAGGTAAGTAATGGAACGATAAGCCAACTGAAGAGTCACAAATGTAGGAGAAATTTCTCATATTTCCAACCTTTCGGAAGTTGATAATGCCATAAGATTAATACTAGCTCCCATATCACATAAGGCTTTTCTAAAAAAAATTCACCTATAGCACACGGAATAGTGAAACTACCAGGATCTTAAAGTTTTTTTGGAAACTTCTTCTGAATTATTGCATTGCACTTTCCGCTAAGTGCAACAGTTTCATGATCTGTAAACTTTTTTTTCTTTCTCAGGATATCCTTCATAAACTTGGCATAGTTAGGCATCTGTTCTAATGCTTCAATAAAAGGAATATTTATCGTTAATTTCTTAAGGATCTCCAAAAAATTTCCAAATCTGTTATCCCTGTTTTGTTTCTTTAATCTTTGAGGAAATGGAGGTGGTGGTTTTTCAACAGTTATCTTCATTGGCTCAAGAGGATAATCCAGGTCTGGATAAATCTTGTTTGAACCTTTTTCGATTTTTACCTTCTGCTTTTCTGTTTCAACTTCTTTTTGCACTCTAGTTTCCAAATCTTTTCCACTCCTTAATTGAATAGCCTTAAGTTGTTCCTTGTTTTGATCTTTTGGATTGATCTCAACATTACTTGGAAATGTTCCAGAAGGTCTATTATTAAGAGCAGTGAAAATATGCCCCAATTGATTTTCAATATTTTTCATAGCAACACCTTGAGCTTGTAATTGCTTTTCTGTATTTAGAATCATTTCTTCAGTTGACAACTTCTTATCCTTAAATTGTGAGTTACTATTGAATCCGGGAGGATAAAATGGTCTACAATTGGTATTTCCTTGATTGTTTGAATTTCCAATTAGATTTATAGAACTGTTACCCCAATGTGGGTTAACATTGGCATTGCTATTATTCCAATTAAAATTTGGGTGATTCTTCCTACCAGGATTATAATAATTCTAATAAGGATTGTTAGGTCTAGTAATAGCATTTAAAATCTCATAAGATGTTTGAGATTCTGTTATCTATCCAAATGAATTTTCCTCCAACACTTGAGGTGGTTGAGAATAATATATTCCATATTGATCTATTTTCTTAGAAAAGGCTGCAATTTGAGAAACTACCATAGTCATCATATCTGAATCATGAACACTAGCTACTCTTTTAGGATTTACCCATTCAGAGGGCCATTGAAAATTATTAGTAGTCATTTCTTCAATTAATGTGTATGCTTCATCAAAAGGTTTTGACATTAACGATCCATCAGCAGCAGCATCTAGAATAGATCTCAATGATCCCACTAATCCATTATAAAATGTTTGAATTATTAACCAATCTGTAAAGCATGATGTGGGCACTTCCTAAGAAGATCTTTAAATCTTTCCCAAGCTTCATATATTGACTCTCCTTCAAACTGACAAAAAGATGTAATATCATTTCTTAGTTTAGCAGTCTTTGATAGAGGGAAATATTTTGATAAAAACTTTTGAGATAATTCTCCCCAAGTTCTAATAGATCTTGGTGCTAACGAGTTTAACTACATCTTAGCTTTATCCCTTAATGAAAAAGGAAAAAGTCTAAGTCTGACAGCGTCACTAGACACTCCGTCATATTTAAAAGTAGCATACAGTTCTAAAAAACTACTGAGATGTAAATTTGGATCCTCATTAGGTGTTTCTCTGAATTGATTATTTTGTACCATTTGGATAATAGCAGGTTTAAGTTCAAATGAATTGGCAACAACATCAGAATTTTGAATAGTTATGTGAATTTCGTCTGTTGTTGGGTTAACATAATCTCATAAAGGTCTTGGCAAATTTCCAATATCATTTCTCTAATTATTTTGATTATTCACCATTTCGCAAGGATTTTCAATTTGTTTTTGTTGTTTTCTAGTTTTTCTGACAGTACGCTCTAACTCTGAATCGTAAGGCACTAAAACTATAGATCCACTACGACGCATATGAAATCACTCAAATACTTTTAAAAAGTAAACAAACACACAATTACACACTACAAAGTAAAGGTTTTATGTTACTATATTATCAATAAATACCGTTTATACTTCTTTCCTTACTTACATAATTACTTCATTACCTTCCTCGTCAATGGCGCCAAAAACTTGACCGACGATTTACAGACTTTTATATTGCAAGAATTTATGAACTCAAATTTATATATGTTTATAATGATTTTGTAAAGTCCAAGCACTCAACGCTAGTATACATATCGTATCAAGTAATACAGGGCTCTAATGGAGTCCTGGTTATCGATCCCATAGGAAAGCTACGAAGATGAAGAAAGTGTTTCACAATAGATATTGTAACACTGAAATCCAATATCAAATTGCACTTAAAGTTTAATACTTACTTCTACTACCACTATGCAGAAAACAGTAACAATTAATCAAACTACAATTACTTCTAATAACTTTGAAAATTGAATTAACTAACAGACACACACTGAGCTATATATTTGAAAGGTTTTTGATATATTAGAAAGTATCTTTCCTCTTGCAATGAGAATATGATGTGTCGATGATATGGAACAAATATCTATGTTATTGTGCTAAATTAGAGCATAAATGTTTCTTTACCCTTAAAAGAGTACCCCCTCTTCCAAGCATGAAAGAACATTGACATATCCTAAGTTTAGTCACTAAATCTAAGACTAGGCTGGGAGGATACCGACTCTCACTACAGAGCTCGCACTCACCCTTCAACTGAAGACTAACCTTCGAGTTTAGTTACTAATCTTAGGACCAATTTGGGGATCTCAGTCTGTCTCCCTAAAACCTCCAAATTGAAGTCCTTCAAAACACATCTCTCTATTTATTTGCACTCAATTCCCATGAACTACGCAATTTATCCATGGAAATTGAATGGATTCTTCATTATTGTTGTAGGACACTAAATCCTGTCAGAATTATTGTTCAACAACATATTTTAACAATTCAATTGGCCAGATCGAAAAGTAAATTAAGTTCGAAATGAAAAACCATCACAATTTCTTCAATACATTAAAAGCACTTTAAATTCACATCAATCCATCATCACATCTCTATGCAAGAAGAAAGACAAAGGATACTACTCAGAATTTATGAAGAAGATACAATAAAATATGGATTTTATATATAAAAGAAAAGTCATACAAACCACAAAAGAAAATACAACTTATCTCTTTCTCTTCCCCAATGCAATTCCCTTCAAGTTCCTTTGAATCCTTTTCTCTCTTCTTTGCAACACTTAATTCCCTCTTTAGAATGGAAAGGAAGAAGCAATCTCTCACTTTACTTCTTCTCCTTCAATCCTTAGAGAAGAATTCCTCTCAAATTCTAACTTCTACACACTTTTCTCCAAAGCCCTAACACTCAACAAACACTCTCCCTCTCTAGAACTTCAGAATACACACTCACACACACACCATTTTTGTCCAAAAACAGTTACTTATAAGTTAGAAATGAAATCTCAAGAGTTTCCATAGGCATCCCTTCAAAAAGTCGCCAAAACTCCTCAAATTTGAGGAGTCTCTGGAAAATGGCACCGGCGGCGCTAGAACTTGTTTTCCTCCTTCTTGCTCCTTTTTGCTCCGAATTCATTCCTTTTCACTTCTTTTCGCTCCAATCACCTAAAATCATCATACATGTAACAAATCATGAAAAATACCTTCTTTCAAGTGCAATATCACCAACAATAGGTAAAATTATATAGCAAAAATAATATATATTTTTGGTACGTTAGTGATATAAGTGATTTTTCTAACAACTACTCATAAATGCAGATGATTATGTGTAAAAATAATAACTACTCCCTAATGCAAATATTAATACTAAAGATAACCTTTTTTGGGGAAATTGGTTTGGTGAATTTTGAGATAATAAAAGCTACTATTCTCATGTAAACAATTGTATAATGTATAGGAATGAGATGCATTTAATATTGTATATGCCAAATAGGAGCAATCCTATTCTTTACCCTCTTCCGAGTACCCTCACTTCAGAGTGCTATAAAGAACATTGGCAAATCTTAGGCTTAGTCCCTAAATCCAAAGTTAGGCTGGGAGGATATTGGCTCCCACTTCCCTTCACCTGAAGGCTAACCCTAGCTTTAGTTATTAAACATTAGGACCAAATTGAGGATCTCAGCCTGTCACCCTGAAACCTCCAATTCGACGCCCATGAAACTATATTTCCATAGTTATTTGCACTCAATCTCCATGAACTACGTAATTCTTTTACGGACATTGAATGTGGTTCCACTTAATTGAGAATTACACTGCCCTTTCGTGTCAATGCAATTACAACAAATTTTAACACTAAAATGAGCTCTTTTTGTAACGTAAATGAAGTGCAAGTAAAAAACCATCACATTTATAATTAAACTTCTTTTAGAATGAATCTCAATATCATAAACATGAATCATACTCATTGCAAAAGAAAATTAGAAAGAAAATAATGACATAATTTTCTTATGCCACTATTTCCAAACAAGAAGAAAGAGTAAGAGAAAGACATCACAAAGCACGAAGGAAACACAACGGAAAACTTCATTGCAAAACAAATCCACAAAATAAGTGTTTACAAAATCATAAGATAATAAAGAACACAATACTTAGTTTTTTTCCCTTGAAAGAAAGATGAAAATCTCTCTCATAAAGTCTCCCACGGATCCATGCAATACTAGAACATTTCCTTACAGATTCTCTCAAGATCCCCTCACCAATCTCTCCAAAAAGATAGAAATCTACATTTCTACTCTTATTCTAAGATCTCTAATTATTCTCCATGTTTTCCTATCATCTCCCCCATTTTTTGGCCTCAAATTCGGTTTAAAATAGTGTAGAGACGAATATCCCAAGAGGTGCATGAAGAAACCTTTCAAAAAGCATCCAGATTCGATATATATGGCCCATAACGGCTCCTGGCGCCACCGGCGCCGTATTTGTGTGCTTCCTGCACCCAAATTTCATGCCCTCGGGCTTCTGGCGCCGGCGGCGTCCGACCAGCTCCACCATTTTCTCTGTTTGGCTCCGTTTTAGCTCTGATTCGCCCCGTTTAAGTTGTGTTGCCTTGCTAACAGATAGCCCTACAAAATAAGCATAAAAGCAACATTTTTTTTAAAGTGTAATCTCATTCAAAAATATGCAAGAAGTGTAAAAGAGATTAAAAATAGAAAGACTTATCGAAATGTGTCAAGCCAAAATTTGCTTTCTTGCTCGTTTTTGCTCCAAATTGCACCATTTTTGCTTCCTTTTGCTCCAATCACCATTTCTTGTACCTAAAACCAAAAAACATACAAAATACCTTCCTTTAAAGTGTAATATCATCAAAAATGAGTAAAACTATATAGTAAAAACCGTATATATTTTAGGCATGTCTGCTTGCATGATAAACAACCATGTCACCCTGCATGAAAACCAAAACTTTTAGGATAACCACAAAATCAAAACTAAAACTAAATTAAAAAGAAAAAAAAGATAAAATTCATCGCAACAATATTCAAAATATAAGGCAACTCAAAATTTAATCACAAACAGAACAAAAATCACAATTGTAATTAAATTAAAACGTCTTTATCGGATGACCGGGAATACCTCGGAGGATACAACATACGATTTTAACGGGATTTCCCACGGTCTAAATGAATGTATGGAATTCATTAAGTTGAGTTTAGTAAATTCATCTGAACTAAGTGAATATGAAAAAAATAGTGGTGTTGGGATGATGGAACCGTGGGATCTTAACCGATTCTGCTTAGCAAACTTAAATATTGTCCCATAATAAAATATTAAGACACCTCAAATTGAAAAACTTCTAAAACATGACACTCCTCCTTTCTTACAATTGGCACTTCTTTAAACTAAACCTACGACGAGGAGGAGCTTGGAGCATGCATAATGGGCAGCACGGCCATCTTCAACAGCAAAACTCCTTAGAAATTAAAATAACAAACCATATGACTTCAAGGTAGCTTGCTTAGTGCAGCATAAACACTCACTTTATCTCTTTATGCCTTTGCATGACCATGTTGTGTAATATAAGCCCTAACTCGTCTTAGGATTCTGAGATTATCATTGGGTATGACATAAACACTCATATCTTTCAGGCTATTCACATGATCAGTATCAAGTGAGTGTAAGCACTAAATAATAAAATTGACAAGATGAAACATCAAATAGATATCCCAAATTGAAGCCAAACCATAGGAAAGTTCGGGAAAACACCAAGATCTCTCTTAGATCTATGTATTTCCCCTAGTCTCTCTTTCCTTTGGATTCCTACAAAAATTATTCTGAAATTTAAGTCATTCACCTATTTGATTTCCTATTACCACATTTTCTTGAAGAAACCTATCCTTTGGAAGTCATGAGTACAATATTTTCTGATCTACATCAAGAGTTTTCTTAGGTGACTTCGGTTATCTAAGATGTAATTAACTATAGGGGCTTGCCCTTATAAGAAACTTAAAGACCCCATATTAATATAAACCCTATCTTATTCCATCATATTAGATAGGCGAAATTGTTGGTCAACAATGGTTCGCAGACCAAATGGATGTCATGAATTCCTTAGTTTATTTGATCAAGCCTCACCACCAAGCCATGTATCCATTCTTTGGGATAGATATATGTCTTGTGGTGAAGAGCTAGATTGTTTAAACTTTCGTTTATATGAGATCAATTTGATTTCGTATTTTTCAAAATTAAAATATTATTTTCAAAAATCCATATATATTAAATTAAATCAAAACCCAATTTTATAGAACTATATTTTAAACTCTTCAAAGTAACAATTCAACGACTGGCAAAAATTCATCTCTTAATCATGAAATATTATTTCTCATTGCAGCCATATTAGGGAGACCTTTAAAAATGGACTCTCCCACTTTCAATTTGTCAAGATCATCAACGGCAAGGGTAATAATTGAAAAAGACATTACACAAATAACAGCTAAGGAGATATAGCTAGACAAAACCAATAAGGGGCACTAGTAGAAGGTTATTATTGAGCAACATCCTTTATACTGCCCAAACCGCAAAATTTTTTGCCACTCCACTAAATAGTGTTACCACCTGCATTTTGAACTAAAAAAATATCAAGCTGGAACTCCCCTTAATAAAATTGTGGAGAAAAATATGGTAGCGAGTGAGGTTCCTACCGATGCTTGTTGAAGGATAATATGGTTGTTGGAAAAGTTCTGAGGAGAAAGGTTGATCGATTAATACAACTTGAGTATCTTGTAGTGAATTGTTAGGAAGCTGAAGAGGTGGTGGTGGCAGATGATCACACACAACAGATTGACAGTGGTGGAGAAAATCAAGCCCTAATTGTGGAAGTGGAGTGATTAATTAGGGTTTCAAGAGCATTTTGGTGATTTTGGAAAGGTTTAGTGGTTGAAGGTCAAGGATGGGTGTTTTGGTATAATTAGTGTCAATTGAGGATGCTAATCACAATGTTACCTTTTTGTTGCTTGAGACCAAGGAAAATCCCTTTTTGGATCCTCTATGTGTTGGTCCTAGCCACCCTAGCCTAAGGCTAAGGGTTTGGGGGACCACTCACATAAGTTTCCCAAAGAGTGGGGAAGCTTTAGATTGTGTGCGAAAGTGAGGGGTTCAAGTGTGTCTGTGCAAGTCTGAGCAAGACCAAACCACCCATAGCTAACCCTAAGGACTGACAATCTTTTGGGGACTCCTTTCGAGCTCCCTCATGCTTGGCTTCATCCTATTAAGTGCTAGAGGTTAAGACTAAACATGTGGAACTCCAAGAAGAGTGAAGAGGTGTTTATAATTTCTAATATGTAGTTTTCCATCACTAGTCCTCTAGGATAGTCAATAGGAGAGTTATAAAACTAGATCTTAGGCTTATAAAGAAGAAAGACTAAAACTCAGCAAAAGTAAGTTCAACATGATTAAAACAATATTATTAAGTTTAAAGTATTTAGGTAAGTCAATACCTCTGAAGAAATCCTGAATAGTATTAACCAGATCATAGTGAATAATGTTCCAACACTTTTTATAGAACTCAAATGTAAAACCGTCAAGCCCAGCTGCTTTTCCGTCCTCCATATTATCCAAGGTATGTTTTCTTTCCTCCATATTAGGAATACTAGTGAATTTACTGCTATCAATCTCTTCATTAGAAGCATAGTTATCAAAAATGATTTTAGTATGGGTCTTACCATTACCATTAAAAAGAGAAGAAAAAAATTTAATCACATCTACTTCAATGTCCCTACAAGACGTTAGAGTATGACCATTACAAGTCGTAATAGAATTAATCGAATTTTGATTTCTTCTACTCTTAATATAGAAATGATAGAAGGTAGTATTCCGATCTCCCTCCATAAAACTTAATTTAACTTAATGATAAAGGTAGCTTTCTGTGCTAAAAGATTCTCCTCCATTTTAATAACATTATTCAGATTCTGCTGACCAATTAATAAAATATCACAAGGAATGTCATTGTTATAAATATCTAATTCTAGCTTCTTAACATAATCTTCAACCTCATCAAATTTCTTACGAATATCACCAAAAACATGCCAATTCCAATGCTTAAGTTTAAAAGCAAGTTGTTTTGCGAAAAACAAAGTCCAACACCCGCATTACCATGGACATTGCATGTCCAATTATCTTTAACAAATTTCGAGAAAGAGGAATTCAAGATCCACATGTTTAAGAATCTAAAAATATAGTTAACACAAGTAATAAGTTCTTTAACCTTTAAAAGAATTGGAGAGGTGATTAACTTCATATAAATAAAAAGTATCGGTCCAGCTAGCATTAGCAAAGAACTGATCTGATCTTTCAAAAATAAAACCTATATGCCAAGTAAAAGGGTTGCCCTTATAACCAAAAACAAACAAATTAGCATCTAATAACTTATTATTAAAATCATTTATACGACTCAGATTAGGAGGATTACCCCCTTTTTTTTCACAAGAGTAGGTAATGAGGTTGAAATCTCCTCCAATTAACCATGGTTCTGAGACAGTTTTAAAAGAGAGTAAGTTATTCCATTAATTCAACCTTTTAAGCTTTGAATACCCCGCATAAATAATGGTAAACAAAAATAAATTACTTTTAATATTTACACGGTAATGTATAAACTGCTCATGATTGATAAGAATGTCAATCAAACACAATCCTTCCATAAAAGCCAAATTTTATTGATGCAATTGTAGAGAAAATTGGAATTACCAATCTTCCTATTATATTTATCATTGTTCTTAGGCTCAACAAGAGGCTCAAGAATACCAACCAAATTAAGTTTATAAGAATGAATAAGATTCTTAAGTCTATCGGTGGTATATTGCTTCACTATGCCTCTGATATTCCAAAGCATAAGATTAAACTTCATCAATAAAATCTTTCAAACCTCTAGTAATCCTGGATGAAGAAGCTAAACTCTTCTTTGCCAAATTTTCACCAATTTGAAGCTAAATAGCAGCCTCTTGATTGACATAACTTAATTCCCGATTTCCTTTATTTTTTTCTTTTCTTAGCACCATTTTTTATAAGCCAGTCCTCTTCTAATTATAAGCTTGTAACTAGACAATCTTCCTATTCGCTGGTAACAAGATTAAATTGCCAAATTTTCACCTATTGACAATCTTCCAATTATGTCAGGTGATTTTTTTGTTGCACTATCAAGTCACGTTAAGTATAATTGTTTAACTCATATTGAGCACTATCAATATCACATTGATAATTAGCAACTCTATCAACCAAAGTATTATTAATAACCTCCTCATTTTTAGGAACATAATGATTACAATTAACAAGATCTTGAATGATTAAAATGTTATTAGTATCATTCTTTCCAATAATAGAGCTCAATGGCATAATAGAATCAGTAATTTCAATCCTATTATTACCATCTTGCGGCACACAATCTTTAAAAATACTAGATTGGTTATTATTCCCAACCGAATTTTGGTAAAACAAGAATATGGCCTGGATTAGGCATATTCTTTTTTTTTGCAAACTCATTTTAAGTTTCGGGTTGGCAATATAACAATTAGATAATCAATGACTGAACATCCTACAATTAAAACATATGGTGGAACATATTCTAGTTCTACACGTTGCCAAAAGCCATCATTGGAATCTCCAATCCAAACAGAATCTTGGAATGGCATGGTCACATCCATCTTAACAAGAACACAGGCAACAGAAGGACGAGAACAATTTAAAGTAGCTATATCAACTTTCAATGGTGTTCCATAAATTTCCCCTAAAGGAAAAATAACATGCTTATTATAAAAATGTAATATTAAACCAGGAAACTTAAGTCAAACAGGAACGATGGGCGGCTCTCCTTTCGGATTGAAATCAATATTCCATTTGAGGATTTTCATATTTTTCTTTTCTATTTGCAACGATTTTCTTGCAAATAAAGAAGTATAATCTTCCTCATTTTCAAAGCGAATCATAAGATTCCTCTCATCTATCAAGCACAAATTCCAATTTCCTCTAAACTTAAGATTAGCAAAGTTTTTCTTTGTGATCTCCATCCTCGGATGGGAAAAAGTAAACTTCCCAATTAAAGTATAAAAGTATACTTCACGGGGGCAGCGAGAATCGATTTCTCCTTTTCATAATAAAATAAAGCAGGTTTATCATTTTTCTAGCAGCTTTTTTATCTAAATTATTAGAAAGTTCCTCATAAAGCAAATTTTTAAATTCACAAGGAAATAAGCAATTTTTATTGTCCTTAAGAGTGTGAAAATTTCATCCCTTAACTGCCTCAAGGAAGGTAGGTTTACTATGGTTTTCCTCCATTGGAAAAAAACAAGAAGGTAAACCACAAAACTAACACTGAAAGCTAAGAAAGATTGAAAAGAGACTAGAATCAACATAAGCTCCCACCAAAACCACACCAAAAAGAAAAGAAACCAAGAAACTAATTTCTCTAATGAATTAGAGATTTACGAAAATGATTGATAGGTAAACAAGGACACAATAAAGCACTTAAAACCGAAAACCAGTATAAATCCCACCGAAAACAAAGCACAAACAAGAGAAAATTCGTAATCCCAAATCCTTAAAACGCAAGAAAAACCTCAGAGAAAAAAAAAAAAAAAGCACACCAAGTAACTTATAAGAATAGTAGAAGAAATCGGAGAAGATGATGAACTTCGATCCAAGCAGAAGAACTACTCCCTTAGACTAGAAGAGTATTCTAGAATGAAGTAGCTCATATTTTGTTATTTAATTTATTTTATATTTGAGACATTTATTTTTAAGCCAATTATGTTTATATCCAAATTGCCATGGTTCATTCTCTGCATACACGTCATATATTTAGTGAATGAGAACTTCTCTTCATTTTAATAAATATGGATTTCTATTTTGATCTCATTTTCTAAATTATGAAAAATAACAATTTGAGAATGTTATAAACTTCAAAAAACATGACGAGAATAATAGGGTTGAGAAATGCAAATCAGGAGAATATACCTCATTTTATTTCAATGTCCCAATTATTGAAATGAATGTTATTTTTAGAATACAAGATTACAAATTCATTGCTAATAAATTTATCAACTAATTAACATTTATTATTAACCTAATCTAATAGATGAACTAAACATATCATAATATTCTATCAATACTCACCCCTTCAAAATGAGTTTGTCCTTATGATTGGGCAAGTCAGAAAGGATGACAAAATACGACAGTGATGAAATTAGTGAAACAATGAGTTGAAAATGGAACTGACAAATATGAAAAGGAAGATGGTGGTACAAAACTTCAAATATTTATTTCTTCAATGATAAAAATTTCTAATTTTAATAAGAATCATCTTATTGAAATTTATTAAATCTTTCAAAATTATGAAATATTCAAAATCTAATTCACAATTAACAACCATTCAGAGAGGAAGAAGCATGTAATTTAAGCAGTTCAATCATCAAGTCAGTAAACCAAGATATCAAATTAAATTCAAACGATTATGGGCATTTTTATTCAGCAAAAATGAAACAAGAAAACTCCAATTGATGTATTAACTGGTCCTTGTCATGAAAATGACCCCACTTCGTTTAGGGGCTATAACTCTATACAAGGTTTTCTTTTTTTTATCTGTCATGCATGTATGATTAACAAATTTGCCAGTATAATAACACTAAGCAAATTATTTCTGAAAAATGCATCTCATCTGCTCAATTATCCTCATGAATACTAGTGCGGGGATTGACTCGAGTCCTGAAATTCGATTTACTACGGGTTGCAGAATGCTTAATCTTCGAACTAATTCCGGATTGATCATTTGTTGATTCTTTTCGCTTGGCTTGAATAGAAGAAGAAGGCTGTTGATTTGATGGTTGTCTCTCACCCCTCTTCTTTAATTCCTTTTCAATGGAGGCATGTTCTCCTTCAGAAAGTTGCACTGTTGGGCGAGGAGACCTCACAGCTGCAGTTTTTAGGCTTTTGCTCGTTAGAAGCTTAACTTTTGCACTAAGACCAGGTTGAGAGTAATCTATATCTTTAGGCTTGGTTTGATTAGAAGGGGAAACAAATGGAGAATGATTTACTGGCCGCTTTTCAACTATTTTCTTCACATTTTTTTCAAGGGATCCATTGTCATCTGAAATAATAGAAGCACCGCCATGTTCTACTTGCACATTTATGTTGTTAAGAGCTGAAACTCTAGGATTATGTAGCCTTAAATGTTGGTTGCTCCTGTCAGATGGTTCGTGTATAATTCTATAATCATCCTTCAATGGCTCTACAACATTCTTACCTGATTCTTCTGGTATATGATGATCAAATTTCTGTGATTTAAGTCTATGCAACTCTCCCTGCAATCTCAAAATCCTTTGGTCCTGCTCCACACTAATTTGACGAAGTAATTCCAGCTCATGTTGATCCTTGTATGATATTGGTTGTTCAGTTCCTTCTACATCATTCTAAAAAGCATAAGAAAATTAGTCATTTTAAACATTATGCTTTAACTAAATCAGCACATTTTTTGGTTTTGATTACGACAAGACTAAATTACCACATTGCTCAAAGTGCTGGGTTGCATCTGCCATTCATGTGCATCTCGATCATCCTTTTCAATAAATTTAGCTAAAGACACTTGACCTACTTGTTCACCAAAGGGGAGTAGTACGTCGCTGTCAAGAAGGTGGCGCTCTGACTCAAGTGGAGATAATCCACATCTTATCTGTTATATCAACACCAATAACAAAACAAATGAATTCCAATGCTTATATTGGTAATATGTTAAGGAAGATGAAATGAATTAATCATCTCACATCAGATGGTTGCAAAAGCCTGAATTGCTCTAAAATTCCATCCATGCTATTTTTTTCCCAACGTAAAATTCTCGGACAGCAACCTTGTATTTCAGCATTTCCCAGGCCAGCAATCTCACAAATCCATAGCTAATATTCAATAAACATAGCAAACCAGTGACATACAAGTAGTAAGTTAGAGAAATGAAAGTGCATAAAGGTATAGATTTGAAATTTAAAATAAAAAATACACTTTAAACCATTCAAATAGCTAAATTACCTGCAGTGCTAGAAAGCAACCCCCATATGAATAGTCAGAAAGGTGATCAGAAAAATCTTCATCTTCCATATGGCTCTTCGCACGATTGATCTCAACAAGCAGTTCTCGGAACACAAGAGGTGCCCATGCATAATCGTAAATATGATCAATTTTTTCAACACAGCTCCATAAGGTTGAAACAATACTTGCATTGCTCGATGGTAAGAGGACTGTGCTGATAAATAATCCGATGAGCAGAACCACAAAAACCTCAACAGCATCATCAGACTGGTCCATGGCATACCTCCTCAAGTGGTAAACGATTTCATATCGTGTTACCGCTGCCTTGTCAAATATGCGGTGATAGAAATCCTTGTTCGCATTAGACTTTAGCTTAACTGCTTTTCCATGATTTGGAAGGCCAAATAAAAGTGCAATGTCATCTGATTTGAACTCAAGGCGATGTCCAGCAATGATAAAGCAGTTATCACATTTATCATACTGATCAAGAAGCTCAAGTAATAGGGAATGGTTGAGTTCTAAATATGGGAATTGGAGTATGTAGTGGAATGGCGTGCGTTGTAGCAGCGTCTCATGTCTGTGTACAATTAACCCGTCTTGCTTCAATTCGCGCATGACATCATGGAAGAATTTTACACTGCCTCTTGGATCAAATGATTTCACTCTTCGGGTTATTACGTAATGATCTGCACATATATCGATGGAGTTATTTTACGTCATAACTACAAAAAATTCTGTAGCACCTCTAATTTCATTATATAAAGCAGGAACTCTAGAACATAATATATGAAATTTTATTCAATTGGAAAGATACATAATGAAATAAAGGTTTCAACTTTTCATGTATGCAGTTGAAGATAAGCGAAGGAGAGTAAAAGAACTCAAAAGAGTTCATGCTTCATGATTCTCAAAATCACTTGCCCAAACACGAATGACACCTGCCAAGCTTAAGACTAGTTATTTAAGTTTCTCAGAAATTTCAGTGCTCCTCCATAACTATTTCTGACATTGGTTCCAGATAGTACAATAGTCCTATGATGATAACAACTTTTGACATGTTGTTATAAACTTTATTCAATACGGTTATACACATTTAGCAGAAGGGAGGTAATGAAATTTCAGAAATGTCGTTCTTTATTTTGATTGCTGTGTATATATATGAAGTTTTCAACATGTAACAAAGGAAATCTAGAATCAAGAATTCAACAGTTGGGAGAGAACAAGCTTAGCTCAATGAGAATAGGCCTAGCGCAGGAGGCACCCACCAAGTTTAGAAGCCTCTCGCTCAAATTAAAGGGTACTCACCCAAGCTTAGTGGGCTGTCACCAAGTTTAGAAGGCACTAGATTAGCTTAAAAGTGACTCCCCAAACTTAGTGGGCACTGCCCCAACTCCAAAGTCAGGCCACAGTCTTGCCAATTCAATGATGCTGACTTTATCTACCGGTAAAATTTTAAGGTGTTGTAATGGATAGATTTGGAACCAGTACACATCATAAAATAAGGAATTTAGTATCAGAATGTGGGTGCCGATGAAATCTTGGTAAGGGTGCTCAATTCCCGTTAAGGAAGTCTATCAAAGAATCATTGAATAGTGATGGAATCAAATTAATCATAAATATTTAATAAGAACTTCTAAGAATTTTTTTGAAGTTATCCAGACAAAAATTTGGACTTTTTTGGGCGATATATAGGAAGTATAAGCAATCCGAATCTAGAGGTCAGCTGGTATATGACATGGGAGTCTGCTGACGACCTGCCACGTGGTCAAATATAGGCTTATGACAAGAGCCTGCAGCATCATTGGATGATGGCAACCTGGGTTATTGCTATTTTAATTTTGTGGGCCCTATTCATTTTAAATAATGTTAAACAACAAAATATCTGTGACAGATGCACACAAGATGCCGCTTCATCAAATAAAAGATGAACCAGTCATCACAAAAGTCAAAGTATTATGATTTTTTTAATTTAAAAAAATATTAATAAAATACAAGTAATTAATTTTTGCCGTTAATTACATGTATCATGTATGTCATATTTTTTATATAATGCGTTTACCATATATATATATAATTTTTTTATTTAGTTGATGATTAGTTGTAGCAGTCATCACTCCGTAAAAATATTCTATCAGGACTTTGAATGCATTCACACTTTAATGGTGGGGCGTCACGTGTCAAGTGGGCCCTACCGCCACATGCTCTGACCAATCAGAGTGTATGTCAGTGAGGCCCATTTGACACGTGACAATCAGAGTATGATGATGATGTACGACAACTGGACGTATGTGCATCCAACATTGAAATGCGAATGCATTCGGAGTACTGATGAAATATTTGTTCCCGCCTGGTGATGGACTGCAGAAATCAGGGAACATTTCGGACGGACAAATTAGATCGAACAAAACAAGATGAACTAAATCCAAACCTCCTTTCTCTTCCCGCCTTCGTCGAACAATACGAACCCTGAGAGTATTTTTCATGACCATTGTAAAATCGAAGACCTCAGTGAGATCCACCTCATTCCCTGCATCAGTTTTCCATTCAAACTCCCTCACAAGATTGGCCACCAAGAGTTCCAAATGAAGCATGGCGAACGCATAACCAGGACACAATCTCCTCCCCACGCCAAAAGGCATCATTTTGATCCCCCTGTTCCCAGTTAAATCCACTCCTTGTCCCTCCCCGCCGTCCATGAACCTCTCCGGCTTGAATTCCATGGGTTCGTCCCAAGTCCAACGGTCCCAATGCACATCCGCCACAGCAAAGTGTACCTCTGCTCCCACGGGTATCAAATACCCATTCAGCTCGACTTCCTCTTTCACTGAATGGGGCAGCACGAAGTGGGTGGGCGGGTGACGCCGAAGCGATTCGATTATCACCGCTTTAAGATAAGGCATTCTCTGTAAAAACTCCTCCTTTATGATACCTTCCTCGCCTCTTCCGATCAAAGATTCGATCTCTGCCAACACCTTTGACTGAACCCTCTGTTGCTTCACCAGCTCGGCCATGGTCCACTCGAGCGCCGTCGCAGTGGTTGCGGAACCGCTGAGGAATTCGTGGCAGAGGTTCACCATCTCGTGGTCGCTGAGCCCCCGCTCGCCCTCCACGGGAAGCCGTAGATCGAGCAGAGAATCCACGTAACAGTACTCCGCGGCGCTGCCTTCCTTCATCTTCTCTTTCCTCTCTCGCCTCGCCCTTATCAGCGGGAGGAAGATTTCTGCCTGCCTCTGCCTCGCATGAACAATGTCTTCCCATCTTTTATAGAACACGAGCTTGGTGATCGAGGGAATGAAAGCGAAGACGTTGAAGGTGGAGAAAAGTCTGAGGAGAAATGATTGCAGATGATCGATCTCGTGGATGTCGCTTTCCGGGAGCTTTTCGCCGAAACACATTAGCGCGAGGATGGAGAGGAAGGCGTGTTGAAAGCTCTGCTTTGGGATAAACTCCTCCCGGCCGGCATGGGAATGGAGCTTTTCAAGAAGGAGCTGAACAGCCCAGCTTCGTGCCGAGGCGAAGTTACGGAGACTGGAGGAGTGGAGAATTTCGGAAGAGAGGTTGCGACGGAGCATGCTCCATAGGGAGCCATGATTAGAAGAGGAGATATCATTGTTGCCGCCGGTGAGGAAGATGGTAGGCTCGACAGGTGGAGGGCGGTTTGAAAAGGAATCGGCATGTTTGTAGAGAGCAGTATGGGAGAGATCGGAGCTGGAGATGAAGATGGTGGGGGGAGCGAAGGGCAGGAGACGGAGGCTGAGGATGGGACCGTGGAGAGCGTGATAGCGACGGAGGAGAACGGTGATTTCTTGAAGGGAACCACGGTGGGTTACGAGGTGGAGGAGGATGGGAAGGATGGAGATGGACGGAGGAAGTGGAGCCTTCGGTGGTTTGTGGGGATTGAGGAGCTGAAGATGCTTGACGATGAAGGAGAGGAACAGAGAGCAGAGGAGGACGAGGAAGAGCGCTGGCCACGGCACGAGTGCCATCGGTCGTCTCTGCTTTGCTGCTAATGTGGTGCTCAACTCCAACCCGCATGAGATTATGGAGTTCCCGGTTCTTTGTTACCCTCTATATGTTTAAAGGATAACAAGTGGGTTAATATCACATTCAAATGTGGTAACTTTATTAAATTTACCTTTAGTTGTTTAAGATAATAATCAACTGTTTTATATATATATATATATATATATATATATATATATATATATATATATATATATATATATATATATTAAAAGGAAATTGATATTTGACAGAAACCAGATATTGATTTCATATGCGCTCAATGCCTATGATTAGAACTCTGCACCATGTGCCTGTAATTGGACCTCCTACGCATCACGGCGAGGATTGAACCATTGCCAGAGGGGATTTACAGTGATCCTGCCACCAACTGGACAAGAAATGCTGCGATGAAACACGCACATAAACAGATATTATTGTAGAAAGTTATTTTAACCAAATCATAGTTTAAATATTATTATATGTTCATTTTATTCCAAAAAAATTATAAAAAAAACTATAGAAAAAAAATTATGGAATTATCTGTGATGAATAAAAAAATAACACTTGGGTTTTAAAAATTCATTATAATATTTTGATCAAAATAGTTTACCCTAATTCAATATTCACCGAAATCTGATCTGGATTGTTTCAAAACATTTTTTTAATTTATTCTGGTCAAATATGAATTTTTGAATATTTATTCATGTCCAAATAATAATAATAATAGTAGTAATAGTAATAATAATAATAAGTTGAAAGCTTCCAATATAATTTTACATAAAAATAAGTCAAACAATGGAAATAGAATATTAATTTATGAAAATTAATGTAATTTTTCTCAAAACAAATAATAAATTTGCTTATATTATTAAGAAATAATTATTTAATTTTATCATATTAATTTATGTCTGAAATGTGTCGGCATAAATCTTGAAGAAATTCAATGGATTAAGAGACTGTTTCGATCAAGGATGACCGATACAAGGATGATAAAAGGACACAACAATGAGAAACTAAAAGGCCTGAGACAAACAATAGCTCCCTTGGGGCGGGATCCGAAGCCGAGCAAATGTTGGCCACTCAAGTCGAAGCTTAAGAACATCGAACAAAGAGAAGGCATACCCAACTCTCATACCAACATTGCTAGCCGCCTCACAAGAGTCCCCAAGATTCTTCGGGAATCCTAAGGTTCTCATCGTTGCACACTTCCTGAACACTCCAGATGGATCACCTGTCAAGAGATAGGCTACCTGTCGGATTACGACAATCCACCCTTAGCTTGACAACCTAGTCTCATGTCAGGTACAAAAACTTCTCATATAGGGGTCCATAGTCCACAACCGGACTATGGCAACCGATCAATTGACTCAAGTTGACCAAGCGAAGTCCAGACAACCAAAGCCTACAGTCAACCCAACTCAACAAAATCAGTCAAACAGGGCCTTGTTGTCCAAAGGAACACCAATTTCACCCGGCCTAATGATAGGGTAGCTAAGTCATAGATTCATTTATTTGTATACCTAAGAAACCTTATAACATTGTTGTAAAAAATAAGGACAAGCATGTAATCTTATACTTTTAAAACCTCTTGTTTATAAATAGGGGTCAATTTTACAATAAGGGTTAATCAGCCAGTTATAAAAGATCATGCTCTTTACTTTGCACTTTCTCTCTTTCTCTCTCTCTATCTCTCTCCTATTTTACATTTTATTCATTGGGTATGATTTACATGAAAGATTCAGATTCAATATCCTAAAAGATGTGATGGTCGTGGATCATGCTAGCAACATGAAGGGGAGCACAATATAGAGGAGAAATACCTAGGAGACTTAGTGAACATGAAGTGCACCTAGAAGTTTATGCAGAAACAGGTTCAGGAGTTGAAGAAACCAAATTTTAGAGGCCATCGGAGAAGCAATAGTTGGCAGAAAGAAGTACACCTGTAGGAATAACCAACACCCAACGGTCAAAGGGCATACTTGCTCGAGGAAAGGAAAAAGAGACTCCTAGTATCAAGATATTTATGGGTCAACAACATACATCTGTTTGGTCATAATGAGGCCCCCCACCAGTCGGAGAATGCATTCTCTCAGCAATTTAACTGTTGAACCCCTGGAGAAGTTTAAGATACAGTCACTCAAATCCTACAAAGGTCAGACAGATCTGACCGATGATGTCACCTCCTTCTAGTCAACTGGCTGTCTGCTGAGGATCATCGATGCTCATCCTAAGTATTGAAAAAAAATTAGAATAGCTTAATTATGTATTAGGCGAGTCATCATCCACCACATGCTCATCCTCAGACTCACTACTTATTTGGTCAGTGTTATAAGATTTGAAGGAGTGGAGGAAAGATTGATGAATTTGTTAAATTTAGAGTCCAACTTGGAATACTTCTGATCGACCATTCTGACATGCACGAACTGGTCGATCACTAGCTTCGTTCCAAGTTGGAGGTGTTCGGCTTGATTATCAGCAAACTTCTCCATGGTCTTCATCATGGCAACCTTTCAGATAAAACTATGTTCTCGTCTTGAACTATGGAGAACCAATCAAATGTGTTCTCCAAATTCTCCTCATCTTCAGCAACTTCAGCCTCTATCATAGTTACCCGCTTCTCAGTCACCTTTGTTTGGACCTTTATAATCCCGATCTTCACCTCCACCTTGTATTTTGCCTCCTTGGTATTGAGGTAGCGAGAAGTCAAATGGTATGTTGCTACGAGAGCAAGTAGCTAATAGCAGTTCACTGCCTGACAAAGGTCCTGAGGGTCGCAGTCTTCTAATTTCTTATCAAAGCTTTTGGACCAAAGAATGTCCGCAATGGTTGAGGCATACTTTTTGGTGCTTGGGTCACTCGGTATTAGTTCCTCCCCATGCTGATCAAAGGAAAGTGAGAGTCTTTAGTGACAAAGATCTTTGGTCACTATTGTTTGCAATGTGCTTCAGCTGCCTATTTTACCTCTCTGTTATTGAGCTCACTTTTATTGAGGTCTAGTCTTTCTTAGAAGCCTATGATCTATCCATAGGACATTCCTATTGACTATCATAGAGGACTAGTGATGGAACTCTACCCCATTAGAAATTCTAAACACTTCTTTACTCTTCTTAGAGTTCCACAAGTTTGATACTAACCTCTAGCACATAGTAGATTTGGGTCAAATATGAGGGAGCTCAAAAGGAGTCCCCTTAAGATGGTTAAGCCTTAGGGTTAACACTGGATGGTGTGGCATTGGTCAGTCCTGCACACACACACACAATCCCACACTCTCACAAACAACCTAAACCTTAAACCAATCATTCTTATCTGGAAACTCATGTGGGTGGTTCCCCAACTGATACACCTAAAATATATAGTATTTTTTATGCACATTTTTATACTTATTTTTAATGATATTGCACTTTAATGGAAGGTATTTTGTGTTTTTCTTGCAGGTATGATGAAAATGGATGGTCATGATGAAAGGAGTGTCGAAGAATGGAAAGAGATTGGTGCGTGTGGGATGTCGGTATTGAGGAGTCGCCATCTAATATTAGCCTAAATTTATTTCTATAAATCTTATGAAAGATTTAAAGACTTTAGGACTAATAGTAGAAAAAGATGTTTATGACAGTCTTTATAAGAGAATATCCTAGAATAATATATCCTAGAATTTTCATATAAAGAAAATCATGGAAAACCAGAGATTTCTATTGTGGGTTCTTTTTGATCCTATAGAGCAAGCTTCTATAGTTAATTACATTTTAAACAATTTTTAATTGTTCAAGAAAACTTCGATTAATATCGATCATTTGTTTTCTAAAATTTTATTTTTAAGGAGAGATGTACCCACTATCACTCCTAAATATCATGTCATATTTATTATTTTAAAATTTTGATTTTGTTTTTCATGTCGTTATCTTAAAAGTTTTGTTGTTTTTTTCCATGTCGTTGTTTTGTTTTGTTTTGGTGACTATCCTAAAAGTTTTTGTTTTTGTTTGTCCATGTCGTTGTTTTGTTTCATTTTGAAAATATTATGTTTGGTGGCTATCCTAAAAAGTTTTGGTTTTGTTGTTGTTTGTCAGAATGTCGTCCTACAAAACGAGTTAAGCACATCATATAACATGCAAAAAAAATCTAGACGAATTTTTTTGTCTTCACCTGCAAAGAAAAGATTATCAGAAAATAATGTCGTGTTCATTGTTTTGATTTAACATGTCTCGGATGTCGGTTTATGTCAAATTATATTGATTAATGTTTAATTTTGTCGAAATATCTGATTAATTTCATTTAATATCGATATTTATCAAATTTATATTTGAAATGTCAATTTTATGTCGGTTATGTCGATTTATGTTTGAAATGTCGAATTTATGTCGGTTATGTCGATTTTGGTTTGAAATGTCGAATTTATGTCGGTTATGTCGATTTTGGTTTGAAATGTCGAATTTATGTCAGTTACGTCGATTTATGTTTGAAATGTCGAATTTATGTCAATTATGTCGATTTTGGTTTGAAATGTCGAATTTATGTCGATTATGTCGATTTTTGTTTGAAATGTTGAATTTATGTCAGTTATGTCGATTTATGTTTGAAATGTCGAATTTATGTCTTGACTTAAGTTTAAACTTAAATCTTGAGTTCATGTATGTCTGAACTTAGGTTAAAAGGTTTGGTTTAGATTAACTTGAGTTCATGTCTGTCTGAACTTAAGTTAAAAGGTTTGGTTTAAATTAACTTGAGTTCATGTCTTTCTGAACTTAAGTTAAAAGGTTAAAAATTAGATTCAATATTGATTGAATTAACTTGGGTTCATGTCTGGTTGATCCTAAGTTAAATTCAATGTTGATTGAATCTAATTAATTTGAGTTCATATCCGTCTGAACTTAAGTTAAAAGGTTTAAATTTAGATTCAATATTAATTTAATTAACTTGAGTTCATGTCTGGTTGAACCTAAGTTAGATTCAATGTTGATTGAATCTAATTAACTTAAGTTCATGTCTGTCTGAACTTAAGTTAAAAGGTTTAATTTAGAATAGACTCAATTAAGTTTTAAGCCTTGTTTAAATAGGACGTAAAGGTTAATCAAGTCTAATAAATTAGACTTAATTAGAATTGCAGACCATCTAAGTCCTTTTTAGATAAGGCTTAAGTTTTAATTAAGTCTATTTAATCGTAGTTTATTGAGACATTAAGTCTAATAAATTAGACTTAAGTTCATGATTTGTTGTTTTAAATCTCAATTACTTGATGATTTAATTAAGTCTAGGATGTTAGACTTAATTAAAATTTTATATTGAATTTAGGTTAGAATTAAGTTGGATTAAAAGTTTAATATAGTTTGGTCTTAAGTTAAGATTTGACTTAAGTTCAAGTTAAGTTGAACCTATATTTAAAGTTGACTTAAGTTCAATATGGGTTGAACTTACATTGAGTTTAGATCAGACTTAAGTTCATGTCGAGTTGAACTTAAGTTTAGTTTGACTTAAGTCTAACATGGGTTAGACTTAAGTTGTGTTTGGAGTTAGACTTAGATTCATGTCGGGTTGAATCTAAGTTTGGTTCGACTTAAGTCTAATTTAGCATTTAGACTTAAGTTAGGTTTGAGTTTGACTTAGGTTCATGTCGAGTTGAATCTAAGTTTGTTTTGACTTAAGCCTAGTGTAGGTTAGACTTAAGTTTGATTTAGATTTGATTATTTAAGGTTAATTAAACCTAATTTAGATAATGTTTAATTAATTAATTAGACTTATTATGAGTTAAATATAATTATTTAAAGTTAATTAAACCTAATTTAGGTAAGGTTTAATTGATTAATTAGACTTATGATGGGTTAAGTCTAATTATTTAAGGTTAATTAAACCTAATTTAGGTAAGGTTTAATTGATTAATTAGACTTATTATGGGTTAAGTCCAATTATTTAAGGTTAATTAAACCTAATTTAGGTAAGGTTTAATTGATTAATTAGACTTATTATGGGTTAAGTCCAATTATTTAAGGTTAATTAAACCTAATTTAGGCAAGGTTTAATTGATTAATTAGACTTATTATGGGTTAAGTCTAATTATTTAAGGTTAATTAAACCTAATTTAGGTAAGGTTTAGTTGATTAATTAGACTTATTATGAGTTAAGTCTAATTATTTAAGGTTAATTAAACCTAATTTAGGTAAGGTTTAATTGAATAATTAGACTTATTATGGGTTAAGTCTAATTATTTAAGATTAATTAAACCTAATTTAGGTAAGGTAATTGATTAACTTAGACTTATTATGGGTTAAGTCTAATTATTTAAGGTTAATTAAACCTAATTTAGGTAAGGTTTAATTGATTAAGTAGACTTATTATGGGTTAAGTCTAATTATTTAAGGTTAATTAAACCTAATTTAGGTAAGGTTTAATTGATTAATTAGACTTATTATGGGTTAAGTCTAATTATTTAAGGTTAATTAAACCTAATTTAGGTAAGGTTTAATTGATTAATTAGACTTATTATGGGTTAAGTCTATTATTTAAGGTTAATTAAACCTAATTTAGGTAAGGTTTAATTGATTAATTAGACTTATTATAGGTTAAGTCTAATTATTTAAGGTTAATTAAACCTAGTTTAGGTAAGGTTTAATTGATTAATTAGACTTATTATGGGTTAAGTCTAATTATTTAAGGTTAATTAAACCTAATTAGGTAAGGTTTAATTGATTAATTAGACTTATTATGGGTTAAGTCTAATTATTTAAGGTTAATTAAACCTAATTTAGGTAAGTTTTAATTGATTAATTAGACTTATTATGGGTTAAGTCTAATTATTTAAGGTTAATTAAACCTAATTTAGGTAAGGTTTAATTGATTAATTAGACTTATTATAGGTTAAGTCTAATTATTTAAGGTTAATTAAACCTAATTTAAGTGAGGTTTAATTGATTAATTAGACTTATTATGGGTTAAGTCTAATTATTTAAGGTTAATTAAACCTAATTTAGGTAAGGTTTAGTTGATTAATTAGACTTATTATGAGTTAAGTCTAATTATTTAAGGTTAATTAAACCTAATTTAGGTAAGGTTTAATTGAATAATTAGACTTATTATGGGTTAAGTCTAATTATTTAAGATTAATTAAACCTAATTTAGGTAAGGTAATTGATTAACTAGACTTATTATGGGTTAAGTCTAATTATTTAAGGTTAATTAAACCTAATTTAGGTAAGGTTTAATTGATTAAGTAGACTTATTATGGGTTAAGTCTAATTATTTAAGGTTAATTAAACCTAATTTAGGTAAGGTTTAATTGATTAATTAGACTTATTATGGGTTAAGTCTAATTATTTAAGGTTAATTAAACCTAATTTAGGTAAGGTTTAATTGATTAATTAGACTTATTATGGGTTAAGTCTAATTATTTAAGGTTAATTAAACCTAATTTAGGTAAGGTTTAATTGATTAATTAGACTTATTATAGGTTAAGTCTAATTATTTAAGGTTAATTAAACCTAGTTTAGGTAAGGTTTAATTGATTAATTAGACTTATTATGGGTTAAGTCTAATTATTTAAGGTTAATTAAACCTAATTAGGTAAGGTTTAATTGATTAATTAGACTTATTATGGGTTAAGTCTAATTATTTAAGGTTAATTAAACCTAATTTAGGTAAGGTTTAATTGATTAATTAGACTTATTATGGGTTAAGTCTAATTATTTAAGGTTAATTAAACCTAATTTAGGTAAGGTTTAATTGATTAATTAGACTTATTATGGGTTAAATCTAATTATTTAAGGTTAATTAAACCTAATTTAGGTAAGGTTTAATTGATTAATTAGACTTATTATGGGTTAAGTCTAATTATTTAAGGTTAATTAAACCTAATTTAAGTAAGGTTTAATTGATTAATTAGACTTATTATGGGTTAAGTCTAATTATTTAAGGTTAATTAAACATAATTTAGGTAAGGTTTATTTGATTAATTAGACTTATTATGGGTTAAGTCTAATTATTTAAGGTTAATTAAACCTAATTTAGGTAAGGTTTAATTGATTAAATAAATAGGTTTAAATGATATTCTAAACTTAATTAAGTCTAATTTTATCATTTTGGACTTAATTAATTGAATTTTGGGTTTAATAGGTTTAAATGATATTTTAAACCTAATTAAGTCTAATTTTGTCATTTTAGACTTAATTAATTAAATTTAGGATTAAATAGGTTTAAATGATGTTTTAAACTTAATTAAGTCTAATTTTGTCATTTTAGACTTAATTAATTAAATTTAGGATTAAATAGGTTTAAATAATGTTTTAAACCTAATAAAGTCTAATTTTGTCATTTTAGACTTAATTAATTTAATTTAAGGTTTAATAGGTTTAAATGATGTTTTAAACCTAATAAGTCTAATTTTGTCATTTTAGACTTAATTAATTAAATTTAAAGTTTAATAGGTTTAAATGATGTTTTAAACCTAATTAAGTCTAATTTTGTCATTTTAAACTTAATTAAAGTTTTCCATTAGCCTATCATAGACTAGATTCATTTCAAACTTAGATTATTAAGGAAAATAAGCTAAGTTTATAAAAGGTTATTTTTAGGATTAAAAATTATTTAATTAATAAAGAATCTTAATCCTAAATTTTAAAATGTCACTTATAGTTATTTTTATGACTTAGAAATGATATTATTAGGGTTATTTTCTGTTGCCCTAACATTTTTGATCATTTCCATTTTTATTTTTCTTAATTTTCAATTTTTATAATTATTATTTGAAATAATTACAAGATCTCTTGAAAATTAGAGAAAAGTGTCATAGACATGTTTTCTGTCCTTGGAAAAATCATGAAACATTCCTAAGAGCATAAAGATAAATGTCTCAAAGTTTCATATTTTTTTAATTTATAAATAATTTTTAATAATTAAAATACTCCAGAGAGTATTTAATTATTTAAAAACTAAATAATGGGAATAAAATTATGATTTTTATTTCATAATTTTCTCCTCTTTAAGAGCTTTCCAGAGGTATTTTTATCATATTTTTGTGGCTCTAGATAAGAAGATAATAAATTTTGAAGTTTTTAAGGTTAAAATTAATTTTTAACTATTTCCCGCCGCCGAACTCACCTCTCGCTGACGTGTGTCCTCGTACGCGTCGAACGGGCGGGAGGATCCGCTGCGGGAGGCCGAACACAGGATACCGCGGAGCGCGATCAGCGCCGTTCATCCCGAAACACGGGATCGAACGGCTGAGATAATTCGAATAAAAATTTGAATAATTTCAAGCCGTTAAACTTCAAAGCTTAATATCT
Source organism: Papilionanthe hookeriana x Papilionanthe teres (assembly GCA_022702705.1). Classification (NCBI taxonomy): domain Eukaryota; kingdom Viridiplantae; phylum Streptophyta; class Magnoliopsida; order Asparagales; family Orchidaceae; genus Papilionanthe; species Papilionanthe hookeriana x Papilionanthe teres. Next base: position 101,850,283 of record CM040425.1, read on the forward strand.
CACTCATTTCTTGATGAAATTGAGTGATTTTTTAACTTATGGAATCATCTAAATATGTAGAATATATCAATACGGTGATGTAACATTTCTGGGCTAGTATAACACATGATATTTCAAAAACACAAATTATTTTGTGAAAAATAATTTCATACCTTTGCCACAAGCAAATCAAGCAAGATCAGACCTTGTAGTTGTCTTCTAGGACCCCAAAGGAAGATTGTAGCTGCAGCAATTTGATCTAAAAGTCGGCCTTAAAGAAGAATTTTGAAGAGGTGGCTGGTTTGGGTTGTTTTTGAAATTTGATCAAATTGGCTCGATTGGGCTCAATCTATGGCTTGGATTTGAACCTAATGGATTGCTAAGACTCTTGGGAAGAGTTTTTATGTTGGGAGTAAGAAGATTTGAGCAGCTATAGGTCATACTATTTTTTTCCTTCTTCTTTGTAGGGCTCAGGTATGGCTCTATTTATAGCCAAGGGGAGGCCATGGCTTAGCTTAGGTTGTTCTATGGGAGTTATTATATTCCCTATTAATCTATTGGAGGAGAATTCGGCTGAGAGGATAGCCATGGTGGTTTCTCCCAAGCTTTCCATCATGAGCTCATTGCTTTGGCTCTCTTCCATTGGGTCATGCAAGAGGTTTTAAGTGAGCTGTAATTTCTCCTCCTTATGAGCTTACACATCACCCTCTAGCCTTGGCAAATGGTGACACATATGCTCTCCTCTCATGATTCCATTTAACCATGGTGAGGGGTGGGTTTAAGTTTGGTTCTCTCTCCATTGGCTAGCTTGGGAGGTGGGAAATGAGGCTTGCTGTTGGTCGGCCACCTCATGGCTAAGTAAGGGTGAGACATGGCTTAGGGTGAAGGGGGAAAAGACACCTCACTTTACCCATCATGATGGGTGTTAACCCATGGTTAAATGGATTTAAGCTTGGTCTTATCATGTGTTAATTATGTCTCAAGATGGATTTAATTTGATTTTAGCCTAATAAATCTTGGGAAGGCTATGTGTCATTTCATGTCTTTTAATTTCCATTATGTTATTAATTAAAATTGTTAGAAATTATTTTATTAATCAATTTATTAATTGAAAGTAATTTCAAATTAATTAATTGATTATTTTTGTTATTTTTGTTATTTTATGATTTTAATTTAATTTTCATTTTAATTAATTATGTCATTTAATTAAAATATTGAAAATTAAATCATTAATCATTTTAATTAATCAAAATAATTTTGAAATTAATTATTTGATTAATTTTGTTGTTTTTATTTCATTTTTATCTACTTTGATTAAAATAGATAAGTGTTGACCAATTTTGACCTAGGTTGACCCAAGTCAGCCTATATTGATCAATTTAATTTGAAATGTCCAATGTGACCTTTTTAACCTTGTCATGGTTGATTTGATCATAATATTTGTGATTTTATCACTGTGGGGTTTTAAACATGTCATTGGGTCAAAAGGGTTGACCTATGGTGTCAACAGGGTTGGTCATTGGGTCTGGTTTGACCATTTTGACCAATGTTGACTTTTTAGGTCAAAAGGTTGACCTATGGGGTCGATAGGGTTGGTCATTGGATCCGGTTTGACCATTTTGACCAAAGTTGACTTTTTAGGTCGAAAGGTTGACTTACAGGGTCAATAGGGTTGGTCATTGGGTCTGGTTTGACCATTTTGACCAATGTTGACTTTTTAGGTCAAAAGGTTGACTTATGGGGTCAACAGGGTTGGTCATTGGGTCCGGTTTGACCATTTTGACCAATGTTAACTTTTTAGGTCAAAAGGTTGACCTATAGGGTCAACAGGGTTGGTCATTGGGTCTGGTTTGACCATTTTGACCAAAGTTGACTTTTTAGGTCAAAAGGTTGACCTATGGGGTCAACAGGGTTGGTCACTAGGTCAGATTTGACCATTTTGAGCAAAGTTGACTTTTTAGGTCAACAGGTTGACCTATGGGGTCAACTGGGTTGCTCATTGGGTCTGGTTTGACCATTTTGACCAATGTTGACTTTTTAGGTCAAAAGGTTGACCTATGGGGTCAACAGGGTTGGTCATTGGGTCTGGTTTGACCATTATGACCAATGTTAACTTTTTAGGTCAAAAGGATGACCTATGGAGTCAACAGGGTTGGTCATTGGGTCTGGTTTGACCATTTTGACCAAAGTTGATTTTTTACGTCAAAAGGTTGACCTATGGGGTCAACAGGGTTGGTCATTGGGTCTGGTTTGACCATTTTGACCAATGTTGACGTTTGAGGTCAAAAGGTTGACATATGGGGTCAACAGGGTTGGTCATTGGGTCTGGTTTGACCATTTTGACCAAAGTTGACTTTTTAGGTCAAAAGGTTGACCTATGGGGTCAACAGGGTTGGTCATTGGGTCAAATTTAATCTTTTTGACCAAAGTTGACTTTTTAGGTCAAAAGGTTGACCTATGGGGTCAACTGGGTTGGTCATTGGGTCTGGTTTGACCATTTTGACCAATGTTGACTTTTTAGGTCAAAAGGTATTGACTCATTATAAATGTGGTCAACAAGGAGCAAAAAAATGAAAAATCAAAAAGTTGGCACTAGCGGCTAAGCGCCGCTGGGCTGGCGCTTAGCCGCCACAGTTAAAAATAGAATTTCAAATGGATTTGGCGCCAATTTCAAAGGGGATGGGATTCAACTCTTGGTGGTAACTTCCATAACTTTCTTTGGGCGGCAAGTTTGAATGAAGGCGTGCGATCATTGGTAGATACATCGAATCTGTACACATTTTGAAGAGATTACTATTTAAAGAGAGTCTTAGGAAAGATTAGGAGACTCTTCCTTTGCATTTTGAAGGGTTCTTTCTTTCTTTCTTTCTTTTGTTTTTCCACTGCATTTTTAAGAGTTTTTATTTTAGAGTAAGAGTAAAGAGTAGAAAGGAGAAAATGGTCGGAGTGAAGTAGTCTTCTTCCCACTTCTTTTCTTTCTTTTAGTTTAGTTTTTATTGAAGTCTGAAGTCTGTATTCTGAGTCATCGGAGTTGGGAGACTTGCTCTGAGGAGTAGTGATCACAGAAAAATACATCAAGAAATTCATATCTATTTTTGATGAAATTGCACTTTAAAGAAAGGTATTTTCTTTATTTTATTGCAGGAATAAAGATTTATAAATGATAGAAGCAAAAAGCATGAAATTGAGCAAATTTGGATAAAAAAGGAGGAAATTCATGCAAATATAACTACTTCGCCGACGGCGAGATCGAGGCCGCCGACGGCGAGATCGTGAGGAGAAATTTCTGAAGGAATTATAACTACCTCGCCGACAGCGAGAACGAGCGGTTTGAAGACCTTCTAGAAGCCCCGCTGACGGCGAGGTCGTTTCCCGCCGATGACGAGCTAGTTCAAAATGCATATACATTGAACCTGGACACTTTTTGAAGAGGTGTTTAGGCACCCCTTGGACCTTTGCCTACCTCTATAAATAGAGGACGAATTTTAGTCATTTGAGTGTGTCTTTTGTGTCTCTTTCTAGTGTCTTAAGTGTCATTTTTGTGAGTTTCATTTAGTTTGAGTGTGTTTAGTGAGTTCATTAGTTTAATCGAGTGCTATTTAGTTTGTCGTACTAGAAGGAAAAGTCAAAGGAACTTCAAGGAGTACGTTTGTGGGAGGAAATTAAGATAAGTATCTTTGTTTATTGTTGTTAACTTTAAATGAAATCCATGCTTTGTTTTATTCCCATGCATTCGAGTAGTTTTCTTAGTCTTTCTCCTTGTTTATGAAAATTATGCGGATTGATGAAATTAAATAGAAGCACCTAATATAATATAAATAAATTGTGATAATTTTTACTTAAAACTTAATTTACTTTCAATCTGACGATTGAGTAGTTAAAATATATCGAATTATCAACTATAGTAAAAATTACATCCAATATTCAGGGAAATCAAAAGCCTTGGAAGGCGGGTGCAAATAAATAGGGAAATATTAATTATCGGGCGTAGAATTGGATATTTTAGTGTGACAGACTAAAATACTCAATTCGGTCATACTTGTTTGAGAGCCGAAGTGTAGATGTTAGCCCTCGAGTGAGGGGAACGTGGGAGCTCGAAGTGGCGCCGAGTATCCTTCCGGCCTAGCCGCAGATTCGCATATCAAACATAGGATTAGTCAATGTTCTTTGCACTGGACCAAAGGGTAAAGAATATGAATGCTCCTATTTGTCACAATACAATTTCAAAATTCTATTTAAATTCATCATTCACTTAATTTTCTAAAAACAAGGAGAATGATACTTTTTCTAAATTATTTAAATCAACTTATTTCAAGCATTAGTTTACTTTAGTTTATTATAGTTACTTTGAATTTCTGTTCACTTTATTAGTAAGTAATTCCTTTAAATTTAACTGATAACAAATCTGTTAAAAACTTCCCTGTGGGATCGATAACCATGACTCCACTAGAGCCCTATATTACTTGATATGATACGTATACTTGCGTAGAATCCACATTATACATTAAATCATATATCTATATTTAAAACAGAATCAAGTTTTTGGTGTCGTTGCTATAAACATAAATTGCATACATATTAAAAGTGGGTCAAGTTTTTGGCGTCGTTGCCGGGGAAGTAAAGAAATTATTTACTAAAGTAACGGACTATTTTATTTTATAAAATTGTATGCAAAAATTTGGAAACTAAAATTTAATACCTTACGATTCGAAATTAGAGCGTACAATTAAAAGAATTAGAAAAAAAAGAGAAATTATAAATTTAACACAAATGGCAAATATACTCGAAAATGAAAATATAAATCAACCAAGACCATTACGAGATTATGCCAACCCTACATTAGATGAAATTCATTTAACTATTCAAAACCCTGATGTAGCTGCTAATTCATTCGAACTTAAATCTGCAATTATCCAAATGGCACAGAACAATCAATTTAGTGGTTCACCTACTGAAGATCCTAATTTACATCTTGCTAGTTTTTTAGAACTATGTGCTACTTTCAAATATGAAGGAGTATCTAACGATGCTTATTAGACTTAGACTTTTTCCTTTTTCTTTAAGGGATAAAGCGAAAAAGTGGTTAAATTCGTTAAGACTCTGGATCTATTAAAACTTGGGGAGAATTATCACAAAAATTTCTATCCAAATATTTTCCACCATCTAAAACTCGCTAAGCTTAGAAATGATATAACTTCTTTTAGTCGGTTTGATGGAGAATCAATATATGAATCTTGGGAGAGATTTAAAGAACTTCTTAGGAAATGCCCACATCATGCGTTACCGCAGTTGGTTAATTATCCAAACTTTCTATAATGGATTAGTAGGATCTTTAAGATCAATCATCGATCGTCACTGCTGGAGGATCATTAATGTCAAAACCATTTGATGAAGCCTATGCACTAATCGAAGAAATGACAACAAATAATTTTCAATGGCCTGCTGATAGAATGAATCCGAAAAAAATAGCTAGTATTCATGAAAATGATGCAATATCTATGTTAGCTTCACAAATCGCTGTTGTATCTAAAAAATTAGATCATTTTGGAATGAATTACTCTCCAACTATAACGAAGAAAATTCATCTCGACAACTTATAGAATCCCGATCTCAATATGAAACAATTAATGCAATTAACAACGAACCCAATAATCCTTATGCAAATTATTATAATCCTGGATGGAAAAATCATCCTAATTTTAATTGGAACAATAATACAACTAATCAACCATGGATGAATAATATGACACAACAATTAGGAAATCCATCTAATCAAGGAAATCCTAATTATAAACCTAATTATCCACCTGGATTTAATAATAATAACCCTTAATTTAAAGATAAGAAATTATCTATAGAAGAATTAATATTAAATATGGGTCAACATTTACAAAATCAAGGAAATCAATTACAAATACAAGGAAACCAATTACAAAATCAAGGGACAGCTATCAAAAATATTGAAAATCAACTTGGACATATCGCTATTGCACTTAATAATAGAATACCTGGAACATTTCCTAGTAATGTGGAAATAAATCCCAAAGACAAGGGAAATGAACAAATTAAAGTGAACAATTACGAAGTGGAAAAGAATTAGAACCTTGAATTCAGAAAGAACTTGAAAGTCAAAAAGAGGAAGTGGAAATTGAAAAGGAAAAGAATCAACAAGATTCAAATTTAGGAAATTCTTTAATACCAATGAAAATTTCTGTTGAAAAACCTCCACCACCATTTCCTCAACGACTAATTCAACATAAAAAAGACAAACAATTTGCTAAATTCCTTGAAATTTTGAAGAAATTAACGATAAATATTCCTTTCGTAGAAGCTTTAGAACGGATGCCAAACTATGTAAAATTCATGAAAGATATTCTAAATAAAAAAAGAAAATTTTACTGATAATGAAATGGTTGCACTTAGTGAAGAGTGTAGTGCTATTATTCGAAAAACTTCCTGAAAAATTAAAAGATCCTAGTAGTTTCACTATACCCTGCGCTATTGGAGAAAAATTCTATGGAAAAGCTTTGTGTGACTTAGGAGCAAGCATAAATCTAATGCCTCTATCAATTTTCAAGAGATTAGGATTGGGAGAAATTTCACCTACTTCAGTAACTCTTCAGTTAGCTGACCGTTCTGTTACATATCCTAAGGGAGTTATTGAAGATGTATTAGTAAAAGTGGATAAATTTATCTTCCCTGTAGATTTTATTGTTCTAGATATGGAAGAAGATAAAGAAATTCCTATCATTTTAGGAAGACCATTTTTAGCCACTGGAAAAGCTATGATTGATGTTCAAAAAGGAGAATTAACTATGAGAGTAAATGACCAAAAAGTATCTTTTAATATTGCTAAATCAATGAAATATCCTGCACTAGAAAAAGATGATGAGTGTTTTCGAATGTAAGTACTTGATCATTTACAAAAAGAACATTTTAAAGAATATTATGAAGAAAAATTAGAAAAAGAAAATATTGAATTAATTGAAAAAGCTGATATAAAGGAAGAATTAGATTATATTCAAGAGAAATTTGAATTTTTGGATAACACAGACAACACTGAAAAAATATAGTTCCATCAATTATTAAACCTCCTGAACTTGAGTTAAAAATGTTACCTAATCATTTAAAATATGCTTACTTAGGTAATTATTCAACTCTACCAGTTATTATTTCATCTGAATTAAATGAATCTCAAGAACAAAAACTTTTAGATACGTTAAAAAAATATAAGAAAATTTTTGGTTGGACTTTAACAGACATTAAAGGAATTAGTCCTTCAATCTGTATGCACAAAATTATTTTAGATAATGAACATAAGCCTAAAGCCGATCCCCAAAGGAGATTAAATCTGATAATGAAAGAAGTAGTCAAGAAAGAAATTTTAAAATGGTTAGATAATGGTATTATATATCCTATTTCGACGATGCTTGGGTAAGCCCAATTCACTCGTGTACCTAAAAAGGAGGGGTGATCGTCAAAGCTAATGAAAATAATGATCTTATCCCTATAAGACAAGTTACTTGGATGGCGAATATGTATTGATTATAGAAAATTAAACACAGCCACTAGAAAAGATCATTTCCCTCTACCATTTCTAGACCGGATGTTGGATAGATTAGTCGAACATAAGTAATTTTGTTTCTTAGATGGATATACCGGTTATCATCAAATACAAATTGCTCCCGAGGATCAAGATAAAACTACATTTACTAGTCCTTATGGAACTTTCACTTTTCAAAGAATGCCTTTTGGATTATGTAATGCACCTGCAACATTCCAAAGATGTATGATGTCTATATTTAGTAAATTAATTGATAATGGAATAGAAGTATTTATGGATGATTTCTCTGTATTTGGAACAACATTCGACACATGCTTAAATCATCTTGAAAAAGTATTTGAAGTATGTGAGAAAACTAATTTAGTTCTTAATTGGGAGAAATGTCAATTTATGGTTACAGGCGGCATTGTATTAGGGCATAAAATTTTGGAAAAAGGCATGGAAGTAGACCCTACAAAAATTCAAGTAATAGCTAAATTACCATCTCCAACTACGGTAAAAGGGGTAAGAAGTTTTCTTGGACATGCTGGATTTTACAGGCGTTATATTAAAGATTTTTCAAAAATTACTAAACCTCTATGCCAACTTCTTGAAAAGGACAAGAAATTTGAATTTACAATCGAATGCTCGAATGCTTTCGAATTATTAAAAGAAAAATTAATTACAAGACCTATAATAGTTTCACCTAATCGGGAGAAACCATTTGAGCTTATGTGTGATGCTTAGTGATTATGCTTATAGGAGCAGCTTCTTGGGCAAAGATATGATAAGATTTTCAAAGTTATATATTATGCTTAGTAAAACTCTTAATGATGTTCGAGATAAATTATACGATTCATCGAAAGAGAATTATTAGCGAGTTGTATATGCTTTTAATAAATTTCGGCATTATCTAATAGGAACTAAATGTATTGTGCATACCGATCATTCTGCTATAAAATATTTAATGCAAAAGAAAGATTCTAAACCAAGATTAATCGGATGGATATTATTAATACAAGAATTTGATTTTGAGATAGTTAACAAAAAAGGAACCGATAATCAAATTGTCGATCATTTATCAAGATTAGAAAATCATGAATTATCTAATATTGATAATGAAATTTCAGACGATTTTCCCGATGAACAACTTTATAATATTAATGAGTTGAAAATACCTTGGTATGCTGATATAATAAATTATATTGTAAGTGACATTTTACCACCTATGTTAACTTTGCAACAACAGAAAAAATTCATTCACGATACTAAATCATATTTTTGGGATGAACCATACTTATATAAGCAATGTAAGGATCTAATTATTAGAAGATGCGTGCCTTATGAAGAAATTGAACCAATCATTCAAAAATGTCATGATTCTAATTTTGGAGGACATTTTGGGACAGATAAAACTGCATATAAAATTCTACAATCTGGATTCTACTGGCCTACTCTATTTAAAGATGTATATAGATATATAAAAACCTGCGATAAATGCCAGAGAGTAGGAAACATATCAAGAAAAAATGAAATGCCTCTGAATTTTATATTAGAAGTTGAAATTTTTATGTTTGGGGATTAGATTTCATGGGACCTTTTATTCCGTCATTTGGAAACTCATATATATTAGTAGTTGTTGATTATGTTTCTAAATGGATTGAAGCACAAGCTTTATCTAGGTGTGATGCTAAAAGTGTTTCAAAATTTTTAATGAAAAATATTTTTACTAGATTTGGAATGCCGAGAGTGATTATCATTGATGGAGGAACTCATTTTAGAAACAAATATATTCACAAACTAGTAGAAAAATATAATATTATGCATAAGATATCAACTGCTTATCATCCACAAACTAGTGGATTAGCTGAAGTTTCTAATCGAGAGATTAAGCGTATATTAGAAAAGTACGCAAATCCTAATAGATCGACTCGGTCTATAAGACTAGACAATCGCATTATGGGCATACAGGATCGCTTATAAAACTCGATTGGAATGACTCCTTACAGGCTTATATATGGAAAAACTTGCCACTTACCAGTTGAATTAGAACATAAAACATATTGGGCGATTAAAGAATTTAATTATAATATGAAAGAAGTTGGTGAGAAGAGATTGTTGCAATTAAATGAATTGGAAGAATTAAGAAATGAATCATATGATAATGATATGATTTATAAAGAAAGGATGAAATTATGGCATGATCGGAAAATTAATCAGAGAAATTTTGAACCAGGACAAGAAGTTTTGCTTTATAATACTAGATTGAAATTATTTCCGGGAAATTGAAATCTCGATGGTTAGGACCTTTCACCATAACTCAAATATTTTCATATGGAACTATAGAAATTGAAGATCCAAAAACGAGGACATAGATTTAAAGTAAATGGACATAGATTAAAACAATATTTCGAAAATAGACGACCAAATTTTAAAGAGGTTTTAATGCTTAGTCAACCTGAACACTAACTGAATTAGGTCGGGCTGACGACGTTAAACCAAGCGCTTTATGGGAGGCAACCCATAATAGTCTTTTATTTTTATTTTTAAATGTCTACATATTAGTGAGTCTATATTATTAAAACAAATCTTACTACTCAAATTTTTATTAGAATCATAACAAAAATTGAACCTATTGGATGAGATCAGAAAATATTCGGACCAGAGCGAAAACGGGTGATTTTTACGAATCTCGCCAACAGCGAGCCCGAGCCCGCTGACAGCGAGATCGTGGACCATTACTTCATTCAGTTTTATAACTAAGTCGCCGACGGCGAGGAACTTCCCGCCGACGGTGAGGCAGTTAAAAATTTGGTTTCTTAAAGATTTTTCGTGCGGTTTTGGACGGATCTAAGCCATTCCTTCGTAAGAAATTATTCCAAATCCAATTTTACAACCATTTTCTTCCTTAGGAACGACTAGAGACCAATCCATTCCATCCAAAATGGCCTCCAAATTCCTAGAAACCACAAAAACTGAAGTTTTCAACCCGAGAAAATTCGTCAGTTCGGAGGCACAGCGAATCTTCAACAAAGGCTTGATGAAGAAAAGACTTATCAAATAAAGGGGATTCGTCAATAGAGGAGTAGAGAATTCTACTACAAAAATCGAAGAAATGATCGCACAGCGGCATTGGGAGGTATTTTGTTATACAACTTTCGCTGTAGTTATACCAGTAGTTAAAGAGTTTTACTCTAATTTGCATGTGATCAACAATGGAAATGTGTACGTCAGAGGAAGATGGGTAACATTTACTCCTGCAAGGGTAAATGAATTGTTTTCTATAGAAAATACCTCTGTTTGTCATTGTTCCAACTTTGTGCCTTCAAGATACAATATGAACGAGATCTACAGATACCTAACCGATGAACCGGATGATTGGGAGTTACGAGAAGACGGGTATGTCAGTTTTTCTGCATCACTTATTAACCCTGTCTCAAAGCACTGGCATTTCTTTATATCATCAAAATTATTACCTACCATGAGAGTAAATAAAGTTTCAAAGGAATGCACTATTTTAAACTATTGTATTCAAATTGGATTACCTATCGATGTTGGATCAATAATAGTAAAGTCTGCATTGGGATTAATTGTGCATGGGTCAGTGCATGGACTTGGACACCCATCTACTATATTTGCTTTATGCAGTCAATACAAGTTTCTTATGAGGCTTGGGAAAAAGTACTTTTACCATGGAAACCCCTAGATCCTACCGATATGTTTCACTTTGGATAACAATGATGAGATCACTCGTTATTTACGACGAGCATCACGGAACAATCCTTTAGCAAGGCCCTTTATCGATAAGACTAATTTCATTCTGAAGAAGATTAAAGGATTGGAGAAAGAATTGTAAAATGTGATGAATTCCATTGACAATATCTCTGATATGTTTGATCATATTGATTGGAGAATGAATGAGCACTTTGATCATACTGGACATCTGGAAGCCAATTTTATTCATTTAATAAGACAGAAAGGATGGATTAATGAAGAATCTACTGCAGAAATCCCTTTCAGGCCTTTCTAAAATTTATTTGTGCACCTGCGTCTCATCGGAAATATCAGAGAAGATGTTAGTTCAGACATTGAAGAGTAGGAAAGATTTATATGTTTTTATTATATTTGTATATATATGTGTGTGTTTGATTTGGAGTTAAGTTTTATTATGAGTCGAACTTTGAATTGATCATCTCAGATTTGATGAGATTATTTGTAAATTATTATGTCTCAGCATTTAGAGTGTTGTGGTTTGGATTGCGATGCCGAGTATTATGGATTTGAACATTTAAGTTAAGTATGTGTGAAGTTGTCGGTGTGAAAATTGTAAGTTTCATGGATTTCATTTATAAAGTTATATTGTTTGTGTTGTGTGACTTTTTGTGAGTATAATTATCTAATCTTCGTATTATTATTAAATTAAGTGATCTGAAGATTGATTAAAGGCAATTCGAGGTTGAAAATGATTGACGAATTTCAAAAATTTAAAATTTTTTTTGGAACCTCGCCGACGGCGAGAATTATCTCGTCGACAGCGAGAAAACCCGCTGACAGCGAGACCGAGCTCGCCGACGGCGGATTTTTCCTGAAACTTTTGCCTTATGGAATTAATTAGCTCGCCGACGGCGAGAAAAATCTCGCTGACAGTGAGAACGCGAAAAGACCTATATTCGACCGATCAACCGACACTATTCATCATCCCTTTCCTCAAATTTTCGAAAAACCGACCTGGGGCTTGAGAGATCTCTGATTTGAAGCGATTTCAACACTTTTTGACACCGGATTTCATCTTCCCTTGGTAAGAGCTTCACTCCTATGCAAAATTTTTTATTTTCACCATGAATTTCTTCTACATTGGGATATTTTGAAAAATTTTGAAATGTGAAGAAAATACTTGGAAGAATTTCATAGAAATTGATTTAAATGGATTTTAGTTGTTGTAGGAAGCCTTCTTAGTAATATTTTGGAGTTTAGTTAAAATTTTTGTAAATTTCACAGATCGAGAAATGGCTCCACGACAAAAGCGACGAATAGATTATGACGAAACCCGATTCATTAATGCAAGAGCACAAATTCGATATTTTCAAAATATTCAAGCAAGAAAGTGCATACAAGATCGAGTTTTCAAAAATCCTGGAGGAGAAGTAGAGCGAGTTATAAAGGAGTGGGGATGGGAAAATTTCTGTTACGTGACCAACAGAGCAGCAGTAGAAGTTGTGAAGGAATTTTATACGAACTTAACACAGGCTGAAGATGCATCGGTTAAGGTTAGAGGATTTTTTGTAGATTTCAACGCTGCTAGAATAAATGCTTATTATGAAGTACGAGATACCTACACCAGCGAGTATGAAACTTTTGGAACTATGGAAGGACCACTGAAAGAGGTGATCGAATTTCTCACTGATGGGAAAGGAGTCTGGAAGATAAAGCAGCGGGAACGGGTAAACTTCCCTCTTTCTATGCTAAATGCAACATCTAAAGCCTGGCATTATTTTATTTGTTCTACTTTATTACCTACCTACCACCATAGTGAGGTAACAAGAGATATAGCAGTTCTGAATTTCTGTATTCAGAACCAGAAGAGTATTAATGTGGGAAATATTATATATAAAAACATATTAGCCACCGCTAGAAATGAAAGTGGAGGAGGACTAGGACATCCTGGTCTTATCTATGCACTTTGCCAATTATCCGGGGTAGAGGCAAGAGATGATGAGGAATGGATAGAACCTATGAAACCCCTTACTCGTGCTAATATAAAGAAATATGAATCCCACGAAGGATGGAGATCCGGGACAAGGGATTATGTACCTTCTTCAAGTAGAGATATACCCTCTACTAGTTATGAACCACCCCTCGCTACACAACTCCTACCCTTCAAGATCTGATGAATGAGTTAACCCTGAGTAGAAAGAGTTTTGAGTTATTTGGAGACAATATGGAAGGAAGATTTGAGCATATAGATCAAAGGATCGGAGGCTTGGAGAGAAGACACGATTATAATAGCGAATATCTCCAGCGACATTCAGAGTACGAGATTGCATACTATGAAGCTGAGCGTCGATATAGGAGTGGTGATTTAGATGTTGTCTTTCCTGAATGCCCCCGTTATTCACAGTACCAACCTCCTCAGCCTTCTCAGCCTGGAGATTAGGGAGATGACATAGTTTGGGATTTTAATGTAGAAGATTAGAGTCTTTGTTTAGTTTGTTTGGTTTGTTTAGATTTGTTGTTTTGCAAACTTTATTATTTCTGTGTGTAATATTTTAGTACTTTCTGTGGACTTTGGACTTGATATGTTGTTTGTTTGCTTGAGCAGTGATATTAAATTTCTTATGTGTGTTAAATTAGTTGCAAATTTTTATATATATAGGATGTTAGTCTTTCTTTAATGTATTGCTTAAATTTTAAATATATGTGTAGTAACAGATTAAATTTTCTTTGTTATGTTTGATACTTATTTTAAAATTTCCATCCCTGCACTTTCTTTTTAAATATTATATGTGGAAGAATACTAACGAGACAGTGTTCCGTAAGTAATGAAAAAGCCTGCAAAAATTTTAAAGAAAAGAAATACCTAAAGCCCAAAGGTATGATGAATTTTAATATATACTTTCCCTTTTTCACTATGTAGTATAGATAGAAAAATTTAAGTTTGGGGGAAGATAAAATACAAATTTAATTATTAAAATTGTTCTCAATTTCTATTTTCAAAAATTATTATTAAATGATTTTCTATAGTAATTTTCAATTCAATAAACATGAGTTACTTTATTTAATTATTATATAAAGTTAAAGAAAATATTTCTAGTAATTCAATTAATTAATGGAATAAGATATTCGGTTAAAAGGAATAAGAATATAGTAAACTATTTAAAGTAAGGAAAACTATATTCTAAAAATTAAAAAAATTCTTAAGTATTTAAGTGAAAAAGAAAGGATATAAACTCAATGAAGTAAAGGCTATGAAATATATATAAGCAAAGAAATCTTTTAAGTTTCAAATTTAGGAAGAGAAATTGAAGTTAAAAATTATTAACAGACTATCCAGATACAGTAATCCTCACTTAAAAAATGAAAAAGAAAAAGAAGGATTGAAAATCAATCCAAAAAGAAAAGAAAAGAAAAGAAAAACATAAAGTGAGGAGAAGCTTAAGGATATGCCTTATCAAAAATTGGCTTCAATGGATTCAACCTAAAGGGTAAAACTTAATTATATTTCTAAACTTATATTTGTGGATTAGTATTTTACTAAATAGAGTTTTCTTGAATTTCCTATCATCTAAATATCTTAAGTAATTTATTATTTTTAATATAGTCATTCCTGAATTAAATAGAAAGCTAGAAATCTTAGACTCGATAACTAAATAATCTTATCTCTATAAAGTTAATTTAATTACTTAGAAATATTTCTATTCAACTTTATTATAATGTTATTTAAAATTAATTCATATATTATCTGAGTTGAAAAATTCTATTATAGAAATCATTATTTTTATTTAGTATTAAAATTACTTGAGGACAAGTAATAATTAACTCTGAGGGATTTTGATCACAGAAAAATACATCAAGAAATTCATATATATTTTTGATGAAATTGCACTTTAAAGAAAGGTATTTTCTTTATTTTATTGCAGGAATAAAGATTTATAAGTGATAGAAGCAAAAAGCATGAAATTGAGCAAATTTGGATCAAAAAGGAGGAAATTCAGGCAAATATAACTACTTCGCCGACGGCGAGATCGAGGCCGCCGACGGCGAGATCGTGAGGAGAAATTTCTGAAGGTATTATAACTACCTCGCCGACAAGCCGAGCTCGAGCCCACCGACAAGTGAGATCGAGCGGTTCAAGACCTTCTAGAAGCCCCGCCGACGGCGAGGTCGTTTCCGCCGACGGCGAGCTAGTTCAAAATGCATATACATTGAACCTGTACACTTTTTGAAGAGGTGTTTAGGCACCCCTTGGACCTTTGCCTACCTCTATAAATAGAGGACGAATTTTAGTCATTTGAGTTTGTCTTTTGTGTCCCTTTCTAGTGTCTTAAGTGTCATTTGTGTGAGTTTCATTTAGTTTGAGTGTGTTTAGTGAGTTCATTAGTTTAATTGAGTGCTATTTAGTTTGTTGTACTAGAAGGAAAAGTCAAAGGAACTTCAAGGAGTATGCTTGGGGAGGAAATTAAGATAAGTATATTTGTTTATTGTTGTTAACTTTAAATGAAATCCATGCTTTGTTTTATTCCCATGCATTCTGAGTAGTTTTCTTACTTTCTCCTTGTTTATGAAAATTATGCGGATTGATGAAATTAAATAGAAGCACCTAATATAATATAAATAAATTGTGATAATTTTTACTTAAAACTTAATTTACTTTCAATCCGGCCAATCGAGTAGTTAAAATATATTGAATTATCAACTATAGTAAAAATTACATCCAATATTCGGGAAGTCAAAAGCCTTGGAAGGCGGGTGCAAATAAATAGGGAAATATTAATTATCGAGCGTAGAATCGGATATTTTAGTGTGACGGACTAAAATACTCAATTCGGTCCTACTGTTTCGAGAGCCGAAGTGTAGATGTTAGCCCTCGAGTGAGGGGAACGTGGGAGCTCGAAGTGGCGACCAGTATCCTCCCAGCCTAGCCGCAGATTCAGTAATCAAACATAGGATTAGTCAATATTCTTTGCACCTGGACCAAAGGGTAAAGAATAGGAATGCTCCTATTTGTCACAATACAGTTTCAAAATTCTATTTAAATTCATCATTCACTTAATTTTCTAAAAACAAGTAGAAGGATACTTTTTCTAAATTATTTAAATCAACTTATTTAAAGCATTAGTTTACTTTAGTTTATTATAGTTACTTTGAATTTCTGTTCACTTTATTAGTAAGTAATTCCTTTAAATTTAGTCGATAACAAATCGTTAAAAACTTCCCTGTGGGATCGATAACCAGGACTCTACTAGAGCCCTGTATTACTTGATATGATACGTATACTTACGTAGAATCCACATTATACATTAAATCATATATCTATAATTAAAGCGGAATCAAGTTTTTGGTGTCGTTGCTATAAACATAAATTGCATACATATTAAAAGTGGGTCAAGTAGTTTAGCGAAGAGTCAAAGTTTCAGAGGAACTTTCTTAGTCTTGTGGAGAGGATTTTCAGATAAGTGTTTACTTTTATTGAGTTTATTAATACTTGTTTTTGTTTATTATTTTTCTTATCGTTGTTTTTAATTTCAAATCAATGTGTTTTTATATTTTCGCAATGCATTCTGAGTAGTTTACTTTATCTTTTTCTTTCTTAAATGGAGAAGTAATTAATTTAAAGAGAATTGTCGTGGAAAGTATAAGTGTTTAAAAGTTGGAAGAAGTTGTCAAGACTGATTCTAAAAACTTTGTTTACTTCTTAATTTGGCCCGTTAAGTTGTAAAATTTCTTGAGATTATATAAGATCCAATGCAGTATTGTCTCATAAAAGTTAGTAGGAATCACATGCAATTATATGGGTGAGAACTGTAGTCCATATAATTGAATGTAATATTAAAAGATATTTTTATGAAATGGAGTAAAAGTAGAGGATTTTAGAGTGACAGACTAAAACCCCCTAATCTGGTTTGAAGTTTTGAGTTTTGTTATGAGAAGTTAGCCCCCAGGTGGTGGGAATCGAGGGAACTCTAGAGTGAGGGACTAGTATCTTCCCTTCCTAACTATGTTCAAAATAATATAAATTTCAAATTAACTTATGTTCTTTATAGAACCAAGTAAGGGTAAAGAACACATTTTCTTCTATCTGTCACAACAAAAATTTGAATATTTCCACAACAATACTTTAAGAATTATTACTACTTCATGAAAGGAAAGAAAAAGATATTCTAGTTAATAGTATTTTACATCCAGTGTTATTAGTTATTGTAATTTTAATTTCTTGGTTTGCATTTTTATTAAGAAAATTTCAAAAGACATATCAACCTTCAAAAATTTTCAAAATCAATACATACTTTTTCGAAAACAATTAAAGAAAGTAAAAAGATAATTTCTCTGATTCCTTTAAAGATTTTACATTTTCCCTGTGGGTTCAATATCTCGGGGCTTAATCAGAAAGTCCTATATTACTTGATAAACGATATGTATACTTGCGTAGTATCCCATATTATAAAATCATAATTTTCATATCTTAAATCATCAGCGCATTTACCCTGCAAAACCAAGTTTCTGGCATCCGTTGCACTTATATCTATCGGGGATCAGTTTTTTGGCGCCGTTGCCGGGGAAAATTAATTTAAATTGCATTTTATAGAGAATTAAGAAATTATAAATTTTTACTTTTCTTTGTTTTTGTTAGTGTGTTGTATTTTGTTTTTTTTTTATTGTACGTGTAGTTCAGGTTCTGAAGGACTTGTGCTTACGATTCTGAATTAGAAAGAACTACAGAAAATCAAAAAAATTAAAAATACATAAAAGGAAAAAAAAATATTCAAGAAATGGCAAATCATCAAAATCAAAATGTTGACATCCATCGAGAATTAAGACCTTTAAGAGATTATGTTAACCCTACGGTAGATGAACTTCGTGGTAGTATTCAAAACCCTGCTCGTAGTTGCTTAATTCTTTTGAGCTTAAACCCGTTATTATCCAAATGGTGTCTAATAATCGGTATGGGGGAGCAACAACTAAAGATCCTAATTTGCATCTTGCTAATTTTCTAGAGTTGTGTGCTACTTTTAAATATGATGGTGTTTCGGATGATCGTTATTAGACTTAGACTTTTTCCTTTCTCGGTAAGGGATAAAGCAAAAATGTGGTTACATTCGTTAGCACCTGGATCAATTAGAACTTAGGGTGAACTCGTCACAAAAATTCCTTGCTAAATATTTTCCACCATCTAAGACTCGCTAAGTTGAGAAATGATATAACATCTTTTTGTCGGTTTAAAGGGAATCGATACATGAAGCAGGGGAAAGATTTAAAGATGTCCTCGGGAAATGTCCACATCATGCGATACCGGATTGGTTAATAATTCAAACTTTTTATAATGGATTAGTTGGATCTCTTAGATCAATCATCGATGCTTCGTCTTGGTGGATCATTAATGTCTAAACCATTTTCTGATGCTTATGCTTTAATTGAAGAAATGGCTACTAATAATTTTCAATGGCCTTCCGAAAGGTTAAATCCTAAAAGTTAGCCGAGTGTTTATGAGAATGATGCTTTTACAATATTAGCAAATCAAGTTCTTCGTCGTATTAAGGAAGATAGACCAATTTGGGATGAATTTTCTCAGCCAAATCTCATGATTGAAGAAAATTCATTAGGCCAAATGGTTGATTCTTATTCTTCACCAGAAACTGTGAATGCTATAATCAAACCTAACAACCCATATTCCAATTATTATAACCCGAGTTGGAAGAATCATCCAAATTTTAATCGGAATAACAATAATCAGGGTGGTGTTAATCAACAATGGGGGAACACCCAAGTAAACCCATTGGGGAATTGGAACAACCAAGGTAATAATAATAATAGATTAACTTATCCTTCAGGTTATGACAGTGCTTCACAATTAAAGGAGAAGAAGTTGTCTATGGAAGAAGTAGTATCACATATGGGAAATCAATTACAAATTCAAGCAGCAACCATTAGAAATATTGAAAATCAATTGGGTCAAATTGCAAATGCGTTAAGTAATAGATCCAAAGGAATGCTTCCAAGTAATACTGAAGTGAATCCAAGAGAAAATAATAAAGAACAACTGAAAGCAATTCAACTGAGAAGTGGAAAAGAATTGAAAGGTAGAATTCAAAAAGAAACTGATGTAGAGAAAGAAGAGATTGAAAGACTTAAAGAGGATGCTCCAAAAGTTTTTGAAAGACCTATTTTTCCACCTAAAGTTGATTTAGAAAAACCACTACCTCCATTTCCTCGGAGACTTCGTCAACAAAAGTTGGATAAGCAATTTTCAAAATTCTTGGAGATATCAAAGAAGCTTACCATTAATATTCCATTTGCTGAAGCCCTAGAACAAATGCCAAGCTATGCGAAATTTATGAAGGATATTCTTAATAAAAAGAGGAAGTTTGAAGAAAATGAGACTGTTGCACTTAGTGAGGAGTGCAGTGCGATAATTCAGAAAAGGCTTCCTGAAAAACTTAAAGATTCTGGTAGTTTCACAATTCCATGTGCAATCGGAGAAAGATTGTGTGGAAAAGCTTTATGTGATTTGGGTGCAGGCATTAACCTTATGTCTCTATCAATATTCAAAAGACTGGGACTAGGAGAAATAAACCCAACTACTGTAACTCTAGAATTAGCAGATCGTTCGATCACATACCCTAAAGGAGTTATAGAAGATGTTTTGGAAAAAGTGGATCAATTTATTTTTCCTGTGGATTTCATTGTGTTAGATATGGAGGAAGATAAAGAGATACCCATAATTTTGGGGAGACCTTTTCTAGCTACAGGCAGAGCCATGATAGATGTGCAAAAAGGGGAATTAACGATGAGGTAAAGAAGATGAGTGTTATAGGATGGATGTTATTGAATATTTAAATGAATGTCATTTCAAATCAAATTATGAAGAAAAAACTGAAAGTGAAGAATGAGAATATAAGCAAGAAGAGGAGTTATTTGATTCTGAAGATTTTCAAGAGGAAGATTTAAACTATGTTCGTGAAAGTTTTGAATTGTTGGATATGACTGAGAAAGATGAATCTTATGGTCCATCAATTGAAAAACCTCCTGAACTTGAGTTAAAAATGCTTCATGATCATTTGATGTATGTTTTTCTTGGTGAATCCTCAATCTTGCCTGTATAATTTCCTCTCAATTAACTAAAAAAGAAGAAGAGAGTTTGCTTGAAATTTTGAAGAAGCACAAGAAAGCTTTTGGATGGACAATTGCTGATATTAAAGGAATCAATCCTTCAATTTGTATGCACAAAATTCTTATGGAAGATAATTGCAAACCGCGGGTTGATCCCCAAAGGAGATTAAATATTATTATGAAAGATGTTGTTAAGAAAGAAATATTAAAATGGTTGAATGCTGGAATTATCTACCATATTTCAGATAGTGCATAGGTTAGTCCTATTCACTGTGTTCTAAGAAAGGAGGAGTAATCATGATCGTTAATGAAAAGAATGAAATGATACAAATAAGACAAGTTACGAGGTGGCAAATATGCATTGATTATAGAAAATTAAACCTTGCCACAAGGAAAGATCATTTTCCACTCCCTTTTCTAGATCAAATGTTGGATGAGACTGATTTGGGCATAAATACTATTGTTTTCCGGATGGATATATTGGTTACCACCAAATTTAAATTGCTCTCGAGGATCAAAAGAAAACTACGTTTACCAGTCCTTATGGTACGTTTGCTTTTAGAAGAATGTCATTTGGTTTATGTAATGCCCCTGCTACATTTCAGAAATGTATGATGGCTATTTTTTGTGATTTGATTGAAAAAAGGATTGAAGTTTTTATGGATGACTTTTCAGTGTTTGGAATTTCATTTGAATCATGTTTAGAACATCTATCTAAAGTTCTAAAATGCTATGAAGAAACTAATTTGGTCCTTAATTGGGAAAAATGCCAATTTATGGTAGCAGGAGAAATTGTTTTGGGACATCGGATTTTAGAAAAAGTTTTGGAAGTAGATCCTGCAAAAATTCAAGTTATATCTAATTTACCTTGCCCAACCAATATAAGGAGAATTAGAAGTTTTTTAGGACATGCTGGATTCTACATGCGTTACATCAAAGACTTTTCGAAGATTACAAAACCTTTATGTCGTTTACTGGAAAAGGATGCAATTTTTAATTTTGATGATGACTGCCGTAAAGCCTTTGAAACATTAAAAGAAAAATTAATCATCGCACTTGTAATAATTTCACCAAATTGGGAAAAACCTTTTGAATTAATGTGTGATGCTAGTGATTATGCTATTGGTGTTGTTTTAGGTCAGAAATATGATAAAATTTTCAGAGTAATTTATTATGCCAGTAAAACTCTTAATGAAGCTCAAATTAATTATACCACTACTGAGAAAGAATTATTAGCTATAGTATTTGCCTTTGATAAATTTCGATCATTTTTAATTGGAACTAAATGTATGGTGCATACTGATCATTCTGCTATTAAATACTTAATGAAGAAAAATGATGCAAAACTGAGACTGATAAGATGGATTCTTCTTTTGCAAGAATTTGATTTTGAGATAGTAGATAGGAAGGGTTCTGATAATCAAATTGCTGATCATTTGCACAGGCTTGAAATTGAAAAATCTCTTTGTGATATTAAAAAAATTAACATTTTCCTGATGAAAAACTGTTCACTGTTAAAGAATGGCGTATTTCGTGGTATGCAGACATAGTAAACTTTATTGTTAGTAATATTATACCCTATGGTTTGACATACCAAGAAAAGAAGAAATTTATGTCTGATGTTAAGACTTATTTTGGGATGACCCATATTTGTATAAACAAGGAAGGATCTTATAATTTGAAGATGTGTACCTTTGGAAGAGACTTACGAAATTATTCAAAAATGTCATCATTCTAATTATGGGGGACATTTTGAAAGTGATAAAACTGCATATAAAATATTACAATCAGGATTTTATTGGTCTACAATTTTTAAGGATGTGAATGTTTATATTAAAAATTATGATAGATGTCAGCGTGTAGGCAATATTTCTAGAAGAAATGAGATGCCCCTCAATTATATGTTGGAAGTTGAAATATTTGATGTTTGGGGACTAGATTTTGTGGGACCATTTACACCATCTTTCGGAAATGTTTATATTTTGATAGCAGTAGAATATGTTTCTAAATGGATTGAAGCTATTGCTTTACCTCGATGTGATGCTCAAAGTGTTGCAAAGTTTTTAGAAAAGAATATATTTTGCAGATTTTGAATACCAAGAGTAATCATAACTGATGGGGGGAAGTCGTTTTAGAAATGTGATTATTGGAAAGTTAGCAAAGAAATATCATATTAATCATCGCATTGCTACTGCTTATCATCCGTGGACAAGTAGTTTGGTTGAATTATCCAATCATGAATTTAAAAGAATATTGGAAAAAACTGTTAATTCAAATAGAAAGGATTGGTCAATTAAACTGGATTATGCTTTGTGGGTCTATAGGACTGCTTACAGAGCACCTATAGGAATGTCCCCATATAGGCTGATTTTTGGAAAAGCTTGTCATTTACCTTTTGAACTTGGGCATAAAGCTTATTGGGCTATTAAAGAGTTCAATTATAATTTGAAAGATGTTGCTAAAAAGAGATTATTGCAATTGAATGAGATTGAAGAAATAAGGAATGAATCTTATGAAAATGCTAAGATTTATAAGAAAAAGATGAAGTTATGGCATGATCGGAAGATTCTTACTAAAAATCTTTTACCAGGACAAAAAGTTTTACTGTATAATGTTAGATTGAGAATATTTTCTGGAAAACTTAAGTCCAGGTGGATGGGTCCATTTATTGTGATAAAAGTTTATTCTTATGGAGTTATAGATATTCAAGATCCTAAGACTGGAAAAATATTTAAAGTTAACGGACATAGACTTAAACCATATTTTTCAGTCAATAAATCTAAATATGATAATAATTTGATGTTGGGACACTCAGAATGAGTTCTGGGTATGTCAGACTGAAGGCGTTAAACAAGCTCTTTGTCGGAGGCAACCCATAATTAACGGTGTGCTTTGCTTAATGTTTGTTTAGTGTGCTTTGTTTGCTTGGTTTGGTTTGTTTTTTACGTTTTTAGTGGTAGTAATTTGGAGTTTTTAAACTATAGTAGAGTTTATTTGACCTTATTTGATGACTTAGAAGATTCAGAATGAAAATTTTGACACTTAGCAGACCTGTGCTAAATTAAGCACTGGCGGCTAAGCGCCGATTGGTTGACACTTAGGCGCCGCAGTTATAAAAAACGTGAAAAATGAGGTTCTAGAAGCCTAGATCGTGGGGAGCAGTTTTGGAAGTTATTTTGGAGTTTTAAAACATTTTGACGCTGTTTTAGCACTTCCCAAGTCTATAAAAAGGACCTGATTTAAGAGAAACACTTGCCCCAAGTCCTTTTTTCATTTCTGAGTCTTAAGAAGAGATTTTTTAGTGCATCATGTCTTCCTGGGAGAATGAGATTAAGAAGAAGCAAGATTCTGACAAGAGTAAGTTCGTTAGTGATAGTGCTAAAGAGTTATTCAATGAATATCTCGCTGTTAGTATTCAAGGGATTGCTGAAATGATTGCAAAAATTGAAGCCCGAGTGATTTCAATGGAAGCAAAAATCCATGAAAGTAATCTGCACTTGGAGCACATGGGATGGCAACTCAAGATGCAATTCAGTCATTCAAGGTATGTGGAAGAAGCAGATAAGGCGATGTTTCTGAAGAAAAATGGATTGAAGAATATGTAAGAATGAACAATTATCGCCCGTTTTATGAGATTTATATTCCAGAAGGGTCAAATGAGATTCATAATGGTTCGGGATATAATCTGCCTAATGGAGAATGGAATTAAGAGTGCTTTGTTCTTATTTATTTAGTGTTCTTATGTGTTATGTTTAATGTTCATGTGTGTTATGTTTGGTGTGTTTAGTGTTTACATTTAAGTATTAACTAAGCCTGATGATGTGATGGTTACATCCTAGAGATGTATACTTATCAGTTTGAGATTAAAGTCTTTTGTATTTAGAGAATTCCATCCTTTATGTATGGATAGAAATTTTAGAATTGTATTAAGTGTTATGTTTGTTTTAATATAAGTTTGTGTTTGAGTGAAATTTGTGTGGAATTTATGTGGAATCAATGGATATTAAATTTTGATTTGGAATATTGGAAGATTTATGTGGGGAGAAATAATTATTATGGAGTAATTAAGGGTGATTAACAAAGTGATTTAATGCATATAACTTAATTGTGAAAATTTGGGTACTGGCGGCTAAGCGCTAGATTTCGCGGCTAAGCGCCGAGGAGTTCTCGCTTAGGCGCCAGTTCGCGAAAATTGGTTCTCAGCAGTTAAAAACCCAAAAATTGTCATTTTTAAACCACCCCATCGTTTTCAACCTTCAACTTATCGCGAAAGAGGAGCCTAGGGCATCATATTGTGGATCATTTAAGAGTCGATCTCAACAAAAATTGTTAGATTTGGATTCCTTGAGGTAAGAGCACTACTCCTAAGCAAAAATTTTTGATTTTCACCATGTATTTTTGAGTACATTTTGAAAAATCTTAAAATCACTATTCATGGTGAAAATTTGAGGAAAAACTTGAGAAATTGCTTGAATTTAGTGAAAATATCTTTTAGAAGATAATTTAGCAAGTTTAGTTTGATTTTGGAATTTATGGTGAATTTTTTGTGAATTTTTTAAAGATGTCTCCAAAGTCAAAGCGTGCGAGAGAAAAGGCCAGATTTGATTCTGACAAATTTGTTAGCACGAGGGCTGAGGAACGATATGTTGATGCACTGCAGCCATGTAAGTTGATTCCTGAGCGTGTATTTAGTAAGCCAAGAGAAGTAATTGAAGATATGATTGCTAGAAGGAACTGGGAGAATTACTGTTGTTTCTTCGTTGTTGCTGTTATTTCTGTGGTCAGAGAATTTTATGCAAATTTGTCTGCTGCAGAAGAGAATCAAGTGATGGTTAGGAGGCATGAGGTCAACTTTTCTTTTGGGGCAATCAACACTTTTTATGGACTACCTCCTGACATGTTCTGTTTTTATTCTATCTATCATCCAACGGAAGGGGAATTAGATGAGATCATGGAATTTCTGACTGATGGAAGAGGATTATGGAAAATAATAAATGATAGAAGAGTGAACTTTCCTGCTTCCAAATTGAATGCCACTTCTAAGGCGTGGCATTATTTTATCTCATCTAAATTGTTACCTTCGAGTCATACTAGTGAAGTAACGAGAGAAAGAGTTGTGTTGAATCATTGCATTCAGCAAGGGAAGCCTATTGACATTGGAGGTATAATTTATGATTATGTTTTGAACTGTGCTAGAGCAACCATTACTACAGGTATGAGATTTCCTTCCTTAATTCATTCATTCTGTGAACGATCTGGAGTGAAGTTTGAAACCTGAGAAGAGATACTTCAGCCATTGAGACTAATTACCAGTGCCAACGTTGGTGCTTACACTGTACATTCAGAGTTTGGTTGGAGAGGAGGATTTGGTAGGGCTTCTACTGCTTCTGCTTCTGCTGCATCTACTTCTCGTGGTACTACTTCACGTGCTTCATCATCTACAGATTCACAGACCAGGTTATTAAGAAAAATTTTGAAGAAAGTGAGTCTTACTCGAGAGCATATGAAAGATATGGATGGTAAGATTGATAATGTGGAGAGATATATTGTAAAACATGATGAGTATGAGGAGAATTATCAACATTATTTGGATAGACTGATTAGAGGTGATCAGAGTGCTGAGATGCCCCCTCATCCATTTTACATACCTTATGTGCCATCCATGGATTGGAACGAGCAGGATGATGATGATGATGAGGATGAAAAGTAGATGTATGTTGTTTGTTTTAGTTATTGTGTTGTTGTGCTGTGTTATTGTCTACTTTATCTAGTATTTTGTTTGATGATTGTGTTGTGATGTGAATTCTGATAGCATGCAGATTGTAATTGTATTATTTATCTGTTATGCATATTCAAATGTATTTTTGTTGTTGTATTGATGATTTATATGTTGCTTTGAGTGTAGTGTGTGTGACAGTAAATGTTTTAATGTGTATGTTATGTCAGAGTTTTTAGTAGTGTGTACTTTAATTCAAAAATTGTTAGGAGATTATAAACCACTATTGGGAACTTCCACTTAGGAAACTACATGTTTAATTTTTTTCAAATTCCACTACCATTTGCTATCTGTATTAGTGTGTTATTTTAGTTGGTGTGTATTTGCTTTGAAAACCTCCACTACTATAGAAGTCTTTTAGAAATTTTTACTTTTCTTGTTATAAAAAGAAAATTGTTTTGAAAAAACTGAATTTGATTTCATTTTACTCCTATTATTTAAATTGTTATACTTGTATATTAGGATATTAAAAATTCTTGCAAGCATGTTATGTTAGTCTTAATTCTCACCCATGTATCATTTCTTATGCTTAAATGTTTTATCTTAACTAAAAATAAAAGTTTGGGGGGGATTTTTAAAAACAAAGATTTTCAAAAACCTAAAATTTTATTTGATTCTCAAGAATACTTAAAATAAATCTTATTTTTGATTGAGAACAATTATGTACATGAAGTTATATTAGGGGAACAAAAATTTTGAATATAGAAATGAATAAAATAATTTAGTTAAAATTTATAGTAATCATGAAAAACTTAAAGTTAAAATTTTCTTAATGAAGAGGTGTTAAATAAAGTTAAACTATCTTTAGTAAGAGGTTTTGTATTTTTTGATAAATAGAAGATTTGACTTTTATTCTTCAAAGCTTAAATTTCTTTTATTGAAGAATAATTTTCAAATACTATTATTATGATTTTTAAGTGAAAGATGTATATCTGACTTTTATTTTAAATGGAAGGGTGGAATTCAAAATCATTAAAAGCCTATCCAGATATAGTAATCATTCCCTTATAAAAAAAAGTGAAAAATAGTATATAAAAAGGGAGGAGAAGCTTGAGGATTTAAGGACCTAATCAAAAATTGGTTTCATACCTAAAGTTTAAGATATAAGTTCAGAGAAAATCTAAAGCTTAAGGTTATAATATAGTAAGTAAATTATTTTCAAATAAAGATTTTTAAGTGAGAAAAATAAGTGTTTGAGTCCTATATTTTGAAGAATCTACAAGTATTTCTGAATTAAATAAAAACTTATATTTGTCCTTTTCCTTTACTTAAGAACTTTCTAAACTTTAAGTTGGTTTTAATTACTAAAATTTTTTTTCTAAATTGGACTATTCCATTTCTAGAACAAAATTTTGTTATCTTCCTAAGAAACTCATTACATAATTTGCATGCTAAAATGTTCTATGAGATTAACTGTCACTTGAGGACAAGTAACATTTTAAGTTTGGGGGATTTTGATACACCTAAAATATATAGTATTTTTATGCACATTTTTATACCTATTTTTAATAATAATGCACTTTAATGGAATGTATTTTGTGTTTTTCTTGCATGTATGATGAAAATGGATGGTCATGATGAAAGGAACAAAATTGGATCAAATTTGGAGCAAAAAAATGAAAAATCAAAATTTTGGCACTGGCGGCTAAGCGTCGTTGGGCCGGCGCTTAGCCGCCACAGTTAAAAATCGAGATTAAATTGAATTTGGAGTCATTTTCAAAAAGGATATGATGCAACTCTTGGTGGTAACTTCCATAACTTCCTTTGAGCGGCAAGTTTGAATGAAAGGGTGCATTCTTTGGTAGATACATTGAATCTGGACACATTTTGAAGAGACACCAAGGCACTTTTTGGTTTAATATTTAAAGAGAGTCTTAGGAAAGATTAGGGGGCTCTTCTTTTGCATTTTGAAGGGTTATTTTTTTCTTTTGCTCTTCCACTTGAATTTTGAAGAGAGTTTTTACAGTATTTTACTTTTATTTTGTGAGAGTTTTTATTAAGAGTATGAGTAGAGAGTAGAAAGGAGAAAAGGGTCGGAGTGAAGTCTTCTTCTTCCCACTTCTTTTCTTTCTTTTAGTTTAGTTTCTATTAAAGTCTAAAGTTTATTCCGAGTCATCGGAGTTGGGAGATCTGCTCTGAGGAGTAGTTTAGTGAAGAGTTAAAGTTTCAGAGGAACTTCCTGAGTCTTGTGGAGAGAATTTTCAGATACGTGTTTACTTTTGTTCTTACATTTAGTTTTTTTTTTAATTAATACTTGTTTTTGTTTGTTGTTTTTCTTATGGTTTTTAATTTCAAATCAATGTGTTTTTGTATTTTCTCAATGCATTCTGAGTAATTTACTTTATCTTTTTCTTTCTTAAATGGAGAAGTAATTAGTTTATGAAGAATTGTTGTGGAAATTATAAGTGTTTAAAGTTGGAAGAAGTTGTGAAGATTGATTCTGAAAACTTTGTCTACTTCTTAATTTGGGCTGTTAAGTTGTAGAATTTCTTGAGCTTATGTAAGATCCAATGCGGTATTGTCTCATAAAAGTTAGTAAGAATCACATACAATTATATGGGTGAGAATTGTAGTTCATATAATTGAATGTAATATTAGAAGATATTTTTATGGAAGGGAGTAAAATTAGAGGATTTTAGAGTGACAGGCTAAAACCCCCTAATTTGGTTTGAAGTTTTGAGTTTTGTTATGAGAAGTTAGCCCCCAGTTGGTGGGAATCGAGGGAACTCTAGAGTGAGAGACTGGTATCTTCTATGCCTAACCATGTTCAAAATGATAAAAATTTCAAATTAACCTATGTTCTTTATAGAACCAAGTAAGGGTAAAGAACACATTTGCTTATATTTGTCACGACAAATTTAAATACTTCTATAACAATACTTTAATAATTATTACTACTTCATAAAAGGAAAGAAAAAGATATTCTAGTTAATAGTATTTTACATACAGTGTTATTAGTTATTAAAATTTTAATTTCTTGCTTAACATTTTATTAAGGAAATTTCAAAAGACAAATCAACTTTCAAAACTTTTCAAAATCAAGATATACTTTTCAAAAACCATAAAAAAAGTAAAAAGATAATTTTCTAATTCCTTTAAAGATTTTCATCCTTTCCCTGTGGGTTCGATATCTCGGAGCTTAATCAGAAAGTCCTATATTACTTGATAAATGATACGTATACTTGTGTAGTATCCACATTATAAATCAAAATCATAAGCATATATATATCCAGCGGGATCAAGTTTTTGGTGTCGTTGCCAATTTTCATATCATATTTGTAAGTATAAATATCAGGTGGATCACCTATCGTTGGGTGCTGAGGTGTAGATTGTTAGCCCTCAGGCGAGAGGAACGTGGGAGCACCGAAGTAAGAGCCGGTATCCTCCCAGCCTAATCGCAGATTCAGTAACCAAGCATAGGATTAGTCAAGGTTCTTCATGCCTAGACCAAAGGGTAAATAATAGGTATGCTCCTATTTGGCACAACACATATAAAACTAATTCTAATTATCATTTCACTTAAATATCTTAACAAAGCAGAAAGATTTTTGCTAATATATATATTTGAACCTAACTTTAGTAGTATTAGTAATCTGTTAGTAGAACTACTTTAGATATAAGAACTTTATTATCGATTGCATATTACTGACAGATAGGCATTTCGATTTAGTTGTAATTTTAACTTGGCTTATATAATCCTAGTCTGTAGGCTTTAATATTTTCCCTGTGGGATCGATAACCAGGACTCCACTAGAGCCCTGTATTACTTGAGCGATACGTATACTTGCGTTTAAAGGTAACACTGCGATAAAAAGATTATAATATTTTATTGTTACTAAAATTAAAATTACGCTCCGAATCAAGTTTTTGGCACTGTTGTTGAGGATTTATATCTTCTAATAGTAGTGTCGAATTCTTACATATATAAGTATATTTAAAACCGGCAGGACTCAAGTTTTTGGCGCCGTTACCGGGGAAAATATAATTAAAGTAACGGACAATTTAGGACTGTTAGAAAACCTTTATAGAATTGCAACTTATTTAGTTAATTGTTTTATTGTGTACTGATTTCGATTGTATGAACAAATTTGTTCTGAAAATCTTATACCCTACGATTCGGAATTAGAACGCACTGTTAGGAGAATTAGAAAACTAAGAAAAAATCTATAAATTCTGAAACAATGGAAAATAACATAAACAACCAAAGAATAGAAAATGAACATCAATCTAGACCATTAAGAGATTATGCTAACCCTACATTAGATGAAATTCACTAAACTATCTAAAATCCTGATGTAGCCGCTAATTCATTTGAGCTTAAACCTGCAATTATCCAAATGGTAAAAAATAATCAATTTGGTGGAACTTCAAATGAAGATCCTAATTTACATCTTGCAAGTTTCTTAGAACTTTGTGCTACTTTTAAATACGACAGAGTGTCGGATGATGCTGTCAGACTTAGACTCTTTCCTTTTTCACTAAGGGATAAGGCTAAGGCTTGGTTAAATTCATTAGCACTTGGATCTATTAGAACTTGGGGAGAACTTTCAAAAAAATTCTTATCGAAATATTTTCCACCATCTAAGACTGCTAAGCTTAGAAACGATATCACATCTTTCAGTCAGTATGAGGGAGAATCGATATATGAATCTTGGGAAAGATTTAAAGAACTTCTTAGGAAATGTACACATCATGCTTTACTAGATTGGTTAATTATTCAAACATTTTATAATGAGTTAGTAGGATCTCTTAGATCTATAATAGAAGCTGTTACTGGTGGATCACTAATGTCTAGAAGCCTATGTGTTAATAGAAGAAATGGCTACCAATAATTTTCAATGGCCTGCTGAAAGTGTAAATCCTAAGAGAGTAGCCAGTATTCATGATTATGATGCTTTAACTATGATACTTTACCAAATTACTGCTCTTTCAAAGAAAATAGATCAATACGGAATGAATCGTTCTCAAACACCTCCTGTGTTAGAAGAAAATTCATTAGAACAAATCGTAGATGCTCAATCTTCATATGAAACTAAAAATGCTATAAATAATAAACAAAATAATCCTTATTCAAACTATTATAATCCAGGTTGGAAGAATCATCCAAACTTTAATTAGAATAATCAAAATAATAATGTTAATCCTCAGTGGGGGAACAATCTAGTAAACTCATTAGGAAATATAAACAATCAAGGTAATTCCAATTATAAACCTTCTAATCCACCAGTTTTTTATAATAATTCACAGTTTAAGGAAAAGAAGTTGTCTATGGAAGAATTAGTTTTGAATATGGGTAATCAATTACAAAATCAAGGAAATGTTATTAAAAACATAGAAAACCAATTAGGGCAAATTGCTTTTGCATTAAGTAATAGACCTGTTGGAAATTTACCTAGTAATGTTGAAGTAAATCCTAAAGATCAAGGAAAAGAATAAATCAAGGCTATTCAATTAAGAAGTGGAAAAGAGTTGGAAACAAGAGTTCAAAAAGAAACTGTAATTGAAAAGGAAAAAGAAGAAACTGAAGGAGGAAACATAAGTTTATATCCATATTTTCCTCTGAAACCTATGAAAATTACTGTTGAAAAACCACCTCCACCATTTCCTCAAAGATTAAAGCAACAAGATAAAGGAAAAAGATTTGCTAAATTCTTAGACATTTTGAAAAACTTGTCAATAAATATTCCTTTTATTTAAGCTTTAGAACAAATGCCTGATTATGTTAAATTTATGAAGGATATACTCAATAAAAAGAGGAAGTTACTAGATCATGAGACTGTTGCACTCAGAGAAGAGTGTAGTGCTATAATTCAGAGAAAACTTCCTGAAAAACTTAAAGATCCTAGTAGTTTCACTATCCCGTGTACTATTGGCGAAAAGTTTTATGGGCGAGCATTATGTGACTTGGGAGCTAGCATAAATTTGATGTCTTTATCAACTTTTAAAAGATTAGAAATTGGAGACATATCACCAACTTCTGTAACTCTACAGTTAGCTGATCGATCTATTACACATCCTAAGGGAGATGTAGAAGATGTTCTGGTCAAGGTTGATAAGTTTATTTTTCCTGTGGACTTTATCATTCTAGATATGGAAGAAGATAAAGAAATTCCAATCATTTTAGGAAGACCATTCCTAGCTACGAGAAGAGCTATGATAGATGTTCAAAAGGCA
Organism: Papilionanthe hookeriana x Papilionanthe teres; assembly: GCA_022702705.1. Lineage (NCBI taxonomy): Eukaryota > Viridiplantae > Streptophyta > Magnoliopsida > Asparagales > Orchidaceae > Papilionanthe > Papilionanthe hookeriana x Papilionanthe teres. The sequence goes on from CM040425.1 coordinate 101,882,580, forward strand.
ATCGACTATGAGAGTAAATGATCGAGAAATAACCTTTAACATCTCAAAGTCAATGAAATATCCATCAATGAAAAAGATGATGAATGTTTTAGAATGGATATATGTGATTATCTAAGAAAAGAATATTTCAAAGAAAATTATGAAGAAAAAGAAGATGTAGAAAAACATAATTTCGAAAATATTGAAAGTGAAGAAGCTGATTATATTCAAGAAAATTTTGAAATGCTCAATTCAAATGCACCAGAAAATGAAATATTAATTCCATCTGTTGTAAAACCCCCTGAACTTGAATTAAAGAATCATTCAATTCATTTGAAGTATGTATTTTTAGGAGTGTTTTCAACATTACCAGTAATTGTATCCTCAGACTTCAATGAAATTCAAGAACAAAAATTAATTGATACATTAAAAACATACAAAAGAGCTTTTGGTTGGACTTTAGCTGATATTAAAGGAATTAGTCCTTCGATTTGTATGCACAGAATTTTATTAAATGAAGAACATAAACCAAGAATTGACCCTCAAAGGAGACTGAACCCTAAAATGAAAGAAGTAGTTAAAAAAAAAAGATTTTAAAATGGTTAGATGCTGGAATTATATATCCTATTTCGGATAGTACTTGGGTAAGTCCAATTCATTGTGTTCCTAAGAAAGGAGGAATAACTGTTGAAGAAAATGAAAATAATAAATTAATACCTATCAGACAAGTTTTTTGATGACATATTTGTATTTACTATCGAAAATTAAATGCCGCCACCAGGAAAGATCACTTTCCTCTTCCTTTCTTAGACCAAATGTTGGATAGACTTGTCGGACACAAGTACTATTGTTTTCTGGATGGATGTACTGGTTACCATCAGATACTAAGGATCAAGGGAAAACAACTTTTACTAGTCCTTATGGAACTTTTGCTTTCAGAAGAATGCCTTTTGGACTATCTAATGCACCTGCAATATTCCAAAGATGTATGATGTCTATTTTCAGTATATTAATAAATAATGGAATAGAAGTATTTATAGATGATTTTTCTATGTTTGGAACATCATTTGACGCATGCTTAAATCATCTTGAAAAAGTTTTGGAGCTATGCAAAAAAACTAACTTAGTTCTAAATTGGGAGAAATGTCAATTTATGGTTGCAGGAGGAATTGTATTAGGACATAAAATTTCAGAAAATGGTATGGAAGTAGACCCTGCAAAAATTCAAGTAATAGATAAATTACCACCTTCTACTACAATGGGGGTAAGAAGTTTTCTTGGACATGTTGGTTTCTACAGGCGCTATATTAAAGATTTTTAAAAAATTACAAAACCTCTATGTCAACTTTTAGAAAAAGAAAAGAAATCTGAATTTACTGAAAAATGCTTGAATGCCTTTGAATTATTAAAGGAAAAACTAATCACAACACCTGTAATAGTTTCACCTGACTGGGAGAAACCGTTCGAACTAATGTGTGATGCTAATGATTATGCTATTGAAGCTGTTCTTGGTCAAAGATATGAAAAAATTTTCAAAGTTATATAATACGCTAGTAGAACTCTTAATGATGCTCAAATTAGCTATACAGTTACTGAAAAAGAGTTACTGGCTATTGTATATGCTTTTAATAAATTTAGATCATATTTAATTCGAACTAAATGTATTGTGCATATTGATCATTCAGCTATTAAATATCTGATGCAAAAGAAGGATACTAAACCAATATTAATTAGATGGGTCCTTTTAATGCAAGAATTTGATTTTGTGGTGATTGATAGAAAATGAACTGAAAATCAAATTGCTGATCATTTGTCGATACTGGAATATCATGAAATATCTAATACCGACAATGAAATAATATATAGTTTCCCGGATGAACAAATTTATAATATTTATGAGTGGAAAATACTTTGGTATGCTGATATAGTAAATTATTTAGTAAGCGATATTTTTCCACCTATGCTAACATTGCAGCAACAGAAAAAATTTGTTCATGATTCAAAATTATATTTTTGGGATAAACCATATTTATATGAACAATGTAATGACTTTATTATTAGGAGATGTGTGCCTTATGAAGAAACTGAACAGATTATTCAAAAATGTTATGATTCTTATTTTGGATGACATTTTGGGATTGACAAAACTGTATATAAAATTTTACAAGCTGGATTTTATTGGTTTACTCTTTCTAGAGATGTTTACAGATATATTAAAACATGTGATAGATGCCAATGAGTAGGTAATATATCTAGAAGAAACGAAATGTCTCTGAATTTCATATTAGAAGTTGAGATTTTTGATGTTTGGGGATTAGATTTCATGGGACCATTTATTCCTTCTTTTGGAACCTATATTTTTTTATTGCGCTCTAGACATTCTTTAGGCAAGTTATTTAGTCAACTAATCACAGACCACAATAGACGCAGGGTTATGCAGGTCGCTCGATTTGCCTCCCTCATTTTTGAGAGAATTATTAGCGAGTCGAATGATGCAAACTCAACCCAAAAATCTTCCACATGTTTCTTATTGTTGGATATTTGCTTAACTTGCCTTGTATTTTTGGATCGCTTATGTCTCCAGGCCTATTTGTCGCCATGTACTTCATCACGCCCTCGGACTGGCTTTCTTCACATGGCTTCTTTATTTTAAACTTCTTGTCCTTAGAGCGGCTACCTCCATTCGATCACTTATTCATCTCAAGTTCCTTCTCAAAATAAAATCACAATGCAGAAACCTCGAAGGCTTTTACCAATATTTTCCTGGTAAGGATGTCATTCACATATTTCTTAACACTTATCATGAAAATGCTATTGAAGACGATCAGCTAGGACACACACCTACAAGAAATGCGAACAACAAAAGCATTGACTATGCTCTATTTATAGAAGGCCTTGGACATGAACATCTAGGGAGTTTAATTATTAAAATACTAATTACAAAATAGATATATGTGTTTCTTGCATTAAATTTTCATGTTCTTATTGCAACACAACTTTCAATTAGCAAGAGAATCAGAGAACTAAATTGTTTGTCTAAAATGTATCAGTATGAATCTCGAGAAAATTTAACTGACTAATAGATAGACATGCGGTCAAGAATGGCCCACAGAAGGAAGATCAAAGATCACGTGATTAAGAATCTAGAGGACTTATTAACCAACTATAACTCACTTGGAACAGGATCTGAAGCCACTCAAGCAGATGATCAAAAACATCAAAATAAGAGAATAAATTAACCCAACTCTCATACAGACCTCGATAGCTACCTCACAAGAGTCTCCAAGATTCTCCAGAGTCCTAAGGTTCTCGTCACTGCACACTTGAAGAATACTTCAGATGGATCTTCTGTAAAGGGGCAGGCTACCTGTCGGATTACGATAATTCATCATCTGCCTGACAGCTTAGTCTTATCCTAACAATAAAAGCTTCTTATTTAGGGGTTGGCAGTCAAAAACCAGACCAAGGCAACCAACTTGTTGACTAAAGACAGCCGAACAAAAGTTTGGACACCGAATGACAACAAGAGCTGACCAACTGCCCCAACTCAGTAGAATCGACTGCCAACTCAGTGATAGGGTAGCTGAGCCATTGGCTCACTTATTTTTTATACCAAAAATGGCTTATAATGCTCCCATAAAAAGCAGGGATAAGGATTTAATTTTCCAACATACCCCATTGTCTATAATAGTGGGGTCATTTTTACAATTGAGGGTTAATCAGTCAGATAAAAAAGAATCAGTTCCTTACCGTGCACTCTCTGTCTATCTCCCTCCCCCTCCTGTTTTGCACTCTATTTCCTGAGTGTGATTCACGAGACAGATTCAGGATCAATATTAATATTTTAGGACATTTACATATATAACACTATATTCTTAATATTTGTATTAATTTACGTAGCTCACACCAAAACTTCTATTTTTACACGCAACACTCTATTCTTTCATATCACATCAAAAATAACACTAATGGTCACAACCATATATAGGTAAAGTATTATGAATGTAAATATGAAAATTTAGATGTGAGATGGGTAAATCCATAAAAATTTTAGTGCCGCGTATCTAAATTTCCCTAATATTTTAGGCCTGCAGTTAAATAGATCTCCATTTAACTATCTTTTTTCTTTGTAAAATTAAATTTAAATTAAATCTGGAAGCTTCTCACATTATCATTTTAAGCCTTGGCAAAATGCTTGGTCATTGCAACTTGGAAGTTAATATAGATCATAATTAATTTTGAATGTGTCAAATCCGGGTATTCTAACATATCTAAGAGACCCCAGCATGCTAAAAAAATTCAGACTTTTGTCGTATCCTAACAATGGCAAATATTAACTTGGATTAAGAAGTTTTATGATTTAAGTCATTTTCTCCAAAAAAAAGTAAGTCCTGGACAATTTAAAAATAATTACAATTAAAATATAAATAATGCTGCTTAATTATTAATAATGAATTATTAATTAGTCGTGGAGTGATGAAGTTGATATAATAATTAACTTTGTTAAATGCTTAATATTGAGTAATGCGCTTACTTACAGATCAATATTCAGCAGGCGCTTTTATTTGTTTCTTTTGGATTCTGACTTCTGGATTCTTATGCATGTTTCCTTCAATTGTGTCCTTTAGTGACTTGTCTTTTGTTTTCTTTCCATTCCGATTAAATCTTATGCTTGAGGAGTAAATACCCAGCAGTAATTGAATATAACAATTAAATATGAGCCATAGGTGCGTCCTTGTTGAAAATTTTTAATAACATTCTCATATAACTATTCATATTCATCTCCATATAAGTTCAGATATGTGTAGTCTTGTAAAGGTGAATTCATTTTAGCTAAACCATTATACTGTGCACTCTTAATAATTTTCACTAGGGTCTATGGATATGGGCTCTATATATGGGCGGCACTTCAGTTTTTGCCTCACTGAAAATTATTTTTGCCACTTCGATGCCTTGGCTCTCCTTCGTCCGCTTGATTGATAAAGAAAATCATTTCAAGTTCTAATGAACCCAGGAGCTATAGAATTAAGTCATATTTTAGCCATATCCTTCAAGGATAAAGGAATAAACCTTAGCCTTACAAAGTGACACATAGTTCTAAGAAGCTCGTTAAGTGCAAGGCGTGGTAAGTGTACCCCCAAAATGATTATTTTGCATCATCTAGATTATGATGTGTTTCAATTCAAATGGGTTGACCTCTATGACAGGGATATTTATACTTAAGAAGACTTTATTTACTGTAGAATTTGCGTAATCCCTAAGAGGTCGAGGCATGATATATGGTCCATGATTATTGGGTTCCCCCGAGATTTGTGTGTCATTTCTCCAAATGTTTGTTGAAGCCTTTTTGGTTTTCCGATTTTATTAAAAGTTCTATCCAAATTAGGGTCATAAGGTTGTAGGTCAAAGGATCCAGAACTATGTATACACTAACTTGTTTCAACTAGCAAAGTGACCCTATGCTGAAGAGAATACCACACAATTCAAGTGAAAGCGTAGAATAGTAGGGTAAGCTCTCACACAACTTTGATACAATAATAAAAAAAAACATAAGCCACAGTTGTGCAAAAATTGAAAAAACAAAGTACAAGTGCACAGATTTAACAAGTAAATTGAAGGATATTTTTGGATTTGTATAAATAAATACAGAAAAATTAATAAACAAAAGAAAAAGTCACAGTATAATCTACGTTTTCAAATCTAAGACCTAAAAGTTTAGTTAAATTTTCCTAATTGGATTTCACCGTTGCTCCCCGGCAATGACGTCAAAAACATGACATGCACCAAGTTCAGCGAAGCATGGGAGGCTCACACAAGTATACATGGCGTATCAGTAGTATACATAATGGAGTTCCGTGTGTCGATCCCGTAGAGAACGAGACGATTCCATATGCGAAAAATTTCTAGTTTACTATTGTTGTTCCTAGCCAGAATTGTTGAAGTGTTTAAATTTGAATGAAAGTACATAACCTAATTTCAAAATCTAAGTTTTCAAGCAATGAAAGGAAAGAGTTGTTGATTCAAGTATTGTCTCAAAATCTTCTTTGAAGTGGTTATGTAGGGATTCAAGCCCGAAAGTGATTCAAAAGCAAGTGTCAAACAAGAGAAAGTTCATCCTTATCTTCTTCCGCTAGTCTAAGAAAGATTGACAATTCATTAATTTAGTCCCCTAAGTCAAAGGAAAGGTCCAAGAAAAACTCGCTCCCTATTTAATTTGCACGAATTCAAAGATAAGACTTCTATTATGATGATTTGTGTGGTTAACTTAATGATTCCTCTTAGATTTCTTCCAAAATTTTAAAATCATGATTATTGTTAACAAAATAACTGGCCAAGTTAAATGTCAATAAGCTCTCTAAGTTAATCAAACACCATTGAAAGTTTACACCAAGAACCACATCTTAATGTCCAATAATCATCTCTACAGTTCCACAACAAAAGAGAACATAAATTCTATTCACTAAGCATGTCAAATTTTTTCAACACAAACATTCTATTAATGGTAGAAATCATATACACGCATGTCAAAAATTATTTCTTCGAGAAAATAAACAAGTACTCAATATACTTATCTCTTTCAAAACCTAAGCATGCTAATGGAATTACAAGCACTTTTGCACTCTCAAAATCTCCCACTCTCTCTAAAAACTTGCTCCAAAAAGCTTTGTTGTTCTTCATGTTTCAAATGGTAGAAAAAAGATCCTCTCTTCTTTGTATCTCGTGTTTTTATACTTCTCTCGGCAAAAAGTCACATTTAAACAATAGAAAACTGTTCAACCTCATGAACTAGCACCTGGGCACGGGTCAATGGCGCCTAGGTGATGGTCATTAGAGCCTAGGCGTTGTAGTCACAGTGCCTACTTTCAACCTTCTAGCCAATTTCTAGACTTAGGGCTCTTTCGGTTCCTAGGCAAAGCTTCTGGGCACCTAAGCACTGGGTTGTGTGCCTGCGTTCAGCTTCTGAGTGCCTACTTTCTAATTCCCTGAATGAATTTATGCGCATTGAGCTCTTCTGGGACCCTACTTTCTGCCTCGTGCACTTAGTGATTTTCTTGAGTTTCTTCAGCTTCAATGACTCTAATTTTCTTTATTATGGAAAGCACAACACATATACCTTTCAAAAGCATAAAGTAACTTAAAAACATGTTAAATTAGAACACGAATTAACACATTTTCTATATACACCAGTATGGTCTCGGAGGGTGTTGCACTTGACATAGCCAAATGTATTTTAAATTAGTTAAGCTAGAGATATAAATAAATAGAAAGATTAGAAAATATTTTGAATAAATACTGGCTTCTATTCCAATAATTATAAACCAAATTTTAACACTTAAACAGGCACATCATTAAGATGTTGTAGCTGAGGAGGATGTTCCACCTAACACAACTTAATGTCTATCTAATGAATAAGATAGAGACGAGCAAATATAAAGGTTGGAGAAAAGAATGAAGTATTAGCATCAACACCTATGGTCAAAAATCAAACACTAACACCAGTATAAGTGTTGAAGTGGAGAAAACCAAAGCTATTCATACAATTGATAATTCAATGATAATAATAGGTAAGAGGGAAGTCTCCAAAAAAATTTTAGAAGCGCCCTTTATTCCAAATAAAGACTTGGAGTCCCTCTTTGAGCAACAATTGAAAGAGGCCTTAGCCCATCCTCAAGGTGGTTCATCAATGCCTAAAGGGAGACATTATCCTAAAAAATTTTGTGTGGTACAATACCCCAAGGGATTTGTTCTGCAGTCTTTAAAGTATTTGATGGAATTGAGAACCCAAGATAAAATTTGATATATTTTTGGGCTTGTTTTTATAATGCTAAAGAAAGTAACATTTCTGTTAGTTTCTCTGTAGTTTATCTGAGATAGCATTTAACTGGTATATTGAGTTGTCAAATGGCTCAGTTAAGACAATTCTAAATTTGAATGATTGTATAAAAAAAAAAAAAGATTTGTCAGAGCTTAACACTGAGAATAAAAATAATAGGTAGTGTATTCCTCACCTAGCTTTTGATTTTCAAAAAAAAAAAAAAAAAGAAAAAAAAAATCCAACCATATGATAATAATTCTTGTTAAAAATCCATAAATAACCACTTCTCAATCCTCTATCTATCTAATTTATCATAAAAAAACCTAAAAGAAAGAACAAGGATATGGACGACCTCTCCAATGTGTCTACATTTTGTAGAACAAAAATATTAAGTTTTTTTTTTTTTTTTTGAGAATATTAAAAGGATGAAAGAGCATGGAAATAAATTTTGACAGTTCTAAATTTATCGAAAAAAAATATGGGAATAGCAAAGTGATCTTTTTTTAAAATATTATGTGGAATCTTTATAAATGAAGTTAGTTATTAAGCGAGCAATTATTAAGCATCAAAAGAACTTGAAATGAAGACCACCATGACTTAGATAACAAAAAATTCATAGACAATTTTCATTTCTAAGCTCCTAAGAGCTTAATTTTCGTGCTACTACAAGTCCATATGAGGAGTTATTAATTCAAATGATTAAACAAATATAAGAAGTATTTGAAGCTTCTAGATTTTTTAGCCCTACAAAAAAATACAAATAACGTTAGAAATGTGCAAAAATGTAGGCTTTCTGCATATGAAACAATATTCATTTGCTTTCAATGACTATAAAAATTGGTGTGCTCTAAAAATTAAATTAGAAAATGTTAGAACAATTTATAAAATAGCTTTGTTTGTGAAAAATTAAATTTGGTGGTCTTTTTCTACTACAAAGTGCTTAGGGAAGTTTCCATTAAAAACTTTATTTGACCACTTGACACACTTGAAAACAATAATGGGATAATTACATACACAACGTTCAAAGTATTGTCATTTATTAAAAGGGTATTTACATACATACCACTGAAAAGTTCTTATTTTACATATCAAACTCCCTACAAATACTATTTTCTTATCTAACACCATTAAAAAACACCACTCCAATAGCTGTCGTCGCCTCGTCGTAATCCCATGGTTGCTTCATCATCATGAAGGAACATCAAATGTGAAAAATACCCTCTTCTCTAAACGAAAGCATTTTCCATTCTGAAGCTCTTTGTTGTCATTTTCTCGGCCTCAGCAAACTGTAGAGAAATTTCTCTTGCCTCAGCCTCATATCCTTGAAAGTCCACCGTTTTGTGTGCTTACTTTTTTACATCTCCTTTGTGGCCCTATGAGTAATTGTGAAGGGCTGAGGTCCACGAAGTGTCAAACTTCTACTAGCCGCTTCACATAAAGTAGAAGAAAATGTATAGTCGAAGTGGTTTTCTGCTCAAAGGAATGTGAAAACTAATGATGTGTAAATTGGCACACAAAAAAAATGGAATCTGACAACTAATGATGTGGAAATTGATGCACCAAATACAATGAGGCTGAAGCGCAAGCCAAGAAAAATAAGATTAAAAAGCTTCATAGGGAATACAAAACAAGAGGTAAAGTACAAAATTGTAGTTGATGTGGACTTTGTGAAGGGTCATCATAAGAGCAAGTGTAAAAATCCCGTAAATGAGGAAAGTGTAATGTTGTTTGAAGTTTGGCAGAATTCTCAAAGCTGGCAGGATAGCAATCATCATAAGCTACAATTTTGAAAGGCAATTCTAAGCATATAACATTCAATAACTAAATAGAATTTCTATTAAGCACAAATCGTTTAAGCATTGAATGCTAGTTATAAGTTGCACCAATGTAAGTAATGCCTTACATTGGTTTGAAATGTTGTGTGAAAATAATACAGAAGCGTAGAAATTCACACAAGAACAATCAAACACAATGAGATTCAACGTTAAGTTGATTTGTCTCTGTCCACAAGAAGGAAGAGTCCACTAACACCGGATGGGAGAAAGAAGAATGGCTTGGGGTTACAACTCAACACTACCTCGTTATAACTCTCTCATGAACACTACGTCTTCTTGTATAGAGGAGGCTTAAAGAATATAGAGAAAGAAAAAAAAAAAAAAAACAAACCGATTAAAATAAATTCATTATACAACAACATCCACCTCATCTCTTACTTCCAAATAAGTAAGAGATGACCAAATAAGCTCCAAACACCAATTCAGTTGCACCAAGATGGTTGCCTACGTACCGCCCTCTCAAAGGGATAAAGTCTTGTGTATTTCTTCAAAATGCCCACTGGACAATCAGTCCTAAGTTCGGATGTTCACCAAATTCCTGCAGTATGTGAACTTTTGGACTGGTAGTATCTTTGTGAGAATGTCCGCTAGACTCTTCTTTGTGTCTATCTTCTTTAACAGAACATTGTCTTCTTCAATCAAGTCCCGAACAAAATGGTACCTCACATAAATATGCATATTACGAGCATGATGAACTAGATTTGTGGCAAAAAATATTGCACTCAAACTATCACAGAGCATTATTAGAGACTCCTGATCAACTCCCAGTCAACCAATAGGTTCAGCATCCATATTACTTCCTTCATCACCTCTGTAACTCTCATGTACTCTGTCACCTTAGTAGACAAAGAAATAGTAACTGAAGAATTGGACTCCAACTAACTAGAACTCCTATCAATTTGAATAAATAACTAGTTGTATATCTTTGCCTAGCTATATCATCTGCATAGTCTGAGTCACTATAGCCTACACACAAATCTGCATTGGATGATTGTCTCCAAATACTAAACCAACATCAACTGTATCCTTTAGATACCTTAGAATGTTCTTCATAGCCCGCCAATGACTCTGTTCGAGATCATGCATAACCTCTCACAACATCAACTACTTGTGCAATGTTTGGTCCAATACAAACCATGATATACATCAGACTACCCAATACATTAACCTAAGGAACCAATAGCATATCGTTCATTTCTTAATCATCTATAAGTCATTGATCTGAAATCAACTAAATGTAAGATGAAATGGGTAGACTCACTACCTTGCTCGAGTCATCAACTCTAAATTTCTTCAAAGACCTTTCGAACATAAGCCTCTTGTGAAAGCCAAACATTTCTAGTTGTCATGTCTCTAAAAATCTCCATACCAAGAATTCTACAAGCTTCGCCCAACTTCATTTTAAAATGTTTGGACAGTTGATTCTTCATCCTATCAATCTCAATATGATTGGAAGATACAATCAACATATACAAGAAAGTAAATGAACTTATCATTGGTCAATTTCTTGAAATATGCACAATGAACATACTGGCTCCTTATGTACTTTTTTTCCCATTATGAACTGATCAAAATTTATACCACTGCCATGGTGACTACTTCAACTCATACAAAAAACTTGTCTAGTTTGCAAACCACGTCATTTGATGCACAATATCTAAGTGACTGCAACATGTTGATCTCCTCTTGTAATTCTCCGAGTAGAAATGCAGTCTTCATATAAAGCTGTTCTAAGATCATATCATAATTGGCTACAAGTGCTAAGATAACAAGGATTGAGGGGTGCTTGATCATTGGGGAGAACAATGCATCATAATCAATCCCTTCTCATGTGCATAGCCATTTGCCACTAATCTTATCTTGTATCGCACATCAAGTCTAGAAGATTCTTCATTTTTTGCATACACCTATTTGCTCTTGATGGCTTTCCTTCTTGAAGGAAGCTTTGCCGACCCCCAAGTATCATTCTTCAGAAGTCACTCCATCTCTTCATCCACTGTCGATCTTTAAAGATCACAGTCTGGGCTCTCCACCGCTTCTTTGTAGTGGTAAGGAATTTCTGCCTCTATGGCTAAAACTGCAAAATGCGATGTGATCCCTTAACCAAGCTGGTTTTGGGACATTCTAGCATATGGTCCTATTCATTACAATATATTTCTGAGCAAGAATCTCAATATCGTCATCTTCTTCCACCTTTTTCTTAGCATTATCAATAGATACTTCCTGAGTAGCCACTAAATAAGATATCTGAGTCGAAGTGGATGAACTCTAAAGAACAAATGAAGTTGCATCAAACTCCAACTTTTGTTGCATATCTATGGTCCCTGGTTGAACTCTCCACCTTCTTTGAGTCCTGATTTTTCTACAAGCTTGTCTCGTCTAATATAACATTCTTTCTAATGAAAATCTTCCTTTAACTGATCATATAACTTGAAGCTCTAGTTTATGATTTTTCACATGATAGTAAAATGGATACCCAAACACTCTCATTTGCTCATAATCTCTAGTAGGATACCCTGGCCACATCTCTTGTTGGATCTTCTTCTCAATAGATGTAGAAGACGGGTGGTTCATCAATGATAGGCATATTTTATGGCCTTGGTTTAATAGATTCTATCCAACACAACATTGCATAACATACACAAAACATTCTTCACCAGAGTTTGATTCATCCTTTCTACGACCCCGTTTTGCTTGGGTGTCTCTCAAACAGCGAAGGGTGCTCTATCCCAGCTCTTTGACACTCTTGCAAGAATGCATCTAGTGTATTCACTCCCATTGTCTGATTTTATACACATTATCTTTTTATCGGTCTGAGTCTCAATCCATTTCTTCAAAGTTATGAAAATCTCTAGCACATTGCTTTTGCGCTACATGATGTACACATACACATACCTTGAGTAATCATTAATAAAAGATATAAATTGTATCTGCCTGTTAAATGATGATGCCTTCATTGGGCCTAAAACATTTGTGTGAACATACTCCAAAATACCTTTTGTATTTTGGATGAAGATCCTAAAAGATATCTGTGTCTTCTTACCAAATACATAGCTCGCTCCACTAATCAATCATTTCACCACCAGTTTGAGTGAAACCTCTTCAATATGAGCTTACCACATAACACTTGCCTCAATAATTACTCTGTATCCCTTGGACTCTAAAGCCCCATCTAATAGAAAATTCTTCCTGATATCTGGAACATGTTTAACATAAGTTAGCTCCCTCACAGTACTATCATGCATCCTGATAAGGATACTTCTTACACTAATAGAGCAACAAGCTTGAACTTTATCCATAGTCACTACACCGCTATCTATCTCCTTGTACATACATAACCACTTTCGATGAGGACAAACGAGATAAGTATCACTTGTATCCAAAATCTAATTGAATTACCTGTAAAAAAAATGTGAAAAACTTCAGATAAAGATACATCTGAATAGGCCTCTTCACATCTTTCCACACTAATATTGGTTTTCACCCCATATGTAATGTCTTTTCTCTTATTCTTTACTTTCGAACAATCTTTTTTCTAATGATTGGTCTCGAAAAAGAAAGCTCATTAGACTATGCCCACGAGATTTGTCTCGCTTTTGAAAAGTGTTGTCGCTGCCACATTTCTTTGCTCAATTCTTTTTCTTCTTTGATTTGTCATGTTGGAGTGTAAGTGTCTCAACTAAATCCATCATTGCGGACTCATATCCATTCGATGGAACTTATGATTCAACAATTTCACAATCACTTTGCGATAATTCAAGACCTTCTTCACTTGAATGAGTATCATAGTGAAGTTTTAGTAGTCATTCGGAAGTTAATTCAACATAAGAAGCAATTTTGTGAAATCATTCAAATACTCATTAATAGTAACTCCCATCTCATTTCAAATTTATAGAGTTGATGCTTCATATGGAGATGTTTATCTACACTCTTCATGAGATATTTGTTCTCTATTATGCTCCACAATTTTCCTGCAGAAGTCTCCATCATCACTCAATATTTAATCTTCTGGGTCAAATAATTTTTCTCTAACATCTCTTCAGAACATTCACGTTCATCTTCAACTAAGCTCTCTCCAACATCTCTTTAGAACATTCCTTACTATCCAGAACTTCCTTTATATTCAAAAAATACAACGCATTCATCACCTCACATCGTCACTTGTCAAATTTCTTTTTGTCATTAATTTTCTTCACAGCGATTTTGATGAGCCGTGATGAATAGATTTTTTCACTGTCAAAGTGGAAGTTAAAGAACCTAATATCCTAATATAGTTTAGTGATGAAAAAATTAAAAAAAAAACTTTTTTTCAACTTTTTTTATGAAATTATCTTTCCAATAAAAAAAATTTCCTTACAAATTTTTTTCTTTGTTTGTGGGCTATTCACGCATAACCTTTTCCCAAAATCACCGGAGGCATATTTTCAAAAATTGCTTTTCCATTTTAAAAGTTCCCCATTGAAAACTTTCTACCTTCCAAAAAAAACTTTCCTAAAAACAACTGAAGGTTTTGAGAATAAGCAAAAGAAAAAGGAATAAAGAAAGCTGTAGCCGGTCTTGGAACAAGGAAAGCTTCTTCCCGGTTCTGGAAAGCTGCGCCTGCCGACGTGAAAATGAATCCAAGCCGCCGGCCGGCCTGAGCTCACCGAACTCCTGCTGGAATCGAGCTCACCACAAGCTCGACTGCTGCCCTTGCCGGAACTCACGACCGACCGCCGCCGGAACTGCTGCCTATGTCGTCGATACTGCTGCACTCGTAAAAATCTCCAGCAACGCCAGATTAGCTCGCCCAACGCCGAGGCATGATTAAGGGTCTATTTGGTTTGGTCGCAGCTTTCAGCTATGCGATTACTGCGCTATGCCCTGCAGAAGCATTGCGGGGAAGTTGATCGTATTGTTTGGTTGCAGCTGTGGGAAAACAGCTGCGGGGCAGCTTTTTCTGTAAAAATGACCAGACTGCCCCTGTTTATTAAAACTGTTTGAAATTTTCGATTTATTTATATGATATACAGGATTTGCAAATGCAATTTTTTTTTAAATTTTATGTTTTAAATATTCAAACTAATAAATATAAATTTTATTTTTAAAAATTTAAGCGTCATTTGTCGTTAAATATATTATTCAAATTAATAAAATGAAATATTTAGAAGCTTTATGTTGGTTAAAGATATTTAGAAGCTTTATATCTACATATTTTTATATATCTATATATGTTAAAAGTATTAAAATTTTTTATATCTATAAAAGTATGTCTTTCTGTACATATTTTTATATATCTATATATATTAAGAGTATTAAAAATTGTTGAGTTTTAAATCATCTAATAGCACAAGATTTGAAACGAAAAAACATCAAGATAACGATTGCATATCTCAAAAAAGTCATAAAGTTCTACAGATGAATATAGAGTCCTCTCAAGCACGTGTTAGTAGTAGTATAGTGAAAAAAATTTTGTAGTACTATTATAGCAACAATTAACACGATAATAATGTTCACTTTAGTTTTGAGTTGCTGTAGCTCCTGTGTCACACCGTCTTCTGGTGAAGCCGTCCACTCTCTAGCATCGGACTCCTGAGAATCTGGTAAACTGTCCGCCCATCGAAAGAAATCGCATTGCTCTGGAATGTTCCGAGGACAGATATAAAACTTTCTGGGAAAGCTGTGCGGCTGTCGTGATGCCAAAAGAGATGTCTGGAGGCCACAGTGACATAGCACTCGGCGAGAGGTAGCCGACATGCTGGAGCTCATGTCTTCCTGAAATGGAAGCAGATATAGAACTGAAGTACTTTGATTACCAACTGCTCAAACAAAATGATAATAATCAAACCAGATAAAAGACAAACATTACTCTTACAGATCAGTTAATGTGAAGGAAAGTGCTCAACAGAATGTAAATATACATTACAAAACAAAAAATAACCTAAACAACATCAACATAGTTTTGCTCAACAGAATCACTTTCCAACTAATGAGCTAGTAATCTCTTCTCGAAGTGCTGTCATTTCGTTCGCACCCTCCCCATCTTTCGTGCAAATTGGGCACTGTCGTTATCCTCCTGTGACAGAGATTGGCCAATGCAGTCTTCATAACCTTCGACTATAACTACCTCTTCATTGAGCTCGACACGCTTGAAATCAACATCAGCTCGAGTGGGATTTCGCCTAATATAGTTATGTAGAGCCATAGTTGCTAACACTATCTGCACCTGTTTGTGAAACGAATAAGGTGGCATATCTCGAAGTATGACTCATTTCTTCTTCCAAACTCCAAATGTCCTCTCAATTACGCCTCGCAAGGATGAATGTCTTTTATTGAACACCTCTTTTCTAGTTCTTGTACTATTACTGGCTCTCTCAAAATCTGGAATATGATACCTTGTGTCAGGATAGAGTTTATGACACCCCCTCTACATTGGGTAGCCAGCATCCACCAAATAATACTTTCCTGTAATATTAGGAAACTTAGCAAGGTACATGAATCTACTTTTTATATTACAAAGGAACTTACCATTCGGTGGGTGAGAAAAATTTTACTCCGGATTTCTTGTTGCAATTTTAAAAACCCTACTATCATGTGCGCTGCCCTCCCATCCAGCCAATGCAAATGTAAAACACATGTTGAAATCACAAACCGCCATTATATGAACTTTATCGTTATCCAGCACTACATCATGAACGTGCGTTCCATCGATTGCACCGATGCAACCCTTTAGAAACAACATAAATCATTTCAATATGCAATCAATTAATATGTAGTTGCAGTATAGAAGTGTACCTTGAAATATGGCATATATCGGTCATCGTTGCAAATTTCTACTAGCGTCTTTGCAAAAGTTGGATCGGTTGGTTTTATTACGGCTTGTGCTAGACTGACAAGAGAACTCAAACCAACTGAGAAATATCTGCTTATTGTTTCAGACGAGTGTTGGAAGTGTTCCATGGCTCCCCACATTGACTCGTTCTGTGATAGTTTGTAAAGTGTTATGCCTAATACTTCACGGACTGTTGTCCAAGTAGACCCGTGAAGTCCATGAGATGTTGTTAGATCTATTAAAAGATCACTGAAAACTTCATGGGACATGCGGAAGATGTTTCAAAATCTCGTTGGGTGTCCTGAAATCATTTCTCCCATTCATTTGTCCCCAATCTGAGATGATGTGTAACAGGGCTCGCGATCGACGTACGTATTATAGTATTGCACCAGTACATTTACGGCTGCATTTCGCCGTCGGCGTCGGACTTCCTCTAGGTCCATGACGATATAAACTATACCTTTTAATTAAACCAAATTAAGGTCTTTAGAAATCATAAATGGACTAAAAGAAGCACATGAATGAACTATATTTGGAAAAGAAATAACTTAAACATCAGTTCAATCTAATAAAACTTGTCCAAACAAATACATGACTGGTAGCATTACTAATAGATGCAATAAATTTAAGCAGTTCGTGACGGTTATAATAATAGCGTATGTATTCTAATCGTCGCTCTTTGCTCAATGCAGTAAAGAAGTCTCAATATATAGAATCACGGAAGAGGTCGATGGCAAAGTAGAAAAGATCACGATCCCCTGTAAAGTCTGGGTCGTCCTCAAGAAGCCTAACGACCTCATGAACGTCACTTTTTTTAACTCTGTGCAGAGCATCATTAGATGAGTCCACTAGGTATGAGAGCTGGTCTCTCCTAGATGTAGCAACACTCTTTCTCTTTCTTTCGTTCCGTGGGCGCTTCGTACGGTTTGTTGACTGGATTTCAGTTTGCTCGTACATGCGGATTTCTGCTGAATCGTTTGATAGTTCTACGGCCACATGTTCCGGGGTTGTTTCAAAAATTGTTTGGCTCGGGGCAGCTGAATATTTCCCTGTAGCTACCACCCCACCAAACATCCTATCGAGCTTGTCCTCCAACTCCGGTTCTATCCCAGCGAATTTGAACTTTTTCGCCGAAGGAAAAATCTATAAAAGATAATGAAATCTTATTAGAAATTAAAAAATAACACTGCATAACATTACAAATATTAATTCAATAATATCTTACCGCAAGCCTTTCAGTCCACCATGCTTCTGAAGCAGCAATTGTTCGCTTCACCGGATCCCATCCCAAGCCAGTCGATCCTTGTTTTAAATCATTCCAAAGTTTCCACTCTTTCTTGAGTTGGTCCCATTTATTTTTTAGCTGGAGCCTCTCATAATCCCTGCCTGTGACCTCCTTAAACTTTGTAACAATGTTTTGCCAACCTTCTTTGTTGAAAAAAGAATTTGGCCTATTCCCCTTCTCGACTTTCGTTATGCATAGATCGCAGAATATAATTTTTATATCCTTCTCCCAAAGTGCAGGAGTAGCAACTTCTTTGTTCTTATTAGCCATACTATGAATAGGAGAAATATTAGAAATATATTTACTTATATTAGCATAGAGAGATAAATACAAATCATCCAATTCCAATCCGCACCAAATACTGCAGGTGATGAATACCCATTGCAAGCAATAAATCAAAGATGCTATATAAACACAAGGGAGCACATCAATTTACGTGGTTTGGTCAGATTGACCTACGTCCACGAGAAAGGAGTAATATACTTCATTTATGAAATTGTGGAACATTTACATAGCTTAAAGGTTACATGAATACCCAACTTTGATGAACTTAATTCTAAACAATTTTATTAAAGCACTAAACAGGAAGATACAATGATTTGATTCACCTCCTTAAACTTTGTAAACAGAACCGCAAATGTAAATAGGAAGTGTCGAACTGCAGCAGATACAGTAAGGTAAACTACTTTTGGACATCAAATGCTTACTGAGCTAAGAACAAAGGCCATCTCAAAGTAACTAGATGGTATCCAAGTGAAGGTAGAGAAATCAGGTGGTATGTTTGTAAACCAGCTCAAAGGCATATCAAGGTTAATATCAATGTTATAAAGAATGGTATTATAATCCATAACCCTTCTTCATTTTACTGAAATTGAATCAATGCCTTTGTTGAAGTATTATAATGGTATTATAACCCTTGCAGTTGTTGAAGTAATAAAAATGCCTTTTCCTTTCACAAATATAAAAACTAGTTCAAATTCAGCCCAACAAGTTAGATCCCAATGTTTACCTGTATATATATAGACTAGATAATCAATTAAAAGCTGAACTGGCCAGTTGAACATTCAACCCAACAAGTTAGATCCCAATGTTTTCCTATATATATAGACTGTTTCAAATTCAGCCCAACAGAAAAAGCAGTTTAAAAGCTGAACTGGCCAGTTGAACAAGAAATGAAACCATCTGCTCCTTGAAAGGTAAGCCAAAGCCATTAAAAATTATCATTTCTCCCAAATTTATGTAAAAGAGAAGCTAATGAAAGATGTTGTCCCCTACCAAGGTAAAAGGAGAAAAAACTGTGTGGTACATAATAGATCCATACACAAGATAGATCCCAATATTTACATGCACATGTCTCAAACTAAAATTTGTATGTACAAGACCCATAGAGAGTGTTTAAAGACCCATAACATAATGACACCTAAAATATACCATTGCTATATTGCCTACAGATGAATAATTTTGAAGTAAACATGAGCTCAGCTCAAAATATTTGAGGCAACATGACTTCTCACATGCCAAACATGACTTATCAATGGCTAAAAATGCTACACATGACTTCTCCTATAACATTACAGCCATGCAGCGTAAAGAATATATACACAATCGAGAACATGTGTTATAGAAATGTAAATAGCTAAGTACTAATGCTAGGGTTGTATGTAAAGCCAAAAAAATGCCAACAAAAGCCATGAAATTCTAAACTTAGTCCTACGCAGAGAAGGAATTGCAACATCTGGATCACTACATGCCTTAGCAACATTAGCATCGTTAACAATTCCATATGCCAATAATGGTGCAGCAAGAATCCATTTGGTGCAATGTCACCAAACATTGCACCAAAATAACCAAACTCAGCTAATTTCGAATCAAAAAATTAAAAATAACCAAACTCAACTATGCTTCACACTGCATGAAGTTGTTCAGCAACCCCACTTTAGCAAATTATGGGATGCCAAAGTTAAAGCAATAGTAGGAAACAAACCAATGCTAAAGCAATACTCGAATTACCAAAATCGGCTACCAATTCATCTTTGAAATTACGGGATGCCAGAAAAGACATTTGAGGATGCTACGAAAAACTATTTCATGCTTTCAACTAGTCCAGATCCAAGAAATATCGGAAGATGGAGATGAAAGGAAGGAGAAAGAGAGGAGAGGAGCAGGGGGCCTTGGGAGAGAAGGTTAGCATTTTGATCGAAGGTATCAGTTACTTGGATTTGATCGTTTGTTCGGTCGAGGAAGAAGAGACGCAGCGGCACTGGAGAAGTTCTAGGGCAGAAAAAAAGAAGAGGAGTTCGAGCGTGCAAAAGAGAGAGCGAGGGCAAGCCTAGGAGAATCGAGTGTTAAAGCGGAGTGAAAGTTGGGGCCGCGGAGTTTATCCCGCAGCCCGCTTTCTCATTGCTTCGCAGCAGGTTGCCGCAAATTCGAGTAGGGGGTGTCGCGCTGTGCCGAAAAAACAAGGTGTGTCGCCGCGCCGCACCCGAAAAATCTGAACCAAACGCACCCTAAGGTCTGTTTGGGGGAAGCTGTAGCTTATTGAATAATCTATTGATAAGCTGATTAAAAATAATATGCTGATGAACTTGGTGCGGTGGTTATTACAAATTTTTTTCTTGTGGGAAAGTCATAGCGTAGCCAGAAAACCGCCACCACGCCTAGATAGGTGTCGTGTGAAAAAATTATTTTCTGCATTTTGAAAATGCATAAGCTGTCAAAATGCAGTTTACCCAAACATGCCATGTGCGTTTTCAAAACGCCACCACACCAAGTAAACTGCCTTAAACAGACCCTAAATTGTTGTCGTCAAACTCTCGGACCAAAAATCACACGTTGTGATACTACTTATTATGTAAAGCTAATATGAAAGCAGAAAAATTCGAACAATCAAACACAAAAAAATTTACGTGGTTCATCGTTAAATTTATTCGCAGATATCCAACGAGAATGAAAATTCCACTAGCATCAAATATGAGAAAGAAAAATCAATTAGAGTTGTAACTCAACATTTTCTCATAATAATTTATCATAAAAACAAAATCCTCTTTTAAAGGGAAAATTATTTCATACGGACAACGTACGCAGCGCTGCGTACGGAATCCGCAAATAACAACCAAATAACCATCGAATAACCCATAATAACTCTGTGAATAACATTAAAATGAAATAACAGAGGTTATTGGAAACTTATTAGGAAGTTATTAAAACGTTATTTGAGCAATAACCTCTCAATAACATCACAATATCCCCAATAACAGATAAAAAATATAAAAGTGAAACCGCAGAGGTTATTGGGCCTTTATTAGGAGGATATTCGCTGGTTATTCGAAATAATACCGTAATAACCTGCTAGTAACCTCCCGAGAATCTTAAAATACACATCACGGAGGTTATTCGCTGGTTATTCGGTGGTTATTTGCATATTTCATACGCAATACTGCATACGTAGTCCGTATGGAATAATTTTCCCTTTTAAAGAGAATGCTTAAAGCATATAAAGAAAGAAAAAAAAACAATTAAAATAAAACCATTAAATACAACATGACCTTCTAAGAGTAAATTTAGGTTTATATTTTGCATAAATGCTTAATTAGATGAAGCCAAATTTACAAAATGAAGTAATGAGCCCATAATTCATTTCAATATAATAAACATAAATCAATTTTCAAACACTTGAATGCTTTAAGTAACATCATTTTTTTACACAATTTTTTTTGACGATTAAAATCAACATTTGACTAAACTTTAAATTGTGTCACTATCTTAAACAACAAGTACTACATTGACAGTTACAAACTCAAAGTATTAGAGACAACATAGATAACATAAACATATATAGAATATATCAGCATTATAATGGCTCCTATCAAAATCTTCAACTTAATGGAAAAAAACTCAGCATTTTTTTGACCATCTCATTTTGAGATTATAACTGACTTAAGATGGCATGTATCTATTGTTCAACATCGTCCAACCACTTGAAGTGTCCACAAGCATGTGTGGGCGTCCTTAAAACCTTTTTCCTCTATTTTCTCCCCGATGACAGCTGAAAATAATGTATTAAGAGTTGTATTAAAACTTTTTTCCTACTATGTTAAACAATACTCTTTATAGTTAATGACTATAGGGTTTATGGAGACTATTCCCGCCAGATTATACGCAGTCCCATAAAAAAATCTCTTCACTCGGTCTCGCCATTTTGTCTCACACGGATACGAGTTTAGCAAACTTGCTTTCCCTGTTTAGCATCTGAAGTTTCTTATAAAAAGCCAAAAATAAAAGCACAAGATATGCCATCTGCTGGAAAGGGAAAAAGAAAAGAAAAAATTGGTTTTGTTTTCTCCCTTGGATTTTCTGCTGGGAGGCTTACGGGATTCCCTTTTTTTTTCTTTTCGATTGAAACTCTTTTGGTAGAGAAAGAGAGAAGGAGAGGAGAGAGGAAGAGAGAGAGAGGAAGGCAGAGCGAGAAAGAAGCTTGAAGTTCTTATTCATTTCTTCTTCTTTCCCTGTTGGCTTTTTCTTAGTGTGACTCAGTTTAGAGAGAGAGAAGGGGAAGGGGGAGAGAGAGAGAGAGAGCTTTCTTATAAATGTCGAGGTGATCAATGAGTGTAATCCTCAAACAATAATAAAATCCTTTGCAGCTTAGTGAACGTAGGTAATTTTCTGAAACACGTAAATCTATGTGCCTATTGTTTCTGCTCTTTCTGTGATTTTTTGTGATCCAATTTTTCGTGTTATTGCTGTCATTTTTCACAACAACTGGTATCAAAGCTGTGGTTTCCACTTTATGAAAGAACGATGGGCAGAGATGAAATGATGGAACGGGGATCAAGAATTTTAATGGCACGGATTTTGGTTATTGGAGAATGCAAATAAATGACTACCTCTATAGGAAGAAACTTCACCTGCCATTACTAAGAAAGAAGTCGGAAAAGATGGATGAGGCAGAATGAAATCTGTTGGATCGACTGGTTCTGAAGGTTGTTTGATTAACACTTTCGAGATCTGTTGCTCACAACATCATCAATGAAAAGACTACTGCATATCTCATGATGACTTTATCAGGTAAGTATGAAAAGCCATCGATAAATAAATAAGATACACTTAATGAAAAAATTATTTAACTTAAAGATGGTGGAAGATGTGTTTGTTGCTCAAAATCAGAATGATTTCAATACCAACACAAATCAATTGTCTTCTGTGGAAATTAATTTTGACGATGAGATACATGCGCTGATTTTGTTGGCTTCATTATCAAATAGCTGAGATATCATGAAAATGATAGGTAGCAGTTTTATAGGTAAATCTAAACTAAAAAATGAAGATATTCGTGATTTGATTTTGGCTGAGAATGTGCGCAGAAAAGATTCTAGCAAGACCTCTTGTTCGAGCTCAACACTGAATGTTGACTCTAGAGGGAGATCACAGGACAAAAACTCAAACATAGGAAGATCAAAATCAAAGCTTGGTCAGCAAACAGCCTACTGGAATTGTAGAAAAATTGGCCACATAAAAAGGAACTACAAGAATCCCAGGAAGAAGGAGAATGATAGTGTTAATTTTGCAAATGAAGAAATACAGGATGAGCTATTGCTGACAGTTTACAATTTTGTTGATGACTGGATACTAGATTTAGGGGCTTCCTTTCATACATCTTCCCACTGGGAGTTGATGTGAAATTATGTTGCAGGTGATTTTGAGAAGATATCTAGCAATGGAAAAGCTCTGAACGTGGTGGGGATGGAAGACGTTGATATTGCACTCCCTAACAAGAGCAAATGGACTTTACAAAAGGTCAGACACATTATTGAGTTAAAGAAAACCTCATTTTTGTTGGGCAGCTCAATAAGGGTGGTCGTTCGGTAGTGTTCTCAGGTAGCACTTGGAAGATTACCAAAGGAGCATTTGTATTGGCTCGGGGCAAGAAAACATACACACTATATATGACAAAATGTTTACTCAACACAGTTGCTACTACAATTACAGAGAACACGACAGATATGCGACATTGTAGGCTTGTTCACAAGATTCAAAGCTATAAAGAAATATTGTAAAATGAAAAATTTGAGCAAGTGGGGAGCTGACCACGAAGGAGGAGATGGATTCCATGCCAGAGAATCCACCAGGGAAGATAGCATTGCATAATAAGTGGGTGTACCAGGTAAATATTGAGCTTGATGGCAGGAAAAATGTATAAGATGGACTTGGTGAAAAAGGCCTTCTGCAAAGGCAGGATATTGCCCATGCAGTGAGAGTTGTAAGCAAATGTAAGAGTAACCCAGGAAAGAGCTTGGAGGTACAAGAATATGTTGACGGTGATATGTGAATTAAGAATGTTACTTTTGAGAAACTAAAGTTATCCTCGAAGATAGGGGCTATGAGTTGCAGAGGGGGAGGATATCATGTTGAAGGAAAGGCAACACCGCCAGTGGATGGTACAACTAGTTTTCCAGTCTCAAAGTGGGAGAACTGTAGGGTTTATGGAGATTGTTCCAGCCAGATTATACACGGTCTCGCCAAAAATCTCTTCACGCGGTCCCACCCTTTGGTCTTACGCGGATACGCTTTTGGCCAACTTGCTTTCCCTGTTTAGCACCTGGAGTTTCTTATAAAAAGCCAAAAACAAAAGCACAAGATATACCATCAGTTGGAAAGGGAAAAATAAAAGAAAAAGCTGCTTTTGTTTTCTCCCTTGGAATTTTCTGCTAGGAGGCTTATGGGATCTCTTTTTTTTCTTTTCAGCTGGAACTCTTTTAGTAGAGAAAGAGATAAGGAGAGGAGAGAGGAAGAGAGAGAGAGGAATGGAGGGAGAGAAAGAAGCCTGAAGTTCTTATTCCTTCTTCTCCTTCGGTTGTTGGCTTCTTCTTGGTGTGACTCTCGGTTTAGAGAGGCAGAAGGGGAGGAGAGAGAGAGGGAGAGAGAAAGAGTGCTTTCTTATAAACATCGATGTGATCGACGGGTATAATCCTCAATAATAATAAAATCCTCTGCAGCTCTATAAACATAGACAATTTGCCGAACCACGTAAATCTACATGTCTGTTGTTTCTGCTTGTTCTGTGATTTTTCTCGATATATTTTTTTTTGCGTTATTGCCGTCTTTTTTCCACAACAAGACGTAGAGTTCATCATTGATAATTAAATAAGTATGAATTACATTTGTTCAAATAAAAAAATAACAAAATAAACATTAAAGAAATAGAAGTACAGCCCTCTAAAATTTTAAATTGAATACTCAAAAATAAGTTGAAGGGGGATTCTCATACATATGTATTCTAGTCATTTAGACTTAGATATGAAAATAAGATATTATTGAGTGGTATGTATGTAAATCACCCAAGAAATAAAAACTGAAATAAAATTATCAAAATAATAGTTGCAATAAAAAAATCCTATATTTTAATAACCAAATAACAAAATCATGATAACATAATGTCTAAGTAGGTTAAACTAAAGTTAAAACCACATTTAGCGCAAAGTCGAGATTTGTAGTTATTAGAATTTTTTCAACAACGTGTCTACATCTCTGGATATACCACATTTAAAACACTAGTTTCATGAAGTGTTAATGTATCTTTTTGTGTGCAAGTAAAAAGTGGCCTTTTTAACAGCTTAATAAAGGAATTTTATGAAGAAATTTTAGAAGCATAAAATAATAACTCTTGAGGTCAATAAGTAGCTGAATGATAGGAAACGATCCATGGTTTGATACATGCATACTCATAGCTTTATGATGGATGAAGCGGTAAGCCTTAAAAGGAGTGATACTCTATATGAAATGGTCAAGATGGTGGCAGCTTGGGATGTCCTTTAGCTAGGCGTTAGGAACCTATTAGCTACTCATATTGGCTTGAAGAAGTTTGCCGTTGTTCATGCATGGAGAGGAAGGAGGAAGAGGGGTTTCGGTCGCCAGTGTGCATGGGCTATCAGAGAAAGCAAAAATGTCTTGAATTGGGTGCTGGTGTGAAGGGGTGCGAGCCAGGCTTCTGACATGCACGCTTGATCAAGGGATATGAAGTTGAGCGGGAGAAATTTTCTCTGTTTAATGAGTTTGTAGACATGACAACAGAAAACAAGGGATTTTTGTGTGCTATGAAACAACCGTGGGGTTCGATGAGGTAATGAAGTCGGCATGGTATTTTGAATGTTTTATAAAATGTAAGTATTAGGTGAATAAATAATAGTTTTAGAGTGCCAGATGTGTAAAATGAGAAGGTTTTCGTGTTATGTATGTACATTCCCTATTGTAAAATTAGTGCTAATATGACATTTAAACCGATACATTTATGTTTGGCAAAATCAAACAAGTGAGAATTCACTAATGAAAAATATGGCATTGGGCTTTATCGTTAATTTTGTTTCTTCCGGGTGAAAATTTAAAAAATTGGAAATTTTAGTTCAGCCAAAAATAAAAGAAGCAGCACTAATAAAAAGTGCCGCTGAATCCCTAGCGCCTAGTCGAATGAGCTTTCCGGTTAAGACCTCCAAGGCATCATGACCCCATTTGTCCGCTCCAGTAGGGAGCTCACCCGCTGGTTCTCCAGCCGGGCGTTCGATCCACCGCCGGCGAATCTTCGCCGCCGTGTCGTTGTCACCGGACTGGGGATGGTCACACCACTAGGATGTGGGGTGGAGACCACGTGGAGGCGGCTCTTGGAGGGTCGCTGCGGCGTTCGAGAGCTATCACCGGCTGATCTCAGGATGGAAGGTTTCGATGAGGCTACTGTGATGCACACATACGAGCAATTGGCGTCCAAGGTTGTTGCTGCAGTTCCCTGTGGCAAGGACGAAGGTGAGTTCGACGAAGAGAGGTGGCTTCACGCAAAGGTAACGTAAACTAAAATTAGTAATTAAAATTTGGGTCTTTGAAGATTGTCTTCCAACATTCTATTGTTTATAGATTGTTCATTGAAAAACAGTTGTAAAATTTGCTTTTGATATGTGTCAGAACATTCACGGTGGTAGAATAATGAATTATGATTTTAGTATTGCATGAAAATCCATCGCACTTGAATAATTAAAGAGAAGTAAGTAGGAGTAGATCACCGACTTTTACGTGAAAACCTTAAACAACTTAAAAATCGGAGGTCTTACGCTAGCTTGAAGTAATTCTACATGAATGATGTAGTACACATGTTCACTCTTCATAGAGTTATAAAGTCGATCATTGTAAATGTACAATTGTGGTTTATTGATAATAGCCATAGTTTGACAGTAATGAATGTAGTTCTCGGTGATAGCAGACTGTAAGGGTCGTAGATTGCTATGGAGGCAATAGTCCGTTATGAATGCTGTAGACGGTGGCTGAGCGCCAACTTGTCGTATTGACCATAGTTGAAAGACATGGCAATAATTAGCCATGTGGACCGCAGATGATTACTTCAGGAGCGTCGGTGGGCTACAAAGTTTGTAGTAGAAAACTGCAAGAGCTGTGAGCAACGTAGGTCGTGGTTGGTCACATAAGCCATAATGGTGAGTTGTGATGACATCTGCAAACCGCAGAGGCCATACTTGGAAGCTGTATGAGCTGTACGCCACATCGGGTGTAATTAGACACTTATACTGTAGTTGTGAGTTGCGACAATGTTTGTAGGCCATAGGGCCAAAGTTGGAGCTGCATGAGGTGTGAGTCACCTATGTTGTATTTGGTCACATAGGTCATAACAATGAACTGTGATGACGCCCATGTAGGTTATAGAGTCCGAGTCGGGAATCGAATGAGCAATAAGCCACATTGCTGTGATGGTGTCCGTAGTCTGTAGAGACCAGGGTCAGGAGCTGTACGAGCTATGAGCCACGCAGACCATAGTTGGTCATGTAAACGGTAGTGGTGAGTTGTGGTGATGTCTGTAAGCCGTAGAGATAGGTTTCGGGAGTTGCGCAAGCTGTGAGCCACGTAGGTTGTAGATGGTCACGTAGGCCATAATGGTGAGTTGTGATAACTTCGGTAGATTGCAGAGGCTGGAGTTAGGAGCTGCACGAGTTGTGAGTCACGTATGCATAGTTGGTCTAAGTGTTGAGCTGCGATGATGTCCGTAGACTGCAGAGGCCAGAGTTGGGAGCTGCATGAGTTGGAAGCTGCATGAGTTGGAAGCCACATTGATCATAGTTGGTCACATAAGCTGTAGTGGTGAGCTTGATGATTTTCGTAGGCCGCAGGGGTCAGAGTTGGGAGCTGCGCGAGTTGTGAGCCACGTAGGCCATAGTAGTGAGCTGGGATGATACTTGTAGCCAGTAGGGCCGCAGTCGGGAGCTGATGAGCTGTGAGCCACGTAGATTGTAGTTAGTCACATAGGTCGTAGTGATGGTTTGTGATGACGTCGGTAGGCTGCAAGGATGGGACTTGGGAGCTGCGCGAGCTATGCTACGTAGGCCATAGTTGGTTACATATATCGTAGTCGTTAGCTGTGATAATGTCCGTAGATTATAGAGGCCGGAATCGATAGTTGCTCGAGCTATGAACCACCTAGGCGGATTTGGTCACGGAGATTGTAGTCGTGAGCTATGATGACGTCTGTAGGTCACATGGGCTAGAGTCAGGAGCTGCACGAGATGCGAACCACGTAAATCATCGTTGGGTCACTTGGGTCGTAATGGTGGGTTGCAAGGAGAGCTTTAAATTTACAGAGAAAATTGTCGTCTTTGGGGTGTATTATTACACTGTCTTTGGGGGGCATCTTTGCACTGTAAGTGGGGTGTGTTGTTACTTTGTCATTAGTGTGTATTATTACACCATATCCAGGTACGTTGTCATGTCGTTTTCAGGGTGCGTCGTTAAATCGTATTTTAGGTGTATCGTTGCATCATATTCGTGGTGCATTGTTACTCGGGTGTATTGCTGCACCATATTTGGGGTGTGTTCTTACACCGTCTTAAGGGTGCGTCGTTGCATGGTGTACCAACGACATATTGCTCCACCTCCACCAACAACAACAACAAAAAATATTGCTCCACAGGGCGATTCATTTTTCCGCAATGTATATTGGGATTTTGCAATGCACGTTTGTACTTTACAATGGATTTCACTACAAGGAGCAAGTGGTGGTTGATGGTGGTTGATGGTGGCTGGTGGGCCGAGGTCATAGTTGGCCGGAGGCAACGAACAGATTTGGCTGACGGCATTGGTTGATTGGGTCCGTAATATCAACTGGATTTCATGCCTCGGATCATTCTAGAAGTGGACTATGAAGCACAAGCACTTAGATGTACCGTTTATGTCCATGTCGAACGCTCTCAATCCCTACTATTGCTTCATAGGCTTAAAATTATGTTTGAGTTATGAATTTCCAATATACAGTATTTGTCAAGGATTAGACACTTTCCATTACACAAAAGCGATACATATGGGACACGTTTTAGGTATTTCTAGTTCAATGCTACATATTTTAATAAATTGGCTTTTATTATTTTGTTTGAGCAACTGCATTTTGGAGATGCAACTGTCCTTTTCCTTGATATTCGTAGTATTTAATTTAAATGATAAAAGCAATAGGATTTTCTTTTGTCTTTTATTGTTATTGTTTTTTTTTAGGGTGTCTTATTGATCTTTTTCTCATTCTTATAGGAGCATAAATCCGTGGCAAGGTTTATATCTTATGCCCTATGTTCTGCTGATGAAGCACTTGGAGATGCAAAATGGTATCCAGATGTACCAGAGAGCAAGGAGAGAACGGTATTTAGTTTTAATCAGTTAATTTTCACAGTTTATTCCATCCTGCTCTTTTTACTGCTTACTTCCTGTTGAAAAAGTTGGCAGGGTGTTTCCATTGGTGGGGGCACAGGATGCATATCTGATATTTTAGAAGCAGCAAAACTGATTTGTGAGAAGGTTGGCTATCATTAGGTGCATCTTGTTCATTGCGTTTCTTTGAAGTGTTGTCTGTTTTAATCCCATGCTCACATCAGGTTGTCAAGAATTGTGATATTTAAAAAACCTTTTAATAAGAAATCCTGTTCATTTTTTTTCTTGGAATTTCTTAGAGTTTGGTTATATTATCTAATAGTTTGATTGAGTTATCTAATATTTAATTTTATTTTGAGATAATATGTGATACATAAATTTAAGGAGACATGCCAAAAAACAGCCCCATCCTGTGCAAAATGCATCAGGTTATCCTGATAAAATTTTCTTTCTATGATATTTATGAAGTTTGCATGCAGCGAATCCGCCGACTTAGTCCTTTTTTCATCCCCCGAATATTGATCAACATGGCAGCCGGTCATGTTAGCATTAAATATGGGTTCAGGGTATGTTAAATTCTTCATCTTTTTCATTATGAAGGTCCCAAAATCTTGCTCTTTCTTATCTACAAAGTTGTTTTGTTATAGGGACCAAACCATGCTGCTGTGACAGCTTGTGCAACAGGTGCTCACTCCATTGGAGATGCTATGCGGATGATTCAATTTGGTGATGCAGATGTTATGGTTGCTGGAGGAACAGAGTCAAGTATTGATGCATTATCAGTTGCTGGATTCTGCAGGCAAGCAGAAAATTTTTCAAAACTGTGCTAAATCCGTTGTCTTGCATTTATAATTTACCTAACATTAATTATTGTTATTTCATCATAAACGAGTTTAAATCGGTACAAAAGAACAAATGGTGCAATATTTACTTAAGGCTGCACATTTGCGATTTTGTATTTGAAGATTGAAGATTTGCTAGGTATAGCTTCGTCTGACTGCAAACCTTACTAATATACTGCTTCAAATGTTAAGTTTATTTGTTTTCTTAGTAATATATTTGTTTCATGGATCTGTATCTTGGTATTAGTAGGTGTCTTTAGTCACAGAGTGAATTACCATGCTGTAGACAACTGCTCATTTTGTGCTCATTTTGCATTTTAGATGTTTTTCAAGTTTTCTTATGTTCTTGTTAATTTTATGTCACGGATCTTTTTTTTTTTTTTTTTTTTGTTGTGACTTGTGCTTTAGATTATGTTTGGGGCAGCTGCAGCTGTTTGAAGAAATAGTTGTCAAATTATTGCAGAAGAAACTGTTGTTCAAAAAGCTGCATTGGTTATTACAACATCTTTTCTTTTTTTTTTTTGTTTGAAGAAGTCAGATTGCCATTTTCTAGCAGCCACCGTAGGTAGTTAGGTCTGGTGAGAAAATGCAGCATTCAGTTGCAGTTTTTTGAAAACTCGGGAAAAATGCAAACTGCTAATGATTTTATTGGTATGCTATTTTGAAATTTAATCCCACAAACCCTTTTTTTTTACTTGCTTGAATTTGATGCATAGATGTATTTTTATACAAGCATTTATTTATAGTGTGGAGAATCAAATCTTTGCATATCTGCCCTTTACATTTCCTCCCTCAAACTCCTAAGATTCAATTAGTTAGTTGCTGGACCTTCGGATCTGCTGCTCAGTTCTACACCCTAATTGGCTCTCACCAGCCCTCTGAACTTCCATGCTGCCATAGTTGGTAGCTGATGTTCCACCGGCCAACTGTTTCAATTAGTCCTCTACAGTTTTTTATTTGCTCCATGTCAGCCCATCAATCCATGAGATTATCATTGCTACTTTACTATTTCATAGACTGTTTTAATTGTAATTAATTCTATTTTTCTTTTTTGTTCCTACAAGTCTATTTTTTACTGATGGTTCTCCAAGATTTTCATAAATTCAGTACAAATGATAGAAATAAAATACAACCAATTTTCTCCAATTCTTGCCATGGTATCAAAGCTTACTCTTCTTTTTCTTTTATTTCCATAAGTTGCAGCCTTCATTGACATATTGTTAATATCTTGCAGCCTTCATGACCACAGTTCTTATTCTTAAATCAAGATCTTGCACTTTTCTCTCTTTGCAATGAATTACTACCAGAATCTTTATTCCAATGGATTGCAACAATACATATGTTGCTCTTGTCTTAGGTTTATTTGGTACAGAGGCCGGCCACCCAAATTTTATTTGGGAATTGCAAAATATCCATTTAATATTTGTTTGACTTGAAAGAATTACATCTAGTGCTTACAATTAGTTTATGCATTATTGAAGTGAAGAGAAATTAGGCTACTTGGCACCAAACCTTAGCAAAGTGATTCAATGTTTAATGCTTGGAATGAATAGAATATTATGGTATCATAATTATGGAAGTCCATAGTTTCTGAAATAAGTGACAATTGCATGTTCTTTCATTCAGAAAATAAAGGGATACGATAAACCAAAAATATTCTGAAGTTCATGATTCATGCCATATCTTAAAATCATGAACAATACCTCATTTTCAAATTAAAGGGGACAATTCATAGTAAAAAATTCTAATTGACTAGAGCTTTGAGAGAAGATGAACCATTATCAATAAATCCAAATGGATTGTGTCAAGGATGTTAACCTACTTCAAAAGTTTGTTGAAAAAGTGTAAATTTATATTTAATTTAATTAATTTATTATTTTAATAAACTAGTAACTTTTCATTATTTAATTATTAAATTTATTTTAAGTAATCCCGCTTAATTTTTATTCTATATATATATATATATATTATAATAATTATTATCAAGTATTATTATTAAATCAATTTAATAAACATTTGAAGGCTTTCCTTCCTCGGTTGAGCCTTAATCCATGCAACAGACTCACTGCTCGCTTTACCTCCTTTCTTTGCTCTAGATCTCTTGTTTCGGCCCCCCTCTAGAATGAGTTCAACTCTTTTACAGAGCTGCGAAGTCTCCAACTCCTTCGATGGCAGTTCAACATCGACGGCACTGCCACCTTCTTCCTTTGCGCAAGCCTGGTCTCCTCTACACACAAAAGCTCCCCCCTCTCTCCTTCCTTCACCACAGATAAGCTGCTTGGCTCAACAGGTAAGTCGTCCTACTATTTATAGGGCGTAGTTCACCTCCTTAGTTTCTCGACGCTTCTCTCTTCATCTTCCCCTTTTTTGGCTGCCCGACTTAGGGGTGTGCATTATTAAAGAAGACGTCAGTCATAAGTAGGGCTTGCCTTAGACAACCATAATTTACATCTTGCATGGAATATGACCATGAAGTATTCCTTCTTTTTATTATATTATTTATTATTTTGTTAGGTCAGCATATGAATGGATGGCATAATCTTATCTTAAATGTTCTTTTTCAGGTCAAGAGCTTTGGCTACAAAATACAACTCTATTCCTGAAGTTGCTTCACGACCATTTGATTGTGGTAGAGATGGATTTGTGTATGCAATTTTCTAATACTGGCCTTTTATTATTATTATTACTATTAATCTGATCTTATTTTCTACCTGACATCTCTTGATGCAGAATTGGTGAAGGCTGTGGTATGTTGATACTGGAGGTTAGTATGAAAGAATTAATTTTTAATTTCTAGAATCATGCATATTTTTAATCTGAATGATTGTGTATATATTCTATTTCATCGATGAAGTAGACAAACCTTGAAGTTAATCTAATATTTTACACTTTATGCTTCTTTGTAACCTTTAGATGATATGCACCAAGTTAAAATTTTCTTGTATTGCTGTACTAATTCTTTTGTACTCTTGCATGATTCCCAAAGCAATAAATTTAGATAATGAATTGATTTGTTGCTAATTTCGGTGATGTTGTGGCAAATCATTAATTTGTATATATATTACGCTTCTATGAATCTGTGTTATTATGTTACTCTTCATTATTCCCTCTTAGATTTATTATGACTTAGTGCTTAATGAGTTGTTAATATTATTTGCATATATTTTACACAACTCTTCACCATTTTACTATTGTCTGATACGTTTTCCTTACAAAATTTTCACGTTAGTTCTATATAGTTATCCTATTAATGCATCATCATCATCATCTACATTCCTATATATATATATATATTACCAAGCTAATTTTTGTGCCATATCATCTTCAATAGGTGCTATTCCTATCATCTTGTTGATATAACACTTCCTCATCATGGTTCATAATGTCACAATGCGGCAATCCTAATTTTCTTCCAAGTCACCTCATGCTGGCTGTTCTAACTTTCTATTTTTCCTCAAACACTCGTATCTATATAACATAGCTGGTTTAATATTAATAAAATTTACTCTTATGTTTTCAATACTCTCTCATCATATAATACTCTTCACCATTTTATCATCCAACTTTAACTATGAATGCCATATCCTTATCCATATTTTAGTCCTTTTGTGTAAGTGAGCTAGTCTTCTTGTGACACGTTATCAGTTTATTTTCTAGCTATGTTAATTGATTTATTTAACAAATTTTTAAGAGCATTCTTTTTTTATCCGTATGATTAAGGACATAAATGCACATATAATTTTTACAGTGAACATTTTGTAGTTTGCATAGAGATGTGCCTTGACCCTTAGAGACACAATGCGAAACGAATCTATCGGTGTAGCTCCAATGTCATACAAGATTAGAGAGAGTTATCTTAGATTGTTTGGTCACATTAGACGTCGACCATCTAATGATTTGGTTAGGAGAGTAGATCTTTCAGATTTGACTTATGTTGAGAAAGACCAAGGTAGACCTAAAAGGACTTGGTCATATGTATAAAAATGATCGTAATCTATTAGAATCAAATGAAAATCTGATACACAATGGAGAAAAAGAATTCATGTAGCGGAGAATAGAGGGTTGTTGTTGTTGCATATAGATGTGCCTTGTGGCATGTGAGTAGCTTTTTTGGTAAAAGTGCATCATGAGATTTGATGAAAAATCTTATGAGTTGCAGTAAGGCGGCAAAATAATGACTAAGAGGGTCTGATAGAAATGTGAATTTCAAGTCATTAAGAATAGAACCTATAAAAGGGAACATAAAAAGTAAACATGATTTTGGAACGTTTGAAAGAGAGTAGCGCATGCAGTTTGGGAGAGTTCAAAAGATTAAAAGGAATTGTTAGTCAAATGTAATTTGTTCAGAAGTTCTGCAAAATTTTTATTCGGAACAACTGTGCATTCAATGCAAATCTTAGTCAAAAGAGGTTAAGTCTAAGTCCCCTAAAGGGCGTGGGCTTCATAAGCGGATCTCATATTGTTGGCATAAAGCCAATGGAGATGCTAATTAAGGTTTCATGTTTATCGGTAATGAATTCTATTTTCTTTATTAAAATTTTTAATTGTCTTTCTTAAAAGCCCTGTTCTTATTATTTGGATATTTTTTAAATTTCTTGATGAGAGAGGGACACAACAAAGGAAAATTTGAGGCTAAGACCAGATGGATCAATTATTTTAGATGTATATGATTTAACTAATTTTCTTCGTGATTCTTGTGCGCTTGCACTAACACGTGAAAAAGTGATTTCTCAATTTTTTTAATTCCAGTAGGGTGGTTAGCAGAACAGAAGCAGTGAAGGTGAGTATTATCTGACCCTGATTTTCTCATTTGGTCAATCCGTTAAGGATTATGTCTTGAAAAAGTTGTGATCTTTAATTTAATAATTAACAGTGTGGTTCAGTTTCATTTTAAATGGCACACATTTATTTGGATTGTTATTGTGTGAGTTGTTGGGATGAAAGTGCTTCTAAAATATGATTATATATGACGAGATTTATGATTAAATAATTGCAACAAGATTAATTTGAATGTGTTATTTTATGTTAATATAGAGTATTCAAAATTTATTATCAGGATGATTAAATATGGAATAATCTTTCTCCTAGGTAGTTAATAAACTCATATTTATGAAGTTATGCTTATGATTTATACAATATGCATTCAAGAGTTATTTTTCGTCTTGCATCTAGGGATATAATTAATTAATTAGTCGGGAATGTTAATTTATACTATGAAATTTATTCCTTCCTTATGAAGTTAAAATAAATAGTATTCTTTAGTACTAATTTGGTCTTGAATATTAAGACTACTTAATTTATAGTTTAATCACCAAATTTAGTATTTATTAGAGAATTAATGGTAAGTAATAGTAAATGTTACTATAGAGGTCAATGTAATTAACTTAGCTTTAATTATGAACTATTCATGAAGGATCAATCTATATTAATATGTTTTAAGTAATACACCAACCCACGATCACCCACCCACCCAACCACCCACCCACACACACACAACACAAACACACACACATACACACACACGATCTAGTTTGGAGCATGAAATAACTAAGACGTCGGTCGGTGTGAATTAAAATTTTGATGCCCATTTCTATAATAAACTATTAACAAAATGAAAGAACCACTAATCAAATTAATCAAAACAGTATATTTAAATTTATTTTATTACTGGTTATTCCCGTCTTCTATAAATATTATCTATTCTATCGCTCATCTTTTAATTACTTAGTTAACCTGAAAAGTTATTTTAAAATAACAATGAACTAAATAAATAAGTGAATACTCGTACTCCTAAACTACAGTAACACAAGAAAAAAGAACGCAAAATGTATATCAGTTAAATTTTTTAATAAATCAATATAATAATTTGAGATGTTATTAATGTATCTTACTATATAAATGTCATACCAATATCATTCTATATACGTACAACCGTCACAATATCACTGTTTAAAAGTTATACCAATTAAGATACTTTAATATCAATATTCTTTTTTATTTATGTGCACAAGTACCTTAAGGTTCTTCACTATTATTATAAAGATGCGACTTCATCATAATCAATCATGCACATACAAACACACTATAAAAATATTAGTTTCTAATAATGAATATTTCATTATCACTTGCATAACAACCACTATTCTTGTACATGATTCAATATTTTTGTGCACGGGTATATTAGTGTTCTTTACTATTATTATAAAGTGGCGAGTCCATCATAGTCAAGCATGCACATACAAACACACAATAAAAATATTAGTTTTTAATAATAAATATTTCATTATTATTTGCATAATAATCAATATTCTGTACATGATTTAATGATGAATTAAACAAAAACCTGAGCACAATGGTCATTTTTACAATAGAAACATATTTATTATAACAATAAATCATGGGTATTTAATATTATAACAGTAACGGTAAATATATTTGGTCGAGAAAAAACAAAATATCACTCAAATAATTATTTTAATAAATCAATATAATCATTTGAGATGCTATTTGATGAATCTTACTATATCAATATCATATTAATTCTATATATGTACAACTGTCACAGGAGCACCGTCTTAAAAATTATACCAATTAAGGTATTTCAATATCTATATCTTTTTTTATTTACGAGCACGAGTATCTTAGTGTTTTCTCATTAGTATTAAAAATGGGTGACTCCATCATAGTTAAGAATACACATACAATCACACTATAAAAATATTACTTTATAATAATGAATATTTCGTTATTATTTGCATAACATTCAATATCCTTGTACATGATTCAATGATGAATTAAACAGAGCTGAGCACGCATGTCATTCTTATAATAATAAAAAATATTCATTAGAACCATAAATCAGGTGTATGCAGTACTATAACAGCAACAGTAAAAACATTTGATCTAGAAGAAACAATATATTAATGTAACAAAGAATACGAGTACTCACATCGATTTCGATTAATTTATTATTTGGTTTGTCTAGATGTCAACTCTTCTAAATTGAAAACCTAACATAAACATAATATTTATATTACCAAAATTTAAAGAACTTATTATTTTTATTAGTTCTTACCTTACGTTATTCATGTATAATAATTTCGTATTTTATTTTAGGTAAACCCGATTAATTTTCTATTCAAAATATTTATATGTTTATATTTGTATTTAGTTTATTATTAAATCAATTAAGTAAACATTACCTATTTGGCCGAGCTCTAAACCACGCAAACCCTTCTGCCTTCCTAGCACAAGGGCTCTTTTTTTCTCCTTCGATCAGCTCCCTCCTGCACAATCATTTATGCCGCCTACTTCTTCATATGGTAGCAACATGACCCCTCGATGCACGAGAGACCTTTCTTCCACTGCATGCAAAAACCCCTTCACACGTCATCTCCCTACTTCTGCTTCTAGTCGCGGTTCAACGCAATGAAGCAACCACTCGGTCTCGCCGCCTCCCTCTTCTTCCTCCTTTATTGACAAAGATGTCGTCGTCCATTGATGTTGCCTTCGGCTACAAGGAAACCTTAGCTCGCGTCTGTCGTCTCTCGCACTCGCCGATCAACACTCCTGGTAAGTTCGTTCTTTCCTCATACGACATTTTATTGGGTGAACTTACCTTTTTGGCTTCCGACTCCTTCGCTTCCTTTTCTCCCCCTTCGGTTGCTCGATCCATTGTTTCCTCTTCTTAATTTTTCGTTTATTATCCTCTCGGGTAATTGAAACGGGATCGTTTCAATATTCCCCACTTAAAAATTGTCTTCGAAATTTATAAATGGATTGCAAGTCATATCTCATTAAGTAGGTCAACATCAGCTATCCATAAATTTCATAATGAAAATTTGGGGTCATTGATTAAGATGAAAAGTAATTAGTGTGAGTGTAAAGACTCGTTACAAGGCGATTCAACTATATTTTGGATAACAATATTGAAGCAGGAAAGTATGGTAGGAAAATATCCCATATATATAAGAAAACACCAAACTCATTAGACGCCATCACCATCAGCAGCAGCTGGTTCTTCAGACTCACTATGAGTAAGGAAATATACTTGAGGTCAGACATGTTGCCTTGGTTGACCTTCGATAGGAGTTGAAGCTATAGACTCTATCTTTTTTTCTGCCTACTGACAGTCTTCTATGAAAGAACCACTTGATTTCTGTTCAACGCTCATTTGGCCAAGAGATGAACAATATCTTGTTGAATGATTAGGCTAACGACACAATAGTAAGTGTTAAAGCCCATCATACATTCAATTTTATGTTTTCATCTGCATTTGGCACGAGTGATTACTGTACCCTGAGTCATACCTCTGCTAACTCCACCTGAATTGTCCTTAGACTTCTTCCATTGGATTGATTTGCATGTTCTGTTTCATCAACACTCTTCCTCTTGTGCATCTCTTTACACTTCTAAATAAGCTGATAATTGATCATCAGTTTTCTAGTTCGTTTCACTAATAATCCAAGTATTCATCAATCCCTAAATGTACCAATGATTGCCTGATTGAATCCTTTAATCCTAAAAGGAATCATAACACTTTTTTTTTTTGCGGTAGCAATCAACTGTGGTACATACCTTGATAGTGCAGTGAATTATGCTTCGTAATGCATGACTGTCTTCTCTTCTTCAACTTGATGAATATGTTCTATATCTATCTTTGAGCAAATATGCGCACAGATTACTCTCTGCATAACTCCACGAATTCCTCCCAACTAACTATTATATTGGGTATGTCCCCTAGCTTGTCTTGACATTGCCGCGCCACCATCTTTTAGCTTCTCCATTCAGCACAGATTTAGCTAAAGACATTATTCTTTCATCCGGACGCCTTGCTATCTAATAACTTCTCTATCTTCATTAGCCCGTTCTCCACTTCAATTAGGTCTTGAGTTCCCTTGACAAAGGTGGATGCAGACATTGAAATATCTTCTTGTTGTCACGACCTGACCCGAGGCTTAGAATTAACCAAGGCAGGAACGGACGTTCGGATGGGTGAATTAAATTTTCTATATTAATTCACAATTTAACAGATAAAATAGCCACTAAAATTTAAATTAAAATGTTATAATTTATATTTATATTGTTGATGGTTGTCTGCGTTTTCTATAAATATTTTCTTATTTATCGCTCATTTTTTAATAATTTAGTTAAACATGAATATTTGTTTAAACAAATTTGAGCTAA
Source organism: Papilionanthe hookeriana x Papilionanthe teres (assembly GCA_022702705.1). NCBI lineage: Eukaryota > Viridiplantae > Streptophyta > Magnoliopsida > Asparagales > Orchidaceae > Papilionanthe > Papilionanthe hookeriana x Papilionanthe teres. The sequence continues at coordinate 101,922,013 of CM040425.1, forward strand.
AGAGCAGTGAATACTCATTCTTCTAAAGTAAAATAATATAAGGAAGAAAAAAGAATAATATGCATACTAGTTAAACTTCTTTATAAATAAATATAAACATTTAAGTTGCTATTCATAGAGATTTGTATCATTATCAAACCAATATCATTTCATATTTATACCATCGCACAATAGACACCGTCTAAAAATTTAATCAATTAAGACATATCAATATTAATATCTTTTTTTCATTTACGTGCACAGGTACTCTAGTGTTCCCTCAGTTCAGTCATGCAAATATAATATGTCAATATAAACATATGTGTTTATCACGTTCAATCATACTATATAAAATATACACTAAAATGCATGAATAAATAACTACAATCTTCGCAACGATATGACCAATAAAGAAATAATAACACAATCAAAATAAAATATCCACAATTATCATTAACTGCAAATATATTTGAGAAGAAATAAATTATTACTATAGTTTAAAAGTACAAATACTCACCTCGATTACTAATTAATTTGTCTTGATGTCGACTATTCTGAAAATGAAATGCCTAAAATAAGCACGATGGTCATATCTATTATTTTATTAAAAAAAAATCTCAATTTTATTTTATCTAATTAATTATATGTATGCATGTATATATATATACACATATATATACACACACACACACACACACGTGTGTATATATATGTGTGTGTGTATCTATATATATATATATATATATATATATATATATATATATATATATATATATATATATATATATGTATTATTATTAACTTTAATATTATTATCATTATTTATTATTAAAAAAAAACTAACCTTACCTCTTCACCTTTGGCACGACTACACACACGAAAGGATCTCCTTTCTCCGCACGTGATCGCTTGCCCTTCTTCCTCTTCGGTTCTTGCACGCAAGAACCCTCGACGTCACCTCCTCATACGACACAGCTTGGCTTTTCTCCTCGCCTTTCCTCTTCCTCGTCTACACGCGAGTGGCTAGGGTTTGAGTCTTCTACTTCAATCGAACCCACATGCGCTCTGGCTCTCCTGGTAGGTTCTTACCTGTCATGTCTATATATAGTGTGAACTTGTCTCCTTAGCTTTTGAGCTCGCTTCCACTCCCCCCCTTTTAGTTTAGGTCTCCTTGTTTCTTCTCCCCTTTCGTTCATTTGGCTCGACTCCTCCCCTTCAATTTCCAAGATTCTTCGTTTCCCCTCCTTATTAATAGAACTGTTACAATCTTCTCCACTTACAAAAATTTCAGCCTCAACATTTATAATTAGACTTTAAGAATGATCAACATTAGCTATCGATAAATTATTAAAGATTAAGTTATACAAGACTATCCATAGATGGTACTGACAGGGTATGCGATGTACCCATACACGTTAAAGGAAAAATAAAGGTGTACCTTCGGGTATAATTTGAGGGTACATTCGAGTACATATTTTAGGAGTGCTTTCGTACACATTTTTAGTGATACTTTTGGGTATGACGAAAATTTCTTTATGACTACTAAATATGTTAAAATAGTAAATACTTAAAATGAAAAGAGGATAAAATTAAAGTGAAAGTTTAAGCTATGTATTTTTTTTTGTCATTCATGCATAGCATAAGCATCATAATTTAATGCATATAAAGATTATAATTATTCACAAAGTCAAACTTACTGTTGAAATTAATGTTTCCTTTCAGAAGGAAAAAGAAAACTTTAGGTTGATATGCCTGGTAGAAGAGATTTGGTTTAAAGGAGGAGGACTGCAGTTGATAGTTACTAGTTATGTTGTGTTTGTAGTTCTTTTTACTATTTCCTTCAGATATTAACATATTGTGTAATACTGATTTGTGATTTGTTCTTTTAGATTATGTTTTTTTTTAATGTTTAATTTTGTTTTATTTTGTGGATTAGTGGCTCTTTTATATATTAGAAGTTTCTGAAAAATATTGTAGAATGCAAATGAAATATTAATGCAGTCCGATTGCAGTTCCAGCCTTAGTTAATTATAAGCACTGGGTCGGGACATGACAGATGGGACAAGAATACTATGGTATTTATAGTTTTTATCGAAACAAATCTCTTTCCCATGGGAGAAATACTCTAAGAATAATTTCTTAGAATTAATGATGATTAGAAGGTTTATGTTTAGCTAGTTGTGGGACTATTGGAGTTCAGAGAGGATGGAAGGAGTTAAGGAGGATTTAAGTTTTTTCATCTTTTCTTTTAGGTTTATTTGGTTGATGGAACATGAATTATTACCTTAAAGAATATATGGAATTTAGAGGTTTTATTGGGCCAATCTCTTCTGCAAGGAAGAGCTCCTCTCAAAATAATTTTCTATAATTAGCGATGATTAGTTCCACATTTGAATCCACTCTAAACGTACAATGAGGGAAATGTGTGCAACCTTAATATTGATGGAGAGAGCTATGACAATGTAGTCTCCGCTTTCATGGTAAAAATGTTGGACTAAGCCACACAAAAGCGCTTGCAACCCTACTTTTTGATCTGGGTTAGTAAGGGAATATGATACGACTGGATCAGCAGTGTTTGGTAGAGTTTTTCATTCGCGACTAGCTCCAGGATCTGGTGTGGTGTGACGTGATGCCCATAGATGTCTGTCACATTTTGTTGAGGAGACTGTTGTAGTTCGATCACAAGACTCAACACGATGGGTTCAAGAACACTTATTTGTTCAAAAAAGAGGGAAAACAAATCGTTCTTTTGCCCATCAAGGATTTTGGAGAAGCAGTAATGCACATTGTATAGAAGCTTGAGATCTTACACACCACATTTCTACAGGTTGCACAAGAAATCCTACTAGCGATGGCCTTACTCTTCTTTAGAGTGTACTGAGGAAGAGACTGAAACACTAGAGGTGATCCAGCCACTGCTAGTCAAATTTTAGGATGTGATAACCGATAGACTACCTAAGGGCCTACCCCCACTTAGGGATATTCAATACGCCGCGATTTTATCTTCGGATTGGTACTACTAAATAAACTTGCTTACGAACTGAGACCAGTATAGTATTAGGAGTTGCAAAGAAAGGTACTGGATTTCATTGAGAGAGGGTTGGTGCGAGAGCATATAAGTCAGTGTGTTGTGCCCACTTTAACAGCGCCTGATAAGAATTGGTCATGAAAGATGTGCACTGATAATCGAGCTTTCAATAAAGTCACCATCAAGTACAAATTTTCTCTACCATGCATGGACGATCTATTGGACCAATTGCATGGCACCATTACCTTTCCAATATCGACTTGCGTAACGGCTATCACCAAATCAGGATGGGTCTAAAAATGAATGGATAACAACCTTTAAGACCAGAGACGGGTTTTACAAGTGCACACTCATGCCCTTTGGGTTGTCCAATGCGCCTAACACATTCATAAGTCTGATGAACTAGGTGTTCTTGGTTTAAATTATGAAGTTTGGGGTCTTTTACTTCAACGACATCCTTGTCTATAGCAAATCGAAGAGGAGCACCTGCAACATTTGGAATTAGTCTTCGAGATTCTACAAGTGAAAAAACTATATGCATACCCAAAAAAGTGTCACTTCGTGATGGTGCGGGTGTGTTTTTTAGGTTACATTGTATCTAGTGCAGACATTTAAATGATCCTATGAATATGTGTATGATCGTGAGTTGGACACCCCTGCATTCCTTTACCGAGCTGACATAGTTGTTGGGTTGACATCCTTTATAGAGGGTTTATCGGGAGCTTCAGCACCGTCACATCACCCCTGACATAGCTTTTGAAAGGAGAGAAGTTCTAGTGGACAGAGGCAGCCCGGTCTAGTTTTGACATTCTGAAGTAAAAAGTGATAGAGGCCTAGTGTTAGCTTTATCAGATTTTAACCGGTTGTTCGAGGTGGAGTGCGATGCTTCAAATGTGGGGGTTGGAGTAGCATTGAGCTAGCAGGTCACTCCATAGCCTTCTTCATTGAGAAATTAAATGATTTCAAAAGAAAGTATTTGACATACGATAAAGAGTTCTATGCATTGTGAAGGCTCTTCACCACTGGAGTCACTAGCTGCTAAAGAGAGATTTGACTCTATTCACATATCACGAGGCTCTTAGGTTCTTGAACAGTCAGAGCAAGCTGAAGGGCAGGCATGCTTCTTGGTTTGAGTTCTTAACATCGTTCTAGTTCGTGCTTAAGCACAATGAAGTGAAATTGGGTAGAAGATGCCCTGAGACACCACTATTTCATGATCACCTCCATGCAGGCCAGAGTCATGGGATTCAAGGTGGTGAAAGAGATGTTCAAGCAGATGGGATTTCAAGGAGATTTGGAAAAAGGTGTCAGAAAAAATGTGCCTGACAGTACCATAGAGCTGATGGCTATCTATTTCACTAGAGCACGTGTATTTCCAAGTTCTCGTTGAGTAACTATCATCTAGGAGAGTCATAGTTGGGGCCTACTAGGCATTTCGACAAAAATAAGACCCTTTTACACTAGTGAATGAAGATTTTTTTTTGGCCTCGTCTAACGAGAGATGTGGAGCGACATGTCCGACGATGCAAAGTTTGTCACCTAGCCAAGACTAGAGGGCAAAATATAGGGTTATACACACCATTAAATGTATCATATGCTCCTTGGCTAGATGTTAGTATGGATTGATTGATGTTGGGTCTCCAAAGATGCAACAGAACAAAAATTCTGTGATAATAGCGGTTGACAGGTTCTCGAAGATAGCTCACTTTGTTTCATACCACCGGACACTAGATGCATCACATGTCATTGATTTATACTTTAGAGAGATCTTGGGATTGCATGGGTACGCTAGACCATTTCATCTAGTAGGGACGTCAAGTTCCTATGTCACTTTTGGTGAATCCTGTGGGGAAAGTTTGGTACTAAACTTCAATTCAGCTCAACAGCTCATTCACAGACAGACGGTCAGATCAAAGTGGTGAATAGGAGTCTGGGAACTCCTCAGTTGTTTTATTGGAAAGAACATCATGCAATGGGACTTGATCTAGTTCAAGAAAAATTCTCCTACAACAGGTCCGTCAATCAGACTACGAGACGTACCTCCATTCAGATTGTGTATGAGCACAATCCACTCACTCCACAAGAGCTAGTATCAGTTCTTCCTACGTTGAAAGTTAGTGCAGATGCCATGTTGAGGGTGCATGAGATTTAGATGCTGCACAAGGAGGTAGGGAAAGAGATCTCCAGATATAATCACAAGAACATGACACGAGCTAATAAAGCAAGGTAACCCTTTAGGAGGGAGATTTAGTGTGGATTAAACTGAAGAGAGATTCCCCAAGGAATCGTTTAGGAAATTCAAGCCCAGGGGATTATAATATTTCTGCTACCTTCAACGTGATAGATTTGACTTTATACTATGAGGACTCGGAAGCTTCGACGAATGAGTTTGAAGCTCCCCCAATCTTGGGAGACTGATGCAGACATCATAAGGGGAGCTATGGTGTAACAGGGAGCCGCGGAAAATATCCCGTGCTTCCTTCGTCTAGACCAAATCAGTCCAGACCTTGGAGGACTGATCGACCCTTCCACCATGTTTTGGCAACTCCTTTCCATAGGGGGACCCAAGCATAGTTATCTGAGGCTTATATTTGTGTTTTCTTTGTTAAAGTTTTCAGTTTCTTCTTGTGTTTTATATTGAGACAGCTATCGACGTCTCCAATTCTCCCTCATAAAACTTTGGCCGAAGGGCGACAAGGTGCTTCGACTATAACTCTTCCTAAGGTGGTATTTATCTATCATTTCCTGTTTCCCCTATCTTCATTCCAGCCACCTAACCGACTGTCGTAACCCTGCCGGACTACACTGTTGGCTTCCTGCTGTTTCCCAGTTTCCAGCCTTCCATGCCTGCTATTTCCATGCCGCCAGCCTTTCATGCCTGCTGCTCCGCTGCCGCCAACCCCACCGCATCTTTGCTGCAGCTCTGTTTGCTACTCTTCTGTCGCCAACTCCACCCCTGCCTGAAACCTCCTCCTTTCTTGGTTGATGTCCAGTTACCAGCCAGCTCGCATGTCTTGCTGCCGCCTCCTCCTTCTCAACCTCCTATCCCTACCAACCATAGCCACCTTATCACTGCCTTTCCACCACCTTCGATTCAAGCCCTTGTTTGGTGTTTAGGTTAAGTCTTTTGTATTTCCTATTTTGGTGTATGTTTGTTTTAATCCCCCTCTTTGTTTTTTTTTATAATAAAAGTTGTGTTTTCCTTGTTTGTTAACTCTGGTATCAGTCTTGGGTGTTACTAATTGGGTCTTGTATGACTATTCTTTTGTTCCGTTTACCCTTGTCAATTATATTTGATTGCTACTGGCAACATTTAAAACCATCATACGTAAGCTCAAATATTCAAATTTACTATTTTCTTTCAGTAATTAAACTATTTATATGTTCTTTATTCAGGAACTCAATCACGCAATACATAGGGGAGCCAAAATCTATGCAGAAATTCGAGGATATGGAATGTCAGGTCTCCTTTGTCTACTGTTTAAACATTTATTCTTTTATCTTATTTACAATCAAATTTTGTATTATAAGGTAAAATCCATTTTTCCTTAGGTGACGCTCATCACATTACTCAACCACATAGTGATGGAAGGGGAGCTATTCTTTCTATGGAACGTGCACTAAAACAGGTAAACTATGCTGTCAAATGTCAAATTAGCCAATTAACTTATACGCTATTTTTCTCTATGTAGTCTGGACTTCTTCCCACTGATATAGACTACGTAAATGCTCATGCTACATCTACTCCTCTTGGTATTGTTCACTTGACCTTTAAAAGTTGAGTTATTGGATCCAATCTTACATGATAAAACATTGAAATTGAATGATTCCCGAAATGCCACAGGTGATGCTGTAGAGGCCAAATCAATCGAATATGTCTTCTCCAACCATGCAACATCAGGTGCTTTAGCACTCTCCTCCACAAAGGTAAAATGCATTTTTATGTTCTACGCACAAATAGATAGCCTTGAGTTGCGATTCAGCTCTTTTACAACCGCACGTTGTTTATGTAGTTTTAACATATTTTGTAGGGTGCTACAGGCCACCTTCTTGGAGCGGCCGGTTCAGTCGAAGCAATATTTTCTGTTCTTGCCATCCATCATGTAAACTTCCTATTTGATTATTTTATAGAGTTTGAGCTTCCCTATATTATTCCATCATTGTCAGGGTTTCTTCGGGTGTGTTAGGGGCAGCGGTTTGATGCCGGACAACACCTTTTTGTGTTTGGTAAAATTGCATTTTGCATGCTTATTTAAGAAGCTGCAGCTCAAAGTTGAGTTTTGCAACTGGATTTGGCTAAGTACGGCTGCTGCTAGAATGCCGTGGTCTGACTTTTTGAAAAAAAAAATGTAATAGCCATCATAACTTTTTGAAAAATAGCTCATTCTAGAGCAATTTCATAATTGCTTCTTCAAACAGCTGTAACTGAATAGACTCTTAACCTTCTACTAAACTTGTGTGATAAACATCTCTTGGATTATACTCATTCCTTATAAAGAGATCATAGTTAATTTTACTAGCATTCATTATTTAATATTTCTGGTGCTGATTTCAGGGGATTGCACCTTTGACATTAAACCTTGAAAAGCCTGATCCAGCCTTTCATGGTTCATTCAGCCCTCTAACTACCTCAAAAGAGATGCCCATCAGAGCTTCACTCTCAAACTCTTTTGGCTTTGGTGGGACAAATGCGTCCTTACTGTTCACAAGTCTGCCTTAACCAGATCCTGTATGCGTAAACTCTTCAGATGCTCTAGGAACGCATGCCTTTTTTACTTGACGTAAAAGAAGCCATTTGCCGACTCTGGGGGCTTTGTGGGAGGCAATTTTGTTCTTTTGCTCGAATGTTCAAAGTTCTTATATAATTGCAAGAGAATACGGTTGGTTTTTGGTGTGCTCGCATGGTTCCTTTGCAGAAATAAGAAGTTGGACTGTAATCTTTAAAGCAGCAGGCACTGTAACTTATTTATATGCAACTGTGCAAACGGATTTTGATTATTTATAGACATTTTAATGTGTAATATGTTAAAAAAAAAGCAATGGATTTATTAATTATTATTATCATTATTATTATTGTTATTATTGTGACTATTAGTATGGTATAGTGGTTAGCACCTAGACAGGAGATGACCAGTATTTATCTATCCATTTTTGAATTTAAGGAAAATTTACATAACATTTAATTCTATGTATTTATACACTAACACCTAAACCTCTGTCGTAAACTTGAGTTTTGACATGTATGCCACATTATATTTCATGTTTTAAGAGTTAAAATAATGGTAATTTTTTATTTGAAATTAAATATTTTGGCATTATAAATGTATAAAGTTGAGTTTTGGTGCGAGGAAAGTAAATAAATAAGAATTGAGTGGTATGTATATAAATGCTTCCTTTTTTAATTATGATTTTATATAAACAAAATGAATATCTCGTGTGATTTATGACATAATAAGTATATATTGAGTCTCATACGATCTTAGTATAATTTAGTATTATTATTACTTTTTCAAAATGAAATGCATCTTTTTATGCAGGATTCTAAAACAAATCTGTTATGTCTGTAAAAATGGAAGTTGAGCTTTCAGAATTGTAAATATAGAAGAATTGTCTACTACCGATGTAACTTTTTCTATACTTTAATATCTCTTGAAATATGTCAAATGATTTAAGGAATCAGAACGGATGTAAATATCTTTAAAATTCAATTTCTTTATTTTTTTGTATTAATCAAAATTATTCAATCATGAAAAATATTATCCAATCAAATAAAATTATTGCAGGCTGTATAGGTATACTTTTATCAAAATAGTTATATTTAAGAAAATTAAAACAAAATTATAAAAATTAATTTACTAGAAGAATAATAAAAAAAAATTAGACTACAGCCCCCGCAAGTCAACCGGTGAATAAGTGTTGGATTTGGGGCCTGGGCAGTGCATCTCACACAGCAACAAATTTTATTTTTTTATTTAATTTCTATTTTTCATATAAAATTATTTCATTAAATACTTTTTAAAAGAGTTGATGGAATTTTTTTAATTTCAAATTTTTTACAATTTTAGAGAAAATCTTTTTTTTATTCTTTGATAATTTTTAAATTAATAAAAATGTTTAAATTTGTTAAAAGCAAATTTATTTAATAATATTTTACTAATTATTTAACATTTTGTAATTAATGTTTATTTACAGAGAGGACTCTTTTGGATCATATAAATAAAGTCTTACCCTTTTCATGAAAGGGGACTTAGGCTTTAAGATTTGTGTGAAATGATACATTTTATTAATAATATATTAGTTTTTGAAGGCAATATTTCCCGCTTATATGAAAATTTCTAAAAGTTCTAAAAAAAATTGGGGAAAAATTGATGGTTTCTGGCGATAATGGATGGCTGAGGACTAAGGGTGGGTGCCAGGTGGCATATAAAAGCATACCTGGTAAGCATTCATGTCACTTTCACCTACACTTAAAACACATGTCAGAGTTTTTTATATGTTTGCAATATAATACCTAGGTAAAGCTAAGGGAAGGTTTTTGTTATCTACCAAAATCCTAATCCTATCACTAGTCAATTCCTATGACGTCTAGGTTCTTGTATTTTGTTAAGGATGATTTTCTTCACCAAAGAACAATTAAGTCCAATCGTTCTTCTAAAACATCCCATCGTATTGAGAAAGTGCTTAGGACGAATCCTAAACATCTTTTCAATATTTTTGGGAATATTTCGAGCCCAAATGAATTTCATTGTACATGTGAATTAATCATCCAAAATTTAGTTAAGTTTTGCTTCTTGCTCAGTGAACTTGGACATTTGATTATCCGATGAATAAATTGACTTATCACTTGATGCTTCATTTAAGAGTTATGATAATGAAAGCCTTTAGGGGAAAATTAATTTGTTGAAGATTTTAACAATTCTTAGTTTAAAATTGGAATTGATGATTTAAAGTGATTTGGTTTAGTTATAAAATTTTAATTAATAATTTTAAGTTTGAAATAGTGTTCAAGTTGTTTTAATTCAATTAAATCTTTATATTTTAAATGATCTTAATATTTCAGATTAATTTTAATGTTTTAAATTTACTTAGGTTGAAAGAGGTGTTTTAATTATTTATTTTTGTTAAATTTTGATGACTTGATTTGGATTAATTATAGTACTTTAGGTTGATTTTAATTAGTTTGATTTTTATATTTTAATTATGAATTGTTTTGAAATTACTTAAGGTTTTAAATTTGTTTTAAGTTTGTTCTTAAGTGATTTCAAATTAATTTTAAATGTTTAAAATTTATTTTAATTTGATTATTAAATCATTTAATGTTGTAAGCTTTAACTTAATTAAGGGTCATTTTCCTTTTTTAATTAGTCATTTCAGTCATCATTTTAGAATTAATTAAGGATTGATTACAATTGAATTAAATTAATTTGGGACTTTAAATTAAGGAATTGGTATCTTCTTAAGTCACATCCCTAATAATCCAAAATTTTAATTATTCTCCCAAAATTTAAATAATTTAATTAATTACGGTTCTATTTTTGATATTTTTAAAGTGACCAATGGGTTTCTGCCCCTTTATTCCCTAAGTTTCAATCATCCAAGAGAAGATTAGGTTCAAATATTTTTACCCTCCCTTTGATTAGACCTAAAATAATAATTAGGGTCAAAATCCTTAATTACCTTTATGCCCTTTTTAAGCCTAATCACCTCATAAATCACCAAAACAACATGACCAAGATAAGGTTTCTATTCTTAAGAAAATTATAGGATGTTCCTATTGACCAAAGGACCACATGGACCAATTTTGGTGATTTTTTGAATTATATTTTATTTATTATAATTATTTTGAGTTTTAGGGTATTAATTAATTATAAAATATAATTGAAGTTCAAAATTAAGCTTTATGTTTTTCTTATATCTCTCTGACCTCAAGGAACTTAGAGAAAGAAATTTTATATTTTTCTGATTTGTCTTTGATTTATTAGAATTAATTTAGTGCAAAGGTTGGAAAATCCATTTTTTTAATATTAAAAATTGTCTTAAGCCCTTAAAATTCAATATCTTAACCTAGAGATTTGGGAAAAAAATTTGGTTGGTTCCTAAGTGATTAGGAAGCAAAATATGACATCTTTATGATTTTTAGTATTTTTGTGATTATTATTATTATTTTTAATTATTAAAATATTAAAAATATGGTTAAAAAATGAAAATTTTTAGAAAATTCCAATTTTAATTTTCTTAGACTCCTCTGATACCAGAGAAGCCCCAAAACCAATTTGGTGAATTTTTGAAGTGTATTTTGTGTTTTATGAATTTTTAAAGTTTAAAAATAACCATACAGCTTAAATGATCCATTTAGTGGGCTAAATCATTTCCAATTGACTTCAAATTTTTATGTGAGGTTCTCTACATCCTAAGTGACAGTGGAGAATTGATTTCAAGCAATTTTGATGTGTGGTTACTCCTAATTAATTAGAATTCAATTTTAGGTGTTTGGGCTGATTAGGGTTATTCTTAAGGAATTAAATCAAACCATAATTTTCCTAGGGTCCTCTAGTCATAAGCTACCTCCCCTAATTTTCATAGAATTTTCTAAGTAACATACAAATTATTGGAATTAAAATTTCAAAATAGAGATATAAAATTCGAAAATCAATAACTTACCATAGATTTGGCCTGTGGCCTTGGAAAATTCAGAGAATGTTCCCAAAGACTACAAAAGCCCTATGATCTCATGCCATGGTGAATTATATGCTTGAATGGAGAATTGAAATACTTAAAACAGTATTAAATTAATTAAAAATAAAATACTTAACAAAACTACTTAATTCTTCTTCCACATTATTCTCCTATGTTCATTGAGCAAGAGGGTATTTTTCTTTTATTTTTGTGATTTTTCTACACAAATATATGGATTTTGAAGTTATGGGTATTTAAATAAATCAGAAAATACCCTATTTTTCTACTTATCCACGCGGCGTCGCGTCATCTTACGGCGGATCGAAAGCCCATGAGGCGCGCTTCCATTCGACACCGCCATCCGACTCAGCAGTCACACGTCCCGCGGTCTCGTCCCATGTCTTGATCTAGTGCGATCTGGACCGTCCGTTAGATACACGCGCGAATGAACGACATCCGTTCATCGTCCCCCAGTGCCCCTACCCGAGAACCGTCCACACTAAGACCCTAAGATCTCCCTCATTTCTCCACCAAATCTCATGATCTTTGACTCTATGGATTCATCTCAACAAGACGAACGCATCTATACGGCTAACATGCTATGAAATAGACTCAAACAAAATGGATAATCGCTGGAAGCTCGGGTTAAAGAGAAGTCCACATACCTTGGTTCAGAAGGTGAAGCCTCGACTGAATGTGCTCGGCACCTTCATTGGAGCTGGAGGAGCCTGGGGATGAAGCCTCTGGCCCTGGTGAATTTTCTAAGTGTGATTTCCACCAAGCCCGATTTCAAAGCTTGGCCGATAGGAAGAATGGCCGGCTCCGGTGAGGGGTTTTCTTTGGGGATTTCTTCTCTTGGTCCAGTGAAGGTGTAGAGTCAATCAATTTGGGGATTGACTCACTGTGGTGAAGTGTCCTGGTTTTGGGCTTGAAATTGAACTCAGAAATTGAGCTCACATAGGGGAAATTAGGGCTGGATTTCAGTGGGGATCGACTGCTCTATGTTGGGAGGAGGGTCTAGAATGATTTTGGCAGAGTTTTGGTAAGCTTTTGTTCAACACCTTCTTTGGTCGAGAGGTGGTGGTGTTTAAATAGGCATGGCTGGAGGGCTTCCCTGGGGCAATGGGAGGCTGGGATCAGCTGCTCAGGGGAGGATACGAAGAGCTCTGGTGTCCACTAGGGTTGGGACAGCTCATCAAGGGAGAATTTGAAATTTTGGCTCACATGGAGCTCTCGGCCATGGTGTTTTCTGGCGACCCAGGTGGCCGGCCGGCCAGGCATTGGTCACCATCTTGACCAGTGAGGTCAGGGCTGAGGTTTGGTGAGTTCAATTGGCTTTCGACATATGTAAAGGATTTGATTTAAATGGAATAGAGGAGAATTCATTTTGGCTTAATTTGTTCCAATGCATGGATTCGGCTAGGTGCACCTCCCCAAGGCTGGTTTGGATTGAAGAGAAAGTCATTTGGATCAGCTTGATTAGTGGGGTCAAGTGACAATCCAAGTACAATTAGGCTTAAGCATGGATTAGGGGAGACATGAGAATGGTTAATGACTTTTAAGGAGTGCTTAAAGGCCTTCCTCCTTTTTCCACTTATGGGGTGTTGACAATCCTAAGATTCTCATGGCTCTCATGTGGATTATGCATGGCTCCAAGGCTTGCTCATGCCTTAGGAATGGCTTGGCTCACTTGCATGAGAAAGGGATTTTGGGATTTTTGAAATTTAGGGGTATTTTGGCATGAGGCTTGATCTAGAATTATTTGATGATGGAATTGGAACTTAGAGAATGATTTTGATTAAATGGATGACAAATGAAAATGTCATATGGGCTTTAGAGTCATTTTTGGGCTTTTGAAATTGTCTTGGGATGGGCTTTTAAATGCTTTAAGTGGGCTTTTATGTTACAAAATGAACTTTTGGATGAAAATTTTGTGAAATACTATGCCAAATAAATGTTGGGTTTAGTTTAGGGATGTGTCATGAGAACTTTAGAAAAGGTTTGGTGTCATTTGGGGTTGAATTGGATTTGATTTGGGCCTCTTTAATAATAGGGTCAAAGTGGGTCAAATTGGGCTAACTTGGGCTAAGGTTGGGCTAATGTTGGTTTTGATGTAAAATTAATGTTGTAAAATGTTTATGGAGGTGTAACAAAGAGTTTTCAATTTTGGTTGGGTCTTAATTTTGAGATTTGGGTCTATTTGGGTTCATGATTGGTTTAGGCCAATTTAGGGAATTTTGGCTTAAGTTAAGCTTGGGTGAAGTTTGGGTTCAAATTTGGGGCAAATCAAGTTAGTAGTTTGTTTGTGGGGATGTTAGGAAGGTTTTAGAAAAGATTTGGGGCTAATTGGAGTTGAGTTGGGTTGTTTTGGGCTAAGTTTAGGTGATGGGCCAAAATTGGGCTTTAGGCTTCAAACTGAAATTGGATCCATATGTTGATAAAATTGAGTTTGGATTTGGTTCAAATTGATATTGGGGATATTAAATTGAAGTTTAGAATTGAATTGGATCAAAATTAGGATCAATTGGGTTGATTTGGTTTGACATTGGGTTCATTTTAGGTTAAAAAAGGGTCAAATTGAGGATTTTAGTAAAAGTGGGTTAAATTGACAAAATTAGCCTATGGTGAACAAAATGAAATTGAGAATATTTGGGATTTTTTTGAATTTTCTGGGAATTTTTGGAATTTTGTTGGATTTTTGGGTTAAAGGGGTATTTAGGGTATTTTGAGGGTATTGGGGGGGTATTTTTGGAAATTTTGGTATATTTGGCCATGGATGATCAATTTGAGTGGTGGAGAATATTTAGGATTGATTTTGAGGAATCTTGAGTAATTTAGACAATTTTGCAAAATTTGGGCAATTTCAAGGGCATATGGTAGGTTTGGTGGGTTTAGCGTCCCGGGGGTCAAAAATTAAAATTAGGGGAGAATGAAGATTAATTAGGTGTGAGTAAAATAGAACCATTTTGGTTTAACCATGAAGCCATATTAAGCTCACAAGAGCGATGAGAGGACTCATTTTAGGCACTCAATATGTTGTTCCTATCCCTCTTAGCCAGGGGCTTAGGGGTTAAGGTCCATCCATATGAGTTACCTACATGAGTCAGGGAGTCAAATCAGGTATATGTGTGGTTTTAGGGTTTTGGAATGAGTGTGAGAGTGTGGTGTGTGCAAGCTAGACCTCACCAGACCAGACCATCCAGGGTACTCCTAAGGCCAAAGAGTCCTATAGGAAACTCATCCTTTAAACCTCCACATATTGGTCTTAAGCCTCCAAGTGGCCTGGGGGTTTACACTCAAACATGTGGGGTTTGAAGGGAGTCAAGAAGTGTTTTAAATTTCTAAGTCGTGGGTCCGATTTCTAGTCCTCTAAGATGGTCGAAGGGGAAAACCTATGGCTAGATCCTAAGTACTAAGGAGAGAGATCAGACCTCACCAAAAATGAGGTTAACAAATGGACCCCCAATAGGTGTGGTGTGTTAACCAAGCACACCGCGCGTATTGGCGTTGACCGAAGAGATCAACAGAGCCAACACAAATGTTCAAGTGATAAACTCAGAACAAAGCGTAGGAAATTTCCGCTGGGGAGTATCAGGTAAATCTCCAAGACTGGAGATTCCAGAACTCTCGCTGGGGAGGAAGGAGGTGAATACCAAATCACAGGGCTTGGAGAGAAAATGGATTTTAGATTCATTTCATTTTTATTTCAAGTTTCAATTTTGAGTTCAAATTTTTAATTCAAGTTTTAATTTCGGTTGAAATTTGATTTAATCAGAATTTTGTCTTAAATTTAATTTGAGATTAAGATTTCAAGGTGAAATTTGCAGAGATTTTGGATTTAAACTGAGAATTGGAAATTAGATTCCAACCTCAGGATTGCAAAGAGAACTGGAATTTAGGTACCAGCCTCGAGGAGAAGATCAAAATTTAGGATGAGAACCAGAATTTAGGTACTGATCTCGAAAAGGATGAGAATCAGAAATTAGGTACTGATCTCAAAAAGAGATTCGGAATTTAGTATCGACCTCGAAAGGAGAGAACTGGAATTTGGTACCAGTCTCGAAAGGGAGAATTGAAATTTGGTATCAATCTCGGAAAGAGAGTCGGTATTTGGTACTGACCTCGAAAGGAGAGAACTGGAATTTGGTACCAGTCTCAAAAGAGAGAATTGAAATTTAGTATCAATCTCAGAAAGAGAGTCAGAATTTGGTACCAACCTCGAAAGTAGAGAACTGGAATTTGGTACCGATCTCGAAGCGAGAATTGAAATTTGGTATCAATCTCGGAAAGAGAGTCGGAATTTGGTACCGACCTCGAAAGGAGAGAACTGGAATTTGACACCAGTCTCGAAAGAGAGAATTGAAATGTGGTATCAATCTCAGAAAGAGAGTCGGAATTTGGTACCGACCTCGAAAGGAGAGAACTGGAATTTGGTACCAGTCTCAAAAGAGAGAATTGAAATTTAATATCAATCTTAGAAAGAGAGTCGGAATTTGGTACCGACCTCGAAAGGAGAGAACTGGTATTTGGTACCAGTCTCGAAAGGGAGAATTGAAAATTGGTATCAATCTCGGAAAGAGAGTCAGAATTTGGTACCAACCTCGAAAGGAGAGAACTGAAATTTGGTACTAGTCTCGAAAAAGAGAATTGAAATTTGGTATCAATCTCAGAAAGAGAGTCGGAATTTGGTACCGACCTCGAAAGGAGAGAACTGGAATTTGGTACCAGTCTCGAAAGGATGTGAATTGGAATTTCGGTACCAATCCCAAAAGTTTGTATTTGATTTGGTTTTAAACATTTTGTGGAAATTTTAGTTTAGTGGAAGATTGGAATGAGACGTGAAAGTGTTTCACATCCCAAGAGAGTTGATTAAAGTTTGATTGTTTGGCAGAGGATACGTATCCATGCCATCAGAACCAAATCGAGAATTTCGTGGTTCTGTGTCAGTAGACTCAGTCGACATTCTCAAAAGAGGGAAGAAATCACGGATAGTCGAAAGGATTTCAGGACGACGAAAAAGTTTAGAAGTTTGGAATTAAGGTTTAAGTCTTCCGTGGGGAAGAATCAACTCGAAAGAGGGTTAAAAAGAGTTTCAAATGGATTTCAATTTGAAGAAGAATTGCAAGATTCGAATCGATGAATTCAGATCAGAATTCAATTCGAGATTTAGGTTCGTTTCGTTTGTTTTGGTGATTCAATTTCATTTTTGTTGTTTATTTAGAGTTCGTGTCAATTTGGAGTTTAGTTTGACATTCAGATTTTTTTTAAAAGAGTTCTTTATTTATTTTCTATTATTTTTGTTCTTTGTTCGAAGTTCATTTAACTTAATGGCGTTTCCTAGTCAATTTGCACAAAAGAGATGAAGGCAAAACACGACATGGTCGTTTCCATTTCAATTTGTTGAAAATACATCATACAGCTTGATCCAAAACATGATGATATTTTCCTTGAAAATTCAGCATCTCATACAATCCACATAAATCCAAAAAGGATTGTGCAAGATTCTTGCAAGTTTCTTCCAAAAGCATCTGTCGAAATCCATGTCGGAATAGTGAGATACACGGATAATAACATCACCTTCTAAGCATCCTTGGCAATAAATGCTGTTCGGATGTGCATTGGAGGTGTGCTATCTCCCATGTAGCTCACAGCTCGTAGGGCCGAAGGCTCTCTAACTCTGGATCTGGCTGAAAGTGGAAAGACATTTTTCTGTCATCCATCCTTCTGAAAGTGATGGAGATCCGCTTAACAGGCACACTTGGAATGCAGTGTTTTTCTATATCTGCTCCATTTCCTTTTAACACCAAGAAGGAACCTACCGGTAGAGGTATCTCCACCGCCCTCGGAATTCTCCTGGGCCTGCTATCCGGAGGTCAGATCCGAAGATGATGTTACATTGGTTAACAAAAGACACTGTGCAGAAAGGTCTGACGAAGTCCTGATGATCTATGTGTGGCGGTATACAGTCGCCCTCTATGTATATGTTAATGATGCAGCGGTTGGGTATGCAATCTGCAGGTAATACCCCCCATGTCACCATCCTTCTTACCATTCTCTTGATAATTCTTGGCATCGGATCCACCTCGCTACGACGGAGTATCCCTGGTGGATTTCCCTTTCTGTCATCAGCGAAGTTGTAGCAACACCCGCACTGGATTATAACTCTTCCTTTTCCTTTCATCCACCTTCGAGGTTCTGAGTAGGTCTTCTCTCTCAAGTGACCGACTCGACCCATTTTCCGAAGCTCGATGACACGATCCACAATTTGTCTGTCGCTCATAGTCCGAGAACACATCCGTATGCGGCTCAAGGCCCTCCAGGATGTTGATTCTCTTGCCTCGGATTCTCTCAAAATATTCAAAGGTCTTCTTCTCAACTTGCTGCAATTTCTCCAGCTCGTACTCCAGGATTATCTGAAGTCCTCGGGGTCTGGTAACATACTGCGGGATGTACGGCTCAACCCCAGCACGCTCTCCTGCATGTCTTGGCTCCTCGGGGATAGTCTCTGTTAGGACATCCTCCGGGGTTGCTTTCGCAACAAGACTCTTCAAAACTGGTGCATTTGTTTGGCGTCGTGGAAACTATTCTGTTTCTGCTCTTCTTGGAATCTCTTTCATCCCTTCTGCTGTTCTTGGAGTTGATTTCCTCTTTTCTGGTTCCTGATGAACCGATTTCTTAGAAGTACTTGCATTGACAGTAGCAACAGTCTTTTCAGGTTGGTCCGCTGCTAGCTTGATCAGCATCTTGCGAATGCGATGGTTCTTGTTTCTTCGTTGGGTCGGAGTGAGAGTAGCTCTTCTTACCTCTTGAACTTCCGTGGGCATGGCGCTGACAAGCCTGCCCCTGCTGTAGCAACCACGGACTTAACTTTCTTGTCTTCCCCCGTTGCATAAGCTGCATTTGCTTTTCTTTTCTTGCTGGTGGACTGCTGACTTGGGCCACCCAATTTCATCACCGTCTGGCTGTGGTACTCTTCCCGGTCAATCGGAGTCCAATCCGTTTCTTTGTACTGTAACCCGGCCGGTGTGAAATCAGAGTCGATCTCAATCACGGCCCCATCTTTCATCTTCTATTCATCGAGTGTTAGACTCACGCCATTCTTAAAGTTCAGAACCAACCGCCCATTCGACATTTCCCTGCGAAAACAAGGAAATGATCAAGGGCTGTACTAAGAACAAGAACAATAAGAAAAATTATTTATCAATGGAAAATTTTTATTTGTTTCTTTCAAATTTTAATAAGAGTAGGAAAAGATGGGGAAAGATCAGGAGTAAGATGATTTAAAAGGAGGGATCAAAATTTTATTATTATGATTTCACATATTTTCTTTTCAACACATTTTTTGTTAATGATTTTTATCATTCATTTTTTATGTTTTGGGTTCGGACCCAGTTACAAACGATTACTCTTCCCGTGCTTCTAGGAATGAGACTTCCTTTTTTTTTAGTTCATCCTTCGAAACATCAGGTTGCGTAATACTTCTTCAAATATCGTCCATTAATTGGAAGCATAGGTCGTTCTCTACGACAATTCACCAGTTGGTAGGAACCTCCAGAGTAGACTGTCTCAACCACGAACGGCCCCTCCCAAGTCGGTTCAAATTTACCTCCAATTTTGTAGTGTGCAAGAATAGGCCTCTTGAGAACTAGAACCAAGTCACCGTCTTTGAATGTCCTTGGGCGGACCAGTTTATCATCGACCTGGATCATCTTGGCTTGATACAATTCCAAATTCTGCTGCGCTGAAAGTCGTTTTCCTTCCAAGATTTTCAATTCTTCTAGTCGTAATTTGGCTTTCTCTTATGTAGTAATCTTATTCGCAACTGTGATTCTGAGAGACGGATGTTGAACCTCCAAGGGTAAGACGACTTCGAACCCGTACACTAGAGCGTAAGGCGTGGACTGAGTAGGAGTTCTGAAAGTCGTTCTATAGGCCATAAGGCTTCTAACAACTTCTCGTGCCAATTTCTTTTGTTGTCGTCCAAAGTTTTCTTTAGAATTTGGATGAGAGTTTTATTAAAGGCCTCGGCCAAGCCGTTCGCTCTTGGGTAGTAGATCGTCCAATAGCGCCAGTCGATCCCGTGTCTTCTGACAAAACTGTTGATCCTTGTACTTCTGAATGCGGATCCGTTGTCTGAGATAATTCTGCGTGGTATCCCAAAACGATAGATGATTTGATTTTTGAAGAACTATAGCACATGGTGCGCTTTCACTTCTCTGAGCAGTATAACTTCTGCCTATTTGGAAAAGTAGTCTGTAGCTGCAAGGATGAAACGATGTCCCCTCGAGGAAGGCGGTTCTATCAGACCCACGATATCTGTGCCCCAACACTCAAACGGCCACGACGCAATTTTCTGATGTAGCACATTTGGAGGTTGATGTAGAACCACTCCATGCACTTGGCACTGGTGACAACTCTTTGTAACTTTCATGCAGTCGGTCATCATCGAGGGCCAGTAGTATCCTAGTCTTTTAATCTTCATTTTCATCTTCAGACCCAACTGATGAGCTCCACAAAGTCCTGAGTGTACTTCCTTAACAATTTCACGGACCTCAGACCCGTTCAGGCACCTTAGCCACATATGGTCAAAAGACCTTATGTATAATGTATTGTTTATTAATGCGTAAGACAGAGTTCTTTTCTTGATTTGATGGGCTAATGACTTATCGTCCGGTAGGTTTCCTGTTTGCAGGTAGTCTATTAATGGCTGCTGCCAATCCTATGTATTTTTACGTTACTGCTGCAACTGGTTCTTCTTCTTTTTCTGACTTGTATATTGCATCCATGTCGAGCTGTGAGAGGACCTGTCGTCCTTTAACTGTCATTTCAACTGACTCATCCTGTAAGCAGGCAAATTCTTTTGCGAGGCGGGCTAACACATCTGCTAGAGCATTTTCTCTCCTGGGAATCTTGTAGATCGTTACATTCAGAATCTACTCCAACAATTTCATGACATATTGAAAGTACTATTCGAGTCTTGGCTTTAGAATTCTGTTCTGTCCTACGACTTGTTGAATGATCAACTGAGAATCTCCATAGATGTTGATATCTGTTATACCCATCTAAATGGTTAATTCCAGTCTGGTTATGAGGGCTTCGTATTCTGCTTCATTGTTCGTGCACGGTTCTATTAAGTGGTAGGAGTACCTTAACATCCCCTGCTCTGGTGTTATAAAGTTTAGTCAGATTCCTGCTTTGTTTGGCACTATCGTTTGCAATTCTTTATCTTTCTGTGCTGAGGATGCTCCTTCGAAGTACAGTTCCCAACGCTGATCATCGGGGTCTTCTAGGCTCATTATCTGCTCATCGGGCAAGTCGTCGTTGAGAGGCGATTCTGCCGGTAAAGGGTGTGTTGCAAGGAAGTTTGCTAGGACTTGTCCCTTTATAGCATGAAGAGGCACAAAAGTTATATCAAATTGTAATAGTATCATCGACCACCTGGCAAGTCTGCCAGAAAGCATTGGTCGGGTCATCAAATATTGCAAGGGATTAAACTTTGAAATAAGATTGATCTTATGAGAAAGCATGTAATGCCTGAGCTTTTGAGAGGCGAAGATCAGGGCCAAACAATGCTTCTCAATTGGAGGATACTTTACTTCCGTCGGAATTAGACTACGACTTAAGTAGTAAAGAGCATTTTCTTTTCATTCGTCATTGACCTGGGCTAACAGGGCTCCAAGGGAGTTGTTTAAAGTCGCAGTATAAAGTATTAACGGTCTACCCAAGACTGAGGCTGCTAAGATAGGAGGTGTCATTAAATACTGCTTAATGTCCTCGAAGGCCCGCTGGCATTTCTCTTCCCAAACAAATTTGGCGTCCTTTTTAACCAATGCCGAGAAGGGCTGACACCTACCTAACAAACTCGAAATAAAGCGTCAAAGATATGCCAACTTCCCTTGAGAGGATCGTAATTATTTCAAAGTTTTGGGGGGCAGCATTTCTAAGATAGCTTTAATTTTTTCAGGATCGATTTCAATTCCACGATGTCCGACAACAAATCCTAAGAATTTCCCAAAGGCGACGCCGAAGACGCATTTCAGGGGATTCATCTTAAGATTAAATTGTCTTAATCGCTCGAAAACAATTCTCAAATCATACAGGTGATCTTCTTTCAGTTTGCTCTTGATGATCACATCATCCACGTAGCACTCGACTTGGTTGTGAATGAGATCATCAAAAATCATTATCATTACTCTTTGGTAAGTTACTCCCGTGTTCTTCAATCCGAAGGGCATTACTGTGCAGCAGTATATTCTGATTGGCGTTCTGAAGGCAGCGAGCTTTCATCTTCCGGTGTCATCTTTATCTGGTTATATCTTGACGATCCATCCATGAAAGAGAAGACTTCGTGCGTCGAGGCGATGTCGATCATTAATTCTGGGATTGGTAGCGGGAATTCATCCTTTGGGCATGCTTTATTCAAATCTCTGAAATCCACGTAGATTCTGATCTGTCCATTCTTTTTTCTGACTGGCACCACGTTGGCTAACTAAGTCGAGTATTGTTCTTCACGGACAAATTTAGCGTCTATTAGCTTTTTAACTTTAACTATAACTTGTCGTTCAATCTCTAGACGCATTCTTCTGGGAGCTTGTCTGACTGGAACGACAGCGTGATCCACTCCTAGTTTGTGAACTACAACTTCTGGAGCTAATCCTGGCATTTCATCATAACTTCAAGTAAATAGTGCTTGAATTCCATTAATACCTTGATCATGTTTTCGGAGTCTTCTTTATTGAGTAAGGAGCTAACGAAGGTCGGCCTAGGCTCCTTGCTAGTACCTAAGTTCACTTCTACTAACTCGTTTATCGTAGATTTAATTTCTTCTTCGAATTCTGGTGGAGCATCTCCGATTGGTAGATCTTCAAGATTATCTGAAGCTTCCAAGTAGTCTTCATTAGGCTCGAAAGTGACAACCAAGTAAAATCCCGTATCATCAACTGATCCTACTGTGCCTAATCTGAGACCATGTTTTGAATTGGGTGGCCGACTGGCATTATTCCATAATTCATTAAAGTGTTGTGATTGACCTTTTGTCCATTGTCTAGGTAAGACACCACGTTGAATTAAATTCTGAACACAGGGAGAGTAACACTCAAAAGAAAATTCCATTAATTCAGATGAAGCAACATCTTCAAATTGTACATCATTTTCCATTTTGGAAGAAGAAGCACCACGGTAGAATTTGATTGGCTGAGCACCACCACCATGCACCTCCTTGACCACCATACCCTCGATCTTATTAGGATGGATCGAGGTCAGGGTCATAGTATGCACATAGTGGTTTTTCTTTTCGTACTTTGATTTGTATTCTTCATTCTTTTCTTCTTCGAGAGAGATCTTGAACTGGGGTTTCTTCTGACTTATTTTCGCTGCTTCTTTCTTGATTTCTTCTTCTTCGAAACTGTTTTCCTAATCAACATCGATGACTGGTTTCTTCTGTCCAACTATTCCACCGTTTCTTCCACGACCTCGTCCCCCGCCTTGACCTCGGGTGCGAGTTCTGGAAAAACCTTCACCATCTCGTCTTAGGGGAGTGGTGAGTAACTGTTGGACAAACATTTCAGGTTCTTCATCGTCTTGAACTTATTTTGCTTCATTTGGTATGGTATTTCTGGAGAAGATTGTTTTCTTAGGAGGCGCGTAGTAGGCTGCATCTTCGTGAATTCTAATTTCGTGTACGGAGAACGGTTGCAGGTCACCTTTGATACACTGCTCTCCTCCTTCATAATATTTTATGCACTGGTGCAGAGACGACGGTACCATCCGGTTCTCATGGATCCATGGCCGACCCAGTAGAGCGTTAAACGATGTCTCAGAATCAATTATATGAAATTTTGCGGTTGTCTTTGCTAAATCACCGGTCTTCATTAATAATGTTAACGATTCAATAGCTCTTTCTCCTTTCTGATTGAAGCCTCTTAATAACATCTTGTCTGCTTCGAGGTCGCGAGCATCAATTTCCAAATATGTTAACGTCCAAAGATTCATTATGTTGATTGATGCTCCCGGATTGACTAACACCCTAGAGAGCGTAAACTTTCCAATAGTGACTGAAATGTACAACAGTCGGTTGTGATCAGCTGTTTCAAGTAGTAGATCATTGTCCGTGAAGGTAACACCTTGCTGTTCTTTCAACGAGCAAACCTCGTCTAAGGAATTACAAGCCATTTGAGCTAAGCAGATTTCTGGATCAAGTAAAGCCTTGATCAGAGTTTCCCTCATCTCCTTTGACAGGATCAGAGCGTCGTAGATGCTTAGTTTGGCTGGCAGCTTCCTAAGATGAGCTAGCAAGTTATAATCCACTTTATTACCAGGCTCTTCAGTCTCTTCCCGAATGGGCAATTCTTCCGCTGGGGTTGGCTCTTTCTGAGCAACCACCTACTTTCCTTTATCCTTTGGACCCATCCTCAGGGGTAGAACTTTTCCGCTTCTTAAATTAACTTCTGTTATTTCTTCTGCATTTGGTGCTGAATCTGCAGGTGTCTCCCCTTGAATCTGAACGACTGGCTCTTCTTGAGTTGCTTCGGAATCTGATAACTCAAATTCTATCGTGATTGGAGCTCCTCGAAATTCACAAACAGACTCGTCGCTCGTTGAACTTTTGTAGCCACTCTTGTGAATGTCTTCTCCTTCGTCGTGGTCGTCGTGGTTTAGTATGATTTGAGAATCATTATTTGTATTGAAATCGAGATCCGGATTAGGTTGGTTGTCATTAGTTACGTGATCATTAGAAACAGTCAAAACGTAGCCAACGCCAAAACTCTTATCATTGTAAGATCCCACCGGGGCGAGCAAATAATCTTACAGAGTCAGAGGTCTGAGGGATTTCTCCCCCGAATCAGAAACAACCATCCTAGGATAAGCAGCCCCTAGTCTACCCTTCGGAGCCTCGGTCTTCTTTTCTTCCATGATCTTCTCCTCCTTCTGGGGCGGTTCTTCAATCGCAAGTGATAGTGTCGGCTCGACAGGTTTCAAACTTTGATTTGAAGCACGCACCGAAACGATCTGAATGTGATCCAAAATTTTCTTCGAAGACTTTGTCTAGACGGTACTCCATCCATCGTTAATCGTGTACGGGTCTATCAGAACAATAGGATCTATTAAGATAACATTGATGGAACCTTCTTTTTGGGGTTCCTTCATGTATTCCTTCGGGATTGTTATGTTCCCTTTCTAGAGATTATCATCAAGCCAATTCTTGAAAGTAATGTAATCTTCTATTTTGTGTCCAAGCATC
This sequence comes from Papilionanthe hookeriana x Papilionanthe teres, assembly GCA_022702705.1. Taxonomy (NCBI): domain Eukaryota; kingdom Viridiplantae; phylum Streptophyta; class Magnoliopsida; order Asparagales; family Orchidaceae; genus Papilionanthe; species Papilionanthe hookeriana x Papilionanthe teres. Next base: position 101,946,936 of record CM040425.1, read on the forward strand.
CGGTGGTAGGGACAGTAGTTCGGATGATCCTTCTTGTCGACTTCTTCTAGCCTTTTGGGCTCTGGTAGTTGAAAGTCGGGTGTTTTCATTAAACTGCAGAACATCTTGGCCACTGCCTCAGTCTTGAAAGGGTATTCCTTATTCAAAAGTTCCTTCAAAGCACATGGTGGACGAGGTGGCGGTTGATCATGCTGCCATGATTGATAGCTCGGTCGAGGCTATTGATAACTCTGTTGAGGTTGTTCGTATGTCCGTTGTGGTGGTTGATAGCTAGGTTGTGGCCACTCTGGCTATATTTGTACTGGCTGCTTACCTTTATCCACTGCAGCGACGATATCAGATTTCTTCTCAAATGCTTTTACGGGCTTCTGCTTATCAGTCTTGTCCATAAAACTTAGCTGCTTTGCCTCCTCTTGCAAGCTCCCGGCCTTGCTAAGCAACTTCTCGAAAGTCTTGATCGTGAATCCTTTAAGAAGAAGTGCTATCGGGCCATGGATACTCTTCAGTAGGATACCAACTGCATGCTGTTCCTGAAGCTGGGGTTCACACTTCATGCTTAAATTCCTCCATTGAAGTATGTAGTCCACAAAAATTTCGTTCAGTTTCTGTTGCTCCACCACTAGATCACCGATAGTGATGTGGTGCCGAGCCCCGGCAAACCGCTTAACAAAAAGGTTTTCCAATTCTGAAAATTTCTTGACTGAACCATTTGGCAATTCTGCATACCAGTCGAAGGCAATCCCTGACAGGCTGCTGACGAACTGACGAAAGAGTAAAGCATCGCTCCCACAGGCATTGCAGCAACTAGCACGAAAATGTGTGACATGTTGCCGAGGGTTTCCCGTACCGTCAAAAGTCTTGAACAGAGGTGGTACGAAGCCCTTTGGGTATTGGACTGCATCAAATTCTTCAGGGTAAGGTCTACCGATCTGAATAGATGTTCCACTCTTAGACTGGGCTAGGGCTTCTTGCACCTGCTGTTCCCCCATGTTCTTGATATCTTTCTCGGGAATCACGCTCTGTGCAGATTCTTTCTTCTGTTGTTCATCTCCATTGACGGAGGTGATCTCTTTTCCTCCATCTACAATATGAATAATCTCTAGGGGTGTTTCCTTCTGAGGTTGAAGCTGACTCTGGAGAGTGGCTAAGGCGGCTGCCATCTCTTCCATCCTCTTTGCCATTTTAGAAATCGTATCATATTTTTCTTGAAGACGCGCTCTCATTACCTCTGGTTCGTCCCTTTCTGAAGCTGACGGAGCTCCTTGCGAAGCTGACGATGCTCGGGTCTCGACCATATTGATCTCGGCATACTCTTCATCCATAAACTCTGATGAATCAACTTCAGTTCCTAAATTTTCTCCTCTTTCCTTTGCCAACCTTCGGATGTCCGTTCTTAACTTTCCTATGGCATCCTCAAGTGGTCTTTTCCAAACGGTCTTACGGTTGTCATGTGATGACTGTTGAACTTCTTTTTCAGGAGTTTCCTTTAATGCAATAGCACTTTCTTCAGATTCAGGTTCTCTGGCGAGACTCTTCTTTCCAGAACATTGTGTCGGTATCGGTTCAGCAATAATAGGTTGCCACACCATCCTTCTTGCATTAGAAGGCCTAGGACCAGATGGTCTGTTGGTTTTACGCTGGTAGGTGGTGTCTTCCCTAATATGGTGACCTGACACGACAACAGGCGAACTTCTCTCACTAGCTCGCACTTTCTTCCTTGGCCTCTCTGGGGCAGTGACGGGGTCTACTCGCGGTCCGAGGCGGGATTTGACTGGCACTCGTCCCATCCTTCTTAGGATCTTTGATACGGGGCACCCTTCCTTCTTAGCTAATTTCTCTACTACGGCTCGCAGTCGGGTAAGCGGCGTAGTCTTGGCCCTCTTCCTTTTATAGTCACTATAGTATGCAGGTCGGGGTAATGCAGCGGCGATCCTCAGGACAGCTTCTTCATCCGATGCAGCAGAGAGAGGGTGGAACCTAATTCCTCTCAACCGGGGTGAATATTCAGGCAGTTCTTCTTCTTCCTCAGGAATCTCTTCTAAAAAGGCAACTTCTGTAGCCTTGGCCTTCTCAATCCTGGCAATCTTTCTGCTCCTATTTCTTCTTTGAGTCCGAGTTAAGGGTGTAACTTTTAAACTGGAGCCTATCTCAAAAACATACGGCAATGCAACAAAATCTGCACCCTCCACGGTAACAGGCCCATCACCGACTTAGACTTCTTTTCCTTTCAGTTTGGCAGGAGTCGGGGTAGGTGCAGAGATGACCAGACCGGTGGGGGTAGAGATAACAAACCTCTTACGAACAGCAGTGTTCCTTTCAGTTAGGACCCTTTGCAGGGGAGGGAACTCTTGAGCCGATTTCAGGTTGAACTCAATTATGGGCTCTTTAGTTTCCGGTAGTTTGTTCATTAGTGCGAAGAGAGTAATGTCAGTGAACTTAATATCTATGCTATCGAATCCTTGTCCGAAACAAATGATCGCATCGTTAGGCAGCTCGTCCTTGTAGACAACCAAGTCTATCCCGTTGGTGAAGGAGAAAATCAGCTTTGGTGCAGACATTTTCTGCAGGGTAGATTTTAAGCGTCAGTTCCGATTTATGCTTCCTTTCGTCGGGACGAAGAAAGAGAGGAAATTTCTCTAAACGAGTCCGAACACATTCCCATTTATCTTTTCGTTTTCTTTATAAAGTATTTCAAATTCTTGTTTTTATTTGTGTATTTGTGGTTTAACAGAAAGCTCATTTATTAAAGGGTTTGTTTATTAGAAGGTTTGTTCATTAAGAACGAAACAAATTAAAAGGGGAAAGGTTAAGAGAAAGGTAAGGGACCCAATCCAGAAACTAGAAAGGAAGAGAGAGTCTCACAAGACTTCTCGACCCGAGGAACCGCTCCTAAGCTAACACCTATTGGGGGTCCACCCCACCTCAAAGGAGGCAAAATGATTTCGGAACCTCTCTGTTTAGGGGTGTCTAAACAGTGGCTCCAAAATCCAAGAGAGTTAACTATACCCGTTTAAGATAGAAATGAACGTGGTATTTCAACGGAAGAATGGTAGCTTGGTCTACTAAGGACATGGACTTGCTACCGATTTATGAAAGTAAAAACCATCTGATTAAAATGGAGAGAGGAACTAGTCCCCAGCGGAGTCGCCTGAAATTGTCGGCATATTTTTAGGTTATGTGTTTTGAAAAGAGGGTCGCCTACAGAAATTATCGGTGAATTTTAGATTTTAAATTTAATTTAAATATATATATATAATTTTAGAAAGAAGCATTTGATTTTGAAGTTTGAAAATTTTAAGATATGAAATTAAACCGATCTCACATCCCAAATAGTTTATATAAACAAGCACCGCATCACAAACCGTGTATCTATCCCGAAGAATAGACATACTGCTTGATGATGGGGCTCGATTAAATAAACTAGAAGATTTGTGACATCCGTTTGGTCCGCGAACCAATTTTATAAGCCGACAAGTTCCCACGCTTAATATAAAGAAATTAAGCGGGGGTTTATATTACTCAGGTTCTTAAAGTTCCCTATAAGGGCAAGCCCCTATAGTTAATTACATCTTAAATGTCTGAAGACACTCAAGAAAACTCTCAATAATGATCAGTGGTTGCTCTCAAGAATTTCAAAGTTTAAGGTTTTCAAATGATTGAATTTTGGAATTTCAAAAGGGATTAGCTCGAATTTGGAATAGCTAATTTCAGGAGTCCAAAGGAAGAGAAGTAGGAGAAGCTGAGGATCCAAGAAGAATCTTGGCAACTTCCCAAATTATCCTATTGTTTGGCTTCAATTTAAGAGTTTATTTAATGTTGTAAACTTGCCAGTTTTAATTAATTAGGACTTATACTTGTATGATATGATCATACAAATAGCCTCGAAGATGTGAGGGCATATGTCATACCGAACGACTACCTCGGAATCCTAAAATCGGTTAGGGCTTAAGTTACACAATATGGTTATGCAAATGCCTAACAAAAGGCTGAGGATTTATGTTGCACTAAGCAAACTACCTTGAAATCCTATGGCTTGGTTATTTAAAACTAGGAAAGGTTTTGCTGATGTAGATTCCAGTTTTGCTGACGACGATGGCCGTGCTGCCCACTATGCTTCAAGCTCCTTGTTGTTGCAGAGGTTTAGTATTAGAAAGTGAAAATTAGGAGATGAGAGAAGTGTTTTGGTTTAGAGGTGTCTTAAGGTTCAAATATCTTAATGTTTTAATTAAAACAAATCTCAAAGTTGATTATAACAACACCAGTTAAGATCACACGGTTCCATCATTCTGGCACCGTTATTTTTATGGGATTCACTTAGTCCAAATGAATTTGCTAAACTCAACTGAATAAGTTTCACACTTTCACTTAGACCGTGGTAAATCCTGTTAGCAATACTTAGGTTACATCATCTGAGGTATTCCCGATCAGCCAACAAGACGTTTTAATTTAGTTGTAGTTATAGTTTTGTTGTTCTGTTTGTGATTAAATTTTGAGTTGTTTTATATTTTGAATGTCGTGGCGGTGAATTTTATCTTGTTGTGACTTTTAATTTAGTTTTGGGTTTCAGTTTTGTGGCTATCCTAAAGGTTTCAGTTTTCATGCAGGGTGACATTCTTGCTTAACATGCAAGTTTTGCAAGAAGGAAAGTACGACGCAGGTAAATAAATTGCAATAAATATAAAAGCGTACTTGGTAAACATTCCTGTCACTTTCACCAACACTTAAAACACATGTCAGAGTTTTTTATATGTTTGCAATATAATACCTAGGTAAATCTAAGGGAAGGTTTTGGTTATCTACCAAAATCCTAATCCTATCACTGTACGGCTTATTTTTAGGTTATGTATGGTATTTTGAAAAGGGGTCGCCTAACAGAAATTGTCGGTGAATTTTTAATTTAATTTAAATAAATAATTTGAAAAGTAGTATTTGATTTTGAAAAATAATTTTAAATTTGAAAATTTTAAGATATGAAATCAAACTGATCTCACATCCCGAATAGTTTATATAAACGAGCACCGCATCACAAACTGTGTATCTATCTCGAAGAATAGACATACTGTTTGGTGATGGGGCTCGATTAAATAAACTAGAAGATTTGTGACATCCGTTTGGTCTGCGAACCAATTTTATAAGCCGAAAAATTCCCATGCTTAATATGAAAACATTAAACAGGGTTTATATTACCTGAGTTCTTAAAATTCCCTATAAGGGCAAGCCCCTATAGTTAATTACATCTTAAGTGATGAGAATCACCTAAGAAAACTCTCGATAATAATCAATAGTTCTGCTCTCAAGAATTTGAAAGTTTAAGTTTTCAAAGGATTGAATTTTGGAATTTCAATAGGGAATGGATCAAATTTGGAACATTTTATTTTGGGAATCCAAAGGAAGAAAGGTAGGAGAAATCACGGATTCGAAGCGAACTTCGGTAATTTCCCGACTATCCTATTGTTTGGCTTGAATTTAGGAAAGTCCTAATGTTTATTTAATGTTTTGATCTTGCCAATTTTAATTAATTAGGACTTATATTTGTATGATAAAATCATACAAATAGCCTCGAAGATGTGAGGGTTTATGTCGTATCGGACGACTACCTCGGAGTCTTAAGACCGGTTAGGGCTTAATTTACATGACATGATCGTGCAAATGCCTAACGAAGAGTTGAGGATTTATGTTGCACTAGGCAAACTACCTCGAAGTCCTATGGTTTGGTTATTTAGTTCTAAGGAAAGTTTTGTTGAAGTAGACTCGGGTTTTCGTGATGACGATGGTCGTGCTGCCCACCATGCTCCGAGCTCCTTGTTGTTGCAGAGGTTTAGTTTTAGAAATCATAAATCAGGAGATGAGAGAAGTGTTCTGGTTTAGAGAAAGTCTTAATTTCCAAGTGTTTTTTATGTTTTAATTAAAACAAATCTTAAAGTTGATTATAACAACCCCGGTTAAGATCCCACGGTTCCATCCTTCCGGCATCGTTATTTTTATCGGATTCACTTAGTCCGGATGAATTTGCTAAACTCAATTGAATGAGTTCCACACTTTCATTTAGACCGTGGGAAATCCCGTTAGCAACACGTAGGTTACATCATCCGAGGTATTCCCGATCATCCAACAAGACGTTTTAATTTAGTTGTAGTTGTAGTTTTGTTGTTTTGTTTGTGATTAAATTTTGAGTTGTTTTATATTTTGAAATGTTGTGGAGGTGAATTTTATCTTGTAATGACTTTTAATTTAGTTTTGGTTTCAGTTTTAGGGACTATCCTAAAGGTGTGGGTTTTCATGCAACAGTTGTTTATCATGCAAGAAAAGTAAGTGCGATGAGATTAAATAAATTGCAATAAGGTAAATTGCAATAAAATAAAAGCGTACCTGGAGCGTCTTCCCGTCATCCCAAGCTGCACTTAAAACACAATTAGAATATTTAAGCATTTAAAACGGATTCCTAGGTAAAGCTAAGGGAGGGGTTATGGTTTTCTACCAAGTTCCTAATCCTATAGCTAGTCATCTCCTATGACGTCTAGGTTCTTGTATTTTGGTTTGAGGACGATTTTCTTCATCGAAGAACAATTAAGTTCAATTGTTCTTATAAATATCCTATCATATCGAGGAAGTGCTTAAGACGAGTCTTAAACATCTTTTCAATATTTCTAGGATTGTTTTAAGTCCAAGAGAATTTAATTATACAAATGAATTAATCGTCCAGGAGTTTAAGTTTGTTATCTTGCTTCGAGTGAACTAGGACATTTGAATATCCTATAAGTGAAGTAACACTTCACTTAACACTCCATTTAGGAGTTATGACAACATGAGCTTTCGAGGGCAAATGGATGTTCAAGTGGTTCATGATTTACTTTCAGTTAATGGATTTAAGTTTGGAATAGTGTTCAAGTTGTTTTAGATTTATTTTTGAATTCTTTATGTCTTAGGTGATGTTATACTTAATTTAATTTAATTTGATGTAATTTAATTTAATGTGGTTTAATTTAATTTAATTTAAGTTAATTTAATATAATATGATTTAATTTAATTTAATTTAATTTGATTTAATTTAATTTAATTTAATTTAATTTAATTTAATTTAATTTAATTTAATTTAATTTAATTTAATTTAATTTTTTAATTTGATTTAATTTAATTTAATTTAATTTAATTTAATTTAATTTAATTTAATTTAATTTAATTTGATTTAATTTAATTTAATTTAATGTGTTTTAATTTAATTTAATTTTTTAATTTTAATTTAATATTTTATTTTAAAAGGGTTTGATTTAAATAATTTAACTTTAATTTAATTTAATGATTAAGTCTTTTAGCATTTTAAATCTTAAATTTGAATTATCATTTTAATTAGGAATTAAATATTATTGAAATGATTAATTTAGGGATTCTTAAATTGAAGAATAAATCTCTTCCTAATGACATCCCTATTTTAATAATTCCAATTTGACTATTCTTCCAAATTTAATTAATTATTTTAATTAAAGTTCATTTCAATTATTTTTGAATTGTTTAATAGGTTCCTACCCTTTAATTATTTAAATTTCAATCATCCAAATCAGATTAAGATCAAATATTTTACTCTTTCATTTTATTAAGCCTAAAGTTTTAATTAAGGGTTAAAATTTTAATTACCATTTTGCCCTTCAAGCTTAATAATTTTATAACTCACTAAATTGAGCTCAAATGAACTTGAAATTTTTATGTAACTTCACTCATATGTCAATAAAGACATTAGAGGAGAAAATGTGATTTTTCTGTATTTAATTTATTTATGTAATTATTTTTGGTGGAAAATAAGGATTTCCAAGGAAAATTTAATAATATGACCAAGGAAAAGTTTCTGTCCTTAAGAAAATTATGGGACATTCCTAATGACCAGAGGACCACTTAGACCAATTTTGGTGATTTTTTGAATTATATTGTTTTTATTATAATTATTTTGAGTTTTGGAGTATTAATTAATTTAAAAATAAAATAAAGGTTGAAAAATGAATTTTATATTTTTTTAAAATTTTTCTGATATCAAGGAAATCAGAGAATATATTTTTATAATTTTCTGATTTTTCTTTGATTTATTAGAATTATTTTAATGGAAATGCTAGAAAATACATTTTTTTATTTTAAAATTACCTTAGGGCTTTAAAATTTAATATCTCATCATAGAGACTTAAGAAAAATATGGGGTTTGTTCCTAAGTGATTAAAATTCAAAATGTGACATTTTGGTGAATTTTATTATTTTTGTGATTTTTATTATTTTTTTAATTACTAAAATATTAAAATAATACAAAAATCAACTTTTTTAGAAAATTGAAATTTTAATTTTCTTAAATTCCCCTAATATCAGAGAGGCTCCAAAACCAATTTGGTGAATTTTTGAAAAGTATTTTCAAAGTTATGAATTTTTAAAGTTTAAATTGGCTAAATGGCCTAATCAACCCATTTAGTAGGGCTAACCAAGTCCAATTGACTTTAAACTTTTATGGTGGGTTCCTCTGATCCTAAAGGTCAGTGGAGAATTGATTTCAAGTCAATTTGATGTATGGTTAGCTCTAATTAATTAAAGAGCTATTTTGGGTGTTTAAGCCAATTAGGATTATTTCAAGTGGATTAATTCAAAACCTTTTTTTTCTAGGGTCCTCTGGTCATAAGAAACATCACCAAATTTTCCTAGAATTTATTTCACAACATGCTAATTATTGGATTTAAAATACTCAAAACGAGTAACATGAATTTGAAAAATCAATAACTTCTCATAGGGATGGCTCTCGACTTTGGAAAATTCGAGGAATGTTCCCAAATTCGGAGGCTTAAAAGCCCTATGGTCTCATGCCATGGTGAATTTCCTATATGCATGGAGAATTAAAATAATGCATACAGTAAATAAATCATTAAAAATAAAATACTTAATGAAATTAAATGATTTCTTTTCCACATTATTCTCCTCTGTTCACTGAGCAAGAGGGTATTTTTATTTTATTTTTTTGATTTTTCTACACAAAGTTATGCATTTTTGAAGTTTAGGGAATTAAATAAATAGAAAAATAACCTATTTTTCTACTTATCCACGCGGCGCTGACTCATCCTAGGCAGCTCCGAAGCTCCACGCGGCGTCTTCTGATTCGGCGCCGCCATCTGACTCGGCGATCTAGGGCCCCGCGGGTCACGTACCAACGCGCTATCCAACTCAATCCAGACCGTCCACTCGATACACGCTCGATCCGACGGCTCATGGTCATCATCTACGACTGGTGTGCACCCGTGACCGTCAACCTTCTAACCCTAATTTCTCGCTCGATTCTCAACGGATTTTCGTGTTCTTATGCTCTATGGATTCGTCTCGAGGAGACGAATACATCCATACGATAAACATGTATTTAAATCGACTCAAATTAAATGGAGAATCTCCGTAAGCTCGGGAAGAAGAGTGAGACCATACCTTTGCTCGGAGAAGTGAAGCTTCGATCCGAGAGTTGTGTCACCTTCGATTGGGTCCAAGCAAGCTCCAGATGAAGTCCCTTGGCCTGGTGAATTGTCTAGCTATGAAAGTGACCACAGCCGATCACAAAGCTTGGAGGCTGGGACAATTGGGTGGCTCGGAGATGGGGCTTTCAGTGGGAAACTTCTCCTCTTGGTCTGGTGAAGGTGTAGGACCGATCGATTTGGGGATTGATCCACCGTGGAGAAGTGTCCTGGTTTTGTCTTTGAAGTTTGAGCTCGAAATTGAGCTCGATCGGAGAGAATGTGGCTGGAATTCGAGTGGGGATCAAGTGCTCTATGTGTGGAGAGTGATGCGGAATGATTTTGGCGAGTTTCCTTAAGGTTTGGTTCGGCACCTCTCATGGCCAAGAAGGTGTGGTGTTTAAATAGGAGAGGGTGGAGGGCCTCCCGGGGGAGTTAGGGCTTGGGATCAGCTGCTTAGGTCAAGGGAAGAACAGCCATGGTGACCATTGGGCATGGGGCAACTCAGCAAGGTAGAATTTCAAAGTTTGGCTTCTCCCCATGTCTCGGCCATGGAGTTTTCCGGCGACCCAGGCGGCTGGCCGGCAGGCATGGGTCACCCTCAAGGTCAGGGGGTCCAGGGCTTGAAGTTGGTGAAGGCAATTGGGCTTGGACATGTGTAAAGTGTTTGGATTGAAATGGAATGGGGGGAAGGCTATACTTGGCTAGGTTTGGTCAACCCATTTGTTTGGGCTGGGTTCACCTCCCCATGGCTGGCCTTGGGCTGAGAAAATCGGTTAGGCTAGCCGGTCGAAAGGTGGTGATGTCCTTATCCAAGAATATTTGGATTAAATCTTGGTTAAGGTGAAACATGCTTAAGGCTAATGACTTTTAGGAGGTGGTTAAAGGACCTCCTCCTTTTGCCATTTAAGGAGGGTTGACCACTTAGAGATCCTCATGGCTTGCCAATGGCTTACATGTGGCTTCATGGCTCCATGTGGCTTGGGAAAAGATTGGGTCGATTTCATGAAAAGGGATATTATGGATTTTGGCATTTTGATGGAAATTGTTATGGGGTTTGATTTGGAATTGTTAAATTGATAAATTAGGACTTTAGGAATGACTTTAAATTGAATGTATGATGAAGGAAAGTGTCATGTGGGCTTTAGGATGATTTGGGCTTTTGAATTTGATGGAAGTGGGCTTTTAGGAAGGTTTAAGGGAAGTGGGCTTTTTGATTTTAGGATGGGCATTTGGGTGAAAATTTTGTGAAGGACCATGTCAAATAAATGTTACAATTGGTTTAGGGATGTTTCATGAATGGTTTGGAGTCAATTTGGTGTGATTTGGAATTGAATTGGTTTGAATTTGAGTTCATTTGGTAAGTGGGCCGATGTAGGTCGAATTGGGCTAACTTGGGCCAATGTTGGGCTAGGGTTGAAATTGATGTAAAATTAATGTTGGGAAATGTTTATGGGAGTGTTTCAAAGAGGTTTTGGCTTTGGTTGGGTTTTGATTTTGGGGTTTGGGTCTATTTGGGCTAGGTTTAGGTTTAGGTCAAAATTGGGCCTTTTAGCTTTGGGTTGAATTTGAGTGGGGTTTGGGTCTAAATTTTGGGCAAATCATGTTAGTGTTTTGTTTATGAGGATGTTATGGAAGGTTTAGAAAAGGTTTGGGGTTAATTGGAGTTGAATTGGGTTAGTTTGGGTTAGGTTTGGGTCATGGGTCCAAATTGGGCTTTAAGGCTAAAAGTGAAATTGGATCCCAATGTCAATCAAATTGGGTTTGGATTTGGTCTAGATTGGTGTTGGGGATATTGAATTGAAGTTTAGAATTGAATTGGACCAGAATTTGAGTCAATTGGGCAGGTTTGGTTTGACATTGGGTTCACTTTGGGTTAAAATGGGTCAAATTGGGGGTTTTGATAAAAGTAGGGTAAATTGACAAAATTGGCCCATTGTGTAGTTGAACAAAATGAAATTAGGAATATTTGGGATTTTCTGGAATTTTCTGGGAATTTTCTGAATTTTTGGATTTTTGGGTTAAGGGGGGTATTTTGGGTATTTGGAGGGTATTGGGAGGTATTTTTGGAATTTTTGATATTTTTGGCTATGAATGATCAATTTGAGTAATGTGGAAATGTTTGGGATTGGTTTTGAGGAATTTTGGGTAATTTAGGTGATTTTGCAAATTTTGGGTGGTTTCAAGGGTTTTGGGTAGGCTAAGCGGGTGTAGGGTCCCGGAGTCAAAAATTGAAAATTTGGAAAATTGAAGCTTGGGTGAATGTAAGTGGAATGAAATCATTTTGATCGAGCCATGAAGCCATATCAAGCCCACATGAGCCATGAAGGGACTCATTTGAGGCATCCATTATGTTGTTCCTAACCCTCTTAGCCAAGGGCTTAGGGGTTAAGGACCATCCATGTGAATCACCTACATGAGTCAGGAGGTCAAATTGGGTATGGGTGTGTTTTTAGGAGGTGTGTGAAAGTGTAGTGTATAGGTGTAATGTGTGTATAAGTCAACCCTTCACCAGACCAGGCCACCCAGGGTAGTCCTAAGGCCAAAGAGTCCTATAGGAACTCATCCTTTAAACTTCCACATTTGATTCCAACCCTCTAGGTGATTAGGGGTCTACAATCAAGTTTGTGGAGTTTGCAGGGAGTTAAGAAGTGGTTTGAATTTCTAAATGGTGGGTCTCAATTCTAATCCTCTAGGATAGTCAAAGAAAAAGCCTAAGGCTAGATCCTAAGTACTAAAGAGAAGAAGAGAAGACCTCATCAAAAATGAGGTCAACAATCACTAGTCGATTCCTATGACGTCTAGGTTCTTGTATTTTGTTAAGGATGATTTTCTTCACCAAAGAATAATTAAGTCCAATCGTTCTTCTAAAACATCCCATCGTATTGAGAAAGTGCTTAGGATGAATCCTAAACATCTTTTCAATATTTCTGGGAATATTTCGAGCCCAAATGAATTTCATTGTACATGTGAATTAATCATCCAAAATTTAGTTAAGTTTTGCTTCTTGCTCTGTGAACTTGGACATTTGATTATCCGATGAATAAATTGACTTGTCACTTGATGCTCCATTTAAGTGTTATGATAATGAAAGCCTTTAGGGGCAAATTAATTTGTTGAAGATTTTAACAATTCCTAGTTTAAAATTGGAATTGTGATTTAAAGTGATTTGGTTTAGTTATAAAATTTTAATTAATAATTTTAAGTTTGGAATAGTGTTTAAGTTGTTTTAATTCAATTAAATCTTTATATTTTAAATGATCTTAATATTTCAGATTAATTTTAATGTTTTAAATTTACTTAGGTTGAAAGAGGTGTTTAAATTATTTATTTTTGTTAAATTTTGATGACTTGATTTGGATTAATTATAGTACTTTAGGTTGATTTTAATTAGTTTGATTTTTATATTTTAATTATGAATTTTTCTGAAATTACTTAAGGTTTTAAATTTGTTTTAAGTTTGTTCTTGAGTGATTTCAAATTAATTTTAAATGTTTAAAATTTATTTTAATTTGATTGTCAAATCATTTAATGTTTTAAGCTTTAACTTAATTAAGGGTCATTTTTCCTTTTTAATTAGTCATTTCAGTCATCATTTTAGAATTAATTAAGGATTGATTACCATTGAATTAATTTAATTAGGGACTTTAAATTAAAGAATTGGTATCTTCTTAAGTCACATCCCTAATAATCCAAAATTTTAATTATTCTCCCAAAATTTAAATAATTTAATTAATTAAGGTTTCATTTTTGATATTTTTAAAGTGACCAATGGGTTTATACCCCTTTATTCCCTAAGTTTCAATCATCCAAGAAAAGATTAGGATGAAATATTTTTACCCTCCCTTTGATTAGACCTAAAGTAATAATTAGGGTTAAAATCCTTAATTACCTTTATACCCTTTTTAAGCCCAATCACTTCATAAATCCCCAAATTGAGCTAAAATGAATTTAAAATTTTTATGTCACTTCACTCATATGTCAATTAAGACACTAGAGGAGAAATGTGATTTTTCTATTTTTAATTTAATTTATATAATTATTTTGATAAAAATAAGGATTTTCAATGAAAATTCAACAACATGACCAAGATAATGTTTCTATCCTTAAGAAAATTATAGAATGTTCCTATTGACTAGAGAACCACTTGGACCAATTTTGGTGATTTTTTGAATTATATTTTATTTATTATAATTATTTTGATTTTTGGGGTATTAATTAATTATAAAATAAAATTGAAGTTGAAAATTAAGCTTTATGTTTTTCTTAAATCTCTCTGACCTCAAGGAACTCAGAGAAATAAATTTTTTATTTTTTTTATTTTTCTTTGATTTATTAGAATTAAGTTAGTGCAAAGGTTGGAAAATCCATTTTTTTAATATTAAAATTGTCTTAAGCCCTTAAAATTCAATATCTTAACCTAGAGACTTAGAAAAAAAATTTGGTTGGTTCCTAAGTGATTAGGAAGCAAAATATGACATCTTTATGATTTTTAGTATTTTTGTGATTTTTATTATTTTTTAATTATTAAAATATTAAAAATATGGTTAAAAAATAAAAATTTTTAGAAAATTCCAATTTTAATTTTATTAGACTCCTCTGATACCAGAGAAGCCCGAAAACCAATTTGGTGAATTTTTGAAGTGTATTTTGTGTTTTATGAATTTTTAAAGTTTAAAAATGACCATACAACTTAATGATCCATTTAGTGGGCTAAATCATTTCCAATTGACTTCAAATTTTTTTTGAGGTTCTCTACATCCTAAGTGACAGTGGAGAATTGATTTCAAGCAATTTTGATGTGTGGTTACTCCTAATTAATTAGAATTCAATTTTAGGTGTTTAGGCTAATTAGGGTTATTCTTAAGGAATTAAATCAAACCATAATTTTCCTAGGGTCCTCTGATCATAAGCTACCTCCCCTAATTTTCTTAGAATTTTATAAGTAACAAGCAAATTATTGGAATTAAAATTCCAAAATAGAGACTTAAAATTGGAAAATCAATAACTTACCATAGAGATGGCCTCTGGCCTTGAAAAATTCAGGAATGTTTCCAAAGGCAGAGGCTACAAAAGCCCCATGGTCTCATGTCATGGTGAATTATATGCATGAATGGAGAATTGAAATACTTAAAACAGTATTAAATTAATTAAAAATAAAATACTTAACAAAATAACTTAATTTTTTCTCCACATTATTCTCCTCTGTTCACTGAGCAAGAGGGTATTTTCTTTTATTTTTGTGATTTTTCTACACAAAGATATGAATTTTTGAAGTTCTGGGTGTTTAAATAAATCAAAAAATACCCTATTTTTCTACTTATCCACGCGCCGCCGCGTCATCCTACGGCAGATCGAAAGCCCACGCGACGTGCCTCCATTCGACGCTGCCATCCGACTCAGCAGCCACGCATCCCGCGGTCTCGTCCCATGTCTTAATCCGGCGCGATCTGGACCGTCCGTTCGATACATGCGCGATTGAACGACATCCGTTCATCGTCCCCCAGTGCCCCTACCCGAGAACTGTCCACACTAAGACCCTAAGATCTCCCTCATTTCTCCACCAAATCTCATGATCTTGGACTCTATGGATTCACCTCAACAAGACGAACACATATATACAGCTAACATGCTATGAAATAGACTCAAACAAAATGGAGAATCGCTGGAAGCTCGGGTTAAAGAGAAGTCCACATACCTTGGTTCAGGAGGTGAAGCCTCGACTGAATGTGCTCGGCACGTTCGTTGGAGCTGGAGGAGCACAGGGATAAAGCCTCCGGCCACAGTGAATTGTCTACAGTGTGATTTCCACCAAGCCCGATTTCAAAGCTTGGGCGATAGGAAGAATGGTCGGCTTGGTGAGTGGGCTTTTGCTGGGGGATTTCTTCTCTTGGTCTGGTGAAGGTGTAGAGTCAATCAATTTGGGGATTGACTCACTGTGGTGAAGTGTCCTGGTTTTGGGCTTGACATTGAACTCAGAAATTGAGCTCACAGAGGGGAATTTAGGGCTGGATTTTAGTGGGGATCGACTGCTCTATGTTGGGAGGAGGGTCTGGAATGGTTTTGGCAGAGTTTTGGTAAGCTTTGGTTCAACACCTTCTTTGGCCGAGAGGTGGTGGTGTTTAAATAGGCATTGCTGGAGGGCTTCCCAAGGGCAATGGGAGGCTGGGATCAGCTGCTCAGGGGAGGAGACGAAGAGCTCTGGTGTCCACTAGGGTTGGGACAGCTCAGCAAGGGAGAATTTGAAATTTTGGCTCACATGGAGCTCTCGGCCATGGTTTTTTCCGGCGACCTAGGTGGCCAGCCGACCAGGCATTGGTCACCATCTTGACCAGTGAGGTCAAGCTGGGGTTTGGTGAGTTCAATTGGCTTTGGACATGTGTAAAGGATTTGATTTAGATGGAATGAGGGAGAATTCATTTTGGCTTAATTTGTTCCAATGCATGGATTATGCTAGGTGCACCTCCCCAAGGCTGGTTTGGGTTGAAGAGAAAGTCATTTGGATCAGCTTGATTAGTGGGGTCAAGTCACAATCCAAGTACAATTAGGCTTAAGCATGGGTTAGGGGAGACATGGGAATGGTTGATGACTTTTAAGGAGTGCTTAAAAGCCTTCCTCCTTTTTCCACTTATGGGGTGTTGACAATCCTAAGATTCTCATGGCTCTCATATGGCTTGTGCATGGCTCCAAGACTTGCTCATGGCTTATGAATGGCTTGGCTCACTTGCATGAGAAAGGGATTTTGGAATTTTTGAAATTTAGGGGTATTTTGGCATGAGGCTTGATTTAGATTTATTTGATGATGGAATTGGAACTTTGGGAATGATTTTGATTAAATGGATGACAAATGAAAATGTCATATGGGCTTTAGAGTCAATTTTGGGCTTTTGAAATTGTCTTGGGATGGGCTTTTAAATGCTTTAAGGAAGTGGGCTTTTATGTTTCAAAATGAACTTTTGGATGAAAATTTTGTGAAATACTATGCCAAGTAAATGTTGAGTTTATTTTATGGATGTGTCATGAGAAATTTAGAAAAGGTTTGGTGTCATTTGGGGTTGAATTGGATTTGATTTGGGCCTCTTTAATAATAGGGTGAAAGTGAGTCAAATTGGGCTAACTTGGGCTAAGGTTGGGCTAATGTTGGTTTTGATGTAAAATTAATGTTGTAAAATGTTTATGGAGGTGTAACAAAGAGTTTTCAGTTTTGGTTGGGTCTTAATTTTGAGATTTGGGCCTATTTGGGTTCATGATTGGTTTAGGCCAATTTAGGGAATTTTGGCTTAAGTTAAGCTTGGGTGAAGTTTGGGTTCAAATTTGGGGCAAATCAAGTTAGTGGTTTGTTTTTGGGGATGTTAGAAAGGTTTTAGAAACGATTTGGGGCTAATTGGAGTTGAGTTGGGTTGGTTTGGGCTAAGTTTAGGTCATGGGCCAAAATTAGGCTTTAGGCTTCAAACTGAAATTGGATCCATATGTTAATAAAATTGGGTTTATATTTGGTTCAAATTGATATTGGAAATATTAAATTGAAGTTTAGAATTGAATTGGATCAAAATTGGGATCAATTGGGTTGATTTGGTTTGACATTGGGTTCATTTTAATTTAAAAAAGCGTCAAATTGGGGATTTTAGTAAAAGTGGGTTAAATTGACAAAATTGGCCTATGGTGTAGTTGAACAAAATGAAATTGGGAATATTTGGGATTTTTTGGAATTTTCTGGGATTTTTTGGAATTTTTTTGGAATTTTGGGTTAAAGGAGTATTTTGGGTATTTTGAGGGTATTGGGGGGTATTTTTGGAAATTTTGGTATATTTGGCTATGGATGATCAATTTGAGTGGTGGAGAATATTTAGGATTAATTTTGAGGAATTTTGGGTAATTTAGGCAATTTTGCAAATTTTGGGCAATTTTAAGGGCATTTGATAGGTTTGGTGGGTTTAGGGTCCCGGGAGTCAAAAATTGAAATTTGGGGAAAATGAAGATTAATTAGGTGTGAGTAAAATGGGACCATTTTGTTTTATCCATGAAGCCATATTAAGCTCACAAGAGCCATGAGAGGACTCATTTTAGGCACTCAATATGTTGTTCCTAACCCTCTTAGCCAGGGGCTTAGGGGTTAAGGTCCATCCATATGAGTTACCTACATGAGTCAGGGAATCAAATCAGGTATAGGTGTGGTTTTAGGGTTTTTGAATGAGTGTGAGAGTGTGGTGTGTGCAAGCTAGACCTCACCAGACCAGACCATCCAGGGTACTCCTAAGGCCAAAGAGTCCTATAGGAAACTCATCCTTTAAACCTCCACATATTGGTCTTAACCCTCCAAGTGGCCTGGGGGTTTACAATCAAACATGTGGGGTTTGAAGGGAGTCAAGAAGTGTTTTGAATTTCTAAGTGGTGGGTCCCATTTCTAGTCCTCTAGGATGGTCGAAGGGAAAACCTATGGCTAGATCCTAAGTACTAAGGAGAGAGATCAGACCTCACCAAAAATGAGGTCAACAAACGTGAAGGCTCAATTTGTTTTAGAAATTGTCATGAGGAATTTAGGATTTGAAATTGGAGGAATTGGACTGGTCATGAAACTTAGTTTGATGACTCTTGAATTTTGGGTCAATTTGGGGCTAATGGGTTTGAACTTAAAGTTAGGGGTTGGAATTAGGTCCAATTGGTTGGTAATTGGTTTTAATTGGGATTAGACATGGTGAATTTTAGTGTATTTTTGAAATTGGGAGAGTTTGAAATCAATTTGGTGGAAATTGGGGGTGATTTGGAGAATTTAGGCACTTAGGGGCAATTTGAGAATTTTGGCTAATTTTGGTGGATTTGGGCACATTTGAGGTCAATTGATGGTACAAATTGATTTTACGAATGTTTAAAGTGAACTTGGAGATTTTGAGGATTTTGGGCCACTAGGGGCATTTTGATAATTTTGATGAATTTGGGTGGATTTTGGGAATTTTAAGGAAAATGGGGAATTATGGTTAATGTAGATGGTTTGGAGTGGTTTGATACAATTTTTGGAGAAAATTTGAGAATTTGGATATTTTTGGGAAAATTAGTGTTTCAAGGGTATTTTGGTAATTTTGGGAAACTTTATGGGTAAAAGGTTAAAGTTAGGTATTTTGGCAAAATTATGAATTATTGAAGATACTAATCATAAAATTATCATTTTGAACTATGAGACCAATGTGATAGCTCGTTTTGGATCTTCCATGTGTTGGTCCTAGCCATCCTAGCCAAAGGCCAAAGGCTTGGGGGACCACCCATATGAGTTTCTAAAAGAGTGGGAAAAAAAGGTTAAGTGTGGATGATTTTAGGGTTCTCGGATTGGATGTGATAGGTTCAAGTGGTTATATTGTAAGTATGTGACTTAGAACAGACCACCTTGGGTTAACCTTAAGGTTTGACAATCCTATGGGGACTCCTCTTGAGCTCCCCCATGTTGGTTTCATCCTACTAAGTTCTAGAGTCAAAACCTTTCATGTGGAACTCCAATAAGAGTGAAGAGGTGTTTAGAATTTCTAATGGGGTAAGGTTCCATCACTAGTCATCTAGGATAGTCAACAGGAAAGTCCTATTGCTAAATTCGGGCTTCTAAGAAAGACAGACTATACCTCAACAAAAGTGAGGTCAACAACACGGTCTAAATGACAATATTTATACTGGTCTCCACTATCTGGATTTCTTAATGGCCTTAGCAACTTGACAGACTCTCATCATTGATGGTCATTAGGTTGTTAACATGTGACGTGTTGAGTGACATGTATTCCTTTTTTTATCATGGATCATGATTCTCTTGTGGTCCAAACTTTTTTCACTGTGAGATTTGATTGACATCCCTAGCGTTATTCTTGTGTTGTCGCTCAAATTGTTCCTCATGTACAATGATGGCACTGTCTGCAGAGATTTGAGCTTCGACAAGACATATGAGATCAGCGTACGAGCGCACAATCTCTTGCATCAGTGATAAATAGAAAGGTCCTGGGCCGAGCCCTCCAAGAAAGATTCCTTTTAGGAATCTGGCGGGTTTCAGTGGAGAACCTGCGGAAGTATTCCTTGAGGGATTCCTTCTCATTCTAGTGAACTGCCGATAAAGATGTATTTTTAATGATGCTTATATGTGTTATGAACTGCTCTATGAATAATATGACAAGCTCAATGAAGGTGGTGATGGTGCCCTCTGGGAGAGAGTAATACCATGTGTGAGGTTGACCATTGAGAGTCGGAAACACTTGACAGAGAAGTGCATCAGAAGCATGGTGAACATGCTTGATGGTTCGATAGTGACGACGTGTGAGTTGGTTACCTCTTCATAGGCATCAATGTTTAAAAGTTTGAAACCTACTGGGATAGGGTGTTAGAGAATCGCGTCAGCCAAAGGAGAGGATTTTTGGAAGTTGCGGCGAGCAAGGAAGCGATCTATTTTATCCAAAGGGAACTCTTCTGAAATCAGGCTTCGTAGCTCATCTGGAATGATATCAGCAGAAGCGACAGTGAGGCGGGTGTCAGGTGAGTTGCATGAGATATATGAGTGGAACTTGTAGAGGAATGATTTCATCATTAGGAGATAACCAAGTGAGGCATTTCCTGTTGAATGCTGAACTGGTGGTAAGCAAGTTCTATTGGGTTGCAGTTATCGCTCCCATGTAAAAGATGAAGGATCTCATGTTGATACTCTTCCATCCTACATGATCGATCTTTCAGAGAATGACCCAAGGCACATTCTTCAGTGGGGGTAATGCCTTTTGGAGTAGGAGGATGCGGAGGCTTGATGACTTTGGCTCCATGACTGTCTTCTAGAATGATGTGTGTTGGAGCCAGATGCTCTGTTGTTGCGAGTGTTGCGCTTGGTGGCCATGCAACAATTCTTACATGTATTTTAGTGCTGGAAATGCTCTAGTTCTCACAGACTGTGCCAAACTGATGTGTGTTAGAAAATTCACGACAGTTGAGTAATGAATTATCGTCTTAGTGATGCACGAGAATTCAACACATACTTAGACAAAACAAAAGAACTAGTAGTGACAACATAAATTTTTATGTGGAAAACATGTAAAAAGATGTAACCTTAAGAAATCCACTTTAAACTAGATAATACATGTAAAGTCTCTAATCTCACAGGCGGGAAAAGAAAACACTTTTCGGAGTTACTACGTTGGTACACGATTAAACTTGTTATAAGAAGTGGGCGGCTATCAATGACAATCGATGGAAGTCTGCAGGAGGTGGTCGATGGTGGTCAATGACTGTCGACGGTGATAAAAAATGATCGACGACTGTTGGTAGTAGTCGACGGTGATTGAAGGATGCTGGACTTCAACTCCTCAAAACTTCAAGCTCTTCTTCACAGCTCAAGGTCTCTCCACCCTCATGAGAGAGATGATACTCTATTTATAGTGTTCTAAATGCAATTAATGCAGAATATGAACCACTTTTATCGGACAGTCTTGAGAGATTCCTTTGATCAGACGACATTTGATGGAGATTTGAGTGTCTTAACGATGTCATAGTTGAGCAATCTTGGACTCATTATATTCTTCTTTTCGATACGCTCGGTTCGACTATAGGCTTGCTAGATTCCGCATTTATTTGACCTTCAAAATATGTTCGAAAAATTTTCAATGACTTGATCTGAGCTTGCTTTGACTCGAATTTAACTAATTTTGGTAACATTGAGTTTTCTTGTTGAGCCGGTCAGTTTGACTGTAACTTTGTTGAAGTCGAAATTCTGGATGATTATTTATTGATGTTTTAATATTTTTTACTCAAAAAATTACCTTGAGAGTTATGTCATGCCTCGAAATTCCAGCCCTATAATGAAAATTTACTTGAGTTGTATCAATAATATGTAAATTTAAGGGCACTTACATATCCCAAATTAGCAATTTTTTTGGTTTAAGGAGACTAATTCGGCTCCCTACTAATTTTAATTTTTAGAAATGAAGTACAACTTTTGAAGTTTGAACGGTAAAAATGTAAATACATAAGAATTGAGTGGTATGCATGATATTTTTTGTGATATCAAAACGAATAATATAAAGTGCACTGTTGCACTGTAAAGTAGTCCTTAAAAAAAGAAAAAAAAAAGGATATATATTTAACAGGAAGTTTGGAAAACTCCAGCAGTGGTTGGAAGTTTCCCGAAGAACATTACGAAGCCAATACAGCCCAAAGCCACAGAACCGACGCTGGAGCTCTGCCGGAAGTCTCTAGAATACCCTCGACCAGAATTCTGAGGAAGAGCCTAGAACCCCAATGCCTCCCGATTCCAACTATAAAAGACCTGCTACCGGGTCTCCTCTCCATCCGTTAAAGCAATTATTCAACGTTCTGCAAGACTTCATTCTCGATTGCCTTGAGCCTGCTTCTTCCAATCTTGATTAATCTTTCTTTGTTTTTTCTCGTGCACAATTTTTCTCTAAACAATGGCTGACGTTCAGATGGGCGAGACTGAGACATTCGCCTTCCAGGCGGAGATTAATCAACTTCTCAGTCTCATCATCAACACTTTCTACTCAAACAAAGAAATATTTCTTCGGGAGTTGATCAGCAATTCGTCGGATGTGAGTACTTTTTTTTTTTTTTTTGTTTAATTGTGCGTTCATTTCACGTTAGCGAGGATGTATGTATGATTAGGTTTTTTGTTTTCTTGGCGAATGGTACAGGCTTTGGATAAAATTAGGTATGAGAGTTTGACGGATAAGAGCAAGCTTGATGCACAACCGGAGCTTTTCATCAGACTTGTGCCAGACAAGTCAAGCAAGACGCTCTCTATCATTGATAGTGGCGTTGGGATGACTAAGGCTGGTAAGTGATCATGGAATTTGCGCGTTATCTTTATAAGATTTTGAATCTGTTTTGTTTTCCTTTTTCGAGGCATTTGCACGCTTACCAACCTATTCTTATGTGTTTAAATATCTAACACCCCGTATATATATATATATATATATATATATATATATATATATATATATATATATCATACATACATACATACATAAGGTATGACTGGTATGTATGTAAATCTGCCTTTTTTTCTGTGACCTGTTAAGCGGGCATTGATTGTAGCAACATATCGTTGATATATGGCTGATTCGCACGGGGATGGAGTCTTTGAGAGGGAAATGGATGATTGTTTTAGATTTGTTTGTAGTTCTTCTGTTTATTTTTTTTCATGATACATTCCATTGTTGCCAATGACAAGTTCGACTGAAATATTGATTTAATAGGCGGTCAGAATAATGCTCAAACCTGGAGACGTTTTTTAATTTCATAATTCAGGTTTTTATTTTAGTAACATTTCACCACTTTTAAAAATCTATAATCTTACGGGGTAAATAAAGTTCTAATCTGAATAAAGACTGCATTAAAACCTTTGAAATCTGAGTATAGGATTGAAATGTTTGAGTTCCATGAATTTTTGAATTTATAGTTCAACTTTGGTTTAGCAACAGTGGATGCATGTGCGCCTCTTCTTAAAATTCATATCTCAGGTAAAGGGTAGTCTCTTGCCTGTGGATCCGCGTCAATAGATGTTCTGTTTTTTAAGCATCTCTAGGTTCCTAAAGATCAGTCTAAAATGTAATCTGATTGAGCCCTTTGTGTGTTTAATCATTTTGAGATTACAGCTTCCATAAGATTAATATAAAAAGGATATTTGTTTGCTTAATCCGATTATTATTATTATTATTTGCTTGAATCAAATATAATGTATGTATTTTTGTTTATGTATCATTAGATAGTTACTAATTTAAAGTATTCGTGATTTTTCACTGTATCTATTGGAATTAGACTTGGTGAACAACTTGGGCACAATTGCGAGGTCTGGAACCAAGGAATTCATGGAAGCTTTGCAAGCTGGTGCTGATGTTAGCATGATTGGGCAATTTGGCGTCGGCTTCTATTCTGCCTATCTTGTTTCAGAGAAGGTCGTTGTCACTACAAAGCATAATGATGATGAACAGTACATTTGGGAATCTCAAGCTGGTGGTTCATTCACTGTGACAAGGGATGCTACTGGTGAGCAGCTTGGCAGAGGAACTAAGATCACTCTTTATCTTAAGGAGGATCAGGTTAGTATTATCTATAATTTACATTGCTTATGTATGGTACTTACGCTTAAACATCTCAATCAGTATTTCTATAAATGCTCTTAATAAAGTTCATTTGATTAGTGTTTAAACTTTTTTTTCCTTGCTTCTAGCTTGAATACCTGGAGGAGAGAAGACTGAAGGATTTGGTGAAGAAGCACTCAGAATTCATTAGCTATCCCATCTACCTCTGGAGTGAGAAAACTACTGAGAAGGAGATCAGTGATGATGAAGATGAGGAAGAGAAGAAGGAAGAGGAAGGTGATGTGGAGGATGTGGACGAGGATAAGGAGAAGGATAAAAAGAAGAAAAAGAAGGTGAAGGAAGTATCCCATGAGTGGCAACTCATCAACAAGCAGAAGCCAATTTGGCTAAGGAAGCCCGAAGAAATTACGAAGGAGGAATATGCCTCCTTTTACAAGAGTTTGACCAATGACTGGGAGGAACACCTTGCAGTCAAGCACTTTTCTGTAGAGGGACAACTTGAATTCAAGGCCATTCTCTTTGTACCCAAGAGGGCTCCCTTTGACCTCTTTGATACAAGGAAAAAGATGAACAACATTAAGCTCTATGTTCGCAGAGTCTTCATCATGGATAACTGTGAAGAGCTAATTCCAGAGTACCTTGGGTTTGTGAAAGGTGTTGTTGATTCTGATGACCTACCCCTGAACATCTCTCGTGAAATGCTGCAGCAGAATAAAATTCTGAAAGTGATTAGGAAGAATTTGGTAAAGAAGTGCCTAGAGCTATTCAGTGAAATTGCTGAGAATAAAGAAGATTACAATAAATTTTATGAAGCATTCTCCAAAAACCTCAAGTTAGGCATACATGAGGACAGCCAAAACAGGGCAAAGCTTGCTGATCTTCTCCGCTACCGTTCCACCAAGAGTGGTGAGGAGATGACCAGTTTGAAAGACTACGTTACTAGGATGAAAGAAGGTCAGAAGGAAATCTATTATATAACTGGTGAGAGCCGGAAGGCAGTTGAAAATTCTCCCTTCCTTGAGCGGCTCAAGAAAAAAGGTTATGAGGTCCTCTTTATGGTTGATGCCATTGATGAATATGCTGTTGGGCAGTTAAAGGAGTATGATGGCAAGAAGCTTGTGTCTGCTACAAAGGAAGGTCTGAAGCTGGAGGACACTGAGGAAGAGAAAAAGAAGAAGGAAGAGAAGAAGGCTGCTTTTGAGGGCCTGTGCAAGGTGATGAAAGACATATTGGGTGACAAGGTGGAAAAGGTAGTTGTTTCTGACCGCATTGTGGATTCTCCTTGCTGCTTGGTGACTGGAGAGTATGGATGGACTGCAAACATGGAGAGAATTATGAAAGCTCAAGCTCTGAAGGACAACAGTATGAGTTCCTACATGTCCAGCAAGAAGACTATGGAAATTAACCCTGATAACGGTATCATGGAGGAGCTGAGGAAGAGAGCAGAAGCTGACAAAAACGACAAGTCCGTGAAAGATCTTGTGCTACTTCTCTTTGAGACAGCGCTTCTGACATCTGGTTTCAGCCTCGATGACCCAAATACCTTCGCTGCAAGAATTCACCGTATGCTGAAGCTCGGGTTAAGCATTGATGAGGATGAAACAGCAGCTGACGACACTGAAATGCCTGCCTTGGAAGAGGAGGGTAACGAGGAGAGCAAGATGGAGGAGGTTGACTAGAATAGTCGAGTAAGCGAGACATATAATTATCGTTGTTGTCCGTGTTTGTCTCGTCTAATCCTTGTTGTTTTTGTTTTTGTTAATGTCGTTTGGTGATGAAGAAAGATTAGGTGTTTTTTTTTTTTTGGTTATTTTCTCCTTTTTTTTGTAATTAAAAAAAGAGTTCATGTAAGTGCTTACTTTGTACTTATAATACTTAACATATTCTGTACGAGGTATCACTTCGTTTAACGATGAAACTAGTCCGAGTATTTGCCTGCAATTCACATTGCAGTTTAGTTTGTGGCTTCTTACTGTCTGTCTATCAATTGAAGTTGAAGCTTTCTCTGGCGCCTAATGTTAATCTTTTGATCGCCTCTTGCTTATGATTGAGAGGTCTCGATGGAGTAAGCCTCCTGCTGTCTTTATAATTCAATATATAAAATGTTCACTGTAACCCAATGTAAGTACCTCGTAATGTGCTGTGGATGGATGACAATTGATCACCTCTTCACCGTTCAGCTGAGCTTAAACAGTACGTTAATTTTTCAGTCAAGATAAAAGAGAAATATATTCACAGTATTAAAAATTTTTATGTTTTATATTAAAAACGTGGTCGGTGCAATTCAAAAGTTTCCATAGTTAGTAGATTTGATTCATTTTTAATTCTATTAAAGATTCATTTGAGATGAGAGTAAATTGAAAATCAAGATTATTTTTTATTACCTGCTTGTAGATAGAAATTTTATAGATGCAATTTTCTTTAGAATTTTTGGCTCTCATTTCACCTATAGTCTCCAGTAATCTCTCTAAAATATGACAATATAACTATGAGTAAATAATTATTTTTGTCTCTAAAAGAAATTTTACTCCTAAAGAGATCAATATTAGTACTTCAATTTTAGAATGAATTTAACAATATCACTATGAGTAAAAATAATGACTATCTCTTGATCATAGTAATTAAAATCTAGAATGAATTTCACAATATCACTATGAGTAAAAATAATGACTATCTAGTGATCATTAAGAATTGGAAGTTGCAGGTTCAAAGATTGATATTAAAAATATCATTTTTTATATTTTAAATAAATTGTCTAGAAGCTATCAAAGAATCAAGATTGTCATTGAAAATAGCTTGAACCTGATAAACTTGGATGATTCCTACTTATTACACAAGAAATGTAACATTTTCAACAAATCAACAACAATAGGCCGTTATTCAGCTCTACTAGCATATCAAAATAATAGGGGACATCAAAATCAGTAAGAATTTTTGAAATTCCAATGTCAAATTTGCAACAAAAAGAGACATTTGACCACTAAATATTGACACAAAACAGATCTTTAATATTAAACCATCTCAATATCTCAAGTTATTGAGCTTACCATTCAACTCAATACCCAGTCGCAAGAATGGGTTTGAGATACAGAAACCACAGTTTGCTTCACATCTCATATGCCCAATTTACAACAAGCAATTATCTATAATGGTTTTGATCAAGAGATCATTAAAAAATGGCAAAAATATGGAAATCATTCTTATTGGAAATAATATTCTTCACACACCAAATAGTACGACTGAAATCTTTTAACTTTTGTATGCCCAAAACATTCTAATAATCGTATATCTGTAAATAAGATGAAAATTATCAAGTTATCTTTAATGCTAATCAATTTCATATTAGGACTTGACAACTAAGAAAATTCTCTCACTGAAGCTGCTGGTCATAGACTATACAAGATCACGACTCTTAACATATCCAAAGCTCAAATATATAGTATCAAAGATTGGCGCACTTCACAACAAAGTCATATCAACGATCTCGCACTCTCACACTCACCTCTAAATACTTCTTTCTTTCCTCCTATGTTATCATTGTTATAAATATAAAAGCCATAGAATTTTTTTCTTGTAGTTCTACTACATATAATATTTTATTATTGACACATTGAGATATTTGGAGATTTTTTCCTCATTCTTCAATTGAAAGGTACAATATATTTGGGGATTTTTTCCTCATTCTTCAATTGAAAGGTACACTATTATATCACTTTCATTATATTTTTTTCACGTATTTGTTAGTACATACCATTAACACATAAATTTGAAACTACATTGCATTTTAATTTTTTGCATAAAATGATGAATAATCCACTTAATTTTTACATAAAGAACTTGAGAATCGATAGTGTAAAAGAATACATGTCAAATAATTTTTGACTTTATTGCTAAAAGAGAAATATAATAAAATTGTTATAACCCTTCTCAGTGTTGTTAATCTCTCTATTAAGTTTTGGATGAAAGCTATTCAAAACTTCTATATACAAAAACTCAAAGAAAATCTCTTTTTCAACTGTTACACAAAATCAAATTTGAATATAAACGTTAGAACCTTTGGTCATCTATGTTTTCCATAACAATAATATAATATTTCACATAAGTTCTCTCCAAAAATCCCACCATGTATTTTTGGAGGTACTATCCACAACACAAAGACTATAAGTATTTTTATATGCAGACTAAGGAATCCCTTATCTCAAAACATGTTTTATTTATAAAAAATTATTTTTCGTACAAACAATCCTATCAATAGCTCACTCTTGATAATTCCACTCAAAATACATAATTAATACCATCTCTACTTATACCAACATTAACTCGTCCCTCTAACACCATCTCGTTACCCGTCTAACCCTCCTGTTCACACACTCAATCACATCTCCTCAATGATTCTCAAAACTCACAATCTTCATCATTTCACATATACCATTCAAATCACTAAGTTGATGATTCCAACATACAAACACCAATACCATATGTTTTACCACTACAAGTGGTACTCCGACCTCATGAACAAAAACGCAATACTCTTATTATTTCGCAACCCAACGACGTCACATAGTTACTATACGTGAGAAAGGTTTGAAACCAACAAACATTTTTTATCTTCAATAGATTATCACTTTTACAAAAGTACCAAATATTTACAAATAATAAGTTCAACACTCCCATTTGTGACAAGCCATAACTGAAGAGTTTATGGTTTTACAATAGCAAGTCATTTGGGCATTTGTTCCAACTCTTGCAATAAAAACAACAAGCATTTATCTCACTAAATGGGCTCAACTACATGAATCCTTTTTCTGCATTGTGTCCTATTAAGTGTAATTTTTTAATTTAATTCTAAGGGCTTTTACATACATGACATCGAAAAATTTTCATATTTACCTATCTCACACTTAAAGTTTTATAAGTACAAACGTCATACGAAAAGCATCACTCATTATCATTTTTAAAAGTCAATAATATATATTCATCAAATATAAAGTATTATGTGAGTAAAAAATAGAAGTTTAAGTGTGAGATAGGTAAATCCATAACAATTTGGTGATATGCTTGTAATTCTCCCTTAATTCTCATAAACTAAGATATTTTTTTCTACAATATGCCCAAATCTATTTAGGTCTATCTTTGCCTTTCTTAACATAAGTTGAATCTAAAATAGTTACTCTCCTAATTGTATCATCATATGATCGACGTTTAATATGACCAAATCATCTATGACGCCTCTCTCTAATCTTGTCTATCATTGGAGGTACACCAACTCTTTCATGGTTACATTTATTTCACATTTTGTCTTTAAGTGTCATGCCACTCATCCACTTAGGCATTCTCATCTCAGCAACACATAGTTTCATAATACAGTGAGAAAAAGTATAGGAAGATCTCTTTGCCATGAACTTTTCATGAACTAGGCAAAGAACCATTTTTCTTAGGGAATCTTTGATCCAACTATCTAATATTCTTCTGCAGAATTATTATATTCATCACTGACGGCTTACTAAACAGATATATTAAAATAGATTAACAAAAGTGATTATAAAACACAAAACTAATCTACATAGGTCTATGCTCTTGAACTGATGAATGATCTTGAACAGTAAGATAGAGAAATAGAGTTTGATCTCAAGTCGCTTGTTCCTCTCTCCTTGCTCCTGCCATCCAAACCAAAAAACATGACTATAAAACTAATTACTCTAAGAATATCACTAAAAATATAATCTCAAAATTAAATTACTATTTAGTCTGTTGAAGAAAGGAAAGCTGGCCACGCCGAATATCATGTAAAAGAACATATTCACACATTGGCCACACCCATAAACATGTCTAGGTTTTGCATCAGGTAACATATGAAAGAAGATTTATAAAATTCAAGTAATTTTGATGATAATTAGTGTCCTCACTCATATTTTAAAAAGATTTCAAAAATACTTCAAAAGCTTTTCTCAAGGTTAGGCTTGCTTAGGTTTTGCTTTTCAAAAGTTCATTTTAGATTTTTGAAAAGAATTTACTTAAGTTTGTAGAATTTTGTTTAGATTTTAAGTTTTATTTTGTTTGAAAAAGGTTTCATTTACATTTGAAAATATATTTTGAATGTTTTATTTATGTTTTATTTGAAAAAATTTAGAAAAAGTTTTATTTAAGTTTTTGGAAGGTTATAGTTTTTTATTTAAAAAATGGTGTTGTTAAATTTTCTCTTATAAAGGTTCATTTATTTTAAAGAGATTAGTTTCATTTTATTTTAAAAAGTCTTGGTTATTTTTTATATTCAGTTTGAAGATTTCGATAATTTTCTTAAAATATTTTGTTTTGGAAGATTCTGTTTATTTAGGCTTTATCGCTTTGATAATATTATATGAAAATGTTTTATTCTATTTGGAAAAATTTTATTAAAGGTTATCATTTTATGAGTTATATTTTATTTTAAAAAAGATTTTGTTAGGTTTTATTAAGCTATGTTTATTTTTGAAAAAGTTATTTTGTCAGTTTTTATTTTGGAAAATTTTTGTTGAATTTTTAAAGAGATTTACTCTGAAAATATATTTTTTTTAGTTTCATTTTTTTGAAAATCTTTCTTGAACTAAGATGTCTTAGTTTTATTGTTCATTGAAAATCCTATTATTTAAACTTAATTTGTAAGAATATGTTTATATTAGATTTTAGTTCATACATAAAATTTTATCATCTTATAGAATTGTTTCCTCTTTTGGAAGTCACTAAAAATTACGTAAAGATGATTCCATTCAGAGCACATTTAATTTATATATATATATATATATATATATATATATATATATATATATATATATATATATATATATATATATATATAGTAGAAGTGAAATGAGGAGGTTTAGTAGGTTTTGTTTGTTCAGGGTTTTGGGTAGGTCAGTGGGATGAAAGTGTTGTAAGTTTGTGTACTTGGAGTTCATAAGTAGGTGAGAAGAGGGAAGGTAAGTGCATGTTTGTGTGGAGGTTTGGGTAGGCTAGTGGCCTGAGAGTGTTTGTGAGTTTATATGTGTGGAGTTCTTGGGTAGGTTAAAAGATGGTGTATTAGTGCATTTTTTGCAGAGTTCTTAGGCATGGAAGAAAAGAAGATGTAGAGAGGGACTAAGTTAGGCTTTCCGATATGTGGATGGTTTGTTCACTACAAGAAAAGAACCTATTCCGACGACCCCAAAACTATCATAAACTATATAAAGCTATCAGTTCATAAATTTATGACCGCTTAATGACTTAATTGAGGACAAAGCTAAAACACTTTTTAGTAATTATTTTACTGACGAACTTACTTGCGACATATAAGTGCCGATGGTTTACCGACGACACTAAACAGTCAAGATAGAATTAATTAGATATCGTTGGTACTCCATCGGTTTTGTCCGATGGTCCGGAACATTGGAAAAGTGCAGCATCACTGTCAGAAAGTGTTGTACAACCATTGATAATATGTAATAGAGCATTTGGTAACCGTTGGTATAAACTGGTGGTCTGTTTTATCAAAAAACTAGATTAGATATCACAAAATTGTATTGTGTTGTCAGATTATAAGTCATCAGAAATGGTTGTGGTAAATTACGATATGTTGTTAATATGTCTTCGGCATTGCTACAATAACCGATGAGTAATGCTCGTCAGAAATTATGATTATGTATTGAAAGACTATCAGTATGCCATAAAAAATCTGCATCAGAAAAGAAAATATGTTTCTTCAGTACTATAATTTCCACATCTGCAATCCTAACACTATAATTTTCACACAACAAAGTGTACTAATCCAAACATTTATTAATCAAAATCAAAATTTTAATTAATGGAGAAACCATAAACAGAAATCAAAGAAAATCATTATGTTAACCAAGCACAATGAACATTGTACATAAAAGATAATTTTTGTTTCAATAAATTGTTCTAAATAACCAAAAGAAAATAAATAAGTACCTACTCATCTGTCCTCTCATCATTGTCCTCGTCAGACTCATCCTCATCTGACCTTTTTCCTCTCTATCGCGCACGATGCAGTATCATGGAAAAATGCTTTCTTCATCTTCAATTCCGTCTTCGATCTTATTTAGGCTGACTGGGAGGAGACCTGAGAAGCAACATTGGCAGTGAATCTAGCCACAATATCAATAGTTAACATGACAACCTTCCTACGAAGCTTCTTCTCTTATGAAGAAGATGTCGATGCACCAGATGAGCTTGAGGGATAAGCACTGTAGCTCGATGCCTGAGACCCTAAGCCATAGAACTGACCTTTTTTGTCCCTCCAGCAGCCTACCACTGTAGGTTGTAGTCGGACAGATCATAATACTACCCGACTCTTGTGATCTATTGTCCTTCTTCTCTTGAGAGGTATAATAAAAAAAATAAGATTAATGAAATTTAAATGCTAGAAAAATGTCAAAATTATTTGAATCACAAACTAATTAATCTTTTGAATTACTTGGGTCACCTAAGATCTGTGTCTATTTGGTACTAGCCCACCCGTCACTTATGAGTGCGTGCGTGTAACTCAACAGCAGATGGGAATGTCCTAACACTATAGACTGTCAGAGTAACGTAATAGTTGCTATGCAGTTACTGTGCAATAAATTAATGCAAAAATTCATTCATACAAATATCCTCTCATGCCCTTCATGTGGCATCACCCCATGCCTCTGCAATCAGAGTGACAATTCTATTTCGTCTTCTCCCTCCTCTTTTGATATTTAAGAGAATCTCGGGGCACACAAAGCAAATCAAACATATCCTGTCTAAGCCACAAAGGGCACTGAAGCTTCTTTTATATATTCCCAAATATATCATGAAGACAATCCTCCCATTATGCTCGGAGTTAAATCGAATGTGGGCCTCCTCCATAGGTGACCAAGATCATTCATTCTGCAAAATGAACAAAAAATTTAGATTGATAGAAAAAAATATAATTGAAGATAGTTGTGTTGGGTATATACCTTGAACTTTTGAAACATATATCCCAAACTGGGATCGAGACGTCCTTCCATGATATGTATGGATGGCAGAACTTGCTCCATGTAATGAATCAGATAGAATAGATGGCTTGTGTGGGAGCATAAAAACTAAAAACAACATATCATTAGTAATTGACACGCGGGGGTGTTGGTGCGTAAATTTATAAGTGTTAACAAATGTAAAAATAAGATAATATTCAATAATAGCAAAGTTACTCCTTATTAACGCAAGTATACGTATCGTTCAAGTAATATAGGGCTCTAATGGAGTCCTAGATATCGATCACACAAAGAAGTTAGAGATTATGAACTAATTACAGCAGTTAAAATTACTATCTAGTAAACGTAAATAAAGAACAATTATACTAAATTCTACTACTAATCTTGAATGGGAAGTTGCAATATAGAAAAGTATCTCTCCCCTTGTTAAGAGAATTAAGTGAATGGATAATAAAATTAGTTAGAATTATATTGTGTCAAATAGGAGCATTCTTATTATTTACCCTTTGGTCCAGGCATAAAGAATATTGACTAATCCTATGCTTGGTTGCTGAATTTGCGGCTAGGCTGGGAGGATACCGGCTCTCACTTCGGAGCTCCCACGTTCTCCTTGCCTGAGGGCTAACATCTACACTTCAACACCCAAACGATATGACTGAATTGAGGATTTTAGTCTGTCACTCTAAAATCTCCAATTCTAGCCTTATAAATAATATTTCCCTATTTATTTGCACCCTCCTTTCAAGTACTTTGACCTCCCCAAATCTCGGATGTAATCTTTACTTTAGTTGTGAAATCAATAGATTTTAACAGATAAATTGGCCAAATTGAAAGTAAATTAAGATTTAAGTAAAAAGATTATCACAATTTTTATTGAATATTTTAGGCACAACTAATTCAATTTTCCATTTCACAAAATCTCAAAACAAGGAGAAAGACAGAGAAGACTACTCAAAGTGCATAGGAAGAATAAAACAAAACTTGGATTTAATATAAAATCAAAGTTACAAAATAATAAACACAATTTATCCCGATTTTTCTCCCCAAGTAGACTCATTGAAGTTCTTCTGACTCTTCCTTCTTGTACAACACACTCAACTAAACTCACTATTATACTCTCTAGAACACACTTACACACACTAATGACACTTTGGAGACACCAAAGACACTAAAAGACACTAAAAAAGGACACTCAAAAGGACACTCATTCGACCTAAATTCGTCTATTTTTAAAGAGGGAGAAATATTTTCAAAGGTTGCTTATGCACCTCTTCAAAAAGCTTCCAGATTCAATGAATCTTACTTAAACAGACCTTCTCGCCGTCGGCGGGCTCGTTGGCACCGTCGGCGGGCTTCTAGAACATAGGCCAACTGCTCAGGCTTGCTGTCGGTGTGCTCAATCTCGCCGTCGGCGGGAACCTTTATAATATATTTGCATGCTCTCGGGAAAAACACGCCGTCGGAGGCCTATTCCTCGCCGTCGGTGGCCAAGTTCAACTTTTGTCTCTTTTGGTCCTTTTTTTCAGATTCGCTCCTTTTCTCATTTTTTTGCTCCATTATTTATAAATCTTCATACCTGCAATAAAACATAGAAAATACCTTTATTTAAAATGCAATATCATCAAAAATTAATATAAAATTGGTATGAATTTTTTTTATACATTTTTCTTTGGTCATTAATCTATTAAATAAAAAAAGGACTAATGTTAATATCTAAAAAATAACTTATGAATTCCCCACAGTCTGTAATTGAAAACTGCAGGATGTGGTGCTCAAACTTGACAACAAATTGGGAGCAGTTGGTGGTGTGCGGGTGTGGTAGTAGCTGATGGTGCCAGTTTAGGTGGGGTAATCACAACTGTTGAAGGTGTGGATGTGGTAAACACAGCTGTTGATGTTGTGAGTATAGTAGTAATAGGTGCTGGCAGCATAGGTGTGGTGGCAGTGGGGGTGCCGACCTTCTTACTTCTATTATGATCAAGGGTGCCACATTCTCCATTAGGAGGGAGACCACACCTCCCTCTAGAATTCATCTGCAAGAAGAAAAGAAAAATTATTTAGTGCAAGTAAACAAAAAAATATTTGTAGTAAAGTGCAATCTTCAAAATACTGCAGCTCAAAATACAAAAGTAAGTAGTAAATAGAAAGGCGAACTATAGAAGTGCATGCAATCTACGAACTACTAAATCTGAAAATACACAAAGATGTAGTAAACACAAAGGAAAATGTAAGGTGCATGCTATCTATAGAGTACTAAAACTGAAATACATAAAAGTACACAGTAAATAAAAAAACTGTAAAGTGGAATCTACATACTACTGAAGCCAAAAAAATAAAAGTACACAGTTGGATTACATTATAGATCTTAGTTAACAATCTTTCGTTGAAGACTCCCTAGAAGATGAAAAAGTTAAGAATTTATCATCTAAAGCATCGTCAAATTCATACTCATTGATATAAATTTATTCATGTTCGCCACTAACTTTTGTTGACCTCATTTTTGGTGAGGTGATTATCTTAAAGGACTAAAGATGGAGTCCACCACCTAGAAATTTGAACCACTTCCTAGCTTTTCCTGAAACCCTACATAGATGGTTACAAACCTCCAAATCACTTGGAAGGTTGAAGACCAACATGTGGAGGTTCATAGATGAGTTCCCATAGGATTGATTGAACTTAAGGTAACCCCTGGTGACTAGGGCTTGGTCTTGCACACATCCCTAATCTTTTGAATTCCCTACCTATTCCAAATCCTTAAACTAACTCCCCTCTACCCCATTAGAAAACTCACATGGGTGGTCCCAAGCCTCTAATCTTTGATCAGGATGGCTAGGACCAATATGTAAAGGTTCATAAAGAGATTGCCATATGCCTAGGCTGGATTCCAAAGTGGTTAGGCATGACTAAGACCCAAGGTCAAATACCCCAAAAACTCTAATTCCACCATAAAACCTAAAAATCAAACCAAAATCCCAAAATTTACCAAAATTTCCAAGTTCATTTCAAAACCTTACCCAAACCAATTAGAAACCACCAATTAGCCCAAAATCACTCAAACCTACCAAAATTGGCCAAATTACCAAAATACTCCCCAAATGCCCAAAATTGCAAAAATCCAAATTTCACCCAATTCAATCCCAAAAATCATTTGAAACTTCCCCACATTATCTAATTGTCCAAAATTTGCCAAATTTAACCAAATTAACAAACTTTGATCAAAATTCCAAATTTACCCCTAAATTGCCAAATCCCCAAACCAACTCCAATTTCAACAAGTTGATCCCAAATCTTCCCAATTTCAATTCTAAACCCTAATTAAACATGCCAAATCTCAATATAAATCAATTTGAAGCCCAATTGAACCAAAACCTAATTCCAATTTTGACCCAAAATCCCAAATTCCCCAAATTAAACCTCATGACCAATCTAAATACATCAATTTCAAATTCACATAAAATATCAACCTGTCAAAATCCAATTTCAATCAATCCCAATCCAATTTGCTCAGTCCATAATCTATTTCAAAAATCAAAACTATCCCTTGCATTTTAAAATGCCCATACCCAAATTCATTTTATAAGCCCATGACCCCAAATTTTAAATGCCCAATTTGAGGCCATATGATAAAGTATTAATTACTCGTCATACCATGGCATTTAAATTACCTCATCATGTCATTAAATGAATCATATCATGCATGTACATGACACTTTACCCAAATTTAGCATGTTGGCATTTTCCATTAAAAAATTCATAAAGTCCAAATTCCATTTGCATGAAATATTTTCATGACATCAAATGCATCATGCCATGACTCATGGAGCCTTCCATGGTCATCCCAAAGTCAATTTTGCCAAAAATGGCAAAGGGAGGTGACTCTTCCCTCTCTCTCCTTCATTTGAATTTTCCCCTTCCATGATACATCTTAGCCTTGGTTTCATGCCCAAACCAGCCATCTAAACTCACCAAAACCTGCTAAGGGACCTTAAGACCAGCTTTAGCTACTTTGGGGAATGATTTTGCCAAGTGACCAGGGGTTTAAACCCAACCTAGCCAAATTACCCAAACTTCAAAATCCACTTTGAATCTTCACCATGGGAGCCATGATAAACTCAAATTGAATCCACCACTCAACCTCTCTGGCTCACCTGACCTTGAGGCTGATCTGACACTGGCCGGCCAACGACCCCAATCACCGGAAAATACCCAGTCCAAGAGCTCCACCTGGGCTTAAACTCAAAATTATACCCATCAATGTGTCCCCACCTAATTGGCCACTACGACTCTTCTTCTCTCCACCGAAGCACTTGAGCTCACCCACTGGTTAGACCAATTGAAGCCCCTAAGTTCCTCTATAAATACAGCACCTCTCACGACTACAAAAAGGAGATTTTCAATTTTTTTGAGGAAGCTCTGCCCAATTGATCCAAGAGACTCCTCAAGACCTCCTAAGCTTAATCCAGCCATCCTCTAGCCATCATTTCCATTGCTCGAGTCCAACTTTCCAGCCAAATTTTCATTTGGTTAAAGTACTAAACTGATATTGGTAAAATATTACTATGCTTCAAAATGATGAAAAGACAATCTGAATACTTTACATTAAGTATATGACTTTATTATTTAATTTTATTTGAGACGTAAATTACAATCCAATATCTTCATATACAAAATGTTAAAGATAATGCTAAATTACATGTTTAGGGGTCATCCTTATCATTGTAGCAGGGTTTGGACTCATTAATGTCCATGCCCAAAGTCCCGGAGTCCTCCTAGCACTCGGATTAAATTATTTATGTGAAATTTTACATGCATACCATTCATTTCCTATCCTATGTATTTACATATCTAGCACCTAAACATCGATTTTTTACTTATATACGACCTTTCGTACGCATGAAAAGATAGGTTTACATTTTTAAAAGTTAAACAAAATTGTGTTTTTGGTGTGATATGAAAAACTAGTTGGTATAATTATAGAAGCCAAGATTAGAATTTTAGATTTGTATATACGAGTAATTGGTTTGTCATGGGCCAACACCTTAGCTAGTGGATATATGAAGGAACACACCGAACAAACAGTTGTTTTGTCAATTTATTTATAAATCGAGCTTAAAAATTTGTACGTGTTCGGTTCGCCACTTAACGAACAAACTTTGAACACGATCTACTTAACGAGCCGAACATGCGCTATTCGGCAGCATAACAGTTCTTGTCATCTCATGGTAATGTAAGATATATGTTGACCCTCAAATTAGTCTTAATCAAAAATAATATATTTGGGGTCTTCAGACAGAGGAGATTATGATCGAAATGTAACCTAAGTGACAAATTATGAGTCTTTTGGATATATAATATATTAGATTTTTTCTCACATTAATTTGATGATTTTTATCATTCGTAGCGCATCACTTGCCACCGCATATGAGCTATGATGCCACAACAAAATAGTGTTGATGAGAGGTATAATCATATTGCTCTATAATGAAACCATTGTATGTTTTTTCAACCACTTTAGATAAGGATTTTTTTGGCTAAAATTGTCTCTATTGTATGTTAATCGATTGATCTCTTCATGCTGGTATCAATTTGAAATGTCTAAAAGTGGTTTGATTCGGTAGCCCTTTCTACTTATTCTAACTTAAGGATTTTTGGTTGTTTAGTTTACGTACACGTTATGACGGAAAGATAGCTCCCATATCAAAAAAGTGTATTTTCTTGAGATGTGCTCACATAATGGTGTAAAAAGGTTATAAATTGTGGAATCTTGCAAGATCTAGAATCTCAGAAGCAGAGATGTCATGTTATGTTTGATAAAAAGTATTTACATCCAGTAACTTCAACACCAACCATTCCTAATTAAGATGAGTTTGTTATATCAAAGAGCTCAGATTGAGGTAGAGCACTCTATTTTGACAGCATCATCTTAAGAGACTAGTGTTGATGATAAAACTTTTACTGTTGAACCTCTTATTCCTTGGCCAGAGATTGGGAGACAGGGTGATATACCCATATAAGCAATATAGTGAAGCAAATCTAGTCCCATGTGTATTGACTCTTACAAAGGAGACTCTTGTCGAGCCACGCTCATAAGACAACAACTTTTATTTGGATACTATAAGCGACTCATAGCTATGGAAGTGGAGATTCATTTTATAAAAACTAAACTTGGGAACTCACACAACTCCCCAAAAAAAAGAAGGTCATCCACTGCAGTTGGATATATAAAAAAAAAGATATCACTTCATAGATGGCAAACTGAGGCATAGCTCGAATAGTGGCAAAGCGGATCGTCATATTCCATGTGATGATTTCATTGATGTCTTCTCTCTAGTTGTGAAGCACACATCTATTTGGATGTTGCTCAAGATCGCCGCTGCTTATGATTTGGAACTTAAGCAATTAGATGTTAAGCATCATTTTCTGCATAACGAGATGGAAAAATAAGCTTACATGAATCAACCTGAAGTTTCAATTTGTTGTGGAAGAGAAAAAAAAATTATGTCTGCAAACAATAGATGTCCTTATATTGGCTAAAGCAATATCAAACCAATAAAATTGGAGGTTTATGTGTTCATGATTATCATTAATTTTTCATAAAGTGGCTATGATAGTTATCCGTACTTCATGAAGTTGTTAACACCTACTATGTACTTAATACTCTATATGGATGACACGTTAATTGCTGCTAATAAGAAATCTGAACTTCAGAATCTAGAAAATCTTCTTCTTATATCCAAATTTGATATTGAAAAAAATTTTGGTGCTATGCGAAGAAATGTGATAGACATATGTCGATAAAGATCATAAGTGTGTTTACATCGTTCTCAAATAGCCTATGTTCTAAAGGTATTGAATACATTCAAAATGAAGGATGTGAAGCCCATCTGTGATTCATTCGCTGCGCATTTTAGCTTATCAATAGGGATGACTCCAAATATTGATATTAATATTGGAGAAAAATAATACGATGGTTCCATATGTTGGCGCCATTGGAAGCTTAATGTATGTCACATTCATACTTATGTAGACTTAGCTTAGCTAGTAAGGTAGCTAGTAGATATATCAATTCCTAAGAAAGCGACATTGGGATGACGTTTATTGGATTATTAGGTATTTAGCATACCACAAATACATGTTTGAATTTGTTGCTCTAAATTAATCTATCAATTTTGTAGACTCTGATTATGCTGGTGACTTAGATCAGAAAAGGTTCAGTATAGGATTTGTATTTGCTCTATAATGTTATGATGTTTGTTAGGGTGGTCTTACTTTATAACATAATGTGGCTCTTTCTTCAACTGAAATTGAATATATGATCATTTTGTATGCTCTAAGAGAAGTCATTTGCTGATTGCTTATATGGAGATCAACGAGAAGTTGATGAAGATGATCGTCTTTTTGTGACCGTCAAAA
Source organism: Papilionanthe hookeriana x Papilionanthe teres (assembly GCA_022702705.1). Lineage (NCBI taxonomy): Eukaryota > Viridiplantae > Streptophyta > Magnoliopsida > Asparagales > Orchidaceae > Papilionanthe > Papilionanthe hookeriana x Papilionanthe teres. Next base: position 101,986,854 of record CM040425.1, read on the forward strand.
GATTTCCTAACAAAGGACCAAATATACTCCTTGATTGAATCAAGCACATCAACCTCAGATGTTATTTTATTCGAGATACAATCAATCGTAGTTATTTTACAACAATGAAAATGAGTGCTTTGGTGAACTTCGCCGATATGATAACAAAGTTTCTTCCAATAACAAAGTTGAAAATTTTCTTGAACTTGACCAGTGTTCGATGTAGATAACCCTAAGGGGCATCGAAGAGCTTAAATGTAAAAGTTAAGCTTTACTTTTGGCATAATCTCAAAGCAAGTGATGATTATAAAATAAAGCCATGAAATTTCTTACCACCTTGAGTATGTTTGTTTCCAAATTTTTTTTTTTTTTTTGCTTAATTTATTTGCTATCAAATAGATGTGATTTCTATTAAATATATTTGTTTTCAAATATATTTTTGTTTAATATATTTGATATCAAATAAATGTGATATTCCTGACCAAAGATATTTCTGCTTAAACATTTGATACCAACTATATTTTCTGACAAATATATTGTTTTTGTAACTCTATAATACTTATTTTTCATTCGGTAAGAATAAATCAAACACGAATAATTACGCGTTCAATGCGTCAATCGTTATCGTTCGAATATAAAATAATTTAAAATAATTATATATATATATATATATATATATATATATATATATATATATATATATATATATAATTTATGATATTTAAAAAAATAAATTTTATAAATTATAATATATACTAAATTATTAATAATAATATATTAATATACTATATTAATAATATACTAACATACATATTATATATTTATCTAATATAAGTTATATAATTAATATAATTATTATTTATATATATTAATTTTAGTCACAACCGACTCGTCGTTCGCGAACAATTACGTTTCGCCGTGTTCGATTCATTCGTTACAACTAAAATAATTACCACTTCACGAATAATTTCGACTACTTGTACTATTTCAAACAAACTAAATTTCAACGAATCGAACACGAACACAAACTCTATTCGTTCGTATTCGGTTCATGTACACCCCTAGTCAAGATAAATTCAATTTTTTTTTTAACTTACAATAAAGGAATAAAAAATAAGTAAATTCATCTGCTTTTAAAAATAAAATTCTTATTTTTTAGTGTCCCTGCTCATAACATTTTGCAGATCCACGTTTATTTAAAACATCATCAAACAGAACTTTTCTTTCATATCTATCACCTGTAACTCGTATATTACTTTTTTTATTTTTTTTTTATAAAAGAAGACAATTTACCAATTTTATCGCTTTCACAAAAAATAAAGACAAAACCTAAAAGAACTCAACGCACGCACCCTACAGAAAACACGAAAAGTTAAAAAAATAGGACATTTTCATATATTACTTGGTGCCTAATAATCCGCCAAACAATAGGGCATTTTCATACATATCACCAAATTTCTTTGTATTTATATATCTAACACGGTAACATCAAAATATTATTTTTTTACATTTACACGTTCAAATTTCTTATTCCACAACAAAAATATCACAATCTTAACTTTTTAAAAGGTTCATATATAGATAAGATTGGCATATATGCAAAAATTGAAGACTGCCACTTCTTAGTGATGCACCATGAGCTTCCTGTGTCAATCTATCTTATTGCCTAACTATAATTTTATCATCAAAACTAAAGAGCATGCCAAATCAAGATGAAATTATTTCGTCTGACAACCGCACGTCCCACGACGATCTGTATTTTGAAGTTGTTGTGTAATCCATGACAAGTGCCGACCGCATTCGGCACTATTTACGAGCATCCATGCGCTAATAATTTTCACAAATCAAGACATTCATGCATGCATAAAACAGCTCAGAACTTAAATTTAGAAAATTACCTTCTAAATGAAAGTGAAGAGAAAAATTGTTAATTTAAAGATAAATTATTTAGAGTGAAGAACTGATCTTTTTAGTTGAGCGTTGAATTCACTTTGATATCATGGAATCTAGTACGAGACATGTCCAAGGGGACGAGAGCAGCAGAACTTAGAGGAGGAAGAGAGTAGAGAGAAACGAGGAAGAAGAAAATACAGAGACAGTCTCTGTGTGTAAAAAAAGAAAAAAAGATTTCTCATTACGAGTATGAGCCTGGAGAGAAGAGCTCCAAAATCCATTCTTACATGTAATGCAACTCTAGTCTTGTTAAGATACAGGGGTCTTAGAGTGGGAAATTATATAGTTGCCCTTATTTTAATAGGAGGTTTAAGGACATTGTTTTTCTTTTTTTTTTTTTTTTGGTCTTTTCGTATTTATTAGTGTTCTGACATCTTTTAGTATGCCTCGGGAGGTTCTTTGGTCGGTCCACTGAGCCGGTGTTGGTCTGCTATTGAATATGAATATCAGTCGGCTATTAAATTTAGATACCAATCGGCCTTAAAAGTACAGTTAGTCGACCTTAAGTGACCTAATGACTTGCTTAACTTTATGTTTTCTAGCGAAACCTCGAAGAATTTTCCCGAGAGTCACAGAGCCTTATACGATACTCGTTATCAAGCGGTGTGTACCACCGTCGTTCGTTCTTCGGAGTATCGTATGCTCTCGACCGACCAAGGTGAACCTTCGACGTCGACAATCACCTTCGCTCTTCAGCCAATCAACTCTATGATCCCTAGCTTTTGATCTGAACTATCAGATTATCTCGAGATTTATACACTATTTTTTAAGTGTATATATATGATGTTAGAAATTTAATTAAAACATATCAATTATTTGTATATATATATATATATATATATATATATATATATATATATATATATATATATATATATATATATATATATATATATTATAAAGTCGGTCAAGATTCCATCGCCCAATGATCTAACCACCTTTAATGATTGTTGAGTGTTGACGAAAGACAACAAAATTAGTTCCACATCAGAAAGCCAAAGATCTTTATCCCACCTTCCCCGTGATTGTTCTCTTATCGGATTTTCTTGTAAGAAAGTCATTACATATCTTAGAGGTTTTTAATATTTATATGTGCATGCTTTTATGCTCCTTTAATATAAAAAGTACTCACCCTATAGCTGAAATTTTTAATGCCCAATAATATTGATGTAAAATTAAAATTTAAGTGACATATATATAAGAACTATGTGATATGTATGTCAATGCTGTCAATAAAAATTATGATTTTTTTTATGGACTAATATTAAAAATGAAGTACGTAAAACACATAACAAAACTATTTTATTAAAAAAAAAAAAACTTATTTTTATTTCTCAAGTTAGAAGCACTTCTCACACAAATCTTTCGTATCTTCGAATTCCAAAATGTCTCTGGCCGACTGCTGTACAGAAAGAAATGAAAGGCTATATATAGCTATAGTAGCTATCTGTGTTTCGTATATTTTGCTTCGCTGCTTTAAAATGAACATTAGGTGCATCTTTCATGTTTATAAATCGAATTTGCATCCTTTAGTTTCACAATTGTTATCGGCACCATTTTATATTGGTAACTTTCTAAGAAACATGAAAGCATTTAACGACCTGTTGGTGTTATCATTTGGTGGTTTGATATCATTCCGTCGGCTAGAATGCTTTAGATCGACACGTGGGCCTTTGGTCGGTCTCTTTGAGAGAATCCTTGACGGAGGCACTTCATCGATGAAGTGTTCTTAGATCGTCGTACTCGAGAGCGCATCACCATAATCAACGTACAACCTCCCGACAACGCTTGCCTTCTCGGTTGTCTGGAAAGATACAGGCGGCCCTTTGGCAATCTCTGTGAATAATCCAAGAATGATTTGGAGGAGCTAGCTATACCTGACTATCCCTCGAATCGTGTGTATAACGTTCCTCTTTCGAGCTTGTGCTTTCGCTGGTCGACCCACGGTTCCGACCAAAAGAAATAACGCTTGAAATCTCCATCTTCCCACCAGCCCAATAAAGCTTCTTTCTGCATTTTCTTTTCCGACATCCGTCGAATTTCCTCGGCATTCATGCGATTATATTGCTTATGTAATATCAAATAAAACCACTACTATTTTAACTTTAAAACTGAAATATATATATTTTCACGCACGGATGATGCGACATATACGTAAATATTTATGTTTAGGTGTTACATATATAAATGCATAAGACTTGAGTTGTATGCATGCGGATATTCCTTATATTTATTTATATATTTTTTAAATATAAACTTGTTTCATGGGCTCATAGCTATCCTACGCATGTCTTTTATTTATAAAAGTAGTCTCATATGTCATAATTTCGCCTACCAAGATCTTAAGAAAATAACTAGATTTGTTTTTTGTTCCTTTTTTAAAAAGAAGAGCATAATGGAGAAAATATGTTTTCGGTATGTGTTAATTTTAAAACATTTATATAAATATCCTTCAATTCCTATCTTTACATCTCCAACACCTAAAATTTACATTTTAGATACATGTAGCTTATAAAAATGTGTATTTCACTTTAAAAGTTAAAAATGGTAAAATATAAAAAGTAAAATTTGGGTGTTAAATATGTAGAATTGGGTATTTAAACCAATTAGCAAATAGTTAGGAATTAATTAACATTAATGAAACTTTATCAATATTAAATTATGATAATCAAACATAGCTTAATTAACCCATCAATTATTAATATTTTGCTTGATATTAAGTTACGTTTAAATTAAGGCAGTTAATATTTATTTAATATTTTTATGTTAAATAAAGCTTGTTACTATTTGAGTAGTATTTTCATGTAAACTAAGATTGGAATACCAATCAACTTAATTATTGGCCAGAGTAAAAGAAATTATCTATTTGTTTAGGTTAATTATGAATCATTAAATTTTACTTTTATTGAATTATGGTAACTAGATAAGAGATAATTAATTATTCAATTAAGAACTCATTAGGGCTGTCAAAACGGTCAGTTTGCTTCGCGAACAACTCGCGTTCAACCTCGTTGCCTCGCGTTCGGCTCGTTCGCGTTTTCAACAGCCCAACGAGCCGAACACGAACAAAAATTTGTTCGTTCGTGTTCGGCTCGTTTTGACTCAAAATACTATTCCTCAATTATATATATATATATATATATATATATATATATATATATATATATATAATATATATATATATATATATATATATATATATATATATATATATATATATATATATATATATGTTTGTGTGTGCGCGCGCGCGCGCGTATACATCTATAGATATCTATGTGTATGTATCTATGTATGTGTATACATCTATGTATGTGTATGTATATGTGTATATATATATATATATATATATATATATATATATATATATATATATATATATATATATATATATATATTAATCAGTAGTATTTTTTAAAAATTTAAGAGATTTATTATCAATTAAAATTATTAATTAAGTAAATTTAATAAAAATACTAGATTAGATTCAAGCGACGTTTTAATATAAACCGTAATTTTTAAATGCTGCCTCAACCCTTAACATTTTGGCTACGCGATTAGAATTTTGCAAACGACTCTTGTTCGTGAACAGCTCGCGTTCTGCCACAAGCGCAAACGAGCCGAACACGAACACATTTTTTGAGCTCGAAATATAAACGAGTAGAACACGAATCGGGCTCGAGCTCGCTCGCGTGTTCGACTCGTTTACACCCCTAGAACTCATGGGAAATAATAATTAACTATTTATTTAATTAAACTAAGTATTTAAGGTTATTACGATTGCAATTAAACTTTAGTTTTAATAGTTTAATTGTATACAACTAATTAATACTGCATATCTAATATAATAAGCTTCTTGATTCGCCTCCAATAAATATGCATGGTCAAGCATTAATCTCGATGTACGACACGCGACCACGACACAATCTTTTGAGCAATAAATATTTAAACATCGATAAAAAGTCATTCAAAGTTTCCGATTTCAACAAACTTACAGCTTAAATGACCAACAAGGAGTGCGTACCCAATGGTGCCAACTTGCCTAATCCACACCAAATCAAGTTCGCATCAAGAAATTAAACCACTACTAAGCCTTCTGGAAGACATTCTCTGCTCAAACGAACGTCAAATCTCGAGAGCTTATAGTCGAATCGAGCGTGTCGACAAGCATTTAATCCAATGAATCCAAGATCGCTCAATTTATATATTGTTAAGGCATTCAAATGTCAATCAAACACGTCCGATAAAAACTTTTCTGGATAAATTCAACTAAAAGCCTGCTCATATTCCCGCATTAATCGCACTCGAACTCTATAACAAGAGATCCACCCCTCTCATGAGAGGAGAGGAGCTTGTGGCTTGAAGAAGAACTCGAAGCTTCGAGAAGGCGCCAAAGACGAGCACCACCACCGCACCGCCGTCGACCACTACTTACCTACGTCGATCACCGCCGACCGTCGTCGACTTTCATCGATCGTTGTTGACCACCGTTGACCACCGTCAACCACCACCGATGGTCGTTGACTTTTACCGATCGTCGTCGACCATCACCGACCGTGGCCGCCCGTTCCTAACAATAAATTCATCAAAAAGAAAATACGCTTAACTCGGTAAACCTAATAACCATTTCCCGCATGCTGGATCAAGAGTCTCTAAAATCAAGAACTTATAGTAGATTTTAAACGGTGAGTCAAACCTCGTAGCTTTTTCCCCTTACGCTTTCCACGTAAAAACTTTTATTGCCCGAGCAACGCTAAGACAATAATCTATTACTCTACCATTTCAAATTTTCTAGCACGCATCACTTCACACTAATCATCATGATGAAAACTGAGATTAACTAGTATTACATTATCCTTAATCAAATTTCTATTGTTGTTTCTCAAAACAATAAATAAGATCTTCCAAATGCGTTTTTGATGTTGTAATCAATAAGATAACAAAAACTAAATAAAATAGAAGAAATAAAGTTCAAACAAATTTAAAATAGCCCAATGAGATATTGACTATGTATATACATTCCCACAATTGCCATTATGGTTTCAATAGTTTTTCGACGCCGATTTTAGCCGCATAACTTACAGAAATATCAAATTAATCTCAATTTTTTTTTACTGATGGCTAAAATAGTCCGATAGCGGCGGCACTCCGGAGCTCGTTGGATGGCATTAATTTGTCGAATTTGATGATATTCCAAGCGCATTGTTATGGAAAAGGCAATCGAATTCAGTTTTCACGTTGTCTCTTGTACATTGTATCCAATTTTTAGATCGAAACTTGCTTCGAGCCATCGGATATTGTCGAGTCTCCCGCCACCCGACTTCATTGATCCAACCGGGGGACGATAGGAGGTCTGATAGCTTGCCTTCAAGAAGAAGATGGATTTGAGAGGGCATCCGCATAGCCATGCTAGTCAACATTCATCTGCGACGATAAGAGTCGCAGAACATGAAAGCAAGTAGGTTTTCCACAAACTTGTTGCTCCTTAGTAAATACCGCGTACGGTGTGGCCATATTAGATTAGTTGTCAAGACTTTTCTTCGGGGCCGGCATGTAACATTTACATGCCATGATCTTACGTCCGGATGACTATAAACCGGTCATCACGTGACTTCATCATCATCCCGACGTTTAGTCCACCACATATAATATTTTCTCTCATTATGTGACAAATCTTAATCGCACCGACGCGTATATCTAGACACGGTCTCGAATTCGGTTATCAGAATCGCATCCGCATCATCGTCCGAACGCAAGGCTCGCCGCACATAATAGCTTTTCACCTAGAATAAATATAACGAGCGCGGCGACCGCAAGTCCAAACCTAACGGTCCGGATAGACTAACGTGTAATATTTCTCTCATAGGGCAACTAGTCCATTCGGCTACAGCACCGCAATTGGCTAATCCAATGAGTTAGAGCAACACACCAATAGGCAAAAACTAATTATCAGGATTATTAATTCTATATGGAAGTTGTTATTTTTTAATTTATTTTAGTATTTTGGGAGTATTAATGTAAAAATGTGATTAGATGCGAATTACGAAATTTATTTTGATTAGAGGGATGACTAGTTAAATATGTTATATTTACGTGAATGCTTATTACATGTGAAATTATAAGTAGAGATTCATTAATTTCAAATAATATGATTATATGCACAAAGTTTGTGTTTTATGTAAGCATGATAGTAAGTGTACCTCTCAATTATGTATTTATTGCGTGCATCCCCTTTATATACTTACGAAATGCATATCTGATGAAAATTTTGTTTGATGCTGATTGTCATTTTCTTCACCTCCTTCATCAAACTCTGAAAACATGGTACAAAACTGCGCAGTGCTTTTACAGGTTCCTGACACACAATAGCCATTGTCAGTTTTTTGTTCTGCTTTTACGCATTGGTAAGTTTTGAAATAAAAATTCTTCTAAATTATATGACAGAAGGCACTAAATTTATATGAAAGAAGGCACTAAATTTAACTCGGAGATGGTTAATTATTAAAAAATTAATTTTAATTTATACGCAGTCGTAAATAATTTTCGATCAATCTTTTGAGTCAATTTCGAACCGACGACGTCAGTTCGACACGAAATCAGATTATTAATAGTCTCAGCGAAGCTAGACAAATCAATTTAGTTAATCTACTTGAAGATCTTAATTTTCTAAAATCAATTCAAATTTTGTTTAATCGGTTTGAAATAAATGAGTCAGACTAAGTCAAATTTTGGCTCGGAATTTTTTTCTTAGCCGACCCCTCCTCCGCTTAAAATTCGGCTTGTTAGAACCACTAATATATACAGACACTAGAAACATTATCATTCAAAAATCAGGCACCCTATTTCATTAAGTTTTCAACTTCTTACCAAATATCAAACTTACGATAATACCCAACCCCTTATTTTTCGTTTTTATCGAACTCGTAATAGTTCCATCGTGGCATGTGTAAAATCATCGATTCAGTAAATCAAAAAAATTACCCGGATGTTTGATTTATAAATAAGAAGTTTATTATCATTGATAAATTAAATAAAATTACAAGCATTTCAATCTATTTTGTATCTTTATAAATTAAAAATAATTTCATGTTTTAATATAAATATTTATATTAAATATAATTTCATGAATGTGCAAGTTTCATGTGAAACTCATACTAAACACAAAAAATTTATTAAAAGCTTAAGAAATAAATGTATGCAAAATAATTAATAAATAAATTAGTAATTATAATTTTATCTCATATTTTTATTTTCTATTTTGGTTTGAGCAAACATAAAAAGAGTAAAAAAATTAATAGAAATATATATTAAGAGTATTATTGGTTCATTTACATACATACCACCCAATTCTTATGTACATACACATCTAACATTTAAACTTCACTTTTTACATTCATACCACCGAATTTGTCATATCATATCAAAGGAATTAAGTGGTATGCACGTAAATTTTGCAGTAATAACACATACCTGGTAGAGTTTAGTCCCACGTTGGTTTGTTAATAAATATTTGCTTAACAACTTTGTTTAAAAAAATTCCATTAAAATTTTAATTTAAGTTTCTTTTGATTTTGGTACTATACGATCAATAACAATACACCAAATATTATGTAGTATTCCCACATGTATACTAAGATTACTAAGGATTTTGTTTCCAACATAGGAATTAGTTACACAACATTATTATATGAGATTGATGTATATTAATCTAGTTGTTTAGATATTTTCTTATAAGCTCACGATTAGAGATAAAATAGACAACAATTAAGCCAAATGGGCACGATCTACTTGTTGAAGCCACTTTTATGTAATATGCTACTTATTGTTTAATCTACCAATGCTTTTTGTTCAATTGTTGCTATCTTTGACTTCCAAAAGAGAGGTCAAGTGTGGAATCAACCAATATTGAATTCTTTTATAGTTAGGTGTAAAAAATTTAAGCATGTGTTAGCCTTTGAGGGAAATTGAAAAATTGAAATATTGTGCCTCCAAATTCTAATTTTACTAGTTGATGTGTGAAGTTGTCTCTAAGGTGGTGCGACTTAAGAAAAATTAAATCTTTATTTATAAATAAATTAAAAAAAAATTATTTGAGTATGTGCAATGTTGCAAATAAATTGATCAACAAAAGATACCTTCTCGTTACTAATATAAGCATCATACTTAAATAAAATGCATTATTCTCAACCATCCAATAGCCATTTTTTTTTATTTTGCATATATGATTAAGAGGAGTGTTGTGTTAGAAAATAGTAGTTAATATCACTTTTGTTTATTGCAATTGTTGTCGGAAAAGAAATTTCATATTTGTAGAACTAAATTGATTGACATCACATGTCAAAATAAGTTTGAATCTTTATTTACTAATTAATCTTTAAGTGGGTTGATGATATATATCTAAGAAAAGTCAACATTGGAAGCTAATCAACACGTTATGGGAGTGACATATAACAAAGAGCTTAAGTGATTTCAAATTAGAGATGGGGGTCATTAAAAAAAGAAAAATTGCATACCCTTCATTAGGGGGAGAATAATGTAAGGAACAAAGAGTAGAGTTTAAAAGAAAAATCACAATATTGAAAATTCATCAAAATTAAGTGGTTCAACCACCTAATTTATTCCCACTAATAGAGTGGATATAATGATTTACTATTTTCAACTAAATGTTAGCTAGTTAAATGGAAAAGAACATTTGCAAAAGAGGTGATATCAATGGTACTTTCTATCTTAATGCATTAGTTTAATTTTATAACATAAAAAAAAAAACTTGTGAAAATTCTCGTAGGATAATCTCAAAGCTAATAGTTTGGTTCTTAGTGGGTAATATGTTTTCTAGTGAGAAAATGGTGCCATTTGTCAGCATGTGGGTTGACAAGATATATTGGGCAATGGTTAAGCAGAAGTCGTGTAGCCCGCCATATTAAAAGACTATTGGAGATATAGCTACACTAGACATCTAACGTGTCTTGTAGCTTCATGTGGCAATACTTGTTTGTATATATAGGTGATGGTGATGGTTAATGTTGTGGTGACTCAATGATATGTCGAAAGGATGGTTAATTTGAAAGTTTGATGTTTTAGAATGGTAAAATAAGATAAGCTAAGTCTAATATTAACTAGATTAAGTCGTATTTAGCATCAAGAAATGTAGTTATATATGCATTTTCTCTTGTGATTCCACATCCTTCTCTTTCCTTAGCTCATTTAATTTACTCATCTTACCTAACCTGTGGGAGGTACTTTTTACCCACTTTGCATTTTCGAGGTTGGGTTAGATGCCTCATTATTCTCCACCATTCTTCAATTTTCCTCCTATTTTCAATCTTCATAAAATCCCACTCGTACAAAGAAATTACCGTCAATGATCTCTTTCCCCTTATGACTACCAATATCTTTAACCTTAATTTCACTTCTTCCCTTTCGTCATCCTTTTTTTCTTACTTTATTGGATGATACCTCATTTAACCAATCTCTCATTTTTTTAGCTTGGGCTTCCATGTCCTTATTTCATTTTAAGAAAGAATTTTCAATTCAAAGTTCTATTATACTCTTAAGACATTAAGAATAAATAATTTCTCATCCTTCTTTCGAGGATGTTTAGGTGGAGAATCATTTAATGGGAAGGAATAATGGGAAATGCCTTTTATTGGCTATATTGTTGGTAAGTGTCTCTTTTTATGGATCTCTTCTAGAAATGATTTTAAAATATTATAAACTTAATGATAATCTTTAACTATTTATAATTTCTAGGAGATATTTTTTTCCTATTTTTGTTCTCTTATATTAAGATCTCTAAAATAATTTGAAGTGGTATTTCTTTAGTTATTAATAGGAATGATTCCTATTAAAAAATATTTTTTTGCATGCTAGATAATCATAGAGGACTTCATTAAATTTTTGATATAGATTAAATTTCAACTTCTCACTCGATGTTTAATGAGGGAGGGGTTTTTTAAAGTTTCCAAGAAGATTGTAGTTTTTTTAACCATAAATAATATATGAGTTATCAATCACCTTAACTTCACAGTGTGTGTCCAAGTGACTTTACTTCTATCCTCTTTGATTTCATTCCTAGTAACTTACGTACATGTGAAAGAACTCAAACAATTCTATACAGTTGAAAATTCATTTGCATTAAATAATTAATCAATTGATAACCTCATCTACATTAGGATTTAATGCACACTTTGCAATTCTTTCTAACATGACTCCTTAACATTCTCTTCCTTAATGTTCTCTCCCCTATCTCTTCTCTAAAGACAACATTTGTTGGCCAATCCTATGAATTACCATTTGAACATTATTTAATTTTTAAAATTTTTTGTATTAGTCATTCCGACTTAACCATTCAAATGATTTTAGTATGGGTTACTATCTAGCCGTAAATCTATTTTTATTTCTTTATTAAAAAATAAACTCGTAGACTTTTTAAATTAAATTATGCTTTTGATTTTGAACAAATTATCTCATTTCTTATTTTAGTATTGATTATCGAATCATAATACTATTTTATTATTGGCCCCCCGTACGGCAGACGAGGCCTCCGAGAATCACATATGTTATAGCATATGATCGCAACCTCAACCTTATAGCTAGTGAAATAATATTGATTTATGGCAATATATATCGATGTCTTCAACTTTGTCGTAGTTGATCTTCCCTTAGATTCTATACTAAGCCCATGTCGGCTGATCTCGATCACACTATATTCGAGTCAAAGTATCACATTTGCTAAATTAATTTGCATTTTAGCAACTGATCTTTGCATTAATATACTTGATGTTTTGGTAGTCATGTGCATTCTAGCACTCGTGATTTGCTCTTAATACTTGATGGCTCTTTATAGAGTGCCTAGGGTCAGGTGATATGTGCTTATTCTTCCTCAATAAAATTTTACCCCGGAAATTCTCATTTTTCATTCAATATCATCGTTTCCTGTAACCTTATCATTATTATGTAACACTCATCGATTCATTCTAGTCGATCTCTATTCTTTTACAAGCTTCTCAATCCTCGATATTCTTATAAATATGTGGAATTAACTTACATTTCACCACAAACTCTTATGTAAATTGCTCCTACTAACTTGAAGGCTCCTCTTATCACTTCTATTTATTTGATATCATGCTTCATGTTTTCATACAGTCATTTTTCTAAAAAAAGTGATGGGTGGATCATTGGGGTCTATATTGCACCTTTTTTTTAGTCATGACTCATTTTTCATGCATTATAAGTAACCACCTTGCTCAGTGAGGTAAATCTACACTCATCTTATCTCAGGGGATGAGAAATATGTTTATTAGACCACTATCATATCTTATTTAGATGAGCTTTAAGGAAACCATACAAATATACAATAATTTTACAAAAAAAAAAATTGTGGGATAATGTCTTGTGATTACCATATCTTCCCTTAGTAGCATATCTAGTATGATTTATGCATCCTATACAACAAGGATAATAAATTTATTCTTCGATTGCAACAAATTTTCCTTTTTCAACTATTGTGAAGACATAGATTGTTATAATGTTTAACAACATGATAATTATGATGGGAGCAACATAAGCAATATCATGTTTTAGGACATGATGCTTTACATACCATTTAGTCAATTAAACCAAAAAAAATTTTTAGAGCTTTCTCGATCTTCACCAAACTACGTACAATACAATCTATACGAGCACTGCTATTATACTATTTTCTCATATTATTGCATATCTTATCATTCAGCTTTCTTGTTTTATGTATCAACACTTATATTATTCTATAGTTTAATAATTTATGGTTATTACTCATATTATATTGATATAATTTTCTTAATGAGTACAATGTTAACATAAACTTCCCGATTGTTTTCATGGTTTTAGTCCCATAATTTATAGAAGTGCTAAAATAACTCTCGATCATTTAAATTGAGGCTAAAATAATCCTCATAATTGACTATTTGAGCTCAAAAATGAAATTAATAATCTTTCCTTTTTTCAAGTTATATAGTAGGAAAATGTTTTGGGGTCTACCAATTCGAATGAACACAAATTTCTAGGGGGCAAAAGCTTACAAGTGCTATCATTTTCTCTTCTTAAAAGTCAAGGTGATTTAATTTTACATATATTTCATGTTTGTTATGTTTCTCGTATTATCACTTTATAGTTAAAAAATGATGAATTAAATCATTCATAATCTTAGCAAATTAAAAGCCACCATATATTAGATGTTATCGTACATTTCGATATGTTTTCAATGCCTGGAGTATTACTTTGTCATCATGGCAAAAAGGTAAATCTTTATAATGACTACCTATTGAATGATCCACATTTTTGATGTGAAAAAGGGTCAACAAAGTTGTCGAAAACTTCAGTTCTTTTCCTAGTAGCTTTAGCCAATATAATAACAAATTTTTGTGTGGTAATTGTTTTTTGATATTTGGACAAAGATTATTGATACCTTAGAGAAATAGGAATCAATGCATACCAAAGTGTGGAGGGGATGAAGACTCGCTAGAAGGAGTCAGAAATGCCACAGAAAGCCGACTCGGCCAGAGAGAAGTCACACACAATCAGTTAATGAAAAGCACAATTCCATTCATAAAAAACTAAGTGGTTACATAGGGTATATATGGAGCATATGGGATGCTTCTAGAGGTGCTACATTATTCAAAATACAATAATTAAGTTATATCGAGAATCTTGGCAAAGTGTTGAGCACCACCGGTACTATTGTGTATAATACCCTCACAAGCCGATGGTTTCGAGAAGAACCGTAAGCTTGGTGTGAACATCATGAAATAGATTCTTGGGAAGCGCTTTGTTAAAGATGTCCTCTTATTTTTAAGAGTGAATATGTTCAGCTGAATGTTATTGAGTCATATGTTGTCACGAACGAAATGATGATCAATTCCGATGTGTTTGGTCCCTTGCATGGAATATAGAACTGTTAGACAAGGATATGGATGAGATATTATCGCAGTAGAGACATGTTGGCTAGGTTGGAAGAATGTCAAATGTGGTAACGTGACTCCAAATCCATAAAATGTCTATTATGTTGTGGAAAGTGTTCGGAATTCGGCATCCATGGAAGACCACCAACAATAAACTATTTTTACAATTGCCATGATATCAAGGTGTCACCCAGAAATGAGCATACACAGGTTGTCGATTTTTGGTTTGTTTTGTCTCCTTCCTGCCACCAATCCAGCAGCAAGAAAAGAAAAACAAACACTGAAGAAGACAAGAAAATCAAGTCTGTAGTCGCAACAGCAGAGGGCAGGCTTGTCAGCGCCGCGCCCACGGAGATTCAAGAAGTGCGGAGAGCTACTCTCACAGCAACGCAACGAAGAAATAAGAATCGTCGTATCCGTAAGATGTTAACAAAACTAGCTGCGGACCAGCGCGACGAGACAGTTACTACACATTTTGATAAGTCTTTCTTTGTTTAATCTCTTTTACACTTCTTGCATATTTTTAAATGAGATTATACTTTAAATAAATGTTATTTTTATGCTTATTTTTTTGGGCTACCTGTTAGGAACGAAACGCAACTAAAACAGGGCGAATCGGAGCTAAAACGGAGCCAAACGAAGCAAAACGGTGGAGCTATGCAGTACCAGCGCCGGACAGCGCCCTATCCAGCGCCGGACCGCGCCAGAAGACAGAGAACCACGAAAATTCAATGGAAAATAGCGCCAGAAAGCACCCAATAGACCACCGGACTGCTCCCAAACAATTTGGACGCGATTTTGAACAGTTAGATGCCGAAATTCAACGTATTTGGACGCTTCTTGAAAGGTTTATTGTGGCAACTCTTCAAACTTCATCACTACACTTTAAAAGAACAATTTTATGTCAAAAAGAGAAGAGGAATGTTAGGAAAAATGTGGAGAATGTTTAGAGATCTTAGAATAGGAGTAGAAAGGTAGGTTTCTACCTTTTTGGAGAGATTGGTGAGGGGATTTTGAGAGAATTTGTAAGGGTTGGTACTAACATTGCATGGATCAGCGGGAGACATTGTGGGAGAGATCTTCTTCTTTCTTTCAAGGGGAAAAAGCTAAGTATTTTGTTCTTCATTATCTTATGATTTAGTAAATACTTATTTTGTGGATTTGCTTTGAAATGAAGTTTTTCGTTGTGATTTCTTCGTGCTTTATGATGTCTTTCTCTTACTCTTTCTTCTTATTTGAAAATAGTGGCATGAGAAGATTATATCGTTATTTTTCTTTTAATTTTCTTTTGCAATGAGTAAGATTCATGTATAGGATATTGAGATGCATGCTATAAAAAGTTTTTATTATAAATGTGATGGTTTTTACTTGCGCTTCATTTACATTACAATAAGAGCTCGTTGTAGTGTTAAAATTCGTTGTAATTGCGCTATGATCCAAGAGGGCGGTGTAATTCTCAACAATGTGGAACTACATTCAAATTCCATGGATGGTAGTTCATGGGGTTGAGTGCAAATAAATAGGGAAATATACTTTGATGGGCGTAGAATTGAAGATTTTAGGGTGACTGACTAAAATCCCCAATTCGATCCTAGTGTTTGGAAACTAAAACGAGAGTTAGCCTTCAGGTGAAAGGAAGTGGGAGCTTTAGAGTGAGAGCCAATATCCTCCTAGCTAACCACGAATTTAGGGACTAAAACTAGGATTAGCCAATATTCTTTATGCACTCGAAAGAGGGTAAAAAAAAAATTATTCCTATTTGGCACATACAATATTTAATGCATCTCATTCCTTTACATTTTCCAATTCATTACTTGAGACTAGTATTTTTTCTTATCTCAAAATTCTCCAAACCAATTTATCCAGAAAGGGTTATCTTTAGTATTAATATTTTCCTTTAGGAGTCGTTATTAGTTATTTTAAAAATTAAGATTTATCTTTAAGAGTAGTTGTTAAAAAAGCCACATATATCGACCTTCCAAACTAAAGTCTAATAGTAGTAGACTAGAATTTGATTAAGGACCTCTTACCTCGCTTTCCTATGGTATCGATAAACGGGACTCCACTAGAGCTCTGTATTACTTGAGCGATATGTATACTTGTGTTTGAAATTGTGACTTTACAAAATCATTATAAATATATAAATTTGGGTTCATAAATTCTTGCATATGAAAAAGTAGCATCAAGTTTTTGACGCCGTTGTCGGGGAAGCTTCGGTAAGAATTTTGGGAGAATTTAAGTTGAAGTAATTAGGCTTAGAATTGAAAAATTTTAGTGTCATAAAATTGTTTTTGTATGAAAAGTGTTTTTGGTATGAAAAAGTGTTGTGAAAAAATTGTTTATGTGAAAAATAAGGTGTTTGTGAAAATGTTTTGTTGTATTGAATATTTTTTTCTTTTTATTTATTTTATTGTTAATGTATTGTTTGTTGTGTTATGTATGCAAAATAAAAGATTTGTAGGACTTGTGTCTTATGGTCCCGAGTTAGAAAAATGGAAAAAAAATATAAAAACAGAAAGGACTTGAAAAACTCGAATTGGAAATGGAAAACATTCAAAATAATAACTTGAAAAATCATCATAAATCATTGAGGGATTATGTAAATCCTACGATAGATGTAATTCACTCAAGTATACAAAACCCTGTCGTAGAAGCTGACTCATTTGAACTAAATCCAGCGATTATCCAACTTGTGCTGAACAATCAGTTTGGGGGAACTCATTCGGAAGATCCCTATTTACACTTATCTAGTTTTCTAGAACTTTGTGTTACATTTCGTTATAACGGTATGTTAGACGATGTTGTTAGGCTAAGACTTTTTCCTTTCTCACTAAGGGATGAGGCTAAAATGTGGTTATACTCATTAGCACCTGATTTTATTAAAAATTGGGAGGAGTTAACTCAGAAATTCCTAGCTAAGTATTTTCCACCTTCAAGGACTACTAAACATAGAAATGATATTATCTCATTTTGTAAGTATGAAGGGGAATCAATATACGAAGCCTGTGATATATTTAAAGAAATCTTAAGAAAATATCCACTTCATGCTCTGCCAGATTGGTTAATCATTCAAACTTTTTATAATGGGTTAGTAGGATCCCTTAGGTCCATTATTGATGCGCTGCTGGTGGTTCATTAATGTCGAAATCATTTGATGAAGAATATGTATTAATTGAAGAAATGGCTGCAAATGAATTTCAATGGCCCTCTGCAAGGGTAAATCCTAAAAAGGTAGCTAGTGTTCATGATAGAGATGCGATTACAAATCTTGCATCTCAGATTGCTGCAATATCAAGGAAGTTAGACCAACTTGGAATGAACCAGCCTCAATTTACTCCTGTAAGTGAGAAAAGTTCATTAGGGTGTATGATTGATTCCAAATTATTATATGAGACTTTAAATACCATAAACAACCCGTTTTCTAACTTGTACAACCCAGATTGGAAGAACTATCCCAATTTTAACTGGAATCATACTTCTGAGGGTGGAAACCAACAATGAGAAAATAATCATGCAAATCCTAATAGAAGTTGGAATAGTCAGGGTAACACAAGTTATAGACATTCATATCCACTATACTTTAAAAATGATCAACAATTTGAGGATGAGAATGTCTATAGAAGAAGTGGTATTATAAATGGGAAACCATTTGCAAAGTCAAAATGCTGCGATTAGAAACATAGAGAATCAACTGGGATAAATTACTAATTTACTTAGTAATATACCCCTAGGAAAACTTCCTGACAATACTGAGATCAAATCTAAAGAGAACAATAATGATCCAACTGAGAGAAAAGACGATGATTATTTTTGGATGGATGAAATTGATTATCTAAGTAAAGACCATTTCCAAAAAAAATTGAAAGTAAGTTAACAGATGAGATCGAAATGGACTTTCATGATGAGTTGAAAATGTTGTTTAAAGAAGACTGTATGTATGTTCAGGAGAGGTGTGAAATGATGGATGCTACCAAAAATAGTGAACTTTTAATTCCATCTGTTGAAAAATCTCATGAACTTAAGATGAACGTACCCCATACAATTTTAAAGCATACCTATTTAGGGAATTCATCTACACCTCCAGTCTTTATATCTTTAGATTCGACTCAATCATAAAAAAAACCTGAATTGAATGATGAACTAAATAAAGTTATTGAACTAAGACTTGGAAGAGAATTTGAAGATATATTTCAAAAGAACTTTGAGTTGAGAAAAGATGATAATGATATTGGAAGACCAATGGAAGAAATTCATAAGGAATTAGAAAAAACATATTTCCTTAACTAAGATAGATATAGAAAGTCTGCCTCCATCATTTAATAATTATCAAGGGGAAGAATTGGAAGATAACTTGAAACAGAAGAGTAACATAGAAGATTTTGATCTTGAATCTGAATTATCTAGAGAGAATTTGATCCAAAATTTGAGAGATCCTGAATTATCTTATAAATATCCATTTCTTATAAATTTCAAGGATGATATTAATATGCAAATTCAGAAAATTAATAGAAGAATATTGGATCTAGAAAAAAATATGAGGAACAATGATATAAATCAATCTGAAAAGGAAGAGCTGAATGAAAAATTAAAATTAGAGGATTTTGTAGGAATCTCTGGATTTGAAAAAGATTGGGCGATTGATCGAGGATTACTTAATTGGAATTTTGATCTAGGAGGAATCATTTGTCGGGCTCACGACGTTAAACCTAACACTTTATGGGAGGCAACCCATACTTATCAGTGTGTTTTGATTTAGTATGCTTGGGAGTCATGATTGTTATTGTTGTAATGTGTTTGCTTTAGTGTGGATTAATCAGTTTGATTGTTATTGGTGGATGTTTGGATTGTTAGTTGTTTGATTTGATCTTTGTGTGTCATGAGTGAGGTGATTCCTTAACTTCTTATTATGGTTAGATTTGTATGTTCTCTTGTAGTAGTTAGATTGACGAGTTCACTAACTTAGGTCTTACTCGGACTTGAGTTTTACAAGAGATATCATGAATTTGAACAATGACAGTTCCATCTCAATTTTGTTACTTCCTTTCTCTGACTTAGTTTTCATTTTGTAGGAGTCACGATCTATTTGAGGAATAACATTAGGATGATCTTACACTACGATTCATAACTGCTAGAGGTGCTTAATTAAGGGGATTAGATGATTCATGAGGTTGGCGCACGTGAACCAATATATCAGGGATAATCTTATTTTTGGGATTATAATCTATAAAATCATTTAAAAAGTACCTAATTTATTAGTGTAGTGATTCCATTAGAAGTTGGAGGTAAGGAGTGAGATGTGATGAGTTAATGGAAGAATTGACCTGATTTATCATGTGTGTTTGTGTTTGTGTTACAACTTTATATAAGATTTGAAGAACATTTTTATATTCTCTTGTTGATATCTACTATGCTAATTAAACTTTTGTTTAGTCAATTTCATTCTGACATGCTTAGTTTAAATTTACTTTCTATTGCATATTGTTCTGTCCTGATTAATACTTGTAGATGTTTTTGATAGACATTTGTGGTAGATAAAATTTCTAAACCATTTTTCTTCCTGCTTATATTTTCTGTATTAAATATTATATATGTTAAAAATTAAGTTTGGGGTAGGAAGACAAATAAAATTTTAAAGTGAGAATACTTCCTTTTAGTGTAAAATTATTGCAAGCATGTTTTCGGCTAGATTTACTTTCTCCTACAATCATTCTATCCTGATTATGCATGTATATGATTTTGATAGGATGTTGTAGTAGTAAGTAGATTCAACCTTTGTTTTTTTCTTTCTACTTCATTTTATGAAATTAATTACAAAATATTTTAAAATTTAATTTTGGAGAGAGAAAGAATTAACTATTAGTTGTTCTCATTTAAAATTATTTTCAAAATTATTAACATGATTTCCTGTGATAGAGCTCAATTTTAGATAATTGTATTTTGATTTTATTTGAGTAATTTAGTGGACTTGAATGAAAGTTTTTTGTAATGAAAAGTAATTTTGTAAGCTAAGATATTTGGTATAAGAGTATAGGACTATAGTCAGCTATTCAAAGTAAGAAAAACTGTATGTTTGAAATATTAAGAATCTTAATACTTTATGTGAAATGAAAGTATTAAAACTCTATAATGAATCAATAATAAGCTAAAGAAATGCCTATAAGGTAAATGATCGTGATAAATTTCAATTTTAGGGTGAGAAGGGTGAAGTTTAAAATTATTAAAAGCTATCCAGATATAGTAATCCTCACTTGAAAAGCAAAAAACAAAAGAAAAACAAAAGAAAAAAAAAGAAAAGAGAAAAGGAAAAGAAAAAGTGAGAAGCTTGAGGAGATGCCTAATAAAAAATTGGCTTCACTTGGATCTACCTAGAGGGAAGAACTTAATTACTTTCCTGAACTTATATGTATGGATTAGTATCTTTACTAGTAGTATTCTCATAAACTTGTTTTCATGTAATCCTTTTAAGTGTCTTAATAAGACAATCTACAGTCATTTTTGAAATAAATAAAAGGCTATAACTCTTAGACTTGATGACTAGATAACCTTATACCTGCAGAATTTACTTCAATTATTCAAAGATCTTTCTGAAAATTTTACTACTGTATTTTTGTAAGTCAAAATCATGGTATTCTAGAAAGAAAGTTCATTGCAGTGGATCATTATTTTATGTATTAACTAAATTACTTGAGGAGAAATAATAGTTAAGTTTGGGGGATCATGATCCACTGAAAATTGGATAGATTTTTAATGTCTATTTCATACCTATTTTTAATGATATTGCACTATAAATGAATGTATTTTGTATGTTTTTTATTTTAGGTACAAGAAATAACTTTTGGATAAAAGGAAACAAAAATGGTGCAATTTGGAGCAAAAACGAGCAAAAAAAGTAAATTTTGGCTTGACACATTTTGATAAGACTTTTTTTTGCTTAATTTCTTTTACAGTTATTGCATATTTTTGAATGCAATTACACTTTAAAAAAATGTTGTTTTTATGCTTATTTTGTAGGGCTATCTGTTAGGAACGTAATGCAACTGAAACGGGGCGAGTTAGAGCTAAAACGAAGTCAAACGAAGCAAAACGGTGGAGTTGCGCAGTACCAGCGCCGAACGACGCCCTATCCAGCGTCGGACGATGCCCTATCCAGTGCTGGACCGCACTAGAAGACAGAGAACCATGAAAATTCAATGGAAAATAGCGCCCGATAGAGCGTCGAACAGCGCCTGATAGAGCACCGAACCGAGCCCAAACAATTTAAACGTGATTTTGGACGGTTAGAGGCCGAGATTCAACGTATTTGGATACTTTTTGAAAGGTTTCTTGTGACAACTCTTCAAACTTCATCCCTACACTTTAAAAGAATGATTTTAGGTCAGAAAAGAGAAGAGGAATGTTAGGGAAAACATGGAGAATGTTTAAAGATCTTAGAATAGGAGTAGAAATGTAGTTTTCTACTTTTTTTGGAGAGATTGGTGAGGGGATTTTGAGAGAATTTGTATGGGTTGGTACTATCATTGCATGGATCAGCGGGAGACTTTGTGAGAGAGATCTTCTTTCTTTCAAGGGGAAAAACTAAGTATTGTGTTCTTCCTTATCTTATGATTTTGTAAACACTTATTTTGTGGGTTTGCTTTGAAATGAAGTTTTTTGTCGTGTTTTCTTCGCGCTTTGTGATGTCTTTCTCTTACTCTTTCTTTTTATTTGGAAATAGTGGCATGAGAAGATTATGTCGTTATTTTTCTTTTAATTTTCTTTTGCAATGAGTAGGATTCTTGTTTAGGATATCGGGATGCATGCTAGAAGAAGTTTTCATTATAAATGTGATGATTTTTACTTGCGCTTCATTTACATTACAATAAGAGCTCGTTGTAGTGTTAAAATTCGTTGTAATTGCGCTATGATCCGAGAGGGTGGTGTAATTCTCAACAAAGTGAAACCACATTCAAATTCCATGGATGGTGAAGTTCATGGGGGTTGAGTGCAAATAAATAGGGAAATATACTTTGATGGGTGTAGAATTAGAGATTTTAGGGTGACTGACTAAAATCCCTAATTCATTCCTAGTGTTTGGAAACTAATGGGAGAGTTAGCCTTCAAACGAAGAGAAGTGGGAGCTATGGAGTGAGGGCCAATATCCTCCCATCCTAACCACAGATTTAGGGACTAAAACTAGGATTATCCAATGTTCTTTATGCACTCGGAAGAGAGTAAAGAATATGATTATTCCTATTTGGCACATACAATATTTAATGCATCTCATTCCTTTACATTATCCAATTCATTACTTGAGAGTAGTAGTTTTTATTAGCTCAAAATTCTCCAAACCAATTTATCCAGAAATGATTATCTTTAGTATTAATATTTTCCTTTAGGAGTAGTTATCAGTTATTTTAAAATTAAGATTTACCTTTAAGAGTAGTTGTTAAAAGAACCACTTATATCGACCTTCCAAACTAAAGTCTAATAGTAGTAGACTAGAATTTGACTATGGACCTCGTACCTCGCTTCCCTGTGGGATTGATAAATGAGACTCCACTAGAGCCATGTATTACTTGAGTGATATGTATACTTGCGTTTGAAATTGTGACTTTACAAAATCATTATAAATATATAAATCTGGGTTCATAAATTCTTGCATATAAAAAAGTTGCATCATCTTGCGGGAACTTTGAAAGCTTTGGAGCATCCCCCTGTGAAGTAACCTCGCTTTGTAGCTCTGTGCTAATTGGCACTATTGAGTAAGCAAAACCCCCTTTGATCAAGAGTTTTCTTGGGTACAACCCAAGATGTAATTAACTAAGTGGGATACGTCCCCTTAGGAGCATTCGTGACCCCTGTATAGGCACCTACACCCGACTCTCTGGTTTTGGGTAGTTTACGTAGATATTCTTTCGTGGATATCAGTTTAAGGTGTTTTTTGCCTGATCCTATTTGGGAGAACACTCTTGACCTATCCTTGTAAGGTTTACTGCACGTAGGCTCTCCACGTTTTGTGTTTTCTTTTATTTGTCGCATTGTCGTATGTCCTTCTTTTCTAGTTCCTCTCTTCTCCGGGCCATTCATATGACCTGGAAGAAAGATTTATTCGGAGAATGGAAGTATACAATGATCGACAGACTAGCGACTCCTTCAAAAATAAAAAAGAGAAAAAAGAACAGAAAAAAATATCGATACGCATCTCCCTAAGTTGCATTGCCTCATGACTCATCATTCATAGCCATCCGCACAACGTGAATATTCTATGTTATTTTGCCACCACTCATTCGAGTTCTAATGGGTCACAATGAATTTTAACAAGTTATATGGCCAGTACAACATGTAAATTATGTCTAGAGATATATTCAACACATGAAAATAAAGATCAATTCAAAGCATTCACAACCCTGCTAATCTAGCTTATCCATCACAAAAGAAAAGTATACGAAATATACTCACGACACATGATAAACAACAAAGAAAACTTCATTCAATCCAAAAAATTCACCAAATATGTGTTTATAGCAATAGTCAAATAAGAATACACACAATACTTAGCTTTTGATCTCTAAAAAGAGAAGCAAATTCCACCAGATGATATTTTCCACATTGCTACATAGGATGTTGTCGTAAACCCCTTACAAATTCTCTCAAATTCCCCTCTCTAATCTCTTTAGAACAAGTGTTTCTACTCCTACCTACTATCCTTAGAGAATTCCATAAGTAGGAACTTCTTCCCTACTCCTAAGATTTCTCAAAATCCTCGTATGGATATCGTCAACACCTGTAAAATAACTCTCAGAGTTATACTTAAAGTAACTATCTGAACTGTAACACATAGGCACCCAGTCAGCAATACCTAAGCATTGTGCTCTCTGTCTGCTCAAAAAGCTTGGGCTCTGAGGTGCCCAAAACCTAGTGCCAAGGTGTTCATTTAACACCTTGGCGCCTAGAAGTGGGTGCCTAGGCACAAGACCATAATCAGCGCCTTTGCTCCATTTGGTTATGTTTCGTTCTGATTTTGCCCAATTTTGTTCCAAAGCTCCTAACTTTTATACCTGTGTCATAAACATAAAAATACATTCCATTAAAGTGTAGTTTTCATTCAAAAACATGTGTTAAATAAAGAGAAAATTAAGTATATTCAAAGACATATCAAACTTCCACAAACTTATACGTTACTTGTCCTCAAGTAACACTACAACTTTAAGAACCAAATATGTTAATTTGAGATAGTGAGTTTCTTTAGAATTTCCTATAATATTGCTTCAGGAATGTTGTAGTACAACTTAGAAGAAGTCCCAGTGAATCAGACTATAACAAGGGTATAAGAATATGTAGTATTAAACTTAGGAATCCTTATTTTCTATCTAGTTCAAAAAAATATTTGTAATTTATTAACCTTAGGATCCCTAGAAAGTATAGAGTTAGAATTTAAGAACTCTACTTGTAAAATTTTTACTAATACTTTTTGAAATAAAGAAAAGTTTAAGATTGTTTCTAAGTCTTTTTCCGTTTAGGAGGATTCGAGTGAAACCAATTTTTTATTAGGCTTCTACTCATGCTTCTCATCACCCTTTTCTACAAGATATTTTTAATTCTTACTTTTATGTGAGGATTACTATGTCTAGATTGGTCTTAAAGAGTTTTGAATTTCACTATCCTCCTTATAAAGTTAAAAACTTATCACTATCTTTTACTTGAAAAATGTATTATTAGTTTGAAAATAAGGTTTAATTAAGTCTCAATCCTTTTAAAAGTGTAAATCTAAAAATCCTTATTTTTTTAAAAAAATGCAATTTATTTTCTACAATAAATAGTAAAATCTTTTTCCTGTAGTCTTCTACTAAATAACTTAATTCTAGCATATTCTTTTTCACCAAAAAATTCAACTAAGTCTTATATTTCATTCCCAAAATCAAAATTATAGTACCCTGAAGATAACACGACATATCACAAGTTGTTTTGTAATGAAGTTAAATTTATATGTAATCTACCATCGACAAATAAAATTTACTTTTTATAAATATTTTTCTCCCCACCCCCCCCCAAATAAAAAACTTGATTTTTGACATGTATAACAATAATTACAGAAGAATAATAGCAGGAAGAAAAATCAAAGCTTATAATACATGCTACCACATAAAACTATCACAAACATTTACAAGTATTCCATTGGATATAACAGTATGCAATAGAAAGTAATTCTAAACTGCACATGCTGGAAGAAAAACTGAACTGGAAGACAGTCTAAAAGCAGTGCAAGTATCATCACAGAAATATAAACTAACCTGCAAGAAATTTTTTCACAAATATTTCAAATTAAAATAGTGAAAAATTAACATTTTTCATGACATAAATGAAAAAAAAGTACAACATCCAGTAGCATAGTACAAAAAACTAAACTTAAAGAAGATCATAATAACTATCATGCTAAGTCATCTTCATCATCCTCGGGTGAATCTTCCTCCATGGTCTCCCTCAGCGCATATATCTGGTAAGGTGAGCAGTTTTGAAACTCATCCGATGAGTCTCCACCAATCCCATAAGCTATACAAAGGAGGTTGATAGTGCATGTTCTTGTCGGTTATACTTAAAAGCTCCTATTTGGGCAGATAGTGCTCTTGAGAATGAGGTGTTGCCTGTGCATATGGCCCGGAAGATAGCCCAGGTTGTGAATTTGAAGCAGATACATATGGAACTGGATTCCTTATTCCTTGTTCTTATGCTTGAAGGTAAGCTTGAAATCCATTAAGGAATAATACAACGGAGAAAAGAAGATTAAGGTGTGTCCTCACACACTCACATCACGTGGAGCTATATTCTAAGAGCAGGAAACCAACAAGACAATTGGTTATCAAAATCAAGAGCTTCCTCTGAAAATATAGTGCTTGATTTGGTGCCTCACCTCCCTTTAAAGTTTTGCTTCATGCTGATAAAATGAATCTTCCTCATTTAAGATGTAAATCTCCTCTTTTTTATTTGGGTTTGATTAGTATACTTTTATTTTGGAGTTTACTTTTGTTTTGGGTTTTTTTTGGAAAATGATCCTTAGGGCTTAAGAGAGTTGTATTATTGGTTTTCTTTTAGTAGGATCTGTTTCCATATTTTGTAACCACCTTTTAGGTAGCAATAAAATTACCTACAGGTATATATATATATATATATATATATGTATGTATAATTAAATCCATTTATTAGCTTTTTGAAGACATATATCAAGGTTTAATATTATTAGAGTTTGTAAGATCCCGTAAATCACCTAGAGAAGTGAATAAGGTTCTTATAAACTCATTATTATGTTTTTAAAACTTTTTTGTTATGTTATGATTTTTTATGAATTATTTTGTTGACAATTTTTGTAACTCTTAGGGTTTCAAATATTTTTTAAATTAAAATGACTTCAAAATGATGCGAAATTAATTATTTTTTTAGACCCATATTAACTTTATAGTTTCTGTAAAAACTATGCGAATCTTTTTAATTTCATTAGAATTATTTCAATTTTTAAGTTATTTTTATTAAAAAGTTTCATAATAAATCAAACAACCTCAAAATTTCTCAAGTTACTTGATGTTCATTTTAAAATTTTTATGAATTATTGAATTTCTTAATGAATTTGTTAATTGGGAATTATGAAAAATTATTAAGCTTAATGATTTTTATATTTATCTAATTTCTTTTACTCTGATTTGCTTATAGGTGAAAACCTCATTCACTTTTGAGTCATATAGAAAATGTTATTCAAATTTTACTAAGAAAGGCCTATTTGTAATACCTTCTTGATATTTTAACCACTTCTATCCAGGTTGGAAATATTTTTTTAATAGGTTTATCTTTATCTTCTTAATAATTTGATTTAATTATTTAGATCTCATTACCTCTATTTCTTTCATTTAGTGAGTGAAAAGGTAATTGAGGTATTTTTATAAATTCAAAAAACATTTACAAATCTATCTCAAAAGAAATTTTAAATTTATAGATTTTTACAGTGTTTTATTATTCGTGTTGCATTTGAGTTTCATTTTAAATTTTAGTGATTTTGAGTTTTATATGGTTTATGTTGGAGTGTTTAAAGCTATAAGGGTAATTTTTGTAATTTCTAAGAAAATAACCAAATTACCCTAATTTCTTATGAAACTACCAAAGTTTTCCATATTTATGTTAATTAAGCATTCTTTTAAGTTTTGATTATTAATTTCCTGACATTTTTTGGTTCACTTTTATGAGTTAAATATAAAGAAAGTTAATTATTTAATTTTGAGAAATTACAGTTTCGCTCATCTTTATATTTATAATTAAACTTATGACTGAATTTCTTATTCTTATAATTTAACATTTTTTACTCAATTCAAAATTTCAACAATTTTATGAGATCAAATTTTATTTTGATGAATTAAGAATAAGAAAGGATATATTTGCAATTTTAGGGAAATAGCAAATTTACCGATTCTAAATTTCAAATTGAGATAATTCCACTGTAATTCATTTACTAATAAACTTTAAGACTATTTCAATCAAATCCTTCACTTTTATGCTTCTTATTTGTTCATTTTGACCTTTAAGGTTATTCTTGCAAATTTGCCTATCTTTGTCAACTTTCAATGATTTCCATATAAACCTTTACGTAAATTCATCTAAATTTTTATAGTATGTTCCAATCAGAAACTTATATGATTCTAAATGATAAAATTCATCAACCAATCATCCCAATATTCTTAAAACTTTGATCACTCAACAATTTCATAATTGCACTGATAACCTTTTACACATTTTACCAACTAAACCAAAGTTTTGATTAAACTACAATATCTCCATTATTTGAAATATGTTATATTAGAATTTCATCCATTCATCATACGATTGGATTCAATTTTAAACCATAATGGTTTAAAATATAAATATTCCATTCACAAACATACCCTTCCCAAAAAGAAATTGAATAAGCTAATATGGAACATTTAAAGTCACTGTCCAACTGAATAAGGTGATCAATCATAAAACTTTTCAAGTGTTTTCATTTTTTTTCTCATTTTTATTCCAATTTAATAAATTATATGTTTCAATTAATGCAAAATTACATGAAAATTTCAATTAGGTGACTCAAATAACTTTTATGTTCCTGAATAAATTGTAGAGTTATGATATAACCAAGAGGTTACAATTTCATCATATTTTGATTTATTTTTGAAATTTTGGTTTAAAAATTATTTAAAATTTATTTCATGTTATCCTACTTTAGTTTTATTTTTATTAAATTCTCCGAGTTTTCTAAAAATCTATAGCATTTTATTTTGAATTTTTATCATTTTTCTAGAACTTATTATGAATTTTAAAGTTATGATATATTTTCCTAATTTAATTAATTCAAAAAATTTTGAATTAAAAATTTGCCGCGTCAGCTTCGCAACTCAGCCTTCTTTTCCAGGCATCTTCTTCTGATTCGCCTGCTCATCATTGTGCGGTCTGCATCAGCTTTGCTATCCTGATTCGGTGCCCGATTTTGAACACCTTCACACCATGGGAATGCATCTGAGCCGTCCGTTCCTATTTAAAGAAACATACGATATTGGTTCAGCATTCCCAGAGGACTAAGAAATGAGCACCATCCGTGGAAAACCTGCTTGATCTCACTCATTTCTCAAAAAATTTAAGTGATTTACTGCACATTCATCTTAAGGAGCTCTACCTATCTAACGACTAAGCTCATCTAGCATGTAACTTTGATTCATAAAAGACCAAAATCAAAGAGAATTTAGGAAAAATAAATGCGTACCTTGATCCAGTAGTAATCCTTCAATTTAATGGCTTTGATAGCTTCAAAATGATCCAAAGAACGTACTCCAAGCTCCAATTGTAAACTATGAAACCTTCATGTATAAGTTTGATCAAATATGTCCATGATTTGATCAAACACTTGTATATATAGCCTTACACTGAGCAAAATAGATCGGGAAACTAATTTTCTCACTCGAAGAAGTTAATGGAGGTATTAGATAGTGAAATGGAGCTAAGTGTAGAGAAATATAAATGTGCCCTGGTTCGGGCAAGTTCAAGTAATGGCAAAATTGGCGTTTAAGGCAATGGAAACTTATGGAGAGAATTCTTAGAGCTTTAAGGAGCTTATCAAGAGAGAAATGGGCAGGACTTCACCAGAAGTTCGTATGATGATGGCTTAATCGAGAATTGAGATATATTTATAGGCTCGGGTAGGGTTAGGCTTTTTAGCTGGTTGGCTCGATTCGTTGGCCATGGATAGATGAGGTGGCATGGTCAATTCTTGCTGACCAATAAGGAGATGCCAAATTGGATGGTCAACTTTGACGTGCGGCCAATGGGGGTGCTCTGAATGGTTTTGATGCTCAGGCAACTTACTTTAGAAGCTTAGAGTTTATTGGGCTGGCTCGAATTAGCTTAAAGATGCTAGTGAAATCAGTTAGAGCAGTTGGAAGGAAGATCCAATGAGGTTGTTCCAGTTGGAGCTCTCGGGTTCACCATGGATAAGCATAGGAATATGTGATATACATGACTTAGTTTGGGTTTGGCATGGTCTTTTAATAGGCTAAACATAGGTCGGTGTTGGAGTGGTTACAATTTAGTTAAGATAGTTCAAGATTGATCAATGGAGGATTGCCATGTGGGAAGGTATTTAAGTCAATAATTGGATCCTTAGAGTGAGGCTTCTAGAGTGGCTCGAGTTGGTTCACAAGAGATTTGAATTGAACATCCAATGGCTTAGAGTTAAGAGCTGAAATGACCTGAATAATTTAGCAATATATGGCTTAGAATGAATCCAAAGTATTTTAATCAAAATTTCTTGGGAGTGGCTTGAAAACGGATGGCTTAGCAAGTAGGTTTCAAAGTTAATATTTGGTGAAATTGGGTTTGAAAGAATAGCCAATAGGAATATTCCAAAAATTTGAATGAAAGTTTAGAAATGTTCAACATGCGGATGAATGTTTGTGTGTTGAACTTTATGAATGTATTAATAAATGGAGGATATTTAAAATTTTATCTTAAATTTAATTAAATTTAAATGGATTTTTTTTTTAAATGGTGAGAAAATATTTTGAAAATACCAACTTTATTAATAACTTAGATTATTGGATTATTTTTTTAAGTTATGTTGATTCATTTATTTATTTTATTTTATTATAAATCTATTGTTATTATTTTTTTTTATTTTAAAATAATTTTTAGTATGTTTCAAATTTTTATTACTTCAATTCAATTTATTGATTTATTTTGAGAAATATATTTTTTAAATTTTGTAAAATTTATTTATAAATTTTTAAAATCATTAATTATGATTTTAATTTTATTTGATTTAACAATTTTTTGTGAACTTTTATTTTGTTTTTTAAAAAATTATGAAACTTTGATGATTTTATCATTTCAATGGTTTTATTAGAGGACAAGCCTCCTTTTAGTCTAAGGTGAACTTCATAGTTAAATGAGCTCTTCAAAAGCTAAAAGTGGAATTATCCAAAAGTGGTGAGAGTGAGTGAAGTGTCCCGGGAAAAGACACACCATCATACCTAAATTTCTAGGATTTCCTAAGGCATTTCAAACCCATAAGAACTTAACTCAAGCTCCAATAATTTAGTCCTAATCAACTCAACTAAAGTTTGAGGATTCAAAGTCAAATATATGAAACCCCAAAGAGTCAAGAAGTGGTTCAAATTTTTAATTGTTATGGGTCCCAACACTACTCTTCCAGACAAAGCTAGTAGAAAATCCTAAGGCTAGGTCCTGAATTCTAGAGAAATAAACAGACCTCATAAAAATGAGGTCTACATTCTCCTTCGAATTCTCCTCCTTCTTTTGATTGTGGATTAATCAAATACTCACGCCGCAATATTGTCTCATTCAGCTAGATTTTGGTGTCAGAAGAGCTAAGAGATATATAAACCTCTCTTTTTCTTTCTCTCTCTTTTATCGTTGCTTCCCTTATTCTGTGACTTCAATTCCTTTTCCTAGCTCGATTAGGGCACGATATCTTCTTAAATTTCTTCTTCTCTCTCCCGCTCGCCCGCTCTTATGTTTTGAATGAGTGTGACAACAGAGAGTGAGTTAAAATTTTTGAGCGGGGTTTCGACTCCTCTAATCACCATCACCCCTTTTATTATTATATATATATATATATATATATATATATTAATCTTCTTCTTCTTCTTATAATTAATAATAATTTTTTTTTTCTATTTTTGTTGTTATCAGATTATGAGTGCTTGCAAACTGCATCGTGAAATCTTTTTGAATTTATCGAAGAAGGAGATACTCAGATCAGGAGGCTACTCAACCACCTAAGGTTCGATTCCCTCAGTTTGTTGAATAACCAACACTTAAGTGCACCGAAGTTTTTGAGAAGACGGAGAACTAACTCAAAAGAAACGATATGGTTGGCTATCACTTTGACCCTTGTATGATTTCAAAGATGGAGGTTTGAACTTCTCCGATGGCTCAACATCGAAGATCTGGCAGGGGAATGCATTTCGATTGATGGTGGACCTCCATTCACCCAAATAATGGTTCCACAAATGGTGTAGATCCCATCACAATCCTGATACTAGGAATATTTAATTCTTTTTCTCCTAAACTGCTCCATGGCCTTAGGGTTCAGGTTCTTCTCAAGGGTTTTGTTCCTGGAGAGCGTGCAATCTTCTTATTGTTGATGCCATGATTCTAGACTCACCATAAATTTTAGATAGTTAAATCCACATATATACTGTGGATCACATTCAATGTATAGAGCGTAGCACAAACCAGAGAAATAAAAAGGGAAAAAAGTGGAAATAAAGTGCGCACTAACATAAGTTTTGATGAAGTAAATGCAGTAGTCCTTTATAGGATAAATGACTCACTATTTATAGGTTCCAGAATTATCTAGTGTGAAATTAAATGTTTGTCCCTTATTTAATAGGGTCATTATAGTTATTATTACACCTCTAAATATTTTTTATCGACCCCGTGAATCTTTCATATTCATAATTGACGTTGGCGCCATTTCGTATTCATAACCGCTTGAAAAGGGGCATTTAATTACCTGTTAATTTTGTTATTCTGTTGGCTGAGAACATTTGGCTGACTATCATGCATTTGGTCAACCCTCTCAATGGAATCAATAGTTGAGGCCCACTTGTCAATAGGGGGAACTTGTACTGTCAGGCAGGGGGTGATCACTATAATCTAATGGGCATTGCTCCTTGGACAAAGGGCCTTCTATGAGGATCAGAAATGCATTCTGTGGGGGCCTATTGGCCACCTCTGTGAAGATTTCTAGAATCGACTAAGAGAGCTGATTATGACTGAGTGTTTTTTGGACTGGTGCTTTCTATTCATTTGTTCAGCAGTGCTTCCGTTCGGTTGGCTCAGTGTTTCGACTGAAGAAAATAATGTTTGACATTCTATCTTTTAACAATCCCGATACAAAGTCCTTTGGTATTCATAAGCAATACCCAAATTTTCTTGAGAGTCGTCTGACCATATTTTTGATGTGTAATATACATACCACACATTTTTTATATATTTATATATTAGCATCTAAACTTTGAGTTTTACACATAGCATTCAAATCATTAATATCCCATTATAAAATCATTATTATGTACTCCTAAAATCTGAAATACATATTTCATGTATATATAAAAATTTTGAATATATATATATATATATATATATATATATATATATATATATATATATATCTATACAATTTTCAAACTAAAAAGATATTTATTTGAGGGCGGGCACAAAAAGTGTCGTGCTTAGTTTGACAGGAACGCCCCATAGTCCACGTACACATCACCGGCTGTTTTTCAATAAACCTCGTGCTGGTGGCCGCGCGAACCGTCACGTGGCGGTGGTCCGAGAGACAGTTCGCCGGCAAACGCCAATGTCGGTCACATGCCTGTCCCCTGTGGGGACCACCCGTTGCCCCATCCCCGAAAAAAGTTGACAGCTTCTCCACCAACACAAAAACCGCGGGCCCCACTCGTCATCCCCCTCTTCTAATTATTCATCATTTACTACACTTGCCCCCCCATACGGCTCTGCGCCTGCTAAGCTCGGTTCAGCTAATACTCTCTGCAGCCGAGCAGACACGAGCCAGCCTCGCCGAACCGGGAGACAGCGCGAACCGACACACTGGCCCACACCCCCGAGGCTCCGTCGTTATTCTCGCGGGCACAAGCTACCGGCTCTCCGTCTGACGCGTAGAGCTTTCCGGCGTCCGAATAATGTACACGTGTCGATCATCCAACGGTAAATAGTCAGTTTTATAAACCGGAGGAGTGTTCCATCGGCTTCGAACTTTTCTGCTTTGAACCGAAGTAACGGAACACTCTATTGCAGGTTGGAGGAGAAAACCCTAACGCTGAAGGATAGAAGAGGTGAATTTGGCGAAGATGTCGGCAGAAACGGCGAAGAGTTCGACTGAGTCGGATGTTTCCGGTCTAGATTATGAGGAGACTGAACTGAAGCTCGGTCTTCCGGGGAGCTCACGCATCGCCGGATCGGAGCAGGAGAGAAAGCGTGGGTATTCTAAGACTGTCGATCTGAAGCTTGGTGGCGCTGGAGGATGCAGTCTTGACTATTTGACTGCAGAGTCGTCTGACACGCGCTCTTGCGCCGCTGGGAAGATGCCGGCCAACAAGTAAATGTTGACCTCACTTCAGATTTACCTTGTTTTAACCTTGGTGACGCTTTATTAGTGACTGTTGGAAATTTTCCTGGAATTCAGAGCGCACGTGATTGGGTGGCCGCCTGTGAGGGCATTCCGAAAGAACGCGCTTAAGAGTTGCACGTATGTGAAGGTAGCCGTGGATGGGGCGCCGTACCTTCGAAAAGTGGACCTGGAGATGAATGATGGGTATGAGCAGCTGCTGACCGCGCTTGAAGAGATGTTCTCCTGTTTTACAATTCGTAAGTTTCCTAACATCTACTGGGATTAAGATGGTTGATGTTCTTGTTTACTACAATTATGAGAATGTTGCACTGATTTTTACTGGTTTTTTGGCAGGTAACTCACCGAACAACAACGAGAGGAGGCTGGTTGATCCGCTTAACGGAACAGAGTACGTGCCGACATATGAGGATAAGGATGGGGACTGGATGCTTGTTGGCGATGTTCCATGGAAGTAAGTTTATTAATCGCGCAGTTGTGTTTTTGGTTAGTTCATGCAATGTTTTATTATTCGGTGCCGTGTTTTATTTTTTCTTTCTCAATTTACTCCTCTTTTGCTCCCGGGTCTCTGTTGATATCACTATGTGCTTATCAACAGATCTGATAATTTTTTTGTGGTTATGCGGTGGGCATACATCTAAATACATCTCACTTTATGCAGTCGACTAATATCATATGTTCTAGATGATTTCATATGGAAAATTAATCATAGATTAGTCGACAACTAAGATTAACGTTATATTGCGATGATCAGGCCTCTTTATTGTGTAATTGCAATATTATTGAGTAGATTTAATTATTCTTATTATTTACATTTTTGGGCTGTTAGAATAGGTTTCGCCTGTTTGTTGAGTGCTTCATTCTAACCCGTTGATCGTGTCACAGGGCATTTGAGAACTTGTTCTTATCGTCTGAATGAAAAAAAACACCAATAAATATTTCATGGACATGGTATATATGCCTTAATAACCTTCTATTTAGATAAGATTTAAATATTTACCAGCTATTTTTATATTTCCAGTGACTTTTAAGTTACTTAAAATCTTAACCATTTGAGTATGCTGTTGGGTAATGTAAGATGCTCTAGATGAGTGTATTCATTTCATTTTAAGGTTGTTTCTATCTATCTATAGTCCTGTCTTTCAAATTATTATCGGATTTCTTGTGATAATTACATCCAATCCATGAACAAGTTTGTAAACATGTTCTATGCTGATTTAACCTATGAAATTTGAGTGAAATTAGGCTGTGGATGTACGGATATTTTGAATAAATAAATGTTGAAAGAGTGGCCTTATTCACCCGCATTAAAGAAGTTGGATTGATTCAAACTGTCAAATTGTACATGCCGAACTAGCGGGTTAAGATAGTACAAGCCTTTTTGTGACCTAGGTGAGCTGAGCTTTTAACTTTGAACCAACAGCACTTTTAAATTGCAGTTATCTTGTTTGATTCTTTTTTTCAGACAAATTGACATTGAAACATCTAGAATATCATTTGGTTGGCCTCCCATGTCATGTGCTTTATTTTTTTATTTCTTTGCTGAACTTGTGACATTAAGGACACATCTGAACCCTATTTCCAGGTCATCTCATTGTAAGGTATTGGATATGTTATACATTATATGTGTAACTATAATTTGATTATGTCCAATTACACGTATTTTAAATTCCCCTTTTCATTATTCTTCTCTTAAGACCATTAATATTTTCATTTAACCATTTAGTCTTGAGCCTTACTATTCTACATTAAAAAAACATATATTTATTACCCATCAAATATAATAATATATTTTGTAATTATTTCTGATGGAAATTTGAAGTAGTTGTTTTCTAGATTTACATTTACACTATTTTAACTCATATGGACATGTATCTAAGAATTTACTGACCATGTTGTGCTTGCCTCTTATGTCTGTGCACTATGTACGATACCATTAACCTAATTTAACATTACTAGATTGAGCGTTAAAATTCATGCAATCTTATCAATGTAGATTTTGCATCAAAAGCTTCGTTTTGGAATGATAATTATCTTTTATCAAGCTAGGTGATAGTGATTTTGATAAAAAAGCGAAGTTAAGAATAGTGAAAACAAGTTATATCAGGTTTAAGAAATAACGAGTTCTTTTTTGGAGTCTTTTTGTTAGAATATGCAAAGAGAATTATTTCTACTAACATATTACAAAGATAATATATAGAATATTAGATCCATAGTGAGCATAAAAGATGGTTTTTAGGAATGGGTTGAATTTCTTAAGTATGAGGTTATTATAGGCACCTAAAATCTTGGTATTAAAATCAAGGAAGGAAAATTTGATTTTTTTTTTAATAGATAATAGTACATTAGATAAGGAAATGCTTAGGGGAAGAAGAAAAAAATAAAAAAAGAAAGAGCATACAATAAGGGGAGAATGAGAAAAGACTGTAAAGGTTGATATCTAGGGCCTATTTGGTTGGGCATCACAATCAAATAACATAAAAACACCATCCATAACATGATATAACTCTAATTTTGGATAGCCCATGCAAAGCTTAAGTTGTAATCGAGCTTCTTAGCATTGCTCATCTTCACTATTTCCTCTCATAAGTGCCATCAATGATATTTCTCTTCCTTTTGAGCATGATGTTCTCACAAGCATTTCTTAAAAAAATTTTCAATGAATGTCATTTGATTAAAATGCTCTCATGCAAGGTTTATATTTTTTGAGGACATGTTTAAGGGAAAAGGAAGAGAGAGAGAACTAGAAAAGGCAAGGATAATGGTAAAAGAGTAAAGGGGTTTATTGATATGTAGCATTCATATTTAAGGTTTAATTCAGGTATTAGTTATTTTATGCCCCCAATCAAATAATGTAAAAACGCCATCCATGAGGGATGTATGTAAGCTCTACTTTCCACTTAGTGGGGATAAGCCATGTAAAATTTAAGCAAGGTTGAAATAATGTATAAACTTAGCTTAACTTTGTAATCTTCTTTCGCAAGAGTCACCAATATGTCTCTTGCAAGCATGAAGTTCATAGACATATCTGTCATGCTTCTTTCAAGCATGAAGTTCACGCACATATCTGTCATGAAGCAATCCATGTATTGCTGCCATCGCCCCCCATCCTTCGCCCTGCTGAATACCATCAACAAAGCTGACCTTATTGTTACTGCTATCATCTTCACTTTCAAATCTTCTCTTCTCATTATCATCTCATATGCAAACTCATCCACTTATGCTATTGATCTCCCTAGCTGCTGCTTATTGGTATAGAGCATTCTAATTTCCTGTAACACTATTTTTTGCATTGTGAAGTGGAAGCAGTCTCTTCTGTTGCATATTCAAACATCGTTGGGAATGATATTTCTAACAGCCCATTGAAGACACTTTGGGTTGATGCTAAAGGCTATCATGCATACCTTCTTAATAGTTAGCTGGGTATAAAAATTACATTTTGCAGGCTCATTTACTCACTAGTTGTGGAAGTTAAGATATTTTAGTTGTGATATTATTTGCTTGAAATGAGAACTATTATTTTTTTTAAATTGATCAAAGGCAATAATTTTATTTTATTGGTAGATATTTTAATTTTTTTGAAACTTAATGAACTTATTTTAACAGTAAAACAATTCATTTTTATGCAATTTAGAACACTTATAAGTTACAAATAAGTGTTTTAACTAAAGTGCAACTAATTAATTTTATCTTCTGAGTTGCGTACGTCTGAAGGTTACATGGAGGTTATTCAGAGGGTATTGGCGGGGTATTTCCGTGTTCTAACCTCTGTAACCTCCATGTAACTTACTTGTAACTTCGTTGTTTCTAAGTTACAGGTAGGTTACAGCAAGGTTATAGATACGTAGCCGTATCCTATTGGATGACGTACACAGCGCTGCGTACGGCTTACGTACGCAAACATTTTCCCTTTAGGGGCGGGGGTTGATTTCTGGCTAGTTCGTGGCATAAGATATTTGCATTATCAATTTAATCGATCGTTATTAATATTTTTATAAAATTCTTCTTGTTGCCTGATAATTATTAAATTTAATAATGAGCATGAGCATTCAAATATTCTAACACGTACATGATCTGTATCAAAACCATGTAAATTGTTAAAATGAAAGGCAGAAGCCGGACATTTTTTTCATTTTTTAGACGCCAGCTTGATGTTGTTCTCATTATGATCAAAATCAGCTATCGCTACTTTATTTACCATTTTGGTCAATTAAACAATGCAGCAAAAGCTTGATGCTAGCTCATAAACTGGATATAACAATTAATTTTTGCAGTGGATGCATTGTTATGCAAGAACAGCAGCCACCCGACATAGCTCTCACAGAAGGATGCTTACCTGGTTCAACCTCTTCTGGCTGCTCCTAACATAAATCATCATTCTTGCTCTTCAGAACCTTGGATAAAGACCCTAAAGTGTCCTCCACATTAATTGATTGACTCTATTGGTCCTGTCAAAGTCAGACGATTTGGATCTTAAGATGCTAGTTTGAGTAGTTAGGAGTATCCTAGGTTCGCTTCAATTTGAATAATTTGAATTAAGCTTCAACCTACTTCAACCTTAGTCAAATTGGTTGACCATAAAAGATCTGATTCTTTTCCTTAATTCTAATCCAATTCATCAATGGTTAGACGTATTAAAATCCGATTCACCTTAAATTAAATTGATTCAGACTCAGTTCACTCAGAAGTTAAATTGGAATGGGCACTAGAAAACAAATTGGTCCGCCTCATAGTTAATTAAAGGTAGTTTAGTGTACTTGCTCAATCTAAATTGAACCAAATCTCCAAATTTGTTTTGGGTTTGAGTTGAATTGAACTCAAGTTCATCTTTGTCTAATCGAATCAGCTCGTGAGAATGAAATAAACTTGGTTGAGCTGAAGTAATTTAGTTTGGTCCCAGTTTAACTGAAATAGCGGTGGACTACATGCATCTGCTTAACATTTGGCATGAAACAAATTTTATTTTGCACTTGTATTAATTGAATCGTCATGTGGAAGATGCCAATTCTTACAAATTCATGTGGACATATGAAATTCATCAATCCTCATATATTCAGGTGTCGGATTCATTGACATGTGTGCGCTAAATTAGATAATGCTTTGAAACATGTAATTGCATAAATGCAGATGCAAAAAACGTGTTTTGGGGTCCTTTTTTAGCTTTGAAAATTGTTCCAACGAATGCTTGTCTTAAAAGTCTTAAAATCATAATCAGCCATGCATTGACCAAAGGTCCTTATCATCATCTATTTTCAGCCAGTGCTTTTTGCATTACACCCTCTTTGTTCCAAAAAGTAAAACGCTTGCTCCTAAAATTATGCCAATAAATGGTTCTGGCATAAAATCTAATCAAGTCCTAACAGTTACACATTAAATATAAAATTCGCTGCTCCTGACAGATCAATTTTGTTTGCACCATGTAAAATTAGCCTGAAGACATGATAATTTCAGTGGCTATGTTCTTGCTATTATTCTGAAGAATAATAATATTTAATAGTAGGATAGTTACTGCGATTCCTGATATTTTTCATCTCTGCAGAATGTTTGTTGCCTCTTGCAAACGTCTTCGCTTGATGAAAAGCTCAGAAGCTGTCAATTTAGGTGAAATTGGATTTTTTTGGTTTAAAATTGCTTCATGGCTTCTCTGTTCCCACGATCTTTCAAATCTTTTTCTTTGGATTCTTTCCAATCCTCATCTTGTTTGGTTATTAATCGTGCAGCACCGAGGGCATCTCAGATTGGCTAAAGCTGAATATGAAGAAAAAGATTATGGCGCAGCTGATTCACCGGCTATCATGTACAGGGATTGTTTCTGTTCTTCTTTGGCCCTTTTCAAGTGTTTACCGTTGTTGTGCTTTTGAAGTAGAGAAAATAATGAGTGTTTGCCGTTGTACTACTTGCTAGTTATTGATTTTGACTTGTTTAAGCTTGGAAGATACAAGTTTGAATATCTATATACGGCTTACCAGTTTGTTTTGTGATCAATGAGGGCTGAATTCATTTTTGTCGATTTCTCATTTATGCACGGTTCTGACCTGTAAGCTCATTCAAATTTTCTAGGGCTGAGGGTTTATGACGATCAATGTTTTTTTTATTTTTTAAAATTGTATTTCCGTTGAAATGCATTTTCGTCTAATCTCAGTTCCTCCCGATAGGGACCTAGTCAGACCCTGTGCGGCATGTTGATTTTTCCTTGGTGTTTTTAACCTCACCATATACATATATATATATGTGTGTGTGTGTGTGTTTATACACTTTGGCTTTTAGCTATTAGGGTGATTGGATAAATTGCTTTTGCTAATAATGTTAATTCGCCCTCGAGTGGCCCTCATGAGTGGCGACCTTAAAAAGAATCTATTGTGTTGATAGGATCCCCCCCGATTTAGTGGATATGGAGAGAAGGCCAGAAAAAATCAGGAGGATCAGTGATCTGTGTGGGATCACGCTTTCCTAGGTAGTGTCAGGGTAGGACTCAATCTGAAGGCCATAGAGAATAAATGTGAGCGCCAACTGGTAGTTTAAGGGGGTTATTTCTGATCCAGTATTGTCTTGTCGTCACCTCTCCACGGGGGTTCCCATCCGAATGTGTTTAGACTTCTCAAAATAAGCCTTATAATGAAATGCGCTAATAAGATCTAGACACTTAAGGGACGACTCAGTGTCGCACGTTTGTTGGCACTTAGAAATCTGATTGATAATTTAATTGGTTATATGTAGGGGTGTAAACGAACTGAACACGAACGAACAGAGCTAGTGTTCGTGTTTGAAATGTTCGAATACATCACTGTTTGTGTTTGGTTCGTTTGCTTATCGAACGAACACGAACTTCCTGGTGAAATGACCACGAACTGTTCGCGAAAAACGAGCTTTTTTGACAACCTTAGGTTTTATAGGATACTTCCTCAAAATGAAGCAAATTGATCAGGTATTCTGTACACATCAGGTAACCCATACTTCCTCAAAATGAAGTAAACTGAATAAGCCGTTTAGGGTTTTGATTAGAGTTTTATTTTAATATATAGTATAATATATTAATTATAATATTATAATATTTATATCAATATAATTAATACTATATTATTATTATTATTATTATTAATTTATCATATATTATAATTTATATATTATAATTTATAGAAGTTTAATTATTTAAAATATGATAAATTTTTATAATATATAATTATTTTTAAAATATCATAAATTTTTTATATATAATTATTTTAAATTATTTTATATTTTGAACAATAACGAACCAAACATGAACGAACACATCACTGTTCGTGTTTGGTTCGTTTAACAAATTGAACGAAAAAAATTGTTCGTGTTCGTTTCGTTTGCTTATTGAACGAATAGAACACGAACTTTATGGCGAACCGAACACTAACTATTCGCGAACGAGCTTTTTTGACAGCCCTAGCTATATGACAACAAATTCTTATAATCAATTAAAATTATTAATTATAAAAATTGAAATAAAAATATATATTTTATTCTATTTAAATGAATATTTTAATATAACTATTAAGATTTAAATTTCGTCCTCACCATTTTATATCATATGATTAATTAGAGATGTTAAAATAGTTTTTTGTTTACTCGTGTTTGACTCGTTAAGCAAACGATAAGCAAACGAGTAGAACACAAATATCTTTTTTGAGCAACAATCCCAAGCAGATCTTGTGACTCGTTTACACACCCCTAGCAAGACTTTTTTAATTGGCTCGTTTACACACCCTTGACATGATTTTTTTAGTGATGT
Source organism: Papilionanthe hookeriana x Papilionanthe teres (assembly GCA_022702705.1). NCBI lineage: Eukaryota > Viridiplantae > Streptophyta > Magnoliopsida > Asparagales > Orchidaceae > Papilionanthe > Papilionanthe hookeriana x Papilionanthe teres. The sequence goes on from CM040425.1 coordinate 102,029,146, forward strand.
GGTGATAGGCAAAGCTTTAATCACCTATTATTAAAGGGAGTTAGGAGCTTTATCTACTTCATTTTTAAAGAGCCATTTGATCAAGTTGTGCAATCACTATGATGGGTTTTTCAAGATAAAAATTTGAAGGAATGATCACCCTTCTAATCACTTGAGAGGAAAGCGAAGAATGCTATAAGGTTATGGTAGTGAATCTATTATAATGGATGCACATGCTATTTATAATGAGATCTTGAGAGACCTCTATTGAATATCTTGACGGTAGTATTAACCTATCATATTGTGATGACAATGTGATAGAAGGGTGAGAAGTAGTTGTAATTGGTAATTTGATGCAGCCAAGGGTGCTACGTTAAAGTCATAGAAAGACTTAAAGTGATCTTACAGTTGGAGGTAAATAGAAGTATTAGGCTGGAACATCTTAAGTTATAGAAGTCCGGGCACTCTCCAAATCAGTACCCTTTTTTGCCTTGGGTACACTAGATAATTAGTTTTAATCATTTTAAGATGATAAAAAAAACAATCATTTGGACCGTAGTTGAGATATTTAGAATAAATGTCAATATAGTATCCCACAACTTAACTGGGAGAAGCCCTTAAAATAGATTAATAGAGCAAGTGCCATTGTATGCCCATCATATCGGAGATTCAAATGTTACTTGATATAGAATTCATAAAAGAAGTGCAATACTAAGACTAGATATCTAATATGGTCATTTCTCAACAGGCAAATGGAAAGTGAATGATGTTTATGAATTTTATAAATAGAAATTTGACATGTTTAAAAGATCGATACTCTTACAAATTAAAGCTCTAATAAATTTGACAGTTAACTGATCTATGATGAGCTTTCTTAATGTCTTTTTAGACTATTTTCATATATGAATGCATTTTGTTGATTATGAGAAAATCACCTTTATGATCGAAATAAGTTTATTTATTTACAAGATGATGCCAGTCAGCTTAAAATATGTTGGCGCACATATAAATGGATAACAGATCATGCTTTAGAGATCAAATGTGGAGAATTGTAAGAGTATATATGGAAGGCTTGTTGTCAAAAAACAATATCTCTTCTCAAAATATATTTAATTGAAGGAGATAATTACCACATTGAAAACATATAAAATACAGTTCAATCCTTTGAAATATATAATTGGAGCATGTTTAAGAATTTATGGGATTCTTCCTCACCCTCGAAGGCATTAAGGTGAATACAAACAACGTAGAAACAATTTTGGTTATGTTCTCACCGAAGGTAGTCTAAAAGATGCAACAACTTGCTCGGTCATCATTTCAGGTTAGGGGATATGCGTGTCCCATTATTTTAAAATTTAAGGCCAGTTAATATTTTTTTTGTGGAGTGAAGCATTCAATTCAGCGTTCCAATAATTAAAAACCACTCCAATCTTCTCCCCTCTTGCTACAAAGTCCATAACCACTATCTATTGTACCTTAGAGATAAAAAAGATATAGAAAGCTCCATCTTTGCTTGAGAAGTGACTAGAAATCAATGACAAATATATCATATGAACAAAATGCTACAAGGGGGCTAAGTTCAGATTTTCCATCATGTGAAATTTGTGTGAGACCTTATGATTACGTCTCGACTTCTCTAACCCTACTTTTAGAGGAACCTCATTCAAGTCATTATTAACAATATCTAGGACCATACTCATCAAGCACTGCATTCATGTCATTATTAACCCCCTAACTTCCTCACCCTCAAAGGCATTAAGATGAATATATAAAAAGTAGAAGCAAATTTGGATATGTTCTCACTAAAGGTAGTTTAAGAAACACAACAATTGACCGTGTTATCATTTCATGGTAGGGGATTTGTGTGCCCTATTATTTTAATTTTAAGTCCAATTAATATTTTTCATGGAGTGAAGCATGCAAATCAACTCTCCAACAATTAAAACCTCTCCAATATTCTCCCCTCTTGCTAAAAAGAACATAACCGCTATCTAATGTAACTTGAAGACATATAAGATATAGTAAGCCCAATTAGTGTTTGGGAGGTTGCTAGAAATCAATGACAAATATATTATATGAACAAAATGCTACAAGGGGGCTGTTCAGATTTTCCATCATAAAAAATTTGTGTGGGACATTCAAATTATGTCTTGACTTCTCTAACCCTACTTTTAGAGTTACCCCATTCAAGTCATTATTTAACCATATTTGAGATCTGTACTTATTAAGCACAATAATTCTAGGGGATTATTTAAATGGATCATGGAACTAAGTGAATTCTAGATTACCTACACATTGAGGATAGCCATCAAGACTTGAACACTTATTACTTTAAAATATTTTACTCTTTTCTGAAACTAAAGTGGGGCCAATGAGTGGAAGATACAAATTGTGCACATTATATGTCGATGGCAAATCAAAAGAACGTGGAGTTGGGAGGGGTGAGTGACATGGTTTTATACAACCCGGCAAAGATTATTTTTTACGTATATGATTAAAATTGGATTCTTAGATACCAACAACTCAGTTACGAATGAACCATTCATTGTGGGATTAAAATTCATTGCTATGATCAAAGTCAAAATGTTTAGATATGTTTTTGAACTATCCACTCATCATGAACTTGGTTAACAAGCAATTTGTGGTACAAAGAGAAAGTTTGTAAAAGATACTCTTTGAAGTGAAATAAAGATAATTCCATTAAAATATTTAAAAAAGAAGTAAATGTTAAGTGAATAGGGCCAACTCATTAATGTACTCTAATATTAGAAATCTAGAGGATGGCTTGCGTCAAAATTGTCATGATCCAATCTACGGGAAGCTAGAGGCATGAGAGTTGAGAAAACTCTCTTATTGAGTTGGATGGACCAATTCATCTTGTAAATAAAGTTAGGAGAAATCCTATATTTAGTGATGGATCCTGTAAAGATTTAGGATCAAGGTAGCCTAATGCATATTCATGAGGACTGAGTTATTTAGAATACTGACCACATTATTGAATATATGGTTTACAAGAGAAGATGAGATTATCAAAATATAAGTAGAAGTTCTTGCCAAAGAATATGGGAGCCACTCAGAAGTAAGGATGTTGTCACATAGAATCCTCAAATAATCATATTTTTGGCCTACTCTTAGGAAAAAATGCTGAAGTTTTCTCTAAAAAATATATAAAATGCAAAAAATCACACCCATGCAACTGACCTCACATAAAATTTCATTTAATATTTATTCATTATCAATGTGCAATTTAGGGATTGATTTAATTGGGTCATTTTAATCATAAAAAATGATTCATATTGAGAATGGTTAATACAGAAAATCGTAGAAGTGGTGTATAATTTTTTATGAGTTGACGTATATATAGGTATAACTATTACATGGCATTCATTAATACTAATGAATCATAAGTCTTAGAATAAAAGATTAAGAAATAATGTTAGGCTTAAGGAGTTCGTCTTATGTTTGTCTCAGTGCATCACTCACAAACTAATGGGCAAGTAGAAATTGCTTACAATTCAATTTTAAATTTATTGAGGAAGATGGTTGAAGAAGCCAAAATAGAAGCATTATTGTTTGCATATTGGCTCTAAAAGTGATTATACTTGTTCACAAGCTACCTACATTTTGCCTTGTTCCATGCCATGGAGGCTCTACTACTAGTTAACTATAATTTGCACAGCCAACAAGTGTTGGCTCCCTCTAAAATTTAAGAAAATGAGTTGCGAAATTGAAGTTTAATTAATAAAGAAAGTATGAGAATTGCCATTACCCTATTCAAAGTACTAAGGGTTGGTGAATTGATGAGATAGGAAGAGGTTAAAAGAAGAATGTTAAAGCATTATAATTATAAGGTCGAGGAGAAGATCCTCTATGCTAGAGACTTGATCCTAATAAGAATAAATGTGACAACTTAATAGTTTGCACTCTGTAAATTAGTCTTAATTAAGGAGAAATCTTACATTTAATGTTGGTCACACTATTAGTTAGACTCGCCCTCTAAAGACTATCAATATTAGTTTGTAAATAGTCTTTTTTTGTTACTTATTGGGAGATCTTCAAATGTAAGTAGCTTATATAAGCAGCAGTCTATACTTGCATAATACTCTCGATAAGGATCTCCATTTAAGATAATGTACCCATGAAATGCATTCAATATATTTTAGTCCATTTCATAGTCTCCAACCCCTTGAATTTCCTTAACGCTATACTTGGGCCAACTACCCAACTTGTTATTATTTGTTAGTGTGTGGAATTAGTAAAACCTATTTCCTCAACTAAGATAGATCCTTCATTTTCCAAGTTATTATCTTGAAAGTTTTTCATTTCCATTTCTAGTTTTTCGAGTCCTTTCTGTATTTTTATTTTTTTATTTTCTTCAAACTCGGGATCATAAGACACAAGTCCTGCAGATCCTTTGTTTCGCATACGCAACACAACAAATAATACATTAACAATTAAACAAATAATAGATGAAATATATTCAACACAACCAAATATTTTAACGAACACCATATTTTTCACACAAACAGTTATTTCACAACACTTTTTCATATAAAAACACTTTTCACACAAAATAATTTTTACGACACTATAGTTTTCCAAGTCTAAGCCTAATTACTTTAAGTAAAATTTTCCTAAAGTTCTTACCGAAGCTTCCCGGCAACGGCGGCAAAAACTTGGTCCGACCCGCAGTTACGCAGTAAATTAACTTCCAAAAGATAGCTAAAAACTTGACCCGATTTATAAATGGCGGCTAGTGTGCAAAATCTTAAATGATATAAAAATTAGAAAATATTTTCCACACTAGGGGTACTACGCAAGTATACGTATCGTTTCAAGTAATATAAAATTTTCTTTAAAAACCCCAGTATCGATCCCACGAGGAAGTGAAGTAAGAGGTCTTTAGTCAAATTCTAGTCTACTACTAATAGTCCTTAGTTTGGAACGTCGATTAAAATTGTGTTTTATTTAGCAACTACTCCTAAATGCAAGTGTTAAATGTAATAGTAACTATATCTAAATACAAATAACAATTCTAAATATAACCCTTTTTGGATGAGTTGGTTTGGAGAATTTTGAGATATTAAAAACTACTATTCTTATGTGATGAAATAGATAATGTATAGGAATGAGATGCATTTAATATTGTATGTGCCAAATAGGAGCAATCCTATTCTTTACCCTTTGGTCCAGGCATAAAGAACATTGACTAATCCTATACTCAGTTACTGAATCTGCGGCTGAGTCAGGAGGATATCGGCTCTCACTTCGAGCTCCCACATTCCCTCGCCCGAGGGCTAACAATCTACACTTCAGACACCGAACGATAAGACCGAATTGAGGATTTTAGCCTGTCACTCTAAAATCTCCAATTCTACGCCCGATAATTATATTTCCCTATTTATTTGCATTCAATCCCCATGAACTTCACCATCCATGGAATTTGAATGTGATTTCACTTTGTTGAGAATTACATCGCCCTTTCGGGTCAATGCAACTACAACGAATTTTAACACTACAATGGGCCCTTATTGCAATGTAAATGAAGTGCAAGTAAAAACCATCACATTTATAATTAAATTTACTTCTATCATGCATCACAAAATCCTAAACATGATTTCTACGCATTACAAAAGAAAAGTAAAATGAAAATAATGGCATAATCTTCTAATGCCGCTATTTCCAAAGAAGAAGAATAAGTAAGAGATATACGTCACAAAGCATGAAGAAAACACAACGAAAACTTCATGTAACCAAAATAAATCCACTAAATAAATGTTTACAAAATTATAAGATTATGAAGAACAATACTTAGCTTTTTTCCTTTGAAAGAAAGATGAAGATCTCTCCCATAAAGTCTCCCGGTGATCCATGCAATGCTAACGAAATCCCTTACAAATTCTTTCAAATTCTCCTCTTCAATCTCTCCAAAAGGGTAGAAATCTACATTTCTACTCTTAATCTAAGAATCCTAAACATTCCTCTAAGTTTTTCTCTCCTTTCATCCACTATTTCCTCTTTTTTCTAACCTATATTAGCCATTTTAAAGAGTATGGACGAAGTTTGAAGAGTTTCCACCCCTTCGAAAAAGCTTCCAAATACGTCGAATATTGGCCAAAAACTGCCAAATGTCGGTTCATGGTCGTCCGGGCTGCTGTTGGCGGCCTTTTTGGCCATTTTCCGGCTGTCTCGGGAAAATCTCGCCGTCGGCGAGATCGTGGCCGCCGTCGGTGAGATGACTCTGCGCAGCTCCACCGTTTCGCTCCGTTTGGCTCCGTTTTAGCTCCGTTTCGCTCCATTTCAGTTGTGTTGCGTTCGTAACAGATAACCCTACAAAATAAGCATAAAAAAAACATTTCTTTAAAGTGTAATCTCATTCAAAAATATGCAAGAAGTGTAAAAGAGATTAAGCATCAAAAGACTTATCGAAAGGTGTCAGGGCAGAATTTCATTTCTTGCTCGTTTTTTCTCCAAATTGCACCGTTTTTGCTTCATTTTGCTCCAATCACCATTTCTTGTACCTAAAATCAAAAAACATACAAAATACATTCCTTTAAAGTGTAATATCATCAAAAATGAGTAAAATTATATAGCAAAAAGCTTATATATTTTGAGCGTGTCACCTACCTATTGGATACTCACTTGCAAACCAAATTTGAGAAACATAAGAAGGTATTTAGGCTCAATTTAACTCTAACAAACCAAGACAACCATCTAATTCACTTAAATTATCTAGGATACTTGGCATTCTCCATTGGATCCATCCTGATGGCTAAAGTATTGAATTATGAGCCTTGCTACTCTCTTAACCGAATATTTTATCAAGCTCAAAATATAAATAACCCTTAGTTTAATAGAGTTGGATTTGAATGGTGTTACTCTCAGCTTTCCATGGAACTCCAACTAACTTCTTCATCCCTTGACTCTTCAAAATACCCCACTTCCAAACCAAAAACCACCCAAGTTTGTGTGCCATATCTTGACTACCATCAAGAATTCAAATCAAATTCCCCTCGACTCTAAACACTAACTAATAGGTGTTCTTGTGTCTTTGATGAACCTCTAAGAACTCATCAAATGCTTTGAACCCTCCCTCAAGCTAGTTATCACTCAAGCCTCTTCTAAATTTTGTTTGGGAATTTGATATTTTATGAAGAAAATTGTGAAATCATCTCAATCCCATAATTGAATAGCTTTTAAGGTCATGCTTGAACTCTATTAAGTTTTTTCAGCAATAATCTCAATATATTGATTGGATTATTAATTTTCTTAATGCATTTGATTAAATAATTGAAATTCAAAATTAATATAATAAATAATAAATAAAAATATGTTTAAAAGATGTCATTTATCCACTAAAGTTAGTAGTAATCTTAAAAACTCATTCTTGAATGAATATTTTAAAAAATTGAATTAATCAGTTTTCTTAATTAAATAATTGAATAAATGAGTGTAAACATTCAAAAATAATAATAATTACATTTAATAAAAAAATTCACCAAAATTTAATTATATAATGTTTATGATAAAGAGAGTATAAAAAATAATTTGAAGCCATTTTAATCAAGAAAATATTTTTAAAATTTAAAATTAAAATAAATGCAATAGATTATGATTAATTCATTTGTCCTCAAGATCATCTCAAATTTTTATAAAGAGTTTAGGAAGCCTTCCAAGCCTCTCTATAAATTTTTATTGAAATTAAGGGCCATTTAAAGTTTTAATAATTATTTAGTTGAAAAATGGCTAAAAAATAATAAATAAATCAACAAAATTAAATAAATCTGAAAATTTCTATGAAATATTATTGAATACACTTTTTTACTTTAGAAATTAATTTCATAAGGTTTTGAGATCTTTTGAACTCATTATATATATAAAAAAATATTCATAATTCATCTAATTTTAAATAAAATTGAAAATAAATCTAAAACCTATGAAAAGTTACGTTTGTGTGATTTTAGGAGTTATGAAACATCGTTTTATTCCATTTGAATGTTTTGCTTCAGATCTCTTAAGTTACTAGTTGGCTTCAAAGGAAAATTTATACATTCTCAAGTATTTTATAGAAACCAAAATTCAAATCCAAAAAACAAAACCCTAAAGTCCAAACAAAATTCTTAAAATACTAATTATCCTTTATAATTATTTGTAGGATAATTATGAGCACCTAACGAGTCTCACAGTCAGAACCCAATGGTTGTTGGTGACTCTAGTGGTCATTCTAACCATTATAACTTCGAGATCTGGAATGACGTTGTCATATCTACAATCTCAACATACAAAAAATTGTATATGAGGCGTAGTCTCCGGTTCCGACTAGATATCGACATCGGTTGATAATAAAATTTCAGGTGTGTGGCTGCACTGACTGAGTAGTTGCGGAGCAACAATGACTGCATGTCAACTAGAGTCCAGGGTGAATGAGATTAGAGAAGCATGATATGGTCAAGAGGTCCGAGATGAATGTTATATAGCTACAACTTTTGACACATCATCGTGACAAGCAACATATGATCGACGAGGAGGCTGAGGAAGAGAACAAGTAACTTTATTATTATTATTATTATTATTATTATTTATGCATGTGTTGAACTATTTCATTTATGTTGTGAACATTATTCTACTGGATTATTTGTTGACAATTGCCATGTTTAGTATGTTTTCTTTCATTTTCAATTTCTACACTAGATCATATTATGTTGCTTTGAGATATTATGAATATGAACCCTAGCTATTTTTGTTATGAAATTGCATTATGTAAAATATCATTTACTAAGAGATTTTCTTTTCTATTCAAGTTTACCGACTGATTAGTATTAATATATCATCCGATAAATTAGTGTTCAAACCACGTAAATATCATGTGTTCTTTTTTATGCGTTTACTAATATTTTCTATTGCTTTTAAAATCCAATAAATCAGGAACATAAATTTTCTTAAAAAATTAAAATTATGTTTAGAACTCAACACCGCGGGGTGCCACAACTATCTTTCATCTCTCTCTCTCTCTCTCTCCCTCTCCCTAGGGGTGTAAACGAACCGAACACGAACAAACAAAGCTAGTGTTCGTGTTCGAAATGTTCGAACACATCACTGTTCGTGTTTGGTTCGTTTAACAAACCGAACGAAAAAAACTTGTTCGTGTTCGTCTCGTTTGCTTATCGAACGAATCGAACACAAACTTCTTGACGAACCGAACACGAACTATTCGCGAACGACGAGCTTTTTTGACAGCCCATAGCTTTGATAGCATACTTCCTCAAAATGAAGCAAATTGATTAGGTATTTTGTACACATCAGGTAATCCATACTTCCTCAAAATGAAGCAAACCAAATAATGCGTTTATGATTTTGTTTAGGGTTTTATTTTAATATATAATATAATATATTAATTATAATATTATAATATTTATATTCATATAATTAATACTATAATAATAATATTATTATTATTTTATCATATATTATAATTTATATAAATTTAATTATTTAAAATATGATAAATTATATATATAGTTATTTTAAGTTATTTTATATTGCGAACAATAACGAACCGAACACGAACGAACACATCACTGTTCATGTTCGATTCGTTTAACAAACCGAACAACAAAAATTATTCGTGTTCGTCTCGTTTGCTTATCAAACGAATCAAACATGAACTTCTTGACGAACCGAACACGAACTGTTCATGAATAACGAGCTTTTTTGACAGCCCTACCTCTCCCTCTCCCTCTCCCACACTTGGTACCTGAATTGTTGACTACATTTTACAAAGCCGAGATTTCATAAGTTGCCTTTTGATTATAATTAAAGCTTGCTAATAAATCATGTGCATATGTTGGAACTCTTTCAATTCAATCTATTGATTTTTAGCATTTGGTAGATATATATTTTTTATTTTAATTATATAATAATGGGAAACAGATGGTCATACCGCATTATGTACGTCAATTCCCCAGGACACGATAAATAAAATATGCAGTCATGTGATTAAATTTTGTTAGGACAGAGAAATGCACATAGTCTATATTTACATGAATCTTAAATTTGGGTCTTTTTCCCTCAAATAGATCTTAGTTTTACATACCACCCACTTCATACGTATTTACATATCTAACAACTAAACTTTATTTTTTACAATTATACCACTCAAATCTTTCATATTTCATTAAAAATACAAGCATTTTAACATCTAAAAAGTGAAGACACCTTTTTCATGCATAGGTAAGGTGGCATGTATGTAAAAATTGAAGTTCAGTTGTTAGATATGTAAATACATAAGAATTGAGTGATATGTATGTCAATCTTCATAATTTTAATCTTTGAATATGAGAAATTACTAGACTGAAAATAAGTCTGATTCTTGAACTTCCATGACCAATAAGAAGTTTAAACCTTGCATGGAAGGTCTGACCCTTTTCTTCTTTTAGGTCTGACCTCAAAAATAACTAGCATGCATAATCATCTTTGCATGATTTAATGATACTAATTAATATAATAATTGCACCACTATTATTTCATCATGTTTCATTATATTTTAGCAAAAAATAACAACCGAATAAAAATACTTCAAAGCCGTTTAAATTGAGCCATGCAGATTTTTGGATGAAATTATCCAAAATCCGTTAATGATTACTTCCAATTTTGATAACGACTGCAGAATAAGAAGATTAAATCATTTTCCAATCAATTTGTTTCCAAGGGGAGGCAGTAAGACCACAAAGAATTTTATCGGAGTTAAAAACTGATTTCATACCTTTCTTTGCAGTCAAATGAAGAGTATAAACAAAACTATTATTCTTTTGCAGTTTGTTTGCAATGTGTTGCTGCTACGAGACCTGGAAATGTTGCATGGATTGTCTCTGCTATTGCTGCAGTTGGCCATATTCATCAACTGCAACATTTGCATATAGAGATGAATACTTCTTGTTATGATTATAGGAACAATCACAGTAGCTGTTGAATCATAATTGTCTGTAAATAACCTGCACTAGGAAGAAGGGATTGAGAGAGAATCGTATCTTATCTCGTCTAGAATAGATGGCACTATAAAAAATAGTAGTTCATGTAAAACAAGCGGTCAATAAAATCCTAGATTGGAATAAAACTAGCATAGATATTTGCTTATTGCATCAGAATAATATTAACACAATCTGCTATTCTGCAAATTGTAAAATGGTTTAACTTATACAACATGAAAATCGTAGCATACAAAAAAATAGTATTCTTTGTGTTGGGTATACCCTCGAACAAAGAAGGGAAAGAACAGGCTAGCCATTTTTTGGTGTCCAAGGAAATAGAAGGGATGAAGGAACGGCTACCAAGCTATTATCAAAAAGTGCATACGCATGCAAGACCTACAAGAAGTGTTGTTATTAAAACAGACACTGCATTCACGGCATTGTTGTCAAGAAGTTCCATTCCTGAAATTCTGATCACAGTTGGTGTTTTTCTCCCAACCACCTTCAAAAGAACAAGACAAAGTTTTAGCTATTATCAGTAAGAAAATGAAAACATACGCCTAACATAATTTGTGAATGTTAATAGGGTTGGCTTGCGTGGCCGGCCCAGTTAGAAATAAAAGTGAGTAAATGAAAAGCTTCTAAAACAGGCTTTCTTTGCAAGCATAAAATCAGTATGCATCAAGATTATGCCATTAATGCATTATGGAACCCTTTTATAAAAAAAGAAACCAACTCTAACATTTTCCACTGAAATGAGGTTGAACAAAACAGAGAGAGAGAGAGAGAGAGAGAGAGAGAGAGAGAGAGAGAGAGAGAGAGAGAGAGAGAGAGAGAGAGAGAAGATTGCAAGTGGTGTAGCCCCATAGATCATCTGAGTCAGGTATTCACACTTCTTTCTAGAAATCTAATACAATGGATTCAGTTGCAGATGATGTTCATAACTTCAAAATGCAGTATTCAAAAACTCCTAAATTCATCCCTTTATGTTTGATTGATCAACTAAGTAGTTGATAGAAGAAAAACCTCAACTTTTTTGGCAAAAAAAATACAGATTTAAAAAAAAAAAAGTTTAGAAGGGCGTGATTACTTTCTTCCGAAGTGTGCAATATCCACTGAATTGAAGCGTTGCGCCCAACAAAGAATCAATGAGGCTTCCACAAAGCCCAGCAATTGTAGCAATAGGAACTACAAACAACTCTCTCCAGGCAATTTCAGCAGAACATGAAACTGTGAGCCAACCAACCAAAACGAAAGTCAATCCTATCACAAAACCAGCTGCTGCAGCTGCTAGAAGGCCTTCTAAAGAAACTGCTCCATTGGTGCCCTTTCTAACTTTCTGATCATGTAAAATATAGATGATTGTTGTTAATTCTTCTCATTATCATTCTGCTAAATATACAAAATATGAACTACATGACTGCAATGCAAACAATCTGACAGACTACATCTGAAAAGTGAGCAGTAGCTTTAGGTGGAATTAACATTAAAAATATATGCATAAACATTTTTTCCCTCAATAGTTAACATGAAAGGTACAAGGATAAAAAATATAAGAGCAAAGAAAATGTAGCGGCTGTTGTTTAATAGAAGTGTAAACTAGAGTTAACATATAAAGCACCCAACAACAATGAAATATTGCATTTTGCATTACCATATCAGAAAGATAAAAAGATATTATGCATGCATGTATCTATGATGTAAAAAATGAGCTATGTCATCTCTAAGTTCAGCAGAGAGTTTCCTATCATGATCAACATGCATAAAAAACAAAGAGCAGAGAGTTCCCTATCGTGATCAACATGCATAAAAAACAAAGAGCCACTTATGGCACGCTTAACACAAATAATGAGCGGCCCTAATACATTCTCTAGAAGTGTAAGAAGAGCGCTTGTTTGAAATTCAAAAGGAAAGAAAAGTCCGAAGAAAGTTGCGGATGGAGAAGCCAAGTATCACGCTTCATGGGAGAACTAAGAAAATGCATAGTATTGGAGTTGTCTCCTTCCACAATAAGGCCTTTGAGCTCAAACATCCATGGTTGACAAAAGGTTGGCAGCAGGCGGATCACCAAGAGTTCCACCTGAGAGCTGTCCCAATGTTCGAAATGTTATACAGCAGCAGGTAGGCCAATACCAATCCATCAAGCTTACTCTTGCTTGATGATAATATTTTCCTTCTCACTAAAACTAGATCTTAAAGGAAGCTTTCACACATCTCATTATATGTTGTTACGGCTTTTAGTGGTTATTTTTATTTTAATCCTCTTCCTTATTATCTTTCATGTAACATAAAATGCACAAAGACTAAAGGTTTTATAATGAAAAGTAAAGCAATGAAATTAAAATAACTAAAATAATAATAATAATAATAATAATAATAATAATAATAATAAAATTGAAACAACAACAATGACAAACATTGATTTTAGTTATACCTATTAGAAGAAAAAGGAAAAGTTCGACTTCCGTAAGGAAAAGTCAAGAGCTCATGAAATATAAGAGCAGAGAACATCTCACATGAAGGAAGTAGGAGGAACTCACGAGCATTAAGGGCTAAGATTACGACGCTTTCTGCGAACGATTGGGCAAGATAACAGAGTTCTTGTGCACTCAGGACAAAGCCAACACCGCTTATTGGCTCAGGAGACCTGTGTCGTGGCATTATCCGAGTGTGTCATGGGTCAGGAAGTGTGACCTGAGTGAGTCCTGTGCACAAGCAGAGGACGGAAGGGAGGAAGTTTCAGTGCAGATGATTCTGTGTGTGAAGGAAGAAAAGAAAGAAGGTAGAGGCGAGTCACATATAAGGAAGGGAAAACCGAATGGCGTCATAATAGAGCAGTTCGTGTGCAGACACAAAGGAGGGAGGAGAAGAGGGGTTGTACATGCAGCAATGGGATGAATCAAACAAAACAACTTCGTGTATAAGGTAGGCTGAACCGTGCCAATGAAGCCTTAAAATAAGATTAGTGTTTAATTTTAAGTTTTGAATAAACTTATTTATTTGAATATATCAAATATTGATTTATGATTCCATATCAGAATATAGATAGAAGGATATTTGTTTGAAACGAGAGTTGATGACAGTAGAAGACGTATAAGATAAATAAAGTAAAATTTTGAATTAATTTATATGATTTAATGCTAAGTATTTGTATGAGATTATATTAATATTATGAATTGAATCAGAGATTATAGGAATTTTGATTCAAGGGACTAGGGTTTTGGAACATGATTGTTCAAAAGAGAAGGAAATAAGGAGATAAGGTTACTATTCCTTTGGGAATTATTTATAGTCAATTTACTTGAATGTTGGTTATTAATATTAGGATGTTATAAAATATAGCCATGTGTGTTAATTGTAAGAGTCGAGAGGGATTGTTGTTTCAATAGAAGAAAGAAGAGAGAAACTTAGAGTAAGTATCAATTTATAAGACTTTTAAAATTAAGTGAATTATCATAGCATCCAAGATTATTCTTTAGGAGTAACATCCTTAATGTAAATTTTTAGATAAACTAACTAGAGTAAATATTTGAGGTTGTGGTGGAGAAAGTCAACAAAGTTGAAAGTATCATTTTATAATGAGAAATCAATGCCAGTAATTACTATTTTATCTACATTAAATTTATTTTCTTTTATTTTTTAAATGTTTCACTTACATATTAAAAGCACATTCACAATTAAAAGAGAATAAGTGAAAATGATGATTTTAATTCTTTCAAATTATGCACAGCATTTAAATGAGAATTAAATGAATACAATCATTGAGATAAATTAACTATGAGTTAAATGAAAAATAATAGATTAAGTTTATTAGAAGTTACTCTTTTATGGTACTAGTTAAAGACACTATTATACTCGTACACATTAAAGAAAAAAAGGAATAAAAATGATTGCCTTTATGGTACAAAATGGAAAAAAATAAAAATGATTGTCTTTACGATATAAAATAGAAATGGTTGTGCCTTTACATACCTAATAGGATATATTTTCACAGTGGTAATTTTAAAAGAAGAAAGAATGAAAATTTTAAATGATTAATCAAGATATATCTTTGAACAATCATGTTAGAAATTTGCATAATAATTCAATATATAATAAAGTGGTAATTATTTATTAAGTTGCTTTAAAATAACCTTCCTTCTTCCTCTTCTTACCGGAGTCCCTCGACTAGGGTTTCGCTGGGGCCCGGCTCCATTCTCTTCCTCTTTTGCAACTTTGCCTTTTCTTCTACTTCATTGCATAGAACACTCATAACCCCCATTGGGTGCTTGGTATGTTTCTCCTCCTCTCGACAGAGCCGCACACATTCTCTTCTTTTTCCTCCCCCTTCCTCCTTTCAAGTAAGGTTCGACACGACGCGCTCTCCTTAGCTCGACAGTGGTGCCGAATACGAAGCTCCTAGACGAAGCCAAGATTCTTCCTCTTCTCTCGACTAGAGTTTTCCTTCGACAACAAATGAGTCAAAATCTGCCACACACACAAAAATTGACTTCTTCGTTCCCACTCTCCATATCTCTGCTCTTTCTCTCGCGCTTTTTGTATTGTTCTGGTCAAATAAAATGATAACTTCTTCAAATGAAACCTTGGGATGCATTTATTTAGTTATTATTATTATTATTATTTATAACTTATAGTTATTACATGTAGTTTGTTTAATTTATATGTTCTATCACTTTTATTATACTACTTATTTTATTTTATCATTGGATGATCTTATGTATTAGTTAGAGGATGTTTACTTTATGTATTATGAATTAGTGACTTTTTATACTTGAATGTGATTTTGAATTAATGTTAATATTTAGAAATGTTTATTTTAACTATCCGATCATCCGTACCTAACCCTAACTCCAAGTACCTGGGTCATGTCGTGAGATAAATGATATTGATTTCAAACAAAATATGGTTTGCATTTTTTATGGATATTCTAATGAATAAGCAAACATTATAACACAAAATAGGTGCTAAATAACATGAAATATTTTTAACAATGCTATCTAATATAGGTAATTAATTTACTACCAGTAACGAGAAAGAAAAAAAAAATTGAATCCATTTGAATTGCTGATGGACTAACTGAAAGTATTAATCACAAAAATTTGAGATCCACGAAGAGAAAAAAAATAATCAATATTTTCTGCCTAAATGAGAATTTAAATGCGTCAGATTTGATTATTCAACTACAGTTCATTATCGAATAATAAATCGAGAATACAATTAAGATGAAAAAAAGGAGAAAGATGAAGAACCCCAAAAAAATCTAGCATATAACGATGTGAAATCCAGAAAGAATTGGAAGAAAACGAGATCTTCACATCCAAGGGAAAGAAAAAAACCGTGCATCGAGCAGCCAATGATGAAAGCCAATAGCATGTTCTCTTATATATACAATAAAATTTAAAGGGTCTGGAAAAAAAATTCCTAGGATATGGTAGATTTTTCATTCCTGAAATGGTTGGGATTCAAGCCAAAAATGAGTTGGAACCGTAATATATGCCAAATATGTTAAAGTATGTTAAGGATAATGGACCACAGCCAAAGTAAAATCACCTCATGAAACATAAGGTATGTGAACTACCGTATGCTAGCTCCATCATAAGGTACAATCCATGGTTCTTGCCTGAGGTTCATCCTCAAAACCAAGAAAGAAAAAACTGAGCCAAAACATTATATAAAATAATTACTATTATTATCGGACTCCCTATATCTGGGTTGGGATTAGAGTTTGAGTACCATAGGAAAATCTACATAATAGTTACACGAATAAATACTACAAAGGTCTCATTGGTTAGTTACTGTGAAATACAAAGCATATAGAATGAGTAAAAAATTGGATTTATAGTCGACTGAGTAGGAGGAGTTTGTCTGTTCTCCTGAAGAAGTCATCACGTAGCTCCAGAGCATATGTGAATATGCTAATGCTTGGTCAGTCGACGAGTTCACTGTAAGTTTGGCAACTTCTACCTCCAATTGACTGTTGAGTTTGCCTAAAATCCATCTGATCAGTCCAACTTGAACCCAGCTAGTGAATCCATCTTGAGCTTGGTCGACGGATTCACCCTGAACTCCACAAGTTTTTCCTTGAACACGGCTGGAAATTTAATCTTTAGAATACCTAAATGTGCCTTTTGTCTACCGATTTCTTGTATCCTTGAAAGGTACAACAACAACAATAACAAAGCCTTAGTCCAACTAAGTGGGATCGGCCTACATGAATCACTTTTTCTCCATTGCATCCTATTTAGTGTCATATTTTCATTTAATTCTAATAAATTAAGAATATTTTTTATACAATAAGCCCAAGTTTTCCTAGGTCTACCTCTGTCTTTCTTAACATAAGTCGAATATAAAACATCTACTCTCCTAATCAGATCATCAGATGTCTACGTTTAATGAGACCAAACCATCTAAGATGACTCTCTCTAATTTTGTCCGTCACTGGAGCTACACCAACCCTATCATGGATATATTCATTTTGCATTTTGTCTATAAGTGTAAAGCCACTCATCGGCCTAATCATTCTCATCCCGGCAACACTTAACTTAGTATTATGCTTCTCTTTTAAAGGCTAACATTCAACGCCATAGAGCATTGCAGGTCTCACCACCATCTTATAAAATTTTCCTTTCAAACTAAGCGGTGCGTTTCTATTACACAAAAGGCCTGAAGCATTCCTCCATTTGAACCAACCAACTTGAATTCTATTATAAACATCCCCATCTATATCACCATCGCTTTGAACAATAGACCTGAGATATCTAAATCGTTCACATCTTTTAATAATTTGATTACCCAAAGTTACACTTCTGTCACTAGAGCTACTACTAAAATTACAGTCCATGTATTCAGTTTTAGTTCTACACAAACGAAGACCTTTAGACTACAATATAGACCTCCATAATTCAAGTTTTTCTTGGGCTTTCTCGTCTTATCCACGAGAAGGATATCATCAGCAAAAAGCATACACCAAGCTGCATCCTCCTGTAAATGTCCAGTAAGACCATCCATAACTAAAGCAAAAATAGTATGGGCTTAAATCCGATCAATGATGTAATCCAACATAAATAGAAAAAAAAATTGGTCAATCCTCCTTCAATTTGAACACAAGTAACATCACTAGTGTAAATATCTTTAAGGGATTGAATATAAATCATATCAACACCTTTCTTCTCAAGAACTCTCCGAAGTATATCTCTTGATACCTTATCGTAAGTTTATTCTAAATCAATAAAAATCAAATGTAGATCCTCCTTATTATCTTTGAACTTCTCCATCAACATAACAAAAATAATCTTTGCTAAAAATGAAATTATTACTTAGCTCCTCTCGGAAGACTCTTACGAAAAATTTGTTGTTCATGCTTTTCTATAAAGGATGATTTAGCTGAATAAGGTGTATCTATTGCACAATGAAATAATAAGAATATTATTGATGCTTTCTTTAGCAACAAAATGTCTACTAATTTAAATTTTAGTAAGCATTCATGTTGACATAATTAGTCTCCTATAAGACCCTTTTTATTTCTCATTCAAAGGGTTCTAAACAATTTCGGTCATCTTCTTCTTCTTGCGCTTGAGCATTACAACTATGCAATTTTTTTTTCTTCCAAGAGATTAAATTAAGGTTTCTCAAAATGCCATGGAGGCAAGTATTCTTAAAAAACGAAAAAAAAAAAGTGAAAAATGTTGAGGGGAATCATCTAGGCAAGTAAGAAAGTAGTTTTCCGACCTCCCATGACAACTTCTATTGAGCCTATAAAAGTTGTCCACCATCAATTAGTGAATAAGTCTTTCTGAATTTCATTGAAGAACTTGCCACATAGATAGATTTTAAAAACTCATTGTAGTTATTTTTATTTGAATTTTCAACTTTAATAATATATTATTCTTTGCAGATAGCCTCGATGACTTCAATTATGTGAGTAGTCGAAGTCATCCTAGCAAATGCAGAGCCGTACAGTGAGAAAATCATTATAGAACATAAAGTTTTTTTATTTTTAGGTATAAGACTCCTTATCTGTGGTTTTTTTTTATAGCCTTCAAGTAATATTGTAGCGCATTATACTATAAACGAGCTTTTAGGTAGAGATAAGGTCAAAATTAAGTCTAGTCTGATCCTAAGCAACTTCAAAAAGTACTATTTCTTGGATTGATAATTTATTGAGACAAATTGATTGACACATTTCTAGTAATGTTAAGGAAAATCTTCCTCCTATAACTTGATCCTTAGCGAGTTGAGGTTGAGGGATACTAAAGATATTTGTCTACTGAGACCTGTACAGATACAAGATGAAGTCATCGCCAAGATGGCCAAATGCATTAAGTTGTAGCAGGCCCCGGTGAAGTGAGATGCTCAACCATGTCTGCTACAGAGAAGGGAAGACTTCTACTTCCTGGCTGTAATTAGTCGCTTAGGAGTGCACAGGTTCACGCTAAACTCATTGAGGTACAGAGTTTGATGAAGAAGATGAGAGAGATGATGGTCGAGATGGCTCGACTGAAATCATCTCTGAACTCTTAGCGGAATTAAATAAAGATGAAGAGGGGCGAGTTTGGGGATCAACTAGCCCATTTGGAAAGAAAAGCTAAAGAAGAGAAGAAAGAATTACTTGTACGGATAGGCAACCTTGAAAGTTGCCTCAATGTAGTTGTTGATGAAGTCTCAAGTGATCTCCGCAAAAAACTAAATGGTTTTAAAACCAAATCATCTTGAGCCATAAATTATTAGAATCTCCAATGTGAAAGAAAATTACGTGTTGGTGGAGCGTTCTTCCTGCAACTAAGAATGAGCAAGTGCCTTCCAGCCGATGTTGCTATTGATCTAATTTTGAAATTTTAAATATTGTTACTAGAGAAAGTGAAGAAGAAAAGATGCCTTTAAGTTACTCTTAACGCAGTGTAACGTATATGCTTGAACTGTGTTAGACCGCCTATGGCACCGTTCAACTCATGCTCCCCTAAGTCGACGTCGAGACCACCAAAATAGTTTGAAGACATAGGTTAGGCGCAAGATTAAAAGAGCAATTTAGTCATTTGTTAGTTCTTATTGTGGGGTATAAATAAGGCTTAATGTGATTCGAGTTATGGGGGGTGTGTGAATTTTGTCTTTAATCTAGGGTAAGGATTTGGGAGAGACCACATAACTCTTGAATTGTATGTGTTTATCTTTTATGTACTCAGGATCGTCCCATTTTGAGTTGGCACCGGCGAAACAAAATCTATAATTTCTACCCTAATTCCTGCAGAAATTTATCTCGTTCCTATCAAATTGGTATTCAAGCATTCAATATATCATAATCCAATGACGGGATAGCGGCGTACAGAAGTTTCGCCACCTTTGTGACCGAACATTGCAATACAGTTGCGATTCGAGCTAGTTGGGAAGCCAACGACAGGATCATGACAAAAAAGAAGTTTCAAGCCTTCATGACCAACCTCGCGATACATTCACGATTCAACGTACTGGGAAAGCCAATGACGGGATCACGATGTATAAGATTCGTCGTGCATGACTTCATGACCGAGATTTCACAATAAAGTCATGAATCGAGCTACCTGAGAAGACAACGATGAGATCGTCATACACACCTTCGTGACTGAACCTCACAATACAATTGCAATTCAAACTAGCTGGGAAACCAACAACATGACCATGACGTATAGGATTTCACCTTTGTAATCAACTTTGCAATACACTTGTGATTCGAGCTAGTTGGGAAACCAATGACAGGATCATAGCGTACATGAGTTCCACCTTCAAGATCGAAAAATCATCTTGTAGTAATGGTGGCTGAAAAGATAGGTTCTTTGGAAGTCAAATTAGAGGGAGAGATGATTCAAATCGGATTTGAAATGGAAAAGGGTTTCTCGGCCATGGAGAGGGGATCCTCGGCCACAGATGAAAGATTCATGGTCCTGGAGAGAATGATAAAGAAGATTATGAAATTTAATGCAAACTTATCGCCGCCGCCGTGGGATTGAGCGATAGTGTTAAGAGCAGACACGAGCAGTAGCAAACTGAAGGATTTGCGAGGCATTCGGGCAATGTAGCTGCTTTAGAAGATTTTGGAGCCGCGAGATCGCGTGAATGAATCGAGAGTAGACTCGAACGACAACACTTGGAAGGAATGACACGATCCTAAAAATGCGCTACTTTTTTATATACATTTAATGCTCATTTTTAATGATATTGCACTTTAATGGAAGGTATTTTGCATATTTTTTGTTTCAGGTACAAGAGATAGACTTTTGAAGAAAATGGAGCAAAAATGATACAATTTGGAGTCAAACAGAGCAAGGAATAAAATTTTGACCTGACGCATTTTGATGTCTTTCATTTTTTTATGCTTAATTTCTTTCATTTATTACATGTTTCGAATGAAATTGCACTTTAAAGAAATATTATTTTCGTGTTTATCTTACATGAATAAGATCTAAAGTGGATCGGAGCTGAAATATGGTGAAACAGAAACGAATGAGTGCTGCCAATAGGGTGGTTCCTAGACGTCAATCCTCGGCCATAAAACAGAAAAGATCGTGCCAAGGCGCCAGAAACGGTTACAAAATGTTTCTTGACGCCCCAAGGAGTTATTAGGCGGATTTTGGCACTTGGAAAGGCACCTTTTGGCATTTCAAAATCCTAAAAACTCCAAGAATGCCTAGAGGTCTTCGATAGGAGTAGGAAATATAGATTTCTACCATTACTGGAGAGATAGTAGAGGGTCATATAATGTGTGTGTGTGAAGGAGTCTCTTGAATTGAGTTTATTGTTGTGTAAAAAGAGTTTGGAAAATACTTCAAAGGAACTTCAAGATTTGCTTAGAGAAAAGTTTAAGCTAAGTATTTTGTATTTTTGTTTAAATTTTGTTTTATTGTGTAAATTTGAAGTTTAATATAAATCATATTTTGTTGTATTATACTCATAAAATTTGTGTAGTTTTCTTTATCTTTCTCCTTGCAATAAGTAATAATCATGTGCAGGATTAGGATTGTTTAAGCTTTCTCTTATTCCATATTGATGAAGATTCATTACTTTGTGCTTAATTTACATATTCAATCTAGCCAGTTGGTTTGTTAAAACTTATTGTGAATCCATAATGACTCGGGAGGGCTATATATTCCTCAACTAGTAAGAATCACATTAATCTAGTGGGTGAAAGTGTAGCCCATAAGTTAGTGCAAATAGATAGGGAGATAAGTTTCGATGGGTGTAAATTGGTAATTCTAGGGTGACAGGCTAGAATCTTAACCAATTTGACCTAGAGTTTGAAACTTAAGTTTTAGTTAGTCTTAAATAGAGGGCATAGTGGGTAATATAGAGTGACAGACTACAACTTACCTAGCATAACAAAAGATTTAGGAACTTAACTCTAAATTAGACAATATTCTTTAGGCACTCGGAAGAGAGTAAATAATAGATATGCTCCTAATTGTCACAAAACTACATTTAAACCTTTAAACATTTGATTTCTACCCTGATTATGATCCCATTACAAGGGAAAAGACTGTCATATAATTTGAACTCTTTTACATATAACTAGTTTTGAAATTTTTATCATTTATTTAAGTTTAAAAATAAACTTAGCAGGCATTAGTTATTTCTTTTTAAACATAAACTTTCAAAATTATTTCCAAGATAAATTGTTTACAGTTTAAGTAGAGCTTTACTAAGTCAGCTAAAAAAATTTATGCTTCTCTGTGGGATCGATACTGGGGTTTTAAAAGAAAATCATATATTACTTGAACGATACATATACTTGCGTAAAATCTCTAGTTTGTAAACCATAAATCAAATTATAATCTCTAAAACATATGCATTTTTTACACTAGACGATTAAAAAAATTGGGTCAAGTTTTTTGCCAAGAAATTATATATAACTGCGTATTTGTGGATTGGGTCACATGACACAATGCGGTACCGAGTAGAGTTAGAAACTGATTCGAGCGACACCACCCAGAGAGAATTGCACGTCATTTGGAGGTTTGGAGCGAGCAACATCAAACAAAACAAGATGACATGCAAATTGGAGCTGGAGAAGATAGATTCAATGGATTTCGACCTGGACTATCACGATGGGTTGGACCCGTGCGTAAGGCTGCATCCAAACGCGTTAGTACCTTTTGTGGCGACAAACCTTCAGGGCAGAAAGAGCTTCGGGAGCTTATTGAGACGGGCAAGCTAATTACAGGGTGAGCAAGGCTTATGAAATAAAAGAAAAAATTAATATGGGTTGAGGAAGGAAACTTAACCCCCACTTCATGGGTAGAATGAGCTTCAGAAGAGGAAATCAGGGAGGAGACTCATGCATAAGAAAGCTTAAAATATCGATCTTTGAAGGAGAGGATGTCTATGGTTGGGTTTTTCGGGTGGACAGATACTTTGTTGTTAACGGGCTGACAGAAGAAGAAAAATTGATGGCGATGGCCTTGTGTTTGGAAGGGAAGGCTCTAGCATGATGTCAATCGAGAGAATAACATCAGTCAATCAGAATATGATAAAATTTCAAAGATTGATTGTTGGAGTGTTTCAGAACCACAGAGAAATGGGATTTACACTAGCAATTTTTTGCATTCGTCTGGTAAGGGTTCGTCATTGATTATAAGGAGAAATTTAAGATGTTATTTGGTTGCTACTTGAAAGATCACATTGACCATTTAAAGGTGTTGACGATACTCGAGTTGTCAAAGAATCCAACAAAAGTGGTGGCTATGTTGGATCGGCCACTACCTATGACATTGAAGGGGTTCAGATAATTTTTGGGTTACAAGATACTACAGAAAGTTTGTGAAGTGTTACAAATTGATTGCATGGCTGCTGACTAAGCAATTGAAGAATGACGACTTTTAGTGGGGGGAGCTGCGAACTAGGCTTTAGAGATGTTAGAGAAGATCATGAAAAGTGTACTAGTGCTGGCGGTACCTAATTTCAGCCCAACATTTATTGTAGAGATGGATGACTCAGGCTATTGGTTAGACGCAGTCCTCATGTAATGTTAATGAATCATCACTTATTTCAGTTAAGTGTCGACGATAAGAGCCAGACTCGTGTCACTTTATGAGTGGGCATACGACTTGATCCAGAAGGACATATTCTTTCTTCCACCTTGAGGACAAGGTGTCATTTGGGAGGGGAGTTATGTTAGACTAGCAACTACGACACGCTCCGCCTTGTGCTCCACTAGGGTTAGATCATGTCCGTCAAAATAAATTGAAGACTTATGTTAAACACAAGACTAATAGGGCAACTTAGGCATTTTGTTAGTTATTGTTGCGGGGTAAAAATAGGGCTTAATATGTATAGAAGTATGAGATGTTTATGATTGGTTTATTGAATCAAGGGTTAGGGATTAAAAGAGATCACCTACCTCTTGATATGTAGGTGTTTATATTTTATGTATTCAGGATTTTATCGTTTTAATTTGGTACCAATGGAAGAATTTATTATCTATTCCATAATTCTTACAAAGATTTGTCTCGTTCATATCAAATTACAATATAAAAAAAAATATAACTTTCAATCTTTTACTTGAGTAATGAAATGTCGTTGCGGTATCACGTGATTTGTATTTATTTACACAAAACTAACGCAATAAAGTTACAACTTATACAAATTTCAAACATAAAATTTTAAATTAGACAACCTTGATTTCGAACAATGAGAAGAACTGACACTTTAGAACATATCAATAATAAAATAATCAAATTAAAAGCAAAATATTCCTCTGAATTGGACATTTCTCAAAATCTTAGCTTTTTTCTTTACTTGTAAATACTACGGGTTTTATTTGAATCCGATTATGCTTTCTACATTATCTCTTTATAACGGGACCTCTTTCAACAACATTCAATTCTCAACTTCTTGATCCCAACTCAAAGGTGAATGCATTATTAAAAAAGAGTTGTAAATGGTTTCAAGAATGTAAGTATACTCACCCTCCAAAGGTGATGCCGAAGAGAGTAAAGATCTTTCAGATGATGTACATTTTCAACAACTCTTACATGATTAAGGCACCAAAGATTGGTGAGTTCCCTAATACTTTAATAGAGATGAATGTTACAATGATCAATGCAGACTTATCATCTGCTTTTTTTTTTATGATAACAGTGAATAGTAGATCTTCAACATTTACTGTGTTATCCCAACACAAATGATGTTAAATTCATTTGCAAGTCTCATCTACTTTATCATCCATCTACAAGAGAAAAAAATCCAATGAAATATCATTTTTTCTACTATTTATTCACAATGAAAATGCTTAAGGAAGAGAGTGTCTTAGTCTTGTCTAACCATATTAGATATCGGATCTAGAAAACAACATCAAGAATTGGAAAAATGAGTTTGTTAAGAAGTACTTGCACTGGTGAATAGGAAAGACAGTCTATCTTTCAGAACCCCTATTATTTTTGCTTCCTCTTCTCTTGAAGCCATGAACTCTACACATAAACTTCAACTTATGGAGCAATGAGAAACTAATCAGTCTGGCAGACTATTGCAAAACCCTTTTTGGTGCCCCCCTCCTGGTTGGCTCAAAATTAATGTGGATGGAGCCCTTTTTCCATCCTACTCGGATGGCATTGGTATTGCTATTCATGAATAGAAAGGTGACCTTCTCTTGCGGCAGGCTGAACTATTAAACATTGGGATTTTGCCCATGCGGAGCTTGTTGCTATATCCTCTATTAAGCATTATGTGGAGCCATGGATGCTTGAAGTCAACAGTACATAAATATCAACTCCTTGCTTCAACAAGCTTAAAAGTTAAACACTTCGAAGGAACAACTGCAAAGCTTGGAGGACTTCTCCTTTCGTATTCCTTCAAACAGGTTTTGTTTCAGCACATGGATAGAACAAAAAATATAGTTGCTCATACTTGTGCACAAAATGTTATACATGTTAACTTTTCTATTAAGAGTGTGGATAGCTCACATTTTCATTATTCTTTCTATCTCTTTTGACTGTGCTCATGTTTTGAAGGGCTAGGCCTCTTTTGTAATTTTTTATAATCTTTTTTGATTTATTAATACAATATGCACACTTCAAGGAAGGACGAAGTCTGCCATTATCTTCAGTAAGGCCGTGGCTATGTGGAAAAAAAGAGGATCACTCGTTATTTTGAATTCACAAAGGAAGACTTTGAATACCTCGGCATCCCGCTATCCCTCAAGAAATTAGTTAAAAATGACTTTGATAAGCTGCTCCAAAGAGTCAACGCCAAGCTGGACTCCTGAGGAATATGCTTCACTGATTAATACTTCCTTGCTGGCCATGTGCAGCTATTGCATAAGCCGCTATGAGGTGCCAAACTTTATTCTCCTTTCGATTGGAAAAAGCTGCAGGGAGTTCCTTTGGGAGACATGCCCTACTAATCGTGGGCTACATTATGTTCCCTGGAAGTAGTTGTGCAAACACACTAGCATGGGAGGTGGCGCAGGGCTAATGGGGGGCAGGTTGGGCGCTAGTCCAGTCCAGCTGGATCGGCCAGTCCTCTTGTAGGGGGTCCCCACCTCCCCTCCTTTTTCCTTTCCTTTCTTATCCCTTCCTTTTCTTTTCTTCCTCTCTCTTTCCATTTTCTTTCCTAGGCCCATTTCTAATTTAAATTCTTTCCTAAAAGCCTAAATCCTAATTTTATTCTCTTTTTTTAATTTAAACATTTCCAAAAAATCTAAAATCTTGATTTTATTTTTATTCTCCTTTCCTAATTTAAATGTTTCTTAAAATTGGGTCAAGTTTCTTATAAATAGGAGTTGATGGTCTAGAGTTAGGGGTCGTGATTTTGAAATATGAACATAGTTTTATATGAGTGTTTTCCCTCTTGAGGGCCGTATCCGACGACAAAAGGGTGCTCCGGCCGTAACCCTGTCCAAGGTGGTGTTTATCTTCGTCGTTTTGACTACTACTTGCATTCTTGCAGCTCGCCGACGTTCCAGCCCTTTCAGCAATCCAGCCGACAACTCCCTGTATCCCTCCCACTCTTCCAGAGCACCGCCACACCTATTGCGACCTCTCTACAGGTTACCGCAGCCCTGCTATTCCCCCAAGCCGCCAGTCGCTAGCAACCTCCCTGCAGGTTGTCGCTTTCCTGATCCTCTCCCAAGGTATCGCCACTCCTCTTGCAGCCTCCTTGAAGATTAGCATAGGCTCGTTGTTCTCCCAAACCGTTGACAACTCCTCTGCAGGTTGTTGCAGCACCTGCCGCCTCCCTCACAGTAGGCTGCAACACTCTCTTCGGCATTCAGTTCACTGCCGCCTCTCTACCACCAGGCCGCAACCATCGTTAGCCCATTCCCAGCTTCTCCAGCCTCTGCAGACTCTCCTCCTGCAGCCCACTGCCTTCGCTCCTCGGCTTAGGCTACCAATCTTGCATGCGCTCCTCGGCTTAGGCCACCAATCTTGCCTCCGTTCCTCGGCTTTGGCTGCCACTCTTGCATGTGCTCCTCGGCTTTGGTCGCCATCCTCATTGCCTCCAGATTCCAGTCTTTGACGACGCTTTTTATGTCTGTGGTTTGACGCCTCGATGAGTGTTGACTTGCTGTCCCGCTTCTCCCTAGTTAATTGACATTACTTCAGCCTTCACCGCAGCCGCCGCTTCAGCCCCATCACTCCGGACTCCCTAGCACAACCCTAGTCCTACCCTAAGAGTTTCTAGCATCCGCCACCCCTACTACCCAAGCCATAATTTTTTCCCCTTCTTTTATTGTCCTTCTCTTTCTTCATTTTCCTGCTCTCGTCTTTCTCTCCAATCTCATTGTCTCCTAATCCAAAACATAAGCTAAGACCCTCGGGAGAAACGCATTGAACCCCATCCGGTAGGCGATACAAAGTGAAATAAGTCATTTGCAACAACAATTTACAAAACTCGATGAAGGACTCAAGGTGAAGTTACCCTAGATCGTAACCTCAAGAGTAGACAAGAAGACGGGGACAACGATCTAAATCCGTTTCACAGGGAAGGGGAAGATAACAACGATGAAGAATACCATCTATGCCATTTTGACATCCAATACCAGAGGCGACCATGAGAAACCCGGAGGCCAACGCAAATTCGACATTAAATTAGATCTCTCCGAATTTGGAGGAGGTATAGATCCAGATGAATTCCTTGGCTGGTTGCGAGCAGTCAAATGAAATTTCGAATATAAGGATATACTTGAAGATAAGTGGGTCAAGCTGGAAGCTATTAAACAGAAAAAGCATGTCTCGTTATGGTGGGACAACCTGCAATGATAATGAACAAGCGATGACAGTGATAACATCACTAAGTGTAACAAAATGAAGAAAGCCTTACTATGAAAATACCTACCAACACACTTTCGCCAAGATATGTTCTTGAAGCTCCACAACCTACAATAGAGAGAGATGTCTATAGAGGAATTCACAATCATTTTCGATCAGTTACAAATCAAGTGCGACTTGGTCGAACAAGAGAAACATACCATCGCCCGCTACCTCGGAGGTCCGAGTGACATCCAAACCTTAGCCCTGAAAGTTGAAAGGCAACAGAAGCAGGCCAGACCACACTCTTTCTTTCGGCAGCAAGCCTCATACAAACCAATCCCAACAGCGACAACTACTGACAAAGGCACGTCAGGAATGGGGAAACCAGCCTCAAAAAATATGAAAGTAGACCAGAGCAGTAAGAAGCTCGAGAAGAGAAGCTTACCCGAGCCCACGCCAGCCAGAAAATGGTTTAGATATCACGATTTCACCCACATTGCCTCCAACTGTCCCATAAGTGGAAATGCCACTTTTATGAACAAAGGTATCATAGAGAAAAGCGAGGATGAGGAGGCAGACGATAATATCGATGAAGCACTTCAGCTCCCTGAGGACGCAGGCAAATTACTAGTCATACGATGAGTCTTATAGTTAGAACCACCACGTGATCAGTCAAGACTAAGACACATCATCTTTCGCATGAAATGTACAGTAAAAGTGAAGTTTGCAGCCTCATAATCGACAATGGCAATTGTGAAAATGGCGTATCAACGTTAATGGTGACAAAGTTAGAATTACCCACACAAAAGAGTCCTTAACCCTATTCCCTTACTTGGCTGAAAAAGAGGAAAGAAATTTGCGTAGATCAACAGGCCTTGTTGAGTTCTCAATAGGCAACACATTAAAGGAACAAGTATATGATGTGACGTCGTTTCCATGGACGCATGCCATATTCTATTGGGAGGACCTTGGCAATACAACCGTAAAGCTCCGCAAGACGGGTTTAAAAACACATACTTATTCAAGAAAGATGGCAAACACATCGTATTACTGCTAAGTAAATACACAAGAGGAGCAAACGACACCGAGAGAACAATTGTTCCAAGAGCCACGTTCAAGCAATTAGTTCAAGAAGCACCGATGGCACTAGCCCTAGTTCTACTTGAGGGATCCGAGGAAGAAAACTTAATACCAACACGCCTACAACCTCTACTACAGGACTTATAGGACGTCATGACAGACATTCTGCCAGGACTACCACTACTAACGAACATCCAACATTCTATAAACTTATACCAAAATTAATCCTACCAGATCGATCTGCATACAGACCAAGACCAATGGAATACGAGGAACTACAACGACGAGTACAAGGTCTCGTCACCAAAGGGTTAGTTAGAGAAAGTACAAGTCCGTGCGTTGTGCCCGCCCTAATGGTGCCCAAAAAAGATGAATCATGGAGAATGTGTATCGATAGTAGAGCCACCAACAAAATAACTATCAAGTACCAATTCCTAATACCTTGACTAGACGACCTCTTGGATCAGTTACACAGAGCCATTGTGTTCTCAAAAATCGACTTACGCAGTACATACCATCAGATACGGATGAGACCGGGTAACAAGCAGTACATATCAAATACGAATGAGACCGGGGAACGAATGGATGACCACCTTCAAGACATGAGATGGACTATACGAGTGTACAGTCATGCCCTTCGGTGTGTTAAATGCACCCAACACAATCGTGAGATTAATGAAAAGGTATTTTGCAACCTCATCGAAAAATTCATTGTAGTCTACTTTGACAACATATTGGTATACATTCATCCTGGAGAGGCACATTTACAACACTTGACAGCAATATTCGACGTACTCCGGAACGAAAAATTATATGCTATCCCAATAAATGCACCTTCATGAAAAATCAATTGTGCTTTCTGGGTTACATTGTATCCAGCGGAGGCATTTCAAATGGACCCCACAAAAATTGAAGCCATTATAAGCTAGACCACACTGTGATCGTTCCTTGAACTAAGAGAGTTTTTGGGGCTAGCATCATTCTACCATTGCTTCATTAAAAATTTTATCACTATTACCGCTCCCATCATCGAGCTTTTAAAAAGCAAAAAGTTCACTTGGCAAAGCACTGCACATACTAGCTTCGACACACTCAAAGAAAAAGTAACTCAAGCACCAGTTATAGTCTTGCCAGATTTCACACAACTATTTGAAGTAAAATGTAATGCATCAGGCGTCGAAACAGGGGTTGTACTGAGCTAGGGCGGTTACCACATCTTTTATTAGCGAGAAACTCAAACGAGTCCATGAGTAAATAATAAACCTACAATAAAGAATTCTACGCAATCGTTAGAGCCCCCGAAAACTGGAGCCACTATCTACTGACAAGTGAGCTCACCTTATTTACAAGTCATGAAAGCTTGAAATTTTTGATCAATCACAGTAAATTAAAAGGTCGACATGCAACTTGGGTAGGCATCATTCAATTTTGTACTTAAACACAAAGCTGGGAGCCAGAATCGCGTCGCAGATGCACCAAGCAGACGCCACTTATTAATCATTTCAATGCAAATAAGCATCACAGGGTTTGAGATCATCAAGGACCTATACATAGCAGATGCCACTAATTAATCACTTCAATGCAAACAAGTATCATAAGGTTCGAGATCATCAAAGATCTATAAAAAGTAGGTGAAGACTTCAAAGCTATCTAGGAACAAAGTTAGGAAAAGCCTACAGGGCAGTACTACCGGGCAGCTGACTACTTGTTCTACCTCAATAAACTATACATTCCAAGATGCTCCTTAAGCGAAGCAATTGTATAAGAGAACCATAATAGAGGCCTTGCACGCCATTTCGACAGAGATAAGACCCTCACCCTCACCAAAGAACACTTCCTCTAGCCTCAACTAACAAGGGATGTAAAACGACATGTCTGACAATACAGGATTTGCCATTCGACAAAAACAAGAGGGCGGAATGCATGGTTGTATACACCGTGGCCTATACTAGAAGCACCCTGGTGGATGTCAGCATGGACTTCGCACTGGTTATCCCCAAGACACATAGGAGCAAAGATTCTATAATGGTTGTAGCTGACCTATTCTAAAAAATGACACATTTCATACCCTATCATCGCACACTAGATGCCTCTCATATCGTTGACTTGAACTTTAGAGAGATTTTCAGGTTACACGGGATTCCCATAACCCTTACCTCTGACAGAGATATCACATATCTGAGCCACTTCTGGCGTACCTTTAGGGGAAATTAGGCACTGAGCTCTAATTCATTTCAGCAGCTCATCCATAGATAGACGGTCAAATGAAGTAGTGAACAAAAGTTTGGGAAACCTGCTGAGATGTTTCGCGGGAAAGAATATCAAACAATGGGATATCATTCTAGCTCAAGAAGATTTCCCCTGCAACAGATCAACGAGTCAGACATCGGGAAGCAATCCATTCGAGATTGTCTACGGCCGTAATCCACTTACACCGCTTGATCTGATCCCACTCTTACCACGTCAAAACACAGTCAAGATGCTACATAACGAGTTCGCGAAATTCAACAAATACAAGAAGAGGTTGGCAATGAGATTGCTTGACAAAACAAAAAATCAAGCACAAGTAAAAAAATAAAAAAAATGTGACAGTCTAAGAAGGTGATCTCATCTAGACTCGGTTGAAAAAGGAACGATTTCCCTTAGGAGTTTTCAGAGAACTGAAACCCCAGAGCAGATGAACCTTTCATAATTTTGCGAAAACTCAATAATAACACATACAATATTGACTTACCAGGGGACAACAACATTTCAGCCACATTGAATGTTGCGGATCTTACTTCATACTTCGAGGATCTAGAAGCAGTTGAGGTCAAAGCTCTCCCAACCACGGGAGACAGATGTGGGGTTTATGGAGGACAGACTGGGCGTATGTCCAGCCTAGCTAGACCGGCCGGTCCTCTTGGTTGGGGCCCCCATCTCTCCCTCCTTCCTCCACTTTCCTTTCATTTTTTTCTCCCTTCCTTTTCTTCCCTTTCTTCCTCTTACTATTTTCCTTCCTAGGCCCATTCTTAATTTAAAACCTTTTCTAAAAGCCTAAATTTTGATTTATTCTCATTCCTTAATTTAAATATTTCCTAAAAATCTGAGATCTTGATTTTATTTTTATTCTCCTTTCTTAATTTAAGTATTTCCAAAAATTGGATCAAGTCTCTTGTAAATAGGAGTTGAGGTGTCAAGAGTTAGGAGCCATAATTTTGAAATCTAAATTCAGTTTTATCTAAGTATTTTTCCTCTTGATAGTTGTATCTGACGATGAGGAATGTACTCCGACTGTAACCTCGTTTGATGTGGTGTTTATCTTCGCCGTTCCGACTATTTCCCGCAGTCCTGCAACTCGCTGTTGTACCAACCTTTCTAGCAATCCAGCTGACAGCTTCCTTGCCTCACTCCCACTCTTCCAGAGCGCCGCCACACCTCTTGCAGCCTCCCTGCAGCTTACTGCAGCCCTACCGTCCCCTCAGGCCGCTACTCTACCTATAGCCTCCTTGCAGTTTGTTGCCTTCTTGCTCCTCTCAAAGAGTACAAACACTCATCATGCAGCCGCCGTGCAGCTTACCGCAGGCCTACTGCTCTCCTAGACTGCCGACAGCTCCCTTGCAGCTTTAGTGCACGCCATTGCAGCACCTGTCACCTCCCTCACAGCAAGCTGCAACCCTCTCCAGCATCCAATCCTCTAGTGCCTCCCGCCCAACAAGTTGCAATCATCCTCAGGCCACCGCTAGCACCTCTAGCCACTGCAGACTCTCCTCCTACAACCCCCTGTCTCCACTCCTTGGCTTCGGCTGCCAATCATCTCATCTCTGCTCGTTGGCTTCGACCGCCATTGTTGCTTTCGTTCCTTGGCTTTCGCCGCCACTCTTGCCTCTGCTCCTTGGCTTCAGCCGCCATCATTGCCGCCTTCGAATTCCAGCTTTTGATGATGCCTCTCCCAGCTGCGGTTCGACGCCTTAACATGTTGACTTATTGTTTCGTTCCTCCCTAATCGTTCGACATGACTTCAACCTTCACCGCAGCCGCTGCTCCAGCCCCATCTCTCGGATTCCTTCCTCGTCAAGCTTATTGTGACTTTGTTTGTTGGCTCTTTGATTGTAATACTTTGTTTTATGTTCTAATTTTCGTGGTGTCTTTCTTTTGAATAATTGTTGTAACCGTCTTTTAAGTTATTAATAAATTTGTGTCTTGCGTCATGGTTTGGGTTAACTCCGGTATCAGGAGAGCTTGGCTTTCAGGCTCTGATTACTTGGAGAGGACCCCTTAGAACTAAACTTGCTTAGGAGTACATTACCAACACTAATTCCTTGCCCATAAAGATTTGGAGCCCAAATATGGGCTGAAACCGTGGCAACAACAACATAGAAGAGGTGACTCTATCATCCGGAGAATTATCACTGAGGGAGCTAAAAGCTTTCAAGGCGTCATTGGATGGAAAGTTGTTAATGGAAATGACATTGATATTACCAATCAAGCTTTGGGTTTTTGACACACCATTCAACAAAAGGCTGTCCTTTATCAACATCAATGAATCATTGGATTCCCGATCTCCTACCTTCTCAACCGGTCTGCTTGGGATCTCAACAAGCTAAGAATTTGCTTTGAGCTTAAACTTTGCAAGCATATTTCTTCTATCCCAATCTATGGTGATCTACCGAGGGACCAAGCCGAGCTTGTCACCACCTTCACTGGCAAAACCGTCATTGCTCTAGCGTACCAGGCCACTTTCAAAAATCAAGACTGCAGCTTTGATTGGCTCAAAAAGATCAGGACTCATTTCAGAGAACAATTACTTGTTTGGTGTATGAATGGGTTTGACTGAGAACAACTTTTGCCCATGGGGTTGCAATGTCGTGGAAAGCACTTCCCATATCATGGCCTGATTGTTCAGCTTTCCAGGGAGCTGAAAATAAACTTTTCTCATGGGATTTTCATCTCATGCGGGACTTTATTGAGGCAATTACTCACATGGATGAAAGAACCAAAAGACCGATCTCTTCTTTTTGTAAAGCAGTTTATCAATTTTCACCGGCTAGAATCTCCAAAAAGCATACAAAATGTACGAAACAACCACATTTTTGGCTTTCACTACTTTGGAGGCCTTATCTACAACATTCCATCCCCGCGGCAGCGAGCACTGGGGCACCATCTAGTCGGATAGACTGTTCCAAACTTCCTCATGGTATCCCCCCCTCCTAGATGGCTACAGATCAATATACATGGAGCCTTAATCCCTTCCCATTGCATTGACAATAGGCGTGTTCATCTTAGCTTCCGGTACATGCATTGAACATTGGGGCAGCGCTAGCGTGGAGCTTTTAGCTATCACTTCCATGAGACAATTTTTTTAATCATGGATGTATGAAGTCAAGGGAGTCGTCATTGAAAGTGATAATTTCAATGTTATCTCAGCCCTCCAACAAACCACCGTCAACAAGAATTGGAAAGATTAACCATAAAATTGCAAAGATTTTGAATTTTTCACGGCCTTCAAACAGGTTCTCTTTTTGTTGACCTTTAAACAACGCAACAAGGCAGCTCATTTTGTGCCAACTTGGCTTTCATGATAATTCTATTTTGAAACATGTAGACATCACTAGTGAACTTTTACTAGTAGATGATAGATCACACTTTTGTACACTATAGGCGCAAACCTACATAGTTTTTTGTAACTTCTTGATATATTAATGCAAATACAATATTTCAAAAAAAGACTAAGTCAGTGCCTTTTTTGGATGACCACCCTTGTTTGACTTAAAAGAGGACAAATATGAGAATTTTTTTGTAATTAAAAAATTATTGTGCTAAATGTACATCGTTTCCTCAACCCAATTTATCTTTTGAGTGCTTCTAAATCAGCTTTTATACTTTCATTAATTTAATTCCAGCAAGCAATTTTTTTTTATTTAACACTTTTCGCTTTATCGGATCCTGATGCTTATTTGACTGTTGATGATCTTAATATCTCGAGATTCTTAGAGGAAAGCTCAAGGACAAGTAAAAGAAGAGCTTTTAAGAAGCTAACTACAAATTTTGAGGAATACAAAGGACAAATGTCCAAATTATCTCGAATTCTGAAGAAGGTGAAGTCACCAATCAGGTGTTACCATCTCGAAAAGCGGCTCATCTCCTATAGTAAATATATGTTGAAATTATACTTCCTCTAACTATTAAAGTGGATTCTAAGGGCTATGACAATTTCTCCAATGACATCTCCATTAATTTTCCAATGACATTCCCTATTTCCCTAAAGACTTTAGTTCTTACAACATCTGCTACTCCAAAGTCACGATTGAATTCAGAATGGTGCGAATTTAGGGTACTTTTAAAATTTATCGATTCTCAGATTTTGGGCGTTACATAAAAACTCTTTTGAACTCAACAAATGATGTAATTGTTCTGAGTGATAGAAGATAAAATCACCTAATTGTCAACTCCTTGAAGATTGTAAAACTAAATTGCACTTGAGTTGGTTATTGATGTCCATTATCGAGACATTATATTCAAACTAGGAGATAATTTGCTTGGTCGACTTGGCCCTTGCAAGATTCAAGATGTGTGATTTTAAAGTTACTGAATGACTTGGCCTCAACAATCTATTTGAAAAAAACATTCATCAGCTACAGTTCCTCTTCATAAGTTGCCTCTATACTCAACGAGATAAGGGAGATGAATTATCCTCATTAAAATAAGAGTAATAGGTCTTATCATCCATTGGGGTGAAAGGAGAGACTTGTGCACAAACATTCCTTCTGATTGCAGAATCAGAAGGTTCTTCATGTGTTGCACTCTAGGAGCACTTCAGAGAATTCGCTCCAAGATCCTCCAGATAACCCTTCGAAGCCTTTCATCTATCTCTATTAGTTGCATAGTAGTCATGAATTCTTGATTTTTCATGTTGAAAAATGATATTTCTGTTGCTTCTTTTAATACTTCTCTAGCTATTTTTTTTGTATGGTTCTTTGTGTGTCCCTTTTAGCTCGTGGCATGGATTCACGCTCATCTTTGAGGATGTCAAATACTAATTTGTTTGTTTGTGAACTACACCAAAACATTAGTTAGCATAGAAAGAAGGCAAAAAAATAAGAGCAGGAATACAACAAAGCTCCATGGATTTCCATTATAGAAAGCTTTGAGTACAAGTGATTGCACAAGATTGCATTATCTTAGGCTCTTCATACAACCTCTATTAGTAGGTTAGAATCGAGATTTAAGCACTACACAAATAAGTTCAATAATAAGATAAAGGAATAATAAAGAGTAGAAAGCAAGATCCATTAGTTACATATAGTAAAACAGGCATATAGCCTGAATTAGAACTTAGATTTATGGTTGATCGTGAAGAAGTTGGCAAATAAATTTTAAGCAAGGGTGAGCATGCCTATATTTAGTCGGTTGGCTAGTAGGCACTATTTTAATCCAAGCTGGCAAATTTTCCTTAAGCCCATCTATAGAGTTAACCTTAATCCTGGTTGGCTAGTCAATCTTGAACTCGGTCGACGAGTTCGGCCGCAAAGCCAAGTAATGAATTCTATCTTGAATCTGGCTAGCAAATTCATACAAGTTTAATATAAACTTTTTGCTCAGCAGGTGATCAAAGCTTTCACTCGCTCTTCCTAAATAACTTTATGAAATAACTAAATTATCGACTAGTTGTCGGCTATAAAACACCACCTTTCTCTAATAATATAAACATAGGAGTAAAGTAATCAATTTGATTTTCAAGGAGGCATGTTGAATATTAGATAAGACACCACCTAAATCTGTCCTCTTATATGGAATTTATGATCAAGTTTTAATCTTCTCATAGGTGCAAGCCTCTAAGAGTAATTAACCACTCAATTACAAAAAGGAAACTTTAATTAATAATAGTCTATAGGAGATGATTTGCTTTTGTAGTAGCAATTTGCATTGGAGGAACAAAAATATCACTGCTGGCTCAAAATAGATAATGAAGGAACGATAACAATCAAATCAAGTTATCAAATTATCATTATCCCAAGTTTTCAAATGTCCTGTTCTACTTAGACAATGAGGATATAGTTCAACCTAGTCAAAAGATTCTAGATACTAAACATATGTAACATTATGCAAACGAGGTATCATAGACTAGGCCTGAAATACATGTTGAAGAGAAAAAAATTAACCTTAACTAATAGAGAGTTTCATGCCTTATCAACTGTATCTTATGACTCATAACTCAAAGTTGGTGATTAAGAACTTCTACACTTAGTTTATAATCAAAATATACTAACATCATCACAATAAGGCCAAAAACTGGTCAAGAGGATAAATTTACTAACATGAGATTTTTATATAGTGATATGTACACATTTTATATGACATTAACGCTTCATGAGCATTACTCAAACTTATATTTGGCTTCATTGAAATTCTACTACTGAAAATGGATGGGAAATTGCTCTTTCTAGGTGTGCACACACACGATTGCACAAGCACACATTTTTTTTAGGAGTAAAAAATTTAAGTGGAATTATTTCATTTATGATTTATAGATTTGTACAATTACGCCGTTTAAAATGTATTTACATTGGAATTTAATGATGAATTTTTTAAAAGGATCTTTGAATATTATACTTCAATAACTAAACCAATCATTAACATAAGATCCAAGTATTTATCTTTAAGATTAGGAGCTTGATTTTGAATATAAATCTCTGCAAATACAATTTATTAATAACCAAATTATAATGGGGAAAAGGCTAAAAACATTTCTTTCATGAATTTCGGGAGAACATTCAATGATGAGAATCTCGATTAGTTATGATTAATGATAATCATCCCCATCATGGGATATAGCTCCAAGTTATGAATTAGGAGCATTATATTATGCAAATTTCTTCTACTTTTGAGTTTCAATAACAAGAACCATCTAGAAAATGCTCAAACAATTTAAATGGTGCTATATAATTAATTATATAATTTTTTAAATAATAATTTCTTGGCTCCCTAAACATCCATAAAATGAACTCTGATTTAGATGTACATAGACTCATTTGAACTGCCTTGAAGATCCAGAAACTCATATAGTCCGCTTCGAGAAAAAAAATTATAATGAAAATCGTTTATGTGGGCAACAACTACATCCAAAAGATACTTCACATGCATGAATCCACGTAAAAGTGTCGATTAATCACAGTTGTACATGCCACAAGTTTTCCCAGGCACGATGATAAACATAATGCAGCTCCCTGAATGTAATTTTGTGCATGATGGCAAGTTGAGGTTACCATATAATTATGTAATTATGTGTATTTAGTACTTATGAATCTACAATGATTGCATTAAGAAAAAAGAAGTTAGACTAAAATAAAATAAGGTGTTGGTTATATACAATAAAAGGTGAAATTTGGTGGCTTCATCCTGTAAGAATTCTTTGGAGAGTTCCCTTCAACATTACTTTTGTATATCCTGATTATTATCTTGAATAGTATCATCTTCTTTATTTATGTCAACTTTAAGTTATCATTGGTAGACAACTTTTCATCAACATTATTATTTACCATCAGAGCTAAGAGTTTGGAATTTTACTGCAAGTAAAAACTTGTTACTCTTCTCTTTACAGCATTTATTTATTTAATTAGTTATACTTCTAAATTCTCCCTCCTGGCTGTTTCATCAAATATTTTAAAAATTTTTTATCATTAATGCTACGAAAAGCTAAAGGCTTCATGGCTATCATGTGTTGATTATTTGATATCATCCATCTTGAAAATTTGCTTGAAAAATTGAGTTTGTCGTTCTCGTAATGTGTTTAGAGTTTCCCTTGACTTTTTAAAAAATTGTATTTATTTATTTACTTTTTTTTTATTCAATCCTACAAAAGGTACAGGAATTGGTGGCCAAATATATTGAATCTTCAGTGAGTGTCAACTCTTTTAAGATAATTAATTAGGATAAATATCATAATTTTTTGTAGGGTAGTTATCCGCGTTGTGTTAGTTTGCTTCAAATGTTTTTATTTCCAATTGTTGTAATCGAATTAGAGAAATAAGGAAAATGAACGAGTCAAGTTCATGATAAACCCTCTCCATGTAAGGTAAACTTGCCGGAAAACACTCAACCCAGAACAAAACAAGGCCTACTGCCCCAAAGCCTAAAGTATAATCTTCTGCAAATCTTCCTTCAATAAGCGAGTTGACAACTTCATCCATCAAATAGGTGACTTCATAATTTCAATAAAATTTTCGAGCAAACTGTGACTTCGTCTAACAAATTGCCAACTATATTCATTAAGTTGTTGCATATACATTAATGTACTTTAGGACACTGCTTTTTACGATTTAAAATAGCTTTTTTTTCTACTTAATCTTGATATAAACCAATAAATAGGGAATCCAAAGAGAATTTTTAGACCTCCATGTCATTTGTACACAAGTATATACCTTTGACAATCTAGTAGAAAATCTAGAACTTCTCTCTCTAGATTCATCAAATTTCTTTTTTTTTTATCTTATTTCTATTTTTTTCAATGAGCCTTGCGAGAAAGACTGGCATTGTCTATGGCTATATTGGGATTCAATAAAATCTTAGAACATTAGATATTTGACAATTTGGATAGTTTTGGTTAGATTCCCCAAGCACCTCCAAGA
The DNA here is from genome assembly GCA_022702705.1 of Papilionanthe hookeriana x Papilionanthe teres. Classification (NCBI taxonomy): domain Eukaryota; kingdom Viridiplantae; phylum Streptophyta; class Magnoliopsida; order Asparagales; family Orchidaceae; genus Papilionanthe; species Papilionanthe hookeriana x Papilionanthe teres. The sequence goes on from CM040425.1 coordinate 102,068,992, forward strand.
AAAAGACCAAAATAAACCCTGAGCAAGTGAGCTAAACCTAAATAAGAATTACCAAACCTATGTCATATAAGATAATGTTCAAAGATTACCAAACTAGGAGTTAATTAGCTCGTCGTTGATCAGTTCTAATTGGAAAACTCTAAAGCATTTACATGATCCACTGATGGAAAAGGGTTGAAAATTAACCTAAAGAAGCCTTACAATGTTCAAGTTCACTCATTTATTTTATATTAAATTTCAAATGTTACTCATATTTGTTTATTAGTTTTTCTTATCAAGTTTGACCTTTAATTGAGTATAACCAATATATTTGATGCTAATGTCTTAAATATTTAGCCATATTAGAAATAAAATGATTCATTATTTTAATCAAAGCTAACATAACACACTTGAGTATTATTGATATTCTTGATGAAATTTAAATAGTATAAAACAATCAATTTTCATTTATATATCTTATTATTTATTTGATACTTACATCATACTTTTATCTCTAAGATTCTATACAACTAAAAAAATGTACAAATATTAAAAAAGTTGACACTATAACCTAAAATAACTAATCAAATAATAATTAAAAGTAATTTTTATTGAGCTCTTAGAAGGCTACTTTTGAGATAATAAACAAGAATACTCACTAATATAATAAAATGAAAAAGTTGATATTCGAGCATATTCATTAATATGTTGGGGATTTAAAAATTTTAATGAAGTTTGCTTATTTATTTAAATAAATGATATAAATGAACTCTACATTACTACTAATTTTTTACATAGCACATTGGTTCACTTACATCCCTAGTCAATCATTGACCTAGTTATTCAAAATTACTAAGTTGGAAAATAGAGACAAATATACTATTATAGTAGCATTACCATTGCCCCCCGTAAAATTTTAGGATCTCCTTCTCTATGACATGTTTATATTTTTTAAAAATGTATTTTTCACTAAAATAACTAATTCAACCCCTTTCTAAATCTTTTAAATAGTTATATGTGCTCCGACTAAGAAAAATTTCTAGCTTCGCCCCTTTTCATATCAATTGAGATTTTACAAATTATGTGTTAAACAATATTTTTAATGGCGCGCTATACATGCAAAGCGAAGCAAAGTGCGTCATGCCTGCTTCACTTCGCTAGAGCGAGCTTTGAAGCGCTGAAGCAAAACGATTAGTCCAGTTCACAATTTAGCAAGAGGGACTAAATGACTATTGAATTAATTTAAATTGTTTTATAAAACATGAGATTTTATTAGTTTATTTATGCTTTAAAATTTAAATTTTGATTTGAGTTATAAGATTTTTTTTGTAATTTTTAAGTTTTTAATTATTACAACAAAGTATTAGAAATTGATCTTTAAGTTAGGTATCAGACTACATTCTTTTCTATTTTATATCAACTTTTAAGTCATACTTTATATTTTAATATTGTTAAAGAAAGTCTTTATACATTAATAGTTTTATATAACCTATTGGCAATTTTGTTAATGAAAGGGTCATTTCGCCTATGCTTTGAAGGTAAAATAAAATCTTGTGCATCACATTGCATTTTGCGCTTTGGTAACACTGATATTAAACTGTGTCCATATAGGTACATATGAATGAATGGGTGTACTCAAGTTTTTGCATGTATGCCCTAGCATAGATAGATGGATGCTCCTATATATTTAATTTGGATATAAATATATTAACCATCATATCTATAGAAATAGTGTTCTTCCAAGACAAATTGTATCCATTCCTCCAAATTGAATCAAATATAAATTTAGTATGTCCATGCTTTTAACTATATGAAATGTGTAGTAAATTAATATTTTTATTATTAGAAGCACAAGAAAATAAATAAAAGCAGGACATGAGGTCTTTTTTTGCTTTAAATTGGGATATCATGGTCTCAAGTGAGAGGATGTTGAAAGCCAATACCTCATTATGTTCCTCTCATTTTAGAATGTAGATAAAAGAAATAAGTAGCTGTAAAAGAGCCATATAGTTCTATACCTTGAAGGTTGTTATTAGTCTAGGTTGAGCATTACTAAGCATCCCAATCTCCGAAGACCAGGTGTCCCCATTGCAACAAGCATAGTGTCCAATAATGCCCCCAATTAGAAAAGTTAAAAGGGTTGAATCATTTGTGTCCAAGCACCTGTCCTGGCCCCCAGTACTCATAGCAACTAGCATAACTAAAATGGTTGCCAGTGCACTATTAGCCAAAACCTGCAACCTGTAAGTCAGCATGAGATGAAACCCTCATGGATAAAGCAGTAAGACAGAAGAATTAACTTTAAAATTATCATGTATGTATTTTTTTCTCGTACCATGAAGATTTATCAGCATCTAAATGCTAACCAAATATTTAGCTAAGTTCAATGATATATCCAGCTTAGAAAAAAGAAAACAAAGCAGACTACTTAAGTTTGTCACAAATGTCAACACAAACTTCCAAGGTCAAGTAATACCACGCATCACTATCACATTATGCAAAACTTATTCTGAAAACAACAATCCAGCATATATAAGTCTAGTAAATAGAGATACGCGCTTATCTCTAGGCAGACGCAAGAATTTTCTTTTCTAGTTCTCTCTTTTTTTTTTTTCTTTTAAATCTTTTCAATCCTAGGGCTTTAATCCCAGATCTTTCCAGGATCCAGGATAAAACAGAAATTTCAAAGAAGTGCAGCATAACCCACTAATGGCTTACAGTTTCAGCTAGATTCTACTCAATCTTAAGCAAGTTACCTTTTCAACATTAGCATAATCCACACAATTTATTAAGCCTATCAAAAACAACTGGACTTCGTAATAGATTTTAAATAAATTGTAACTAGAGAATCCATATCCAGGAGCTAAGAAAGCATTAGCTGACATTAACTTTGTTTGGGATTGCAATATAATAATAATAATAATAATAATAATAATAATAATAATAATAATAACTTTGTTTGGAATTGCATTAACAAGAAATCGATACCTAAGTGTGACAAAACAGGAGAGAGCAGAATTAAAAGAGCACCAGACATATAAATCCCAAACTGTCTCACAATTATCTGAACCACTCCGAAGCATCTATTGGGCGTCTTTCGTAACCACATCATTCGGTGAAAAAAAAAAGGAAAATCATAATTTCAAAATAAGATGGAACTGTATGAAATTATGAACCTTAAATTTAGAATGGAAGAAATTAAACAGCACATCCACTAAGGTTTAATCATCATCCAAAAAAAAAAAATAAAGATGATAATAAGCCAGCTTAGTCATCTCACCAGTTCCGCTGACCTCCTTCCTTGAACTCCTCATCGACGCTCCTCTTCTTCTCCTCCCCGAGCTTGGTGAGCTTAGAAGAAGTTAAGAAGAAAACTAATAGGAGAGCCCCAAACCTTTAGATAGACGCGATCAAAGAGAATCAGAAGAGCCAATGCAACTCGGTTCGAGGAAAATGGAGCAAACAGAAGAAGGGTCCCGACCTGTAACTGCAGGCGATGTGGATCAACATCACCAAAAACCCTGATAAAGCACCTGACAGATCGAGAGACTTCCGCCGGAGCGCCCTCATGGAGATCACCGATGAGAACAGCACCGCCACAGCCAACCGGATTAAGAGAACCTCCATCTTGATTGCTATCGTTCTCTTTTCCACGCGATATGGATTTCACAGAGCAAGCCCGACTGATCGGAGGATGTAGGTGGTTAAGACAGCCGGCGCGAACCACGGGTACTGGAAAGACGACAGTCTGCACATGGTATTTGGTAAAGATTTAGTGAGTGTTAAAGAGGAAAGTTTTGCAGGCATTCAACCCTTTTATAGCGCATCTATTTTGTGACATCATGTAAAACAGAATTTGCCATACATTTTACCATCTATTCCATAGACTTCAACAAGCGGCGGATTTAGAACAAAATTTTATTTATTGTATTTATGGCATCATAAAAAAAATATTTATAGTATTTTTATTTTTTCTCATAAATCTCTTTATTGGGATTTTCTTTTGACATTATCATTAACTTCATTAAGCTTAAAACTATTAATTATCCTAAGTTTTTGATTAGAACGCCTAGTTAGCTTAAGTGGTTGCAAATAAAAAATATTATTTAAATTTATCTTTATTACTGGTTTAGAACTAGTATTATCTCAAAAAGTCCCAGGAAAAAACTTTCTTCCATCATTAACAACATTTTATTTCGATATAGCATGAAAAAACCTTTATTTGATTTCGTGGGATGTCACCACTAAGCCTGAAGATAAGGGATGACTTGGTATTTTTAGTATGGATACTATGAAGACCTTATGCAATTCTTTTATGGAGATACAGCTTTTTCTAATTGGTGTCGTCATCATTATGGTTCTCCCTAGACTAAGTTGAAATGAAAAATTTCTCCTTTTTGGAGAAATCTTATCTAAATATCAATAAAATTACAATGAGAATTTTCATTTCAAGTAACAAGTAATAGTAAATTTTTCTTTCTTTTTTATTCTTTGGCTAAATGAAAGCTCTATTTATGAGATCTTTGGTAGCTCATCTACTAATTACTTTATCTACAAATTTAATAATACTAATTCAGAAAGTATTTCAAAGAAAGAATGGAAATTTGATAATATAGATTGTAATACAAGGCCTTACTTACCCCTTCTACTTGTAGTTTCCAGTAAAGATTATGGAATGTTTAGTTTCATATATTGGTTTAGAATTTTCTCTGTGAGAATTATCTTAGCATATTTGTTTGGTTTAAAGGATATTTTTTAAAGTTTGCTACTTTTATTTAGGAAATCATGAATAAGGGGCTTAAGCTATAGATGCTTTAATTGCTAGAAATTTATGGTGGATTCTATTTGTGTGCTTTGCAATAGTTTTAATAAATCTCATTTTCATTTTTACTTTGAATGTCAGTACTCTTTTGAGTTTTAAGGAATTGCATTCCATATGGGGGCTTCTTTAATATGAGTTGCAATTTTTCCAAGTTCGTCAATTACACTGATTCGAATAACTTTAAAATTGTAATTTTTTTAATCAATTCTTATTTCTGCTCATTATACATGTATAGATAGAAAAAATTATGGAATTTTTAAGAATTATTATTGTAATGAGAATATCATTAGCAAAAAAAATAATTTATGTTATTAGACTCAAAAGCAAGAACTGGCTTTTTAAAAAGATGCTTGCTAATGTTGTTATTCTTTATTTTGCTAGAAATTAATTTCTGTACATGGTGTCAATTATTGGTAGTTTGTTGTTATGTTGACTTTACTTTTCATTCCACTGCATGGTTGGATTTTATTGTGCTTATGTTGCAGATGGTTATTCATACTACATTTTCCTCTTTATTCTGAACATATTCTTGTTGCCTTTTTTTATTCCAGATGGATGCAGTTTATTGACAATTTTCATTATTCTGTTCTTGCGCAAAATATAAATCTGTTAGATGTTATCTGATATTATGGATACTACTACTTTGGACTTTACTAATATGTTCGTAATTTTTTCAATTTTATTGCAAAGATGTTTTGATTTGTGAGTTGTGATGATAGTCAACAAGAATGGATAATTCAACTAGTTGTTAAAGGGGTTCAGTTTATTTGAATTTCAAGTTTTATTATTGAACATTGTCCCTTAAAAAATTTTGATACAATTAAATGTGATGAGGATATGATAAGACAAATGTGACACTGCAACACATCCTTGTAAAAATGTCTTATTCATAATGAGAGCAGTTTAGTTAAAATTTCAAATCAATTTAATAAGATGATGACAAAAAGAACATACAAAATATTGCAAAGAATCACAAAGCAAACACAACATTACAATGAATCATTATAAGATGCCTTGCACATAATGAGAGTGGAGTGGAACCTTAGTTAAATGAAGATCACAAAGAATTGAAAATAAAAAATAAGATAATTGTTTATGTGATTAAAACACTCAAGAAGTTGCAGACACAAATTGGTGGTACGATAAGCCTCAAGAACTCCAATTTATGTGCAATTTTTCTTAAGTAATAGAATTTTTTTATAAGGTTTATGGGTTGAATCAATGGTTGAAAACTCTTAGAGTTGATGTAGGGATTTTTATATATGTTTTGGATTATAATGGATTTTGTTGAGAGTTTTATATGAATACTAGCAAGAAAACATCAAGAATATATCACACTTTGCATAGTTTGATCAACTTTGGACAAATATGCATATATTAATTTTTTTCTCATAAGAAAGGATATGATTTAGTCATGAAATATTAAAGAATATTTATAAATAAAGTAATATAGTAAATGAGGACTACAGTTTTTACAATAAAAATCATGCAACTCACTAAAAGTATTAAGGCTAGATAATGTCACCAAATACAATCCAATATAAAAGTTTGCCTTCCACTCTTCATTAAGAAGTGTATGCACTTGAACAAATTGTGAGAAAATCAGTAATTTACTCATTTAAAAATGTTAAAATAATTTTAACTTCACATAATAAAAGGTAAATGAAGTTAAATGTGGGCCAGCAAAGTACGTTTTTATAGAAGGGGTGGTCACTCAATGTGTAATTGCTCGTCCAAATGAGTAACTCAAAAATCAATTAATTTAATAATTTTAAGTCAAATTATTAACTTGATGTTAAAATTTCTTAGTAACTTGTACATTTTTAAACTTTAAACATTGGAATTCAAATTTCAATCATAAAATAAAATCAAGTTAAAAATTTAATTTTTAAAATATGTATATGTTGAAAAACTACAAATTATAGTAGCAGTATAATACATAACAACCATATAGTAACTAAAATGCAAACACTATTTAAGTATTTTTATTTGGTGTGTTATAATGCGCCATTGCTTAGCAATAATACTCTTCTTGGCCGGAGGCGCCACATAAAAACAATTACCTAATTATTACTTATATTGTTACTCATATTACTACTGAGGCTAAAGCTATTATTAAAGATTTAAATACTGCTATTAAGTGTGGTTGGCACATGATTATTATGGAGATGGATACTTTGTAATTATGGAAGTTTTATTGTTTGGAGATGGTTTATACTTGGAATCTGATTATACAGATGAAAATTATTTTTTGCTTTACAAGCTTCTGTGTAGGTCTTTTGGTCTTATACTCATAAAGAAGGAAATAATGTTGCTAATTGGGCTGCTAGAAGGGGCTCGACGTCTCAGTTGATTATTATTACTAATTTGTTTCCTTTAGAGCTGTCTCTGTTACTTCATGAGGATTGTTTAGATACCCCTTATGTTCGAGTTAACCATGGTTTTTTATGATTTGTGTGAGTTATAATTGGTTGATAATTTTTGGGTGGTTATTTTTTTTGAATGGGTTGTTATTTGTTGTTTTTGTGGGGTTCTAGTAGAATTGTTGACCTTTCATTTGTAATTGTTTTATTGAGCAATAAAATTTACTACGAGATTCTTAAAAAAAATCATAAAATGAGCTAAATTGTTGCATTTTGAACATTAAAATTTTATAAAATAGTACCTCATATTGCACAAATTTTTGCACACGAGAAAGAAGAAATAATAAAAAAAAATATACCCTTTGCAAGAAAAAGACACTTATTATTCATGAAAATGAGAAAAGGTCAAAAAGAGAGAATTTATGGACAAACTTCTAAAAAATAATAATTTATATAATTCATAATTCTTATAATGTTTCAAATATCCTTATTGCATACTTATTCAGAGAAGTATGCCTAAAAATTTATTTTCTATTATTGATACAATTTAAATTTGTGGTAAACTCCTGCTTAAATATCATATTTTATTTCCTATTTATCATGATTATGTGCTTTTGGAATGTATTTTGGTGGTAATTCGCATGTTACAAGTATTGATTTTATGTTGCAGAGCCAAAGCACTATGTGAAAAAAATTACGACTTTTGGTGACCGACAAAACTACGCCAAGCTCAGGCATAACTATGTCAGCCTGTGGTGTAGTTACGCTGGCCATGGACATAAATATGCCACCACCAGCCAAAGCTTCTTTTGATAAGATTTTTTTTCTTGGTGTTTAAGTCTTTATCCATATAAAGAGAGTTTTGAAACAACCAAAGGGGTTGCTATTTGGTTAGAGGCTCTCTTCAAATAGTTTTAGGGTTTCTTTGTCAAACCATAGGGTTTCCCTTCCTCTTTCTTTGGGGAGAAACTCCTGCGACTACTTTTACTTTGAGATTTGAGAGGTTTTCACCAATAAACCTAATGCAGAGTTTAGGGAGAGATTGTGAGGCATGGTTGGGAGCAATATTGTTACACAGATGTCCTCTCCATTATCCATAAATTCTTTGTGTTCAAAGGAACCAATAAATGGGTGAATCTTTGTGTAGGGTACGTATGTAGCATATCATCCCACTAACATAAACATCTTATTCAACCTCTAGAACATACCCAATAGCAAGTTATATGAATTCTATCCCTAGACTACCATGAAATCATATAATTTTTTACTAAGTCTATGGTCTAATGGAAGACCAAAATGTGTGACCATAGTGAGAAAATTGTGAGAACTTCCTATATGCCACAATTAATAAGGAATCTAAAGCTTGATAGTACCTCATTGTGGCATGAGTCATGCTGATCACAAGCCTCACATATTTCACAAACAATAAGGTTGTCCTAAAATTTTGTATCCAAAATAAAAAATCAATAAATCTTGGGTCTATCATGCAAATATCCATTAATCATAAGGGGAGTGGACAAACTATTATAAGTTTGCGAAACTCTAGCTTGTTCAAAACCCTGTCTGCTAAGGATGGAGTCTACAAAAAGGAGAAAGAGTCGATGAACCAACTAAAGCACTTGAACAAATCATCTATCTCTTTCTATGGCTTGGCCTCCTCATTGATTCAAGAGAGGGTAGAGATTTCCTCTTGATGCCATCCATCATAGCCTAGTTGAACATTGTTTATCCTACAAATTGCAAACAACCTTGACCCTGTGTCCATCACCCAAAATGTCATGGAGTTTAATTAACACGTTCTTCACCACCATGCCCGATTTTATGGAATCCAGCATCAGTACTAGTATGTCTATATGTACTAGTGCTTTGTGGCCTTGCAAGAGATGCAAAAGCTCACGAAATTTTCAGCACCACCGCCATTTTAGATTTGTATTGAGGAAGTTAAGCTCATGGAGGAGAACGAGGAGGAGGATGATGACGATGATGTTGAGGCTTGAGGATCGAGGATTACATTGTTTTTTTGTATGCTTATTTTGTAGGTAGTTTTTATGTTAGTTCTTATGACTTTTTGATGTGCTTTGTGTTGGCATTTTTAACAATGATGTGTGAGATTTACATTGATATTGTGTTATGTTATTGACTGATGATCACTTCATGATATATTCCCTTATTCTGAGCTCTACATTTGACAGAGTTATGTGATGACTTAAATTTGCTTGGCATATTATGCACATTTTTCCTTTTGTGAGATTTTGTGATGCCCTCTCTATATTTTCTGCGATGTTTTGTGGTTCTATGCTTCATGTTTATGTTTACTGGCTCTGTTGTCTTGTTCTAAGATTCTATTCCCCATTTTTACATGCTCTCTTCTTTTCATTCTTCCATTTTCATGTGACATTCATAGAATAGAAAAAAAGTTTAGGGGAGGGATCTAGACATATTTACTTGTCTGAGAGTAGTACACAGATTTTTGAGTTATTAGCTATCGTTAAAGTAATAAATCTTTATATGAATCTTAATAATTTAACAAGATTATATAATAACCTCACCAAAACTTTGAATACTCATAAAGTGAGGGAATTATAATTAATGTTCTAATAATTGTGTTTTCAGTTTAAAATGTTCTACTTATCTCTAAAAAATTTCAAAAAAATTAAAATGATGTAATTGAAGTATATGTAGTTAATCATAGACACTTTATACCTGTTAATCTCCAACTCAACCAATTTAATTGAGTATTTTACTTTGAAGGGAAATTAATATTTTGGAGTTCACATTAAGAAGCATTCAAAAATTATCAATAAGATTATATTATATAATCAAAATCCTAAAAAAATATGTTCAACAAGGTATTGTATTTCTCGATGGAATTAATAAAATTTAAAGAAAAAATTGAGTGTATGGGCAAGTAATATATAAGTTTGGGTATTTGATGCAATTCAATTTTGTGGTGTTTTTCTACTTAAATATCATGTTTTATTTTCTGCTTAAACATCACAACTTCGTAGTCACATAATGTAAAAAAAGCTAATTAAACGTCTCTCTTACAACCACCTTATCCATGTCTAGTGATCTTGGAGCTAGGCACTTAGTATGTCATAAATCTTTATTGCAGAAATCTTAACCCTCAAATGATATTATGATATTATGTTGTGCTGAAAATTTGTGGTTATGTTAGTTCAAATTCATTTATTGCGTCCACCTACACATGAGTTTATAGTTTATTATGGAAAGGAAATCAAAGAAGAACTTTAGCTTTGAAAATGAATAATTTTCAAATCTCATACTCAATATTCTAACCTTATTTGAATCTTAATTTACACATCCACTTTGAACCTAAGGTTCAACCATCAAATGCTAAAAAAAGGTTTACAATATTATTTAAACAAACTTAGAAAATGGTTAAAGCTTATAATAAAACATTCAACACATCTAGATATTGTTTAAACTTTATTCATTTGTCTACTTTAAACCTATGACTCAACCATTAAATGCTAAAATAGCTAGAAACAAAATTTTTATTAGAATTTTAATTGGTAAGAGCTTATTACACCTCTGTGTTTTACATTTAGCTTTTAAGCAGGCTTGAATATGGTTTGTACATGGGTTGAAACCTAAGTTCAAATCATAATTGAACCTTGTTTAACCTCAATTCAAATAAGAATCTATGCTTAATTTTAATCAATTATATAATTAAATTATTCATTTAAATTGGTTTTTTATGTATACAAATGTCCCCTTTAATTATTTATATGGCCAAAAATTTTATGTCCTTGGTCACATGCAGAGATGAGTGCGAATAAAAAAGTTATTTGAAATTTTGAATGCTTTCAACTTCTCTAAAGATTATATAATTTCCCATTCAAGAAAATTTACAATACTCTTTGGCTTGTAGTTTTTTAGGACCTTTAACTCATCAATCATTTCTGAGGTTGATTAAAGACTAAGAGAATGATGAATCTTTTATTATTTTAATATTGAATGTAAGGATAAAATTTTTTAAATTATAAGGTTGTCTAAATTAGTAGGTAAGTGTTTTATGAATTTCCTTTAGAAAGAAAGTTTGAGGAAATGAATAAAAGTAATTAGTTGATTTATTGATAACTACTTAAATTTTGATTAAATTTTATGAATGTTGACTTGGATAATTCATCCATCTATTGCATTGATATAATAAAATCTATAAAAACTAAGATTATAATCTGAAGCAAAACATGTTCTTGAAAATAACTATATTTTTCATGAAAAATTCCTTGGTCATTACGTAAACATCCTATAATTCATAATGCCTTCTTATTTATAAGTTATAACTCTATTGGCTAGTAGTTCTTATGCAACTTGTAACTTATTTTTATATAACATTATGTTAAAAGTTATATAAAATCATATAATTACTTATAGCATAATATGCAAATTATATACATTGATTCTTTTTTGTGTTAATAATTATTTGAGCAAAGGTTTTGTTACATGAAGGAAATAATCTCATGTAATAATTTTTAATTATTACATCAAATAATGATATTCATTGCATCTCTTTAAAGATTTCATGAAAAAATATATAAAAAAGTAAAGTACCATAATCTTTACCCAACTTATGAGGATTTTAACCATAGAAAGCAAGCGAAAGGATTTTAAACATGTAAATAATTTCAAATACTAAATTGTGGATCCAAATCTATTTATTAAAAATGAAATATATCCCATAAAAGAAATAATTAGTGATATTTGGCCATGGGAGCTCACAAACACATTTAGAAAGCTAATTCAAGGCTATTATGCACATAAAGTTATTTTCAAAATTAAATTTTGGAGGCAATCCTTATTTGTAATTATGATAATTTGGCCAAGGAAGAATTATTAAAACCTTGGTCGAGGAGCAGAAACCATGAATATGGATAATGTTCACATTTTAATTGTTGGAGGAAAATTTGTTTGGAAAATTATAAGTTTGTACAAAGCAGGATAGAACATTAAAAAGATCGACCACAAAAGGGAAATACATGTGTTCTATGTCAATTGAAACTTTTTTTATTCATCCTCATGTAATGTTTTGTTTATGTCAGTATATGTGTTCTTTATTTTGATGTAATATTATACGAAAGGTGCTACTCTCATTTAATGAATATAGTTGCAAAGGAATTAAATTTAGCAAGAACTTAGTGGCTCCTAGGTTGATGTATGGCTTGCTAGCCCTCTCTCTCTTGGTGAACTAAAATAATAATTATAATCTTGTCCAACCATCATTTTTTGAACAATCATAATGTTATCACCTTCTATCTAGCTCTCCAAATAGATGGAGTGCAATTCAGAGGGAGGGAACAACATGATTGTCCAAATCAGAATTATTGGATATATTATAATTATTGTTTTCTTCAAAAAACCATCTATGTCATCATAAAGGCGGTTCACTAAACTATTTAAACATGTGAGAAACTAGTATAAAGAATCAAGTGATAAACAAGCTTTCACAAAATTTTTCTCTTCTTCTATTATGTTCATTACATGATTGTTCCAACTTTTATAAAATATTATATTTTGACATAGAGGCAAGGTTTGAATGCATAAAATATTGCATATGAATAATTATATAGAAATATAATTAACATAAAACTCTTGAAAATCACTTATTTGAACTTTACAAGTTTCTAAATAAAATTGCATTAAAAATATAAAATTTGAACATTACTCCTATGCTTTAATTTTTCTTTATCTACATGTTCTTTCATCCTAAGCAAAAATTCTCACAATATTTCTTTTGTCACCAAATTATCATACTTCCAAAGAAGGATTTCCTCAAACCATTAAATTTAAATATGTTTATGTGCCTAACAACCTTGAATTACCTTTTCAAATATAGTTTCATGCTACCTCTGTTGAATTTCACCATTTGATTCGTACATGGGATGAATTCCTCCTTTCATATTTAGAAATGACACCAAAATTTAATATTTAAAATTATTTTCATGTGTTAATCTCTTTGCTTGCTTGCTTTGGTAGAAATCCTCATGAACTGGTTGAGGATTGTGATGCTCTTTTTGTTTCTACATTGGGTAAGTTGAAATTCATCAGGATATTGTTAAATATGAGTTTATTCATAAATCACACCTAAGGAATAGATCGTAAATGAGGAGAGAGAAAAAGTGAGATGAACAGTAATGTATAGTGTTATTTCTTCATAAAGTTTTTTTCAATATTTATAAAAGAGGTAGTATAGTAGTGATATTACATTTCTACCTCAATTTGGTGAGGGAATGTATAGGGGCATTTTTAATATTTTACAAGCATTGGCATATAGTCTGATTGCCTTATGGTTTGGCTAGCGGAAATCCAACATGTTGAGGAGATGTGCGAGTTCTTGGCTTTTATGGATAAGACAGAGGAAAACAACTCTTTACCATTAATCGTCGATTGCTTAGAAGAAAACTTTGGTTTTCCAAGCACATGACGAGTTAGATCGACTGAGTTAGTTTAGGTTTCGAGGGAAGTTTTTGTAGGAGTCTACTTTGATTGGGGCATGTCTTGGCCAAAGTTGCGTTGGATCCTCTTGTAAAATATTTTGCCTTCTGATTGCAACTGTCTTAAAAAAGTATTTTTAATTATTTTCAGTTCAGACACAAAGTATAATCAGTCTAATAAGAAAACAGTCAATCTATACGCAAGTATACGTATAACTCAAGTATTACAGGGCTCTAGTGGAGTCATGGTTATCGATCCCATAGGGAGGAAACAAATCTTTAAAGCGTAACTCAGAAATCTAATATTCAAATTACAATGTACGTAAAGTAAATACTAAAGTTACTAAAGTTTAAAGATACTAAATATTCTAAGATCACTAAAGTACTTTCTAAACTTCGAAATAAAGTTAACTACCACAACACTAAGTTTTTTATTGCAATGTTCAAATTTAGAGAAAGTGTCCTTCCCCTTACAATGATGTTATTATGAGTGAATGATAAAGATCAGTGCAAATCTTGTATTTTGCCAAATAGGAGCATACATATTCTTTACCCTCTTCCGAGTGCTATAAAGAACATTGGATAATTCTAGGTTTAGTCCCTAAATCCGTGGTTAGGCTGGGAGGATACTGGCTCTCACTCCAGAGCTCCCACTTCCCGTCGCTTGAAGGCTAACTCTCGCTTTTGTTTCAAAACACTAGGGCAAAATTGAGGATTTTAGTCTGTCACCCTAAAATATCCAATTCTACGCTCAATAAACCATATTTCCCTATTTATTTGCACCCAAATCCCATGAAATACATCACTTATTCGTGAACATTGATTGTAATCTTTACTTTAGTTGTACAACTCATAGTCTTTTCGGATCATATGTTTCACGACATATTTTAACAATTCAATTGGCCATATCGAAGAGTAAATGAAATGCGAAGTGAAAAATCATCATAATTTCTTAAGATTCATATGGTACATCTGATCTAAATCATCACTTCACCAATTATCATTGTAAGGAGAAAGACAAAGAAATCTACTTAGAATTCAAGAGGAAGATACGACAAAACAAGAATTTTATATATAAAACCAAAGTCATACAAACAATAAGAAGTAAATACAACTTATCTCAATTTCTTCCCCAAGCAAATCCTTTAAGTTCCTTTGAATCTCTTTCCCCCTCACAACGACACACAATTCCCTCTTAGAATAGTAAGGAAGAAGCAATCTCTCACTTTTCTTCTCCCCCTACAACTCTTTAGATAAGAATCCCTCACAAAACAATACTTTTAACACCAAACCATAGACTCTAAACTCTCTACAAACTTTCTCTCTACTCACAAAGCACTCACACACTAATCTCTTACACTCACACCCTTTTCTAGTGCCAAATTCGCTTTGAAATAGCCTAGGGACGAATTCCCCTAAGAGATGCTTCAAGCATCCCTCAAAAAGTCTTCCAAATACATTGAATTTGGCCTCCACTGACATTGGGTGCCATCGGCACTGTTTCTGGGCGCGCCTTTGGCTCCCATCGCACTTTAATATACGGAACTCTCTACAATATGGCGTCGTTGGCTTCCATTCTAGCTCTGTATGCGTATTGCCATCAGCACCAGAATACAGTTTTCTGATTTTTTTCCTTTTTTCGCTCTAAATTTGTTCCTTTTCACTTCTTTTTGCTCCAAATGCTTAAAATCATCACACCTGCAACAAAACATTAAAAATAACTTTTTTTAAAGTGAAATATCATAAAAAATGAGTACAAAATATATATGAAAAATAAAACATATTTTTGGTGCATCAAAATCCCCAAACATAACTATTAATTGTCCTCAAGTAATTCTTTTTTACTACATAAAAGTATGGCTTATAGTAGTGAAGTTTACTTAAAGAATACCATGGTTTTTGATTTAATGAATATAATAGCGAGACTTTTAGAAAGTCTTTCAGTAACTTAGGTTAAAACTATGTATAAGAACATTTAGTCATCAAGTCTAAGAGTTCTAGTCTTCTATTCATTTCAAGAATAACCATTAATTGTCACATTAAGGGTGCTTTTGAAGGATCATATGAAAAAGGAGCTCATGAGTGTTGACCTCAATTTTTTTGAGGTCTAATCTCTCTTTAGAATAACCTAGCGTCTAGCCATAGGACTTTCCTGGTGACTATCTTAGAAGACTAGTAATGAAACCCTTACCCAATAGAAATTCAAGACACCTCTTTGCTTCACTTAATATTTTCAAATGCTTAAAGTCTAACTTTAAAATGCTTAGGAGGATGAGACCAAGCATTAGGAAGTTCAAGAGAAGTTCCCTACAGGATGGTCAAGCCTTAGGACTTACCCTGGGTAGTCTGGGTAAGGCTCACACACACACTCACACACTACCTCACAACCCTAAACCAAGCTTCCTCACACTTGATCCCTTACTCTTTTGGAAACTCATGTGGGTGGTTTCCCCAAGCTTTTAGCCCCAACCTAGGGTTTGACTAGTACCAGCACACGGAGAATACAAATGGGGAATACCCATGGTCCATGGCTTAAATGGGTTATCAATTCCTTCCAACCCCAATTTTACCAGAAAATCCCAACTTTCAACCCCTTTGCCCCTAAACTCCACTAAATGACCAAATTACCTCAAAACCCTAATTTTGCCCCAAAATCGCCCAAAATTACCAAAATCCATCAAAATTCATCCCAAAACATCCCTCGCCACTCAAAATACCCATAACACCCTAAATTTACCAAATTTTCTAGAAGAAGCCCAAAACCCCAAAATTACCAAAATACCCTCACTAGCTTAATTCAAAAAATTCTGAAAATTCTCAAAAATTCCCAAAACACTCCAAATATTCATAATTTTAATTTAATTCACTTTATTTGATCCAATTTGAGCAAAAACCTTAAATTTCCCCTTAAGGCACAAAATGCCCAAATTACTCCCAATGTCCACCAAATGGACTTATATTTTCCTCAATTTCAAATCCAAACTTTAATTCAACATCCCTAATGCCAACCCAAATCAAATATAAGCCCGATTTGACCCACATTTGAACTCAATTTCAGCCCAAACAAAAATTCTCAATTTTAACCATATGACAAAATCTCCCCAAATTAAACCCAATCTTAATCAATTTCCCCCAATTTTGAATCCTTAACTCTTCATGATATTCCCCTACACCAAATTGAACCAAATTGATATTTTTCTAATTTTAATTATATGAACAAATCTGCTAACGAGATTTTCCATGGTCTAAATGAAAATATATTAAGTTGAGTTTAGTAAATTCATTTGGACTAAGTAAATCTGAAGAATATAGTGGTGCCAGAATAAGGGAACCGTGAGATCTTAACCTGTGTCACTATAATTAACTTAAATATTCCCCTAATAAGATATTAAGACAACTCAATTTAATCCCTTTCTGAAACATGCTACTTCTCTCAATCTCTTCAATCTGACACGTCTAAAACTAAATCTTCTACTACGAGGAGCTTGGAGCACGCAAAGTGGGCATCATGGCCATCTTCAAAAGGAAAAATCCTTAAAATGAACAACAAGTCATATGACTTCGGGGTATATTGCTTGATTTAGCATAAACCCCCACCTTATCTCTTTAGGAATTTTGCACTTTGTGCAATATAAGCCCTAACTCGCCTTAGGTTTCCGAGGTTGTCAGCCGGTATGACATAAACCCTCCTATCTTCCAGGCCATTCACTTGATTGATATCAAGTGAATGTAAGCCCTTAATAAAATTGACATGATGGAACACTAAATAAATTATCTCAAATTGAAGCCAAACCATAGGATAGTTGGGAAGACACCAAGATTCCTCTTGGATCTATGTCATTTCCCCTAGCTTTCTCTTCCTTTGGAATCCTATAATAACTGTTCTGAAACTTGAGCCAATCACCTATTGGATTCCCTATTACCACATTTCTTTGAAGATCCTACCTTTTAGAAGTCATGAAAATAATATTTCCTAATCTATATCAAGAGTTTTCTTAGGTGACTTCGGTTATCTAAGATGTAATTAACTATAGAGGCTTGCCCCTATAGAAAATTTAAAGACCCCAGATTAATATAAACCTTACCTAATTCTTTCATATTAGATAGAGGAAATTTTTGGTCAACATAAATGTTCGTATATCAAATGGATGTCATAAGTCTTTAGTTTACTTGATCAAGCCTCACCATTAAGCAATGTATCCATTCTTCGGTATAAATACATGGCTTTTAGTGAAGTGCTCAATTATTTAAACAATTAATTATATGGGATCAGTTTGATTTCATTTTTTAAAATTAAAATGATATTTTCCTAATATATATATATATATATATATATATATATATATATACATGTATGTGTATATACATACATACATAAATTAAAACTCCTCCAAAACCAACATCTTTTGGCAACCGACAATTTTCTGGCGATTCCGTTGGGGAATTAGTTTCTCTCTTCATTAAGATCAAGAAATTTTATATTCATATATCAATAATGTGTTTATGTCCCTCATGAACCAGATTACCATTCTTTCGTTGACATACTTTACCCATTTCTTTCTTGGGAAAGTACGATCAACTCTCCTCGATTTTAGGACCATCTGTTTAACCATCCTTAAATAGAAGGGTTCAGGAATCTTTAGGATCCTTCCTGATTTTGTGGGGTCGGACCCCTAATAGGTGTATCGGTGAACAAGTTTCACCAGAGCAATGTACGTTGTGAATGGGATCCCGAACGGGGTCCCACACTTTACTTTCTCTTTGTGCCCATCGGGATCGATTTTGCTACCGACAAATCGAACCATTGTTCCTTAAATTTCAAAGATTCCTTTTAATGAACATACATAAAAATTAAAAGTGAAATAAAAATTAAAAATAAACTGTACCTAATTCATAGAGTGACCTTTTTTTGTAGTGTTAGCACTATGATCACAAGGTTTTGGCATTCACTAACTTTCAAAATATTTCTTTCAAACAAAGTCACAATGTCAACCCCGATACTTACCTTCTCTTGCAACTTGGCCACTTCTTGTGAGGCCCGTTTTTCTGCTTCGATGATTTAGTTTGGGACCGACTTTAGTGAGTTCGAGGTCGTGTTGGGAAAGGCCCAATTCATCATTGTGAAAGTTGCTACCCCTAAATTTCAAAAACCATCTGCCGAGTTCGACCTGAACTCACACCAGGATTTCCCTTCTGCTAAGAAGGTGAAGTTGCTACCTCCCCTATCAAGTTAGTTGTCTCCGTGCCTAGGAGAGTTGTTACCTATACTGCTGCTGATTTTGCCGTCACCGCATATACTTTTCCATTTGCCAAGGGAAGGAAATCCTATAATAAGAAAACTCTGATAATGCTTTTCTCGCAGCACCGTCAGTCTTCGAGATCGGTTCCAGCTCCAAAGCTCCTCTATTGACCAGGTCTCAAAGAAGGAACCTCAAGCGTAGGACTCTCAAAACCGTTAAAGCACAAGTTACAAGTCTGTCAATAATTGATGAGATTCCTCACCAGGAGGAAATCAATTTATCGGAGACCTCTCCTCTCCTTCAAGGGAGTAGGTTTCACCCGTTGGTTGATACTAATGTGGTCAAAATCCTCCACAGGATTGTTGCTATTTTGCTATTACCCTTTGGTCATGATGAGGTGAGGGAGAGGCCCACACCCATCACCCTAGTCTGCACAATATTCCAAAAATTAACTGGAAATGAGGGATGTTCCGTTGCTAAGCTCCTCAAGTGGATGGGATGTGCAATATCCCCCGAAATAAAGAATGAAATTCTGACGATGGAAAGACCTGTCCGAGCTTCCGTTAGACACTATTTGGGAAGATGAGTTGAGGCCACTACCACTACCACAGATGCTACTACCATCATTCCGACACCTGCAGTGCGCAGATCAGTCAAGTTTTGGCTAGGTCTGAGGGTATCATCTACCGATGAATATAAGGAATTCCAGAAGAAGAAGAGTAAGAGAAGTTTTTTTACCTCTGTACATGATCTACACCCTAGGGAGCACATTTCTCCTCACCACTCCGACGTCCCTGCCATGACACCCCGTCTCAAGGCGACGACTCTTAAAAGGAAAGTATGGTTACCAAAGGTCACTGCACTAGTACACTCTGACAAATCTGTGGATCATAGGATGGATCATGATTCCAATGTTCCCGTTGCCACTATCGCCGTCGCTTTTGAGTTAGTTGCCAAGAAAAGTAACAGTTAAGGGAAGCCTACAGATTTGAAATTGATTAAAAAGAAAGAAGTTGATGATAGAGTTCAAAAGCTAATCCCTATGCTTACGTTTTATATTTGAATTGATACTTCTCTTTAATGATATCTCTTTCTTTATAATGACGACAAAAACTTGATGCCAATATAAATAAGAGATTAAAATTGATATTTTAAAATGAGATTCTACGTAAGTATATGTATCATTTAATCAATTAATATATAACTTTTTGATTAAGCCCCGAGATATCGAACCCACAGGGAAAGTGATAAATAATGAAAATAAGAAAATTAACTTTTTACTATTTTAAAGAAAGATTTTACTCAAACTAAATATAATATTTTAGGAAATGAAATTTTATTCTTTTTATTAATTTTATAATTTGAAGTAAAAGTAAAAAATAACTTTAACTAAATTTTTGTAAGATGAAAACATATGCAAATGAAATATCTTTTTCCTTTTTATGAATCAGTAACAAGTCATGGAGAATATTTGTTGTGGAAGTATCTAAAATGTGTTGTGCCAATTAGAAGCAATTATATTCTTTACCCTTACTAGAGATGCTATAAAGAACATATGTTAATTCACTGTTTTAAAAATATTAAAGACGGGTTAGGCACAAAAGATACTAGCTCTCACTGTCGAGTTTCCTCGATTCCCTCCACCTGAGAGATAACATCTCGTATCAAAACATAAAATAATAAATCAAATTGGGGGCTTTAGTCTGTCACTCTAAAGTTCTCTAATTCTACACCCATCAAAATATATCTCCCTATTTATTTGCACTCAACCATATGGATTACATTCTCACCCATACAATCTCATGTGATTCTTTCCAATTGTAGATTAAGATAATACCACACTAGATCTTACATGTTCTCCCAAGATATTTTAACATCTTAATTGGCTAAATCAAGAAGAAAAATAAAGTAAAAGGTTTTGAATCATCACAACTTCTTCCAACATTTAAATCCTAACTTCACACAACATACTTCCTTCACTTAATTACTTCATCACTTAAGGAAAAGGATGAAGAAAACTACTCAGAATTTATGGAGAAAATGCAATCACAACTTGGTTTAAAAGTAGAAATTATAGTGAAAACACAAGAAGTCTTAATTAAAAACTAAATATAATACAAAGATAAAGACTTATCTGTAAATTCTCTCCACAAAACTCTTGAAGTTCCTTTGAAATACTCTTTAGAGGTTGGCGCCCAACTTCGTAGACTACAAATCTCAATTCTACTCACAATATAAACTATATAAAATAAAGTAAAGATTGTGAAGTGGAGAGGTGTGTTCTAAAATAACTCTCTAACATAAACCTCACTCTTCAACACTAACCACACCCTCTAACATCAACCCTTTTTTTGATCTTCAAGTCCTCTTTTTATACTTTTCCAAAAGGTGTCTTCATATCTCTTTAAATTGTGTCCGGATTTAATGTATCTTCCAAGAGATGCATCCATTCAAGAGTATTTTGAATTGAATTTGGCGCCAATAGGAAGTTACCACGTTATCACCAAGAAATGCTTCAAAAATCTCTTCAAAATGGCCCCTAAATTAAAATAAATCCTCTTTTATAACTATCACGCGTAAGCGTAGGGTACCGGCGCTTAGCCGCGATTTATCTAGCGTGTATGCTGCAACTGTGGCGCATAACTATGGGGACTTGGCGCATAATCGCAGGTTCCGACGCTCATCTGCCACAGATCACTTCTATAATTTTCATCTTTTTGTTCCAATTTTGATACTTTTTCACTCTTTTCATCATATTCATCAGTTAATCATACCTGTAAGAAAAACACACAAAATATCTTCCACTAAAGTGCAATATCATCAAAAAAAGGTATAAAAATGTGTATAAAAATACTATATATTTTAAGTGTATCAAAATCCCCCAAACATAAAATGTTACTTGTCCTCAAGTGACACTTTAATTATATTAAAATCATACAACTAAATTATGTGATGAGTTTCTTTAAGAGTTTTTAAAATTTTGTTCTAGAAATATAGTAGTCTAATTTATAAAAATTTTTAGTAAATGAGACCAATTTATAATTTAGAAATCTCTTAGGTAAAGGTTAATGAAAAATACTACTTCTTATCTTATTCAGAAATACTTATAGATTCTTCAAAATATAGGGCTAAGGCATTTTATTTTCTTTACTAAAAAATCCTTACTAAAAATAATTATACTCGCTATATTATATTTATAAGCTTCAATTTTTTCATCAAATCTTATACTTAAAAAGATCAGGTGTGGAACCAATTTTTGATTAGACCCTTAAATCCTCAAGCTTCTCCTTCCTTTTCACATACTCTTCTTTTTTTTACTTTTATTTTTTTTTCTTTTTCTTTTCTATTTCTTTTCTTTTTCTTCTTTTTATAAAACAAGGATTACTGTATCTGGATAGACATTTAATAATTTTGAATTCCACCCTTCCTTTCCTAAAGCATAAGGTAGATATATATCTTTAACTTAGAAATATAATAAGAGTTTTGAAAATTATTTTTAATAAAAGAAACTTAATTATTAAAAAGAAAATTCCAATCCTTATATTTTTCCAAAAATATAACTTTTCCTACAAAAGATAGTTATAAAATATTCATCATTTCTTACTAAGAAATTTTTAACTTTAAATTTTTCATCCTTACTATAGATTTTAACTAAATTCTTTTACTCATTTCTATATTCAAAATTTTATTTCCCTAATATAACTTCATGCACTTAATTAATTTTCATTCAAAATTAAATTTTTAGTACATTTGATAACAAATAAAATTTTAAGTTTTTGAAAATTATTTCTCATTCCCTCCAAACTTTAAATTTTTGTTATGATAAAACATTTAAGCATAGTAACAAGATACATGGGTAGGAACAGAAAACTATAAGTATTAAACTTGCAGGAATTTCTATATCCTAAATATGCAGGTATTAAAAGCTTGAATGAAAATGACTTAATCCAAAAGTTTAAATATTTTTCATTTTATAAAAGAAATTCAAAAGACTTCTTAAGTAGTGGAGGACATAAAAGTAAATTCACACACTTAAACAAAAATCCATACCTAAGACATATATGTGGTAGTAAATTGAAAAGTTAAGTATGAAATTTTAATTAGTGGATTTTAATAGTGTTTTAGAACTTTTTAAAATAGTTTATGGAAAAGTTCTAAACTAACAAACAAAATACACTAACAGATCACTAACACATTTACTACCACAAACATTTAACATCACATATCACAAACACAACATTCAAAACTAAAATAAACACAAACTAAAGTGTCTAAGCAACTATTACAACAGAATAAAAGATATAGAGTAGTCCTCTATAATATCCACAAATGATAATAAATCACACAAGAACAATAACAAAAGAAATGGTCCACCACATATCACATCACAAAACATAACTCAAAATAAAATATCAATCCTAATCATTTTCTTCCTCTTCCTCATCATCCCTTTCGTTCTAGGTACGTGTAGGCACATATGGGTTATACCGTGGATGAGTAGGTAGCACAACACTAAAATCACCTCTAATCAATCTATCCATATAACTGTGATAATTCCTCTCATACTCATGATGTTTTTGAAGATAGTCCCCCATAAGGTCTACTTTCCCCTCAATATCATGCACACGATCATCAATATAATTAACATTATCTCTTATCTTGTTCAAAAACTCGGTCTGCAAATCAGAAAACTGACCTGAAGATGCCTGGGATGTGGAAGCACGAGATGTAGATGCACTGGAAACCCTAGAAAATCTCCCTCTCCAGTCAAATATTGAATGCTCAGCATGAGTCTTCAAATTCAAATTGGTAATAGGCTTAAGAGGCTGAAGAACCTCTTCCCAATTCTCAGATCTAACACCAGCCTGCTCACGTAATGAATGTATAAGGGAAGCAAATCCCATACCTGTAGTGGTGGCAGATCTGGCAGTACTTCAGATACAATCATAAATAATCTTTTCAATGCCTATCGCCTTCCTGTACTGAATACAATAGCTCAAAGTGGCTCTTTCTCTAGTCATTTCGCTTAGATGATTTGTAAGAAGCAACTTGGATGATATGAAATAATTCCATGCTTTGGAGGTGGCATTCAACTTTGATGCAGGGAAGTTAACTCTTCTCTCATTAGAAATTTTCCAAAATCCTCTCCCATTAGTCAAAGTAGAGATAATCTCATCCAATCTTTCCTCACTAGGATTGTAATTTGAATAAAAACAAAGCATACTAGGTGGCATTAGGTAAAATCCGTTAATTACCTCAGGAGTAAAATGTATCAGTTATCCTCGTACCCAGACAAAGTTTTCATCTGACTCTAGGAGATTTGCATAGAACTCTTGAACAACAGAAGTAACAGCTACAATAGTAAAACAACATAATTTATCCCATAGGCGATTCACAATCATGTCTTCAATTTCTCCACATGGTTTATCGAATCCTCGTTCTTGGATCAATTTACATGACTGTAGTGCTTGCACGTAACGATCTTGAGCTTTCGAACTAACATACTTGTTAGAATTGAATATGGCTTTCACTATGCTCTTCTTAGACGCCATTTCTAAAATTTGCATAAAAAATCATTATAAATTCCACATTCAACTTAAATCACTAAACTCAACTCCTAAAGGCTTAAACTACTAAATCCAAGTAATTTCTCAAGCTTTCTCTCAAATTTTCAACAAGAATAGTGATTTTCAGATTTCTCCAAAATACATTCAAAATATATAGTGAAAATAAAAATTTTTTTACTTAAGAGTAGTGCTCGTACCTCAAGTAGATAGAATCTAACAATTTTCAATTAAAACAACCCAAGATTTACAAATGTGGTGATGCCCTAGCCTCCAAAATCGTGAAAATATGAAAGTAGAAGATGATGGTGAGGTGTAAAAATGGTAATTTTTGGGTTTTTAAACTTGAAAACTGATTTTTGCAAACCGGTGCCTAAGCACGAAGTATGTTGCTTAGCTGCGGAGCTCTGGTGCATAAGAGCGGGCTCTCGTCGCATAGCTGCCAACTCGTAGTTTTTGATTTTTTCGTTAAATAAATATTCTCGGTCCTTTAACTAACCCTAAATTGATTTAATAAGTATCTCATCATCTTATAATCTTCTTATCTACAAAATTACACTTCTTTAGAGTAAATACGATTCAACACAAATTTTACACAATCACAAACTTTTGCTTAATTAAACTCAAACAAATTACAAGTATAAACTACAAGTATTTAATCCAAGATACTTGGATAAGATCTCATATTTTATACTCACAATAAAACACTTAAAAACTAAAATAAAACATAAAACAAATAAGACACAACATACATAAACATAAAGCACTTGACACAATTACTTAAACACAAAACTCAAATAACTAACACTTAACACACTATAGAACTTAATTCCAGTCTCCATTAGGTAGAATATATATAGTACCTCCATTAGTTCCATCTGAGCCATTTGATATATAGATTTGATAAAACGGACGATGATGGAGACTTCTGATAGAATCTTCTTCAATCCACTTATTCAGATACATCGCCTTATCTGATTCTTCAACATAACTTGTATGACTAAATTGCATTTTTAATTACCATCTAATATGTGCTGAAGGTGCACTAGTTTTATTTACCTTTGCTTCAACTGATGCAACATCAGTCTCGATCTTCGCAATCTTTTCAGCTATTCCTTGAATACTAACAGTCAGAAATCTGATATATAACTCTTGTGCACTCTTACTAACAATCTTCATCTTGTTGGCATCCTCCTTCTTCATTTCACTCTCCCAAGTAGACATTTCTCCAATTTACACTCTTCTATAAGGCTCTTAGGATAGAAATTTAGAATGGAATGAATCTCCTTTAATTTGGTCCCTTTTAATAGAGTTTAGATAACCTAAAACTATCCTCCCACATTCAAAAACCTTCCTATAATGTGCCATGCAACTTCCTCATGATAATTTCTTCTAGAAACATATTTTTCACGTTTTTCATAACTTCGACGCCTAAGCGCCAACTGTTGGCACTTAGCCGCCAGTGCCCAATTTAGCATAGGTCTGCTAAACATCCAAAAATTCATTTTAACTCATCTAAATAGTCAAATAAGTTCTTATTAATCTCCGCTAACAAAATATAAGCAAAATACTACCATATAGCTCTTATATAAAACCAAATAAAACACACAAAGCGCATGGTTTTACATCGTCAGCCCGACATACCCAATACTTAATTTGGGTGACCAATCATCAAATTTCCATCAAGTTGAAGTTGATCTACTAAGAAATAAGGTTTCAATCTATGACCATTTACTTTAAATATTTTCTCAGTTTTAGGATCTTTAATATCCACAGCTCCATAGAATAAACTTTTATTACAATAAATGGGCCTATCTACCTGGACTTGAATTTTCTAGCAAATAACCTTAATCTAGCATTATATAGCAAAACTTGTTGTCCTGGTTTAATATTTTTATTTAGAATCTATTTTTGTTTAGAATCTTTCGATCACGACACATCTTCATCTTTCCTTTATATATCTTAGCACTTTCATATGATTCATTCCTCATCTCTTCAAGCTCATTTAAATGCAATAATCTCTTCTCACTAGTATCCTTAAAATTATAATTGAACTCTTTAATAGCCCAATATGCTTTATGCTCAAGTTCAACAGTTAAATGACAAACTTTGCAAAAAATTAGTCTATATGGGGACATTCTTATAGAAGTCCTGTAAGTAGTTCTATAAGCCCACAAAGCAAAATCCAGTTTGATTGACTAGTCCTTTTTGTTTGGATTAACAGATTTTTCCAAAATTCTTTTAATTTCACGATTGGATAATTCAACCAAACAACTAGTATGAGGATGATAAGAAGTATCAATTTTATGGATGGTATGATATTTCTTTACTAATTTCTTCATAATTGCATTTCTAAAATGACTTCCCCATCAGTTATGATTACTCTTGGCATTCCAAATCTACAAAATATGTTCTTTCTTAAAAATTTGCAACGCATTAAGCATCACATTGAGGTAAAGAAACAACTTCTATCCATTTTGATACATAGTCAACTGCTAACAAAATGTATAAATTTCTAAAAGATGGTATAAATCGTCCCATGAAATCTAATCCTAAAACGTCAAATATTTTTACTTCCAACATGTAATTAAGAGGCATTTCATTCCTTCTAGAAATATTGCATACACGCTGACATCGATCAAACTTTTAATATAAGCATTAACATTCTTAAAAATTATAGGCCAATAAAATCAATATTGTAGAATTTTATATGCAATTTTATTAACACCAAAATGTCCCCCAAAATCAGAATCATGACATTTTTGAATAATTTCATAAGTTTCTTCTAATGGCACACATCTTCAAATAATAAGATCCTTTCCTTGTTTATATAAAAATGGGTCGTCCCAAAAATAAGTCTTAGCTTCAGATAAAAATTTCTTCTGCATACCATGGAACACGCCATTAATAATGAATAGTTTTTCATCAGGAAAGTGTTCATTAATTTCTTCATAAGAAAAGAGAGATTTTTCATTATCAAGCCTCGATAGATGATCAACAATTTGATTATCAGCAGCCTTTTTATCTACTATCTCAAAATCAAATTCTTACAAAAGAAAAATCAATCTTAGTTTAGCATCCTTCTTTTCCATTAAATATTTAATAGCAGAATGGTCATTATGTACCACACATTTAGTTCCAATTAAATATGATATGAATTTATCAAAAGTATATACTATAGCTAATAACTCTTTTTCAGTTGTGGTATAATTGATTTGAGCTTCATTCAGAGTTCTACTAGGATAGTAGATTACTTTGAAAATTTTATCATGTTTTTGTCCTAAAACAGCTCCAATAGCATATTTACTTGCATCACACATTAATTCAAAAGATTTTTCCTAATCTGGTGAAACAATAACTAATGTAGTAATTAATTTTTCTTTTAATTAATCGAAAGCTTTTAGACAGTCTTCATTAAAATTAAAATTGCATCTTTTTCCAATAAATGACATAGATGCTTAACAATTTTAAAAAATCTTATAATGCATGTAGAATCCAACATGTCCTAAAAAACTCCTAATCTCCCTTACATTTGTTGGGAAAGGTAAATTAGCGTTCACTTGAAATTTTGCAGGGTCTACTTCCAAACCTTTTACTGAAATTTGATGTCCCAAAATAATTCCTCCTGCTACCATAAATTGACATTTTTTCTAATTAAGGACGAGATTTGTTTCTTCACAGCGTTTAAGAACCTTAGATAAATCTTCTAAACATAATTCAAATGAAATTCCAAACTTTGAAAAATCTTCCATAAATACTTCGATTCCTTTTTCGATTAAATCACATAAAATTGCATCATACATCTTTGAAATGTTGCAGGGGCATTAAATAAACCAAAGGACATTCTTCAAAAAACAAATGTACCATGGGAATTTGTAAACAATGTTTTCTCTTGATCCATAGGAGCAATTTTTATTTGGTGATAACTAGTATATCCATCAAGAATACAAAAGTATTATGCCCAGCTAGTATATCCAACATTTAATCAAGAAAGGGAAGTGGAAAATGATCTTTCTTGGTGGCAAGATTTAATTTTCTATAATCAATGCATATTCACCATCCTGTATCTTATCTCGTTGGTATTAATTTATTCTTTTCATTAGCATTTACAGTTACTCCTCCTTTCTTAGGAACACAGTGAATATGAATAACGCATTGTTGACCTCATTTTTGGTGAGGTCTCTTCTCTTCTGTCTCGTTAGTACTTATGATCTAGCCTTAGGCTTTTCCTTTGACTATCTTAAAGGACTAGAGATGGAACCTACCCCTTTAGAAACTCAACCACTTCTTAACTCCCTGCAAACCCCACAAGTTTGATGGTAGACCCCTAATCACCTAGAGGGTTGAGATCAAATGTGGAGGTTTAAAGGATGAGTTCCCTATGTGGCTTTTCGGCCTTAGGAATACCCCGGATGGCCTCGGTCCGCCGAGGGTTGGCTTACACATACACTACACTCTCACACACATCCCAAGTCCTAAAACCACACTCTCACCCAACTTAACTTCCTGACTCATGTAGGTAATTCATATGGATGGTCCTTAACCCCTAAGCCCCTGGCTAAGAGAGTTAGGAACAACATAGTGAATGCCTCAAATGAGTCCCCTCATGGCTCCTATGGGATTAACTTGGCTTCATGGCTCAACCAAAGTGATTCCACTTTGCTCAAATTTGATCAATCTTCATTTTTTCAAAATTTCAATTTTCGACCCCGGACCCCTACACCCATCAAACCTACCAAATGCCCTTAGAACTACCCAAAATTTGCAAAATCACCTAAATTGCCCAAACTTCCTCAAAATCAATCCTAAACATTTCCCCCCACTCAAATTGACCATCTCCAGCCAAAAATACCAAAATTTCCAAAAAATACCCCAAATACCCTCCAAATTACCAAAATGCCCCTCTTGACCCAAAAATCCAAAAATTCAGAAAACTCCCAGAAAATTACAAAAAATCCCAAATATTCTCAATTTCATTTTGTCCAACTACACCATGGGCCAATTTTGTCAATTTATGCCACTTTTACCAAAACCCCCAATTTAGACCATTTCAAACCCAAATGAACCCAATGTCAAACCAAATCACCCAAATTGACCTCAATTTTGGTCCAATTCAATTCTAAAATTCAATTCAATATCCCAAATATCAATCTAGACCAAATTCAAGCCCAATTTAATTGGCATTTGAATCCAATTTCATTTTTAAGCTTAAGGCCCAATTTTGACCCATGACCTAAACCTAGCTCAAACCAACCCAATTCAATCCCAATTTGACCCAAATCTTTTCTAAAACCTTCCTAGCATCCCCACAAACAAAAAACTAACATGATTTGCCCAAAACTTGGACCCAAACCTTACTCAAATTCAACCCAAACCCAAAATTCCTTAAATGGGCCTACACCCAAACCTAACCCAAATGGTCCCAAATCCCAAAATCAAAACCCAACCAAAGTTGAAACCTATTTGTAACACCCCCATAAACATTTCCAAACATTAATTTTACATCAATTTCAACATTAGCCCAACTTTAGCCCAAGGTAGCTCATTTTGACCCATTTGGACTCTATTACCAAAGAGACCCAAATTAGACCCAATCCAATTCCAAATCACCTCAAACTTGCTTCAAATCACTCATGACACATCCCTAAACCAAACCCAACATTTATTTGACATGGCCCTTTACAAACTTTTCATCCAAAAGCCTATTTTGAAACATGAAGGCCCACTCCCTTAAACCATTCTAAAAGCCCACCTTTACCAAATTTTAAAAGCCCAAACCCATCCTAAAGTCCATGTGACACTCTCCCTCATCTTACATTCAACTTAAAATCATTTCTTAAGTCCTAATTTGTCATCAAACCATTCCAACTCTAGCCATATGACAATTCTCACCAAAATGCTAAAAATCACAAAATCCTTCCTCATGAAAGTTGACTTAACTTTTCCCAAGCCAAATGGAGCCATGAAGCCATGCATGAGCCACATGAGAGCCATGAGAGCCTTGGACACTTCACCATACCCAAGATGGCAAGAGGAGGGAGCTCTTTCCATGTTACCTTAAGAGGATTAGCCACTCCCATAATTCCACTAAACCTTGCTTAAGCTTAATTGTACTTGGATGGTGACTCTTCCCCACTAATTAAGCTGACCTAAACCACTTTTTCTCAGCCTAAAACCAGGTCATGGGGAGGTGAACCCAGCCCAAACACATGGGTTGACCCAAACCAAGCCAAAGAAGCCATGCCCCCATTCCATTTTGATCTAACAACTTTGCACATGGCAACAGCCAATTGAACTCACAAACATCAAGCCCCGAACCTCCTGACCCAGAGGGTGACCCATGCCTGCCGGCCAGCCACCTGGGCTGCCGGAAAACACCACACCCGAGAGCTCCCATGTGAGCCCACATTGAAATTCTCCCTTGCTGAGTTGCCCCATGCCCAATGGCCACCATGGCTGTTCTTCTCCTCACCAGAGCAGCTGATCCCAACCCCTAACTCCCCCTGGGAGGCCCTCCAGCCATTCCTATTTAAAAACCACCCCCTCTCGGCCAAATAAGAGACTGAAACAAACCATACAAAAACTCTGCCAAAATCATTCCAGACTCTCCCCCACACCTGGAGAACTTAATCCCCACTGAAATCCCCCTGCCATTTCCTCTCTGTGAGCTCAATTTTAGAGTTGAAATTTAAGCCCAAAACCAGGATACTTCACCGCAGTGAGTCAATCCTCAAATTGATTGACTCTACACCTTCACCAGACCAAAAGGAGAAGTTTCCCAAGCAAAGCCCCCTCACCGAGCCGGCCATTGCTTCCACCTCCAAGCTTTGTGATCGGCTGTGGTCACTTTTGTACCTAGGCAATTCACCAGGCCAAGGGACTTCATCTGGAGCTTGCTTGGACCCAATCGAACGTGACACAACCCTCAGATCGAAGCTTCAATTCTCTGAGCAAAGATATGAATTCTCTCTTCCTCCTGAGCTCCTGGAGATTCTCCAATTGATATGAATCGATTTCAATGCATGTTTACCATATGGATGTGTTCGTCTCTTCAAGACGAATCCATAGAGCATAAGAACACAAAAAATCCATTGAGAATCGAGCGAGTTCTTAGGGTTTTAGTGTGGACGGTCACGGGTGCACACCAGTCGTAGACGATGACCAGGAGCCGTCGGATCGAGCGTGTATCGAGAGGACGGTCGGGATCATGCCGGACAACCTTATGGTACATGAACCGCGGGCCCCTGGAGCGCAGAGTCGGATGACGGCGTCGAACCAGAAAGCGCCGCGTGGCTGTTCGGAGATGCTAAGGATGACGCGGCGCCGATTCAGATAAATAGAAAAATAGGATTTTATGGATTTATTTAATTACCAGAACTTAGAAAATCTATAACTTTGTGTAGAAAAATCCTAAAAATAAAATAAAAATACCATCTTGCTCAGTGAACAGAGGAGAATAATGTGGAAAAGCAATCAATTAATTTCATTTAGTATTTTATTTTTAATGATTTAATTACTCTCTGCACTATTTCAATTCTCCATGCACATAGACAATTCACCATGGCATGAGACCATAGGGCTTTTAAAGCCTCTGAACTTGGGAACATTTCCTGAATTTTCCAAGGTCAGAGGCCATCCCTATGAGAAGTTATTGATTTTTCAATTGCATGTTACTGTTTTGAGTATTTTAATTCCAATAATTAGCATGTTGAGAAATAAATTTTAGGAAAATTTGGTGGTGTTTCTTATGACTAGAGGAACCTAGGAAAAATAAGTTTTGAGTTAATTCACTTGGAATAACCCTAATTGGTCTAAATACCCAAAATTGAACTTTAATTAATTAGGGTTAACTACACATCAAATTAACTTGAAAACAATTCTCCATTGATCTTTAGGATCAGAGGAACATCACATAAAAATTTGAAGTCAATTGGATTTGATTAACCCTACCAAATGGGTTGATTAAGCCTCATAAACAAAATGGATAAAATTAAACTTTAAAAATTCATAACTCACAAAATACTTTTAAAAAATTCACAAAAATGGTTTTGGAGCTTCTCTGATATCAGAGAAACTTAGGAAAATTAAAATTTTAATTTTCTAAAAAAGTTGATTTTTATCATTATTTTAATATTTTTAATAATTAAAAAATAATAAAAATCATAAAAATATTAAAAATCACCAAAATGTTACATTTTGAATTCTAATTACTTAGGAACAAACAAAATATTTTTCTTAAGTCCCTAGGATAAAATATTGAATTTTAAAGGCTTAATGTAATTTTTAATATTAAAAAATGTATTTTCCAACCTTTTTCACTAAAATAATTCTAATAAATCAAAGAAAAATTAGAAAAATACAAAATTTGTTTCTCTGAACTCCTTGAGGTCAGAGAGATTTAAGAAAAATATAAAATCCATTTTTTCAACTTAAATTTTATTTTAAAATTAATTAATACTCCAAAATTCAAAATAATTCTAATAAATAAAATATACTTAAAAAAATCACCAAAATTGGTCCAAATGGTTCTATGGTCATTAGGAACATCCCATAATTTTCTTAAGGACAGAAATATTTCCTTGGTCATGTTATTGAATTTTCCTTGAAAACCCTTATTTTCCACTAAAAATAATTACATAAATAAATTAAATACAGAAAAATCACATTTTCTCCTCTAATGTCTTAATTGACATGTGAGTGAGGTTACATAAAAATTTTAAGTTCATTTGAGCTTAATTTAGTGATTTATAGAATTATTAAGCTTGACGGGCAAAAGGGTAATTAAAAATTTCAACCCTTAATTAAAACTTTAGGATTAATCAAAAAGGGGAGGGTAAAATATTTGATTTTAAACTGAGTTTGGATGATTGAAACTTAAATGATTGAGGGTAGAAACCTACTAACCATTTCAAATATAATTAAAATAAAACTTTAATTAATTAATTAATTGAAATTTTGGAAGAATAATATAAATTGGAATTATTAAAGTAGGGATATTATTAAGAGGATATTTATTCTTTAATTTAAAAATCCATAAATAAATCACTTCAATAATATTTAATTCTTACTTAAAAAAATTAAAATAATAATCCAAATTAAATTAAAATCAAATTAAATTAAATTAAAATCAAATTAAATTAAATTAAAATCAAATTAAATTAAATTAAATTGAAATTAAATCAAATTAAATTAAAATTAAATTAAATTAAATTAAATTAAAACTAAATTGAATTGAATTAAATTAAAATCATTTAACAACAAACCTAAATGAAATCATTAAGAATTAAATCTAAAATAACTTGAACATTATTCCAAACTTAAACTAATTTTTTATAATTAAGTCAAAATTAAAATTAAATCATTAAGTTTAAATCATTAAAATACTTAATAAGTTGATTTGCCCTTTTAAAGCTCTTATTATTATAACTCCTAAATGAAGTATCAAGCGAAGTGTTACGTCACTTATAAGATATTCAAATCTCCTAGTTCACTGAGCAAGAGAACAAAACTTAAAACTCCTGGATGATTAATTCACTTGTATAATTAAACTCCCTTGGACTTAAAACAATCCTAGAGATATTGAAAAGATGTTTAAGACTCGTCTTAAACACTTCCTCAATATGATAGGATGTTTATAAGAATAATTGAACTTAATTATTCTTTGATGAAGAAAATCATCCTTAAACTAAAACACAAGAATCTAGACGTCATAGAAGATGACTAGCTATAGGATTAGGACTTTGGTAGACAACCAAAACCTTTCCCTTAGCTTTACCTAGGTACTTGTTGAAATATTTAAATGCCTTAACATATGTTTTAAGTGCAGCTTGGGATGACGGGAAGACCCTCCAGGTACGCTTTTATTTTATTGCAATTTACTTTATTGCAATGTACTTTACTTTTCTTGCATGTTAAATAAAACTGTTGCATGAAAACCAAGACCTTTAGGATAGTCCCTGAACTGAAACCAAAACTAAATTAAAAGTCATTACAAGATAAAAATCACCACCACAACATTTCAAAATATAAAACAATTCAAAATTTATTCACAAACAGAACAACAAAACTACAATTGCAACTAAATTAAAACGTCTCGTTGAATGATCGAGAATACCTCGGATGATGTAACCCACGTGTTGCTAACGTGGATTTCCCACGGTCTAAATGAAAGTGTGGAACTCATTCAGTTGAGTTTAGCAAATTCATCCGGACTAAGTGAATTCGATGAAAATAACGGTGCCGGGATGACAGAACCGTGGGATCTTAATCGGTTCTGTTTAAACAACTTTAAGATTTATTTTAATTAAAATATTAAAAACACTTGGATTTTAGGATTTTCTCTAAACCAAAACACTTCTCCCATATCCTGATTTATGACTTCTAAAACTAAACCTCTGCAACAACAAGGAGCTTGGAGCATAGTGGGCAGCACGGCCATCGTCATCAGCAAAACCCGGATCTATTTCAGCAAAACTATTCTTAGAATTAAATAACCAAGCCATAGGACTTCGAGATAGTTTTCCTAGTGCAACATAAATCCTCAACTTTTTGTTAGGCATTTGCATAATCATGTTATGCAAATTAAGCCCTAACCGGCCTTAGGACTCCGAGGTAGTCGTTTGGTACGACATAAACCCTCACATCTTCGAGGCTATTTGTATGATCATGTCATACAAACATAAGTCCTAATTAATTAAAATGGATAGGATTTAAACATTAAATGATATTCTCAAGTTCAAACCAAACAATAGGATAGTTTGGGAAGTTGCCAAGATTCTTCTTGGATCCTCAGCTTCTCCTACTCCTCTTCCTTTGGACTCTTAAAATAAACTGTTCCAAATTTGAGCTGATCCCTATTGAAATTTCCAAAATCCATTCCTTTCGAAAACTTTAAACTTTGAAATTCTCGAGAGCAAAACCACCGATCATTATCGAGAGTTTTCTTAAATGATTCCCGTCATTTAAGATGTAATTAACTATAGGGGCTTGCCCTTATAGGGAACTTTAAGAACCCAGGTAATATAAACCCTGTTTAATTTCTTTGTATTAAGCAGGGGAACTTGTCGGCTTATAAAATTGATTCGCAGACCAAACGGATATTACAAATCTTTTAGTTTATTTAATTGAGCCCCATCATCAAGCAGTGTGTCTATTCCTCGGGATAAATACATGGTTTGTGGTGCGGTGTTCGTTTATATAAACTATTTAGGATGTGAGATCGGTTTGATTTCATATCTTAAAACTTTTAAACTTAAAATTACTTTCAAAAATCAAATGTTATCTTTTAAATTATATATATATTTAAATTAAATTTAAAATATGAAAATTCGCCGACAACTTCTGTAGGCAACCCCTTTTCAAAATACAACACAAACCTAAAAATATGCCGACACACATGCACTATCTGAAATAGGGTAGATAATTCCAGCATCTAATCATTTTAAAAATTTTTCTTAACAACTTCTTTCATAATGGGATTTAATTTTCTTTGAGGATCAGCCCTGGGTTTGCAGTTTTCTTCCATAAGGATTATGTGCATACAAATTGAAGGACTGATTCCTTTAATATCAGCTATGGTCCATCCAAAGACATTCTCATATTTCTTTAAAGTTTCAAGCAAACTCTCTTCTTCTTCTGTAGTTAATTTTGAGGAAATTATAACGGGCAAAATTGATGAATCACCTAAAAAGACATATTTTAAATGTTTAGGAAGTAACTTCAATTCAAGTTCAAGAGGTTTTTCAATTGATGGATATTCATCTTTTTTTGTCATGTCCAAAACTTCAAAACTTTCTTGAATATAATTTAAGTCTTCCTCAATAAAATTATCAGAATATTGTGTTTCCTCTTCTTCATTGTGTTCCAACTTTTCTCTTTCAGAATTTTCTTCATAATTTGCTTTGAAATGACATTCATTTAAATATCTTATCACATCCATCCTGAATCATTCATCATCTTTACCTCTAGCATGATGTTCTATTGATTTTGAAATATTAAATGTAACAATTTGATCATTAATGCCATAGTTAATCCCCTTTCCGGACATCTATCATTGCTCTTCTTGTAGCTAGGAAAGGTCTCCCAAAATAATAGGTATCTTCTTATCTTCCTCCATATTTAGCACAATGAAATTAACAGGAAAGATAAAATGACCAACTTTTACTAAAACATCTTCTATAACTCATTTAAGATATGTGATCGAACAATCTGCTAACTGTAGAGTTACAGTAGTTGGCCTTATTTCTCCCAATCCCAATCTTTTAAATATAGATAATGACATAAGTTTAATGCTTGCCCCTAAATCACATAAAGCTTCCATATAAAATCTATCTCTAATTTCACATGGAATTGTGAAGCTACCAGGATCTTTAAGCTTTTCATGAAGCTTCTTCTGAATTATTGCACTGCATTCTTCACTAAGTGCAACAGTCTTGTTATCTTCAAACTTTCTTTTTCTATATAGAATATCCTTCATAAACTTCACATAGCTTGACATTTGTTCTAAAGCTTCAGCAAATAGAATATTTATTGTAAGTTTCTTAAAAATCTCCAAGAATTTTAAAGATTGCTTATCCAACTTTTGTAGTCAAAGTCTCTGAGGAAATGGTTGTGGAGGTTTTTCTAAATTAATTTTTGGTGGAGAAGTAGGTCATTTCAAACCTTTCTGAGTGTTTTCTTTTAGTTCTTCAATCTATTCTTTCTCTACTTCAACTCTTTTTGCACTCTACCTTCCAGTTTTCTTCCACTTCTTAACTGAATAGCTTTTACTTGCTCTTTATTTTTGTCGCTTGGATTTATCTCAGTATTACTAGGAAGCGTTCCTTGGGATCAATTACTTAATAAATTGACTATCTGTCCTAATTGATTCTCAATATTTTTAATTGTAGCTCCTTGACTTTGCAATTGATTTCTCATTTGTAACACCACTTCTTCTATAGACAGCTTATTCTCCTTAAATTGTGAAGTCTTGTTAAAAACTGGAGGATAAGTAGGTTTATAATTGTTATTCCTTTGTTTGTTCCAATTCCCTAATGGGTTTGCTTGAGTGTTCCCCCATTATTGAGTATTACCACCTTGATTATTGTTATTCCAGTTAAAGTTTGGATGGTTCTTTCAACCTGGGTTATAATAATTGGAATATGGGTTATTAGGATTGTTTATGGTATTCAAAGTTTCTAATGATGTTTGAGAATCTACCATTTAGCCTAATAATTTTTTTTTTCAATCATTAAAATTGTTTGAGAAAAATTCATTCCAAATTGATCTACCTACCTTCCTTGAAATTACAACAGCTTGATTTGCTAACATTGCAAAAGCATCAGATTTATGAATATTGGCCACCTTTTTAGGATTTTCCCTCTCTAAAGGCCATCAAAAATTATTTGTATCCATTTCTTCAATTAAAACATAAGCATCATTAAACTGTTTAGACATCAATGAACCACCAGCAACAACATCGATAATAGATCTAAAAAATCCAACTAATCAATTATAAAAAGTTTGAATTATTAACCAATCTGGTATCGAATGATATTGACACTTTCTCAGGAGATCTTTAAAACGTTCTCATGCTTCATAAATAGATTTCCTTTCAAACTGACAAATAGAAGTAATTTCATTTCTAATTTTAGTAGTCTTTGATGGTGGAAAATATTTAGCAAGAAATTATTGTGCTAAATCACCCCAAGTTTTGATAGATCCAGGTGCTAAGGAATTTAAACCACATCTTATCTTTATCCCTTAATGAGAAAGAAAAAAGTCTAGGATTAATAACATCATCCGAAACACCATCACATTTAAATGTAGAACACAATTCTAGAAAATTGGCAAGATATAAATTAGGATCCCCAGTTGGTGCTCCCCCAAACTGATTATTAGATACCATTTATATAATAGCAAGTTTAAGTTCAAATAAATTAGCCACTACAACAAGATTTTGAATACTACCATGAAATTCATCTACTGTAGGGTTAGCATAATCCCTGAAAGGTCTAAATTCTTGACGGATTTCAACATTTTGATTATTTTGATTTTCCATTTCTTGAATATTTTTATCTTTTTCTATATTTTTAATTTTTCTGATTTTTCTTATAGTTCTTTCTAATTAAGAATCTTAAGGTACAGGTCCTTCAGAACCTAAACTAAGCATACACAATTATAAAACATAATGAAAACAACTTCCTAAAATAAATCTAACAGGTTTAAATAAAACTTGAAAATAAAAATTAATTTTTCTTTTGAAAAATTTTCTTTAATTATTTCTTTCCCCGGCAATGGCGCCAAAAACGTGATCCCAGATATTTATGCTTATGTTTTATATTTAAATTGATACTTCTCTTTGATGATATCTCTTTTTTTATAATGATGCTAAAAACTTGATGTCAATATAAATAAGAGATTAAATTGAAATTTTAAAATGAGATTCTATGCAAGTATATGTATCATTTAATCAGTAATATAGGACTTTCTGATTAAGCCTCGAGATATCAAACCCACAAAGAAAGTGATAAATAATGAAAACAAAAAAAATAACTTTTTACTATTTTAAAGAAAGATTTTACTCAAACTAAAGATAATATTTTAGGAAATGAAATTTGATTCTTTTTATTAATTTTATAATTTAAAGTAAAAGTAAACAAAAAGTTTAACTAAACTTTTGTAAGATGAAAACTTATGCAAATGAAATATCTTTTTACTTTTTATGAATCAATAATAAGTTATGGAGAATATTTGTTGTGAAAGTATCTAAAAAGTTTTGTGCCAAATAGGAGCAATTACATTCTTTACCCTTATAAAGAACATATGTTAATTCACTGTTTTAAAAATCTTGAAGACGGGTTAAGTAGGAATGATACTAGCTTTCACTCTAGAGTTTCCTCAATTCCCTCCACCTGGGGGCTAACATCTCGTATCAAAGCATAAAATAATAAATAAAATTAGGGGCTTTAACCTATCACTCTAAAGTCCTCTAATTCTACACCCATCAAAGTACATATCCCAGTTTATTTGCACTCAACCATATGTATTACATTATCACCCATACAATCTCATGTGATTCTTTCCAATTGTTGATTCAGAAAATACAATAATAGATCTTACATGTTCTCCCAAAATATTTTAACATCTTAATTGGAAAAATCAAGAAGAAAATAAAGTGCAAGGTTTTTAATTATCACAAGTTCTTCGAATATTTAAATCCTATACTTCACACAACATACTTCCATCACTTAATTACTTCATAACTTAAGGAAAAAGATAAAAAAACTACTCAGAATTCATGGAGAAAATGCGATCACAACTTGGTTTAAAAGTTGAAATCATAGTGAAAATACAAGAAGTCTTAACTAAAAACAAAATGTAATACAAAGATAAAGACTTTTCTGTAAATCCTCTCCACAAAACTCCTCTCTACAAAACTCTTGAAGTTCCTTTGAAAACTTTACTTTCACTTACAATACTAATTAGAGGTTGGAGCCCAACTCCGTAGACTCCAAATCTTAATTCTACTCCTAATACAAACTATATAAAATAAATTAAAGATGGTGAAGTGGATATGTGTGCTCTAAATTAACTCTCTAACATAAACTTCACTCTTAAACACTAACCAAACCCTCCAACAACAACCTTTTTATGATCTTCAAGTCCTCTTTTTATACTTTTCCAAAAGGTGTCTTTGTATCTCTTCAAACTGTGTCCAGATTCAACGTATCGTCTGTTGACCTCATTTTTGATGAGGTCTTCTCTTCTCTCTTTAGTACTTAAGATCTAGCCTTAGGCTTTTCCTTTGACTATCTTAGAGGACTAGAGATGGAACCTACCCCCTTTAGAAACTCAACCACTCATTAACTCCCTGCAAACCCCACAGGCTTGATTGTAAACCCTTAATCACCTAGAGGGTTGAGATCAAATGTGGAGGTTTAAAGGATGAGTTTCCTATAGGACTCTTTAGCCTTAGGATCACCCTGGGTGCCCTGGTCTGGTGAGGGCTTGTTGACCTCATTTTTGATGAGGTCTTCTCTTCTTCTCTTTAGTACTTAGGATCTAGCCTTAGGCTTTTCCTTTGACTATCTTAGAGGACTAGAATTGGGACCCACCTTTTAGAAATTCAAACCACTTCTTAACTCCCTGCAAACTCCACAAACTTGACCGTAGACCCCTAATCACCTGTAGGGTTGAAATCAAATGTGGAAGTTTAAAGGATGAGTTCCTATAGGACTCTTTGGCCTTAGGACCGCCTCGGGTGGCTCGGTCCGGTGAAGGGGCTGAGTTACACACACACTACATTTATACATTACACTTTCACACACCTATACTCAACTTGACCTCCCGACTCATGTAGGTGATTCACATGGATGGTCCTTAACCCCTAAGCCTTCGCTAAGAGGGTTAGGAACAACATAGATGAATGCCTCAAATGAGTCCCTTCATGGCTCATGTGGGCTTGATGTGGCTTCATGGCTCAACCAAAATGATTTCATTCCACTCAAATTTACCCAATCTTCAATTTCCCAAATTTTCAATTTTTGACCCCCGGGACCCTACACCCGCTTAGCCTACCAAAGCCCTTGAAACTACCCAAATTTCTCAAAAATTTCCAAATCACCCAAAATCCCCCAAAATCAATCCAAAACATTTCCACATCACTCAAATTGATCATCCATACCCAAAAATACCAAAAATTCCAAAAATACCTCCCAATACCCTCCAAATACCCAAAATACCCCTCTTGACCCAAAAAATTCAAAAATTCAGAAAATTCCCAGAAAATTCCAAAAAATCCCAAATATTCCCAATTTCATTTTGTCCAACTATACCATGGGCCAATTTTGTCAATTTACCCTACTTTTGTCAAAACCCCCAATTTGACCCATTTTAACCCAAAGTGAACCCAATGTCAAACCAAACCTACCCAATTGACCCAAATTCTGGTCCAATTCAATTCTAAACTTCCATTCAACATTCCCAACACCAATCTAGACCAAATCCAAGTTCAATTTGATTGACATTTGGATCCAATTTCACTTTTGGCCTTAAAGCCCAATTTGGACCCATGACCCAAACCTAACCCAAACTCACCCAATTCAACTCCAATTAACCCCAAATCTTTTCTAAATCTTCCTTAGCATCCCCACAAGCAAAACACTAACATGATTTGCCCAAAATTTAAACCCAAACCCCACTCAAATTCAACCCAAAGCTAAAAGGCCCATTTTTGACCTAAACCCAAACCTAACCCAAATGAGCCCAAACCCCAAAATCAAAGCCCAATCAAAGTCAAAACCTCTTTGAAACACTCCCATAAACATTTCTCAACATTAATTTTACATCAATTTCAATCCTAGCCCAACATTGGCCCAACTTGGCCCACTTGGACCTATATTGGCCCATTCACCAAAAGAACCCAAATTCAACCCAATTCAAACCCAAATCACCCCCAATTTGCTTCAAGTCACTCATGACACATCCATGAGCTAAACCCAACAATTATTTGGCCCAAGCCTTTACCAAAATTTCATCCCAAAATACATTTTAAAATTCAAAAGCCCACTTTCCTAAACCATCTTAAAAGCCCATCTAAAACCATTTCAAAAAGGCCCAAAATCCACCCTAAAGCCCACATGACATCTCCATCGTCATCCACTTAATTAAAGCCATTACCTAAGTCCCAAATTCATCATCAAATAATTCCAAATCAAGCCTCATGCCAAATCACCCCTAAATACCAAAATTTTTCTTAAATCCATTTCCATGAAATCGACTCCACTTTTCCCAAGCCAAAGGTGAGCCATGCAAGCCATGGACAAGCCACATGAAGCCATGGAAGGCTTGACATGTGATCAAGCCACTAATGGCAAAAGGAGGAGCCTCTTTTAAGCCCCCTTAAAAAGGTTTTAACCCTTTTAATGCTTCACCTTAATCCATGTTTAATCAAAATATTCATGGATGGTGACTTCTCCACCCTTTCCTAGCTCGATCCATCCGATCTTCCCTCACCCAAATCAGCCCATGGGGAGGTGAACCAAGCCCAAAAGGTGGGTTGACCCATTTGGACCCAAAATGAGCTCATCCCCCATTCCATTTCAATTCAACTCCTTTACACATGTCCATGGCCAATCGATCGCACAAACCTCCAGCCTCGACCTCCCCGACCTCGAGGGTGACTCGACCCCGGCCGGCCAGCCACCACAGCCGCCGGAAACCACTGTGCCGAGAGCTCACATGTGAGCCCAACTTGGAATTCTCACTCGCCGAGCCGGCCCATCCCCGCTGGCCATTGGAGCTGTTCTTCTCTTGCCAAGAGCAGCTCGATCCCAAGCCCTAACTCTCCCCGGAGGCCCTCCACCCTCTCCTATTTAAACACCACTCCTCTCGGCCATGAGAGGTGCTGAAACAAAACCTTAAGGAAACTCTGCCAAAATTGTTCCAGACTCCTCCCCATACATAGAGCACTTGATCCCCACTGAGATCCCCCTGCCATTTCTTCTCTGTGAGCTCAATTTTAGAGTTGAAATCTAGGCCCAAAACCAGGACACTTCTCCACAGTGAGCCAATCCCCAAATTGATTGGTTCTACACCTTCACCGCACCAAGGGAAGGTGTCCACCAGCAAAAGCCCCATCTCCGAGCCACCCAATTGCTCCAGGCCTTTAAGCTTTGTGATCGGCCGTGGTTGAAATCCTACCTGGCAATTCACTGCACCGGAGACTTCATCCGGAGCTTGCGGGATCCAATCAAAGGTGCAACAACTCTCGGATCGAAGCCACACTTCTCCGAGCAAAGGTATGGCCTCACTCTTCTTCCCGAGCTTCGAACATTCTCCATTTTTATTGCGTAAATTTCATCCCACATAAACCGTATAGATGTGTTCGTCTTCTCAAGACGAATCCATAGAGCATAAGAACATGAAAATCCCTCGAGTATCGAGCGAGATCTTAGTGGATTTAGTGTGGACGGCTCTCGGGTGAGGACGCTCGGGGACGATGAACGGATGCCGTCCATTCAATACACGCGCGGACGGACGGCTCAGATGGCGTCGGATCAGGAGACGGTACGAGAACCGCGGGGCCCGGGCTGCTGACTCAGATGGCGGAGTCGAATGGGAGCGCGACGCGTGTGCGTTCGGAGATGCCGAGGATGACGCGGCGCCGCGTGGATAAATAGAAAATTAGGGGTATTTTCTATTTATTTAATTCCCTAAACTTCAAAAATTCATAACTTTGTGTAGAAAAATCGGAAAAATAAAATAAAAATACCCTCTTGCTCGGTGAACGAGAGGAGAATAATGTGGAAAAGAAATTATTTAATTTCATCAAGTATTTTATTTTTAATAATTTATTTACTCTCTGCATATTTTTAATTCTCCATGCATGTATACAATTCACCATGGCATGAGACCATGGGGCTTTTGAAGCCTCCGAATTTGGGAACATTCCCCGAATTTTCCAAAGTTAGAGGCCATCCCTATGAAGAGTTATTGATTTTTCAAATTCATGTTACTGTTTTGAGTATTTTAATTCCAATAAATAGCATGTTGTGAAATAAATTCTAGGAAAATTTGGTGATGTT
Organism: Papilionanthe hookeriana x Papilionanthe teres; assembly: GCA_022702705.1. NCBI lineage: Eukaryota > Viridiplantae > Streptophyta > Magnoliopsida > Asparagales > Orchidaceae > Papilionanthe > Papilionanthe hookeriana x Papilionanthe teres. The sequence goes on from CM040425.1 coordinate 102,112,983, forward strand.
CCTTATGACCGGAGGACCCTAGGAAAAATAGGTTTTGAGTTAGTTCATTTAAAACAACCCTAATCGGCTTAAACACCCAAAATGGATCTCTAATTAATTAGAGCTAACCATACATCAAATTGACTTGAAATCAATTCTCCACTGACCTTTAGGATCAGAGGAACCCACCATAAAAATTTGAGGTCAATTGGACTTGGTTAGCCCTACTAATTGGGTTGATTAAGCCATTTAGCTATTTTAAACTTTAAAAATTCATAACTTTCAAAATATCTTTCAAAAATTCACCAAATTGGTTTTGGAGCCTCTCTGATATCAGAGGGATTTAAGAAAATTAAAATTTTAATTTTCTAAAAAAGTTAATTTTTAATATTATTTTAATATTTTAATAATTAAAAAATAATAAAAATCACAAAAATAATAAAATTCACCAAAATGTCACATTTTGAATTTTAATCACTTAGGAGCAAACCCCATATTTTTCTTAGGTCTATTTAGTGAGATATTAAATTTTAAAGCTCTAGAGTAATTTTAAAATTAAAAAAATGTATTTTCTAGCATTTTCACTAAAATAATTATAATAAATCATAGAAAAATCAGAAAATTGTAAAATTTGATTCTCTGATTTCCTTGACATCAGGGAGATTTTTGAAAAATATAAAATTCATTTTTCATCATTTATTTTATTTTTAAATTAATTAACACTCCAAAACTTAAAATAATTATAATAAAAATAATATAATTCAAAAAATCACCAAAATTGGTCCAAGTGGTCCTCTAGTCATTAGGAATGTCCCCTAATTTTCTTAAGGATAGAAACTTTCCCTTGGTCATGTTATTAAATTTTCCTTGGAAATCTCTATTTTCTACCAAAAATAATTATATAAATAAATTAAATACAGAAAAATCACATTTTCTCCTCTCATGTCTTTATTGACATATGAGTGAAGTCACATAAAAATTTCAAGTTCATTTGAGTTCAATTTAGTGAGTTATGAAATTATTAAGCTTAAAGGGTAAAGTGGTAATTAAAATTTTTAATCATTAATTAAAACTTTAGGTTTAATAAAAAATTAACAAGTAAAATATTTGATCTTAATCTGATTTGGATGATTGAAATTTAAATGATTAAAGAGTAGAAACCCATTAAGCAATTTAAAATGATTAAACCTTAATTAAATAGTTGATTAAATTTGGAAGAATAATAAAATTGGAATTATTAAAATAGGGATATTATTAGGAAGAGATTTATTCTTTAATTTAAAAATCCGTAAATTAATTATCTCATTAGTATTCAATTCTTAATTAAAATGATAATTCAAATTCAAAACATTAAAAGACTTAATCATTAAACTAAAATTAAATTATTAAACTCTTTTGAAAATTTCAATTAAAATTAAAAAAAATAAAATTAAATTAAAAATTAAATTAAATTAAGTAAATTAAATTGGATTAAATTAAAATTAAATTAAATTAAAATTAAAAGTTGAATTAAATTGAATTAAATTAAATTAAATTAAATAAACAAATTAAATTAAATTAAATGAATTAAATTAAATTAAATTAAATAAATAAAACCAAATTAAATTAAGTTAAACCAAATTAAAAAATTAAATTAAATGAATTAAAATTAAATTAAATTAAATTAAATTAAATTAAATCAAATTAAATTAAAATTAAATCAATTCAAATTAATTTAATGTAACATCAAATCAAACTAAATTGAATTAAATTGAATTAAATTAAATTAAAACTCAATTAAATTAAATTAAATTAAATTAAGTCGAATTAAATATAACATCACCAAAGACATAAAGAATTCAAAATAAATCTAAAATAACTTGAACACTATTCCAAATTTAAACCCATTAATGGAAATTAAACTAAATCACAAACCATTTCAACACCAATTTACCCTCAAAAGCTTTAGTTATCATAACTCCTAAACAGAATATTAAATGAAATGTTACTTCACCTATATGATATTCAAATGTCCTAGTTCACTGAGCAAGATAACAAAACTCGAGATTCTTGGACGATTAATTCATTTGTATAATTAAATTCATTCGGACTTAAAACAATTCTAACAATATTGAAAAGATGTTTAAGATTCTTCTTAAACACTTTCTCAATATGATAGGATGTTTATAAGAACAATTGAATTTAATTGTTCTTCGATGAAGAAAATCGTCTTCAAACAAAAACACAAGGAATCTAGACGTCATAGGAAATGACTAGCTATAGGATTAGGAATTTGGTAGAAAACCATAACCCTTACCTTAGCTTTACCTAGGAACTTGCTTAAATATTCTAATTGTGTTTTAAGTGCAGCTTGAGATGACGGGAAGACCCTCCAGTACGCTTTTATTTTATTGCAATTTACTTTCTTGCAATTTACATTATTGCAATTTCATTAATCGCATCGCACTTACTTTTCTTGCATGATAAACAACCGTTGCATGAAAACCCACACCTTTAGGATAGTCCCTAAAACTGAAACCAAAACTAAGTTAAAAATCATTGCAAGATAAAATTCACCGCCACAACATTTCAAAATATAAAACAACTCAAAATTTAATCACAAACGTAACACAAAACTACAATTACAATTAAATTAAAACGTCCCGTTGGATGATCGGGAATACCTCTGATGATGTAACCTACGTGTTGCTAACGGGATTTCCCACGGTCTAAATGAAAGTGTGGAACTCATTCAATTGAGTTTAGCAAATTCATTTGGACTAAGTGAATCCGATAAAAATAATGATGCCTAAGGATGGAACCGCGAGATCTTAACCGGTGTCGTTATAATCAACTTTAAGATTTGTTTTAATTAAAGTATTGAAAACACTTGGAAATTAAGATTTTCTCTAAACCAAAATACTTTTCTCATCCCCTGATTTATGACTTCTAAAACTAAAACTCTACAACAACAAGGAGCTCGGAGCATGGTGGGCAAAGACGGCCATCGTCATCAAGCAAAACCCGAGTCTACTTCAAAGAAAACTTTCCTAGAATTAAATAACAAAGCCATAGGACTTCGAGGTAGTTTGCCTAGTGCAATATAAATCCTCAACTCTTCGTTAGGTACTTGCATTGCAAATTAAGCCCTAACCGGTCTTAGGATTCCGAGGTAGTCGTCCGAGACGACAATAAACCCTCACATCTTCGAGGCTATTTGTTTGATCTTATCATACAAATATAAGCCCTAATTAATTAAAATTGGCAAGATCAAAACATTTAAATAAATATTATGACTTTCCTAAACTCAAGCCAAACAATAGAATAGTCGGAAAATTACCGAAGTTCGCTTCGAATCTGTGATTTCTCCTACTTTTCTTCCTTTGGATTCCCAAAACAAAATGTTCCAAATTTGATCCATTCCCTATCGAAATTCCAAAATTCAATCCCTCGAAAACTTAAACTTTGAAATCCTTGAGAGCAGAATTATTGATTATTATCGAGAGTTTTCTTAGGTGATTCCCATCACTTAAGATGTAATTAACTATAGGGGCTTGCTCTTATAGGGAATTTTAAAAGAACCTGAGTAATATAAACCCCGTTTAATGCTTTCATATTAAGCTGGGAATTTGTCGGCTTATAAAATTGGTTCGCGGACCAAATGGATGTCACAAATCTTCTAGTTTATTTAATCGAGCCTCATCATCAAGTAGTGTGTCTATTCTTCGGGATAGATACATAACTTGTGGTGCGGTGCTCGTTTATATAAACTATTTGGGATGTGAGATCGGTTTAATCTCATATCTTAAAACCTTCAAATTTAAAATTATTTTCAAAATCAAATACTACTTTTCAAAATTATTTATTTAAATTAAATTAAAAATTCGCCGACAGCTTCTGTTTGGCGACCCCCTTTTTTAAATAAAACACACAACCTAAAAATATGCCGACAGGGCTGACTTACACATACACTACACTCTGACACACACATTCCAAATCCTAAAACCCACACTCTCACCCAACTTGACCTCTTGACTCATGTAGGTAATTCACATGGATGGTCCTTAACCCCTAAGCCCCTAGCTAAAAGGGATAGGAACAACATGATGAATGCCTCAAATGAGTCCTCTCATGGCTCCTATGGGATTAATATGGCTTCATGGCTCAAAAAAAATGATTTCATTTCACTCACACTTGCTCAATTTTTATTTTTCCGAAATTTCAATTTTTGACTCCCGGGGCCCCGGACCCACCAAACTTACTAAAAGCCCTTGGAACTACCCAAAACCACCAAAACTTCCAAATCACCCAAAACTTTTCCAAAATCAACCTTGAACATTTCTCTACCAATCAAATTGATCATTTACAACCAAAAATACCAAAATTTCCAAAAATACCCCCAATACCCTCCAAATTACCAAAATGCCCCTCTTGACCCAAAAATTCAAAAATTCCAAAAATTCCCAGAAAATTCTAGAAAATCCCAAATATTCTCAATTTCATTTTGTTCAACTACACCATGGGCCAATTTTATCAATTTACCCCACTTTTGCCAAAACCCCAAATTTGCCCAAAAGTCAAACCCAAATGAACCAATGTCAAACCAAACCTTTCCAATTGACCTCAATTTTGGTCCAAATCAATTATACACTTCAATTAAATATCACCAATATCAATCTAGACCAAATCCAAGCCCAATTTGATTGAAATTTTAATCAAATTTCATTTTTAAGCTTAAAGCCCAATTTTGACCCATAACCCAAACTTAGCCCAAACCAACCCAATTCAACCCCAATTGACCCCAAACCTTTTCTAAACCTTCCCTAAAATCTCCATAAATAAAAAACTAACATATTTTGCCCAAAATTTGGACCCAAACCTTACTCAAATTCAACCCAAATCCAAGATCCCTTAAATTGACCTAAACCCAAACCTAACCCAAATGGGCCCAAGTCAATAGTTGAAAACTCTTCATAATATTCCCCTAAACATTTCTCAACATTAATTTTACATCAAATCCAACATTAGCCCAACCTTAGCCCAAGTTAGCTCAAATTGACCCACTTTGGCCCCTTTACCAAAGAAACCCAAATTCAACCTAATTCAATTCCAAATCACTCCAAATTAATTTCAAATCACTCATGACACATCCCTAAACTAAACCCAAAAATTGCTTGGCCCAATCTTTTACAAAACTCCCATCCACAAATTTGTTTTCAAAACCTAAAAGCCCACCCATTTAAATCATTTAAAAGCCCATTCCTAACCAATTCCAAAAGCCTAAAAATTCATCCAAAGCCCATATGACGCTCCTCTTCATCATGACTTCAATTAAAACCATACTAAAGTTCCAAACAAATATCAATTTATTCTAAATCAAGCTTCATGTTAACCTCTCATACATTTATCAAAAATGCCAAAATCCATTTTCATACAAGTAAGCCAAGCTATGTGCAAGCCATAGGCAAGCCATGAAGCCATACACATGCCACATGGGAGCCATGAAAGCCCCTTTACATGTCACCATACCATCTTGGGCAAAAGGAGAAGGTTCTTTCCATATCCCCTAAACCATGCTTAGGCCTAATTATACTTGGATGGTGACTTGACCCTACTGATTAAGCTGAACCAAACAACTTTCTCTTCACCCAAGCAAGCCATGGGGAGGTGAACCTAGCCCAAAACCATGGGTCGACCCAAACCAAGCCAAAATCATCCCCTCCACATTCCATTTCAATCCAACTCCTTTACACATGGCCAACTCCATTTGACTTCACCATTGCCAAGCCCTGCCCTCACTGGTTAAAATGGTGACCTGACCCTGGCCGGCCAGCCACCACAGCTGCCAGAAAACACCATGGCCAAAACCTTGGGAGGAGCCAAATTTTGGAATTCCCACCTGCTGAGCTGTCTCATGCCCAATGGCCATTGGAGCTATTCTTCCCTTGCCCAGAGCAGCTGATCCCAGCCATTAACTCCCCCTGGGAAGCCATGGCCATGGCTATTTAAACCAGCCATTCCTCTCGGCCAAAAAGGTTGGCTAAACCAAACCTTCACAGAATCCCTCCAAACTCCTCACAAAGCTTCCCCTAGCCAAGAGCAATCCATCCCCACCGTTCTCCTGCCATAACTCCCACTGATTGAGCTCAATTTTGGAGCTCAATTCTCGAACCGAACAGGACACTCCCAAATCCTCCACCAAAATCAAATTAAACTCACCCACACCCGCACAAGACCAAGAGAAGGAGTTCCCAGCTGAAAGCCCCCTCTCCGTGCCACCCATTTGTTCTAGCCTCCAAAGGTTGAAATCGGGTCCGGTGGAAATCGAGTCCAGGCAATTCCCCGAGGCCGCAGACTTCATCTAGAGCTTGCTTAGGTCCAATCGAAGGTGACACAACTCTCAGATCGAAGCCACACTTCTCTGAGCAAAGGTATGAGCTCTCCCTTCTTCCCGAGCTTCTGAACATTCTCTATTTTGATTGGGTTAATTTCATGCCACATAAACCGTATGGATGTGTTCGTCTCTTCAAAACGAATCCATAGAGCATAAGAACACGAAAATCCGTTGAGAATCGAGTGAGATCTTGTGGTTTTAATGTGGACGGTCACGGGTGCACACCAGTCGTAGACGATGACCAGGAGCCATTGGATCGCGCGTGTATCGAGCGGACGATTCAGATTGCACCGGACCAGGGAATGTTACGTGAACCGCGGGCCCCCGGAGCGCTGAGTCAGATGGCGGCGCCGAATCAAAGCGCGCCGCGTGGCCTTTCGGAGCTGCCGAGGATTGCGTGGCGCCGCGTGGATAAGTAGATAAATAGGGTATTTAATGTATTTATTAAATATCAAAAACTTTGAAAATTCATAACTTTGTGTAGAAAAATCCTAAAAATACAATAAAAATACCCTCTTGCTCAGTGAACAGAGGAGAATAATGTGCAAAAGAAATCAAGTCATTTCATTAAGTATTTTATTTTTAATGATTTATTTACTCTCTGCATTATTTTAATTCTCCATTTGCATATGCAATTCACCATGGCATGAGACCATAGGGCTTTTGAAGCCTCTGAACTTGGGAACATTCCCTGAATTTTCCAAAGTCAGAGGCCATCGCTATGAGAAGTTATTGATTTTTTAATTGCATGTTACTGTTTTGAGTATTTTAATTCTATTAATTAGCATGTTGAGAAATAAATTTTAGAAAAATTTGGTGATGTTTCTTATGACCAGTGGACCCTAGGAAAAATAGGTTTTGAACTAATTCACATGGAACAACCATAATTGGCCTAATTACTCAAAATTGAATTTTAATTAATTAGGATTAACTACACATCAACTTTACTTGAAAACAAGTCTCCACTGATCTTTAGGATCATAGGAATATCACATAAAAATTTGAAATCAATTGGAAATGTTTAACCTCACTAAATGGATTAATTAAGACACATAACTAAACTCAAACTTTAAAAGTTCATAACTCACAAAATACATTTCAAAAATTCACAAAAATAGTTTTGGGGCTTCTCTGATATCAGAGGAATTTAGGAAAATTAAAATTGTAATTTTCTAAAAAAGTTGATTTTTATCATTATTTTAATATTTTTAATAATTAAAAAATAATAAAAATCATAAAAATATTAAAAATCTCCAAAATGTCACATTTTGAATTCTAATTACCTCGAAACAAACCAAATATTTTTCCTAACTCTCTAGGGTAAGATATTGAATTTTAAAGGCCTAAAACAATTTTTAAATTTAAAAAAATGATTTTCTTTAACAATTCCACTAAAATAATTCTAATAAATCAAATAAAAATCAGAAAAATATAAAATTTGGTTCTCTGATTTCCTTAAGGTTAGAGAGATTTTTGAAAAATATAAAATCCATTTTTCAACTTTTATTTCTTTTTTGAATTAATTAACACTCCAAAACTCAAAATAATTCTAATAAATAAAATATAACTCAAAAAATCACTAAAATCGGTCCAAGTGGTTCTATGGTCATTAGGAATATCCCATAATTTTCTTAAGGACAGAAACATTTCCATGGTCATGTTATTGAATTTTCCTTGAAAACCCCTATTTCCCATTAAAAATAATTACATAAATAAATTAAATACAGAAAAATCACATTTTTTTTCTCTAATGTCTTAATTGACATGTGAGCGAGGTTACATAAAAATTTCAAGTTCACTTGAGCTTAGTTTAGTGAGTTATAGAATTATTAAGCTTGAAGAACAAAAGGGTAATTAAAAATTTCAACCCTTAATTAAAATTTTAGGATTAATCAAAAAGGGGAGGGTAAAATATTTGATTTTAAACTGATTTTGGATGATTGAAACTTAAATGATTGAGGGTAGAAACCTACTAACCATTTCAACTATAATTAAAATAAAATTTTAATTAATTAATTAATTGAAATTTTGGAAGAATAATAGGAATTTAAATTATTAAAGTAGGGATATTATTAAGAGTATATTTATTCTTTAATTTATGAATCCCTAAATTAATCACTTCAATACTATTTAATTCTTAACTAAAAGGATAATCCTAACTCAAAATTTAAAATGTTAAATTAAATTAAATTAAATTTAAGATAAAAATTAAAATTAAATCAAAATAAATTAAATCAAATTAAGTTGAATTAAAATTAAATTAAATTAAAATAAAAAAAATTAGATTAAATTAAATTAAATCAAATCAAATCAAATTAAATTAAATTAAATTAAAATTAAATTAAATTAAAATCAAATTGAATTAAATTAAATTAAAATCATTTAACAACAAACCTAAATGAAATCATTAAGAATTAAATCTAAAACAATTTGAACACTATTCCAAACTTAAAATTGTTAATTAAAACATTCACAATTAAATTAAAACACTTTAAACCATTAACTCGAACCTTAAATTAAGAATGATTAAAATTCTCGATAAACCAACTTGCCCTTAAGAACTTTAATTGTTATAACTCTTAAATAGAGTATTAAGTGAGATGTCACTTCATTCATCATGTAATCAAATACCCAGGTTCACTGAGCAAGAGACAAAGCTTAACTAAACTCCTGGATGATTAATTCACCCGTGCAACTAAATTTACTTGGACTCAAAATAATCCCAAAAGTATTGAAAAGATGTTTAGGACTCGTCCTAAGCACTTCCTCAATATGACGGGATGTTTTAGAAGAACAATTGAATTTAATTGTTCTTTGATGAAGAAAATCATCCTTAAACCAAAACACAAGAACCTATACGTCATAGGAGATGACTAGCAATAGGATTAGGAATTTGGTAGACAACCAAAACCCTTCCCTTAGCTTTACCTAGGTATTTCCTGCAAAAATATATTTAAATGCCTTAACATGTGTTTTAAGTGCAGCTTGGGATGACGGGAAGACCCTCCAGGTACGCTTTTATTTTATTACAATTTACTTTATTGAAATTTACTTACATGCACTGTACTTTACTTTTTCTTGCATGTTAAACAACTGTTGCATGAAAACCAAAACCTTTAGGATAGTCCCTGAACTGAAACCAAAACTAAATTAAAAGTCATTGCAAGATAAAATTCATCGCCACAACATTCCAAAATATAAAACAACTCAAAATTTAATCACAAACAGAACAACAAAACTACAATTGCAACTAAATTAAAACATCTCGTTGAATGATCGGGAATACCTCGGATAATGTAACCTACGTGTTGCTAACGTGATTTCCCACTGTCTAAATGAAAGTGTGGAACTCATTCAGTTGAGTTTAGCAAATTCATCTGAACTAAGTGAATTTAATGAAAATAATGGTGCCGGGATGACGGAACCGTGGGATCTTAATCGGTTCTGTTTAAACAATTTTAAAATTTATTTTAATTAAAACATTAAAAACACTTGGATTTTAAGATTTTTCTCTAAAACAAAACACTTTTCTCACCTCTTGATTGTCACCTTCTAAAACTAAACCTCTGCAACAACAAGGAGCTCGGAGCATGGTGGGCAGCACGGCCATCATCGTCAGCAAAACAATTCTACATCAGCTAAACATTCCTATAATTAAAAAAACAAAGCCATAGGATTTCGAGGTAGTTTGCCTATTGCAAAATAAATCCTCAACTCTTCGTTAGGCATTTACATGATCATGTCATGTAAATTAAGCCCTAACCGGTCTTAGGACTCCGAGGTAGTCGTTCGATACGACATAAACCCTCATATCTTCGAGGCTATTTGTATGATCATGTCGTACGAATATAAGTCCTAACTAATTAAAATTGGTAGGATTATAACATAAAATAAACTCCCAAATTGAAGCCAAACAATATGATAGTTTGGGAAGTTGCCAAGATTCTTCTTGGATCCTCAACTTCTCCTACTTCTCTTCCTTTGGACTCCTAAAATAAACTTGTTCCAAATTTGAGCTGATTCCTATTGAAATTTACAAAATCCAATCCTTTTAAAACCTTAAACTTTGAAATTCTTGAGAGAAAAACCACTGATCATTATCGAGAGTTTT